>OZ038497.1:53897497-54019997 GCA_964036315.1 Acanthosepion esculentum | reverse complement strand
CACTTACTGTTTTTAACATCAACGTTCAACGAATACCTCTAGGAACTTTTGATATCGTCAATGGACTGAACTCTGTGATATTTAAAAAGGACTTTGGAGACTGTTGTTAAGAACCTTCCCAAATAATAGAAACCGCGCCAATTGAAGTTTCCCCGATGCAACAACAATTAAAATGGAAAGCAATTAACATGCAAAATGATGACATAATCAATATATTGCCTTACTACTTTACCTTAAAGAAAGGCCAGGAAAGTAACACCCATCAATACTAGAAAGAAATATAAAAGATACTGGATTGAGAAACGTAGTTTTTGAAGATGGTTTTAAGCGAAACATAAATTTCAGCCAATGAATGCCGAATGCATCATGTATAGAAACCGCAAAACTTTCACTATTGTTATATATATATATATATATATATATATATATATATATATATATATATATATATATATATATATATATATATATATATATATTCTTCTGATTATTTTATATCTGGAAAATCCATTTTTTTTAATTTATAATATTTAAAAAAAATTTGTTTCATAGTTATTTCCTTATTGCATTGTAGTTATTTGATTGTTTATTTACAATAATAATTTTGTATTAACAAGATATGTGAACCAACTACAATGCAATAAAGAAATAACTATGAAATAAACTTTTAAAAAATTATAAATTTGAAAAAAATGCATTTTCTAGATATATAATAATCAGAAGAATATATATATATATATATATATATATATATATATATATATATATATATATATATATATATATACATATATTTTGTTTCAACAATTCTGGTGTCTTATCAAGTGATGTTGTTGAATGTAATGATAAAGGGTTTTAAAAAGTTCAAATCAATCAAACACCCCTCGCTAGGGGAAACGCTGTTCCATAAGCTGCAATGACCAATCAAAATACAAGTATAGGAGAATTCAAAAAAATTGACAAGGGACTATGGTTATAATAATTATTTAATGCTTTAATGTTAGGGTTAGACTAAAAAAGAATTCATTCAAAGTCATAAATATTAAATTACACGATAAAATTTGAAATAAAAAATTACCAATCTTATAAAATTCCTGAGGAAAAAAACAGACATCGACTAAGACACGTACATACAAACACATACATTGACAAAGACACGCCGATAGACCCACCAAGAAATATTCAAATTTGAAAGTGTTATTAAATGAATTCTAACCACTTATTAAAATATGACTTATACGGGAAAATATACTCAGATAAAAATAGTAGAATTGATAAAAACAAACAAAAGGACATTAAAAGATATAGACGTGGGCAGAAAAATAGATATATACGCTTAAAAATAACACCTTCTAATATATATATATATATATAAAAATCCAAACACAAATATATATAAAAAATATTTCATATATACCTATATACGCACTAGTGCACATACACGAGTACAGATATATAACAGTTTGTGAAAGAAAATAAAAATACATAGAGACATATGTGAACACACATTCTTCACTACAGACAGAAACACAGAAAAGCATACAGACAGACAAACATATACACATATATATACAAGGTAACCAAAAAAGTTCTGTCCGTTTTTTGATTAGTCATTGAATGAAGTTGAAATATATACGAAATGCGTGTAGCAATTGTTTTCAAATTCAGACAGCCGGAAGTGGGAACATCAGAGGTTATAAAAAAACACGAGCACCGTGCCCGGACAGCTGTGAGAAGGATGGAAGTGCCTAGAGATCTCGTTCGGGGCTGTTTGATTTACGACTTCAAAGTGGGCTTATCAGCAGCTGCATCAAGTCGCCGCATATGTCAAGCGTTTGGGGATAGTGCTGTGGATGAACGTACTGCAGGGCGTTGGTTTCGAAAATTCAAGTCAGGAGATTTGTCTCTCCATGATGAGCCTCGCAGTGGACAACCACGGGTCTTGAATGACGGAGTCCTGAAGGCGGCCATTGAAGAGGACAGTAGTCTAACGTGTGGTGAACTTGCAAGACAGTTCAACGTTTCCGATGAAACAGTTAGACTTCACCTGCACCGCCTAGGTAAGACGTACAAACTGAGCAAGTGGGTTCCGCAAACGCTGTTGGAGGTCCACAAGGGACAACGAGTGGCAGCCTGCGTTTCGCTGCTTTCTCGCCACCGTACCGCATCCTTATTCAAACGAGTGTTTACCAGTGATGAAAAGTGGGTTCTGTACCAAGCTCCCAAGCGTTCCAGACATGGGTTGTCTCTTCAGGATGCTGTCCCTCACAACGCAAGTCCGCCTATGCACCCACGCAAGATTATGCTTTGTGTCTGTTGAACAGGTCGTCAAGTTGTTCATTATTAACTGCTACCAACGGGCCAAACGGTCACTGCAGACCTATACTCGCAGCAATTGAAACGTGTGCAACAGGCATTGCGCCAGAAGGAGCCAGCACTGGTGAATCGCAAAGGTGTGCATTTCCTCCATGACAACACCAGGCCGCATGTCGCGCGAGTTGTCAGGGATACCATACAGCAATTGGGTGGGAGACTTTGTGCCATCCACCTTATTCACCTGACCTTGCGCCATCCGATTACCACCTCTTCCACTCCCTGGATAATTATCTTCGTGGGAAATCCTTCACCAATGAAGCAGATTTGCGCAAAGCCCCCATGGACTTCTTTGCGTCACCCCCACCCCCGAGTTCTACCGCAAGTGCATTAAAAAGCTGGAGACACGTTGTCAGAAGGTCCTGGATGCCGATGGCGATTACTTCGAAGACTAAATATAAGTTACACATACTGTGAAGCGTTTTCTTTTTTCCTTTAATAAAGTAGATTTTAGTTAGTATTGATGATACATTCCAAGTCACTAAGATATACATATATAAATATATACGAAGACATACGGATATACACCCACATATATCTAAACATGTATAAATACCCATATATACACATCCACATATGCACATATATACGTACGCACACATACACACACACACACATATATATACACACATACACATATACACTCACATGTAGACACATACCTAAGTTTACATATCCACACATACACAAACGCACAAACAAGCGCACATATTATAGGTGTCAACACAAACGCACAGACACACACATATATATATACACATATATAACTATAAGTACATATATATTCGTATATACACATAAACACATACACATTCAACCATATATATATATATATATATATATATATATATATATATATATATATATATATATATATATATAACCCCAGATACATACACATAAACATATACACATAAGCATATACATACATACAGAAGTACACATAAATAGAAATATATACATACACACACAGATATATATATATATATATATATATATATATATATATATATATATATATATATATATATATATATATTCCCTCCTCTCTTTTTCTGGTCATTTTTTCTTTTTACCTTCTTTCTTTTTATAAAAAACTACGTACATAAAGCTACTATATATATACATCTATCAGTAAACACACACACACACACACACACACACACACATGCAGACACGAACAACACAATACACGTACACCAATACACAACCACATCAACAGGAAGACCATCAGGTAATAAAAGTAATAACCTACAAAAGTTAGAGTAACATATCTTTATCTTTGAATGTATTACAACCCCTATAGTATCTTAAATCTATTGCTGTGTTTACAGTTAACAGTTTGTTCATTTCTTTGATTTAAGAGATGGGTCTTATTTTTAAATGCAATTATTTCAAATCTTTCGTTAAGACATAGATAACAATGGGCATATATGGAGTTACATGTTCTGGCTCTCTTGATTAATTTCCATTTAACATTTAGTTGGATTTATGTGAGTTTGTGACCCTGGGTTTCACGTTTTTGCGGGCGTCAAACAAACTGATTAATGTTTTAAAATTTTGGATTTATGTAGGGTTGTGTGTATTAGTGTTTTTATGTTTTTTTAATTTATATATGACAGGCTTTTTTATGTTTTATTTATTTATGTTATTCATGTATTTATTTATGTTTTTCTATCTATCTCTGATATTGAGCACTTTCCAAAAAGTACTGCGCATATATAATATATAAATAATATATATATAAATTGCATATTTATACACATACTTTTCATATATATATATATATATATATATATATATATACTTTGAATATTTCTGCCATATCTGGTCTGGTGCATCTGCTATATATATATATATATATATATATATATATATATATATATATATATATATATATATAAAAGTGAACATAGAAGTCAACACTTAGAGGCGACAGTCTGTTTCATGCTAGATGCAATCGTCAGGCCACCCAGGCCTCTAGCATGAAACAGACTGTTGCCTCTAAGTGCTGACTTCTGTGTTCACTTTTATATTTACACACGCTCTATCTCTGATATTGAGCACTTTATCCCATAAATATAACACACGTTAAGACTATATTTCTTCATACATATATATATATATATATATATATATATATATATATATATATATATATATATATATATATATATATATATATATTTACCACCGTAACGAATGTACTCTTTGACTTTTCGATAAATACTTTCATGATATTTTTTTTGGATGAGCTTTACTCTATGGTAAATATAGTTTACGATTTTAAACGCAATACTAGATTAGGTCACATCATTTTACAGTTGAAATGGCTAAATGTAACCGTAATCTCTATACTGAAAGTATTTTTATCACATTTCTCGCTTGTAGAAGTCTCTTCTGGTCTTTTGTTTACCTGTCAAATTTGATCTTCAAAACTGCCTCATCTAATAAAAAATAAAGATTTAAGTAAATTCTGGTTAAAAAATTAATAATAATGGCTGACAATTCTTCATATAATAAAAAAATGAAGATGAAATAAAATTCTTGTCAAAAATTAATAAAAGTATTTTACAGTTTCATCGAATAAAAGAAATGAACATGAAAATACGCAGGAGGTGTTAATTGAAATCACTTAGGAGTTTAATAGCTTTTTTTCCCGGTCACTGGATCTGTATCTATCAGCTTTTAATCGAACACTGAAAGTGTCCGCCATTGTGGATATCTCCGTTGAGTTAAAGACAGTTTCCTTTACGCCATGTTAGTGTTTTGTATATTCGAACAAAATAACATGCGTGTGGCAATGATTTGAACTGATCAGGAACTCATAAATTGGTCTTTTAATCTGGTTATAACACTCAGGTCGTTCGAGGGATACGTACTTATAGCCTGTCATATATAAAGAGTAATTTGCTTTTCATCTTTCAAAGTACTTAATGCCAAATGACCTAACGCCTTAGACTAGAGTAAATCTCGAAGAAGAAAAATGAAAAAAGGACCTAAAGACAAACACCTAGCTACTCAGTAATGTAACTAGATTAACTCGATAAAGTGAGTGGATAAAAGTATGAAGAAAATATATGTAGCTAAAAGCATAAAATTACGTAATATATTTAATAATATTTAGATTTCGGTATTAAATAAGCCACAAAGATTGATATGACACTAAACAAATTCAACCAACCAACATACCTATTTATACTAAAATTACGCTCAATACGTATTTATGGTAAAATTACAAACAATACCTATATATAGTAAATTTAGAAACAATACATATTTAAAGCAAAATTACCAATAGTACGTTTTCTCTGTCGTTGAATGAATGTGAAAACATCAGGAATAGAAGCGTTATATATTACAAAAAAAAGATAAATAAAAACAGAAGCAGAAACTGTAATCTGTGTGGAGAAGAAACAGAAAATCATAGAAAATAAAATATTGGTATAAAGAATGCTAGGGCTTGGGAGCGTATAAAAAAATACAGGTGGCCATTTTGAACATTACACTGTGTCAAACATGCTGTTCATGTGTAGATAATAAAGTGCAATTTGTATTCATATTAAAAATAATAAACATTTTCAGAGAATTTAAAATGTTTAAGAACACTCGTATAGATATATAAATCATATATATATATATATATATATATATATATATATATATATATATATATATATATATATATATATATATGTATGTATGTATGTATGTATGTATGTATGTATGTATGTATAATAAATCCAGGAAAGAATGTGCCGCTCTGAAAGAGCCTGGCCAAAAGTAGCCTACCTGCATAAAAGTCCTCAATGTCATAAGAAATGGCAGAGCTTCAATATGAATTTAAAAAATCAGGTTTCCAGTGACTGGCCATACTATAAGTTTCATGTGCTTGCACACAATCATCAGGCTGCCTGATGATTGTGTGCAAGCACATGAAACGTATAGTAGTGGCCAGTGACTGCCAACCTGGTTTTTAAATTAATATATATATATATATATATATATATATATATATATATATATATATATAAATATATATATATATATATATATAAATATATATATATAAATATATATATATATATATATATAAATATATATATTTATATATATATATATATATTTATATATATATATATATATTTATATATATATATATATTTTTATATATATATTTATATATATATATATATATATATATATATGTATATATATATATATATATATATATATATATATATATATATATATATATATATATATATATATTTAAAGATATGTGTACTGATATACAAAATTTTATCATTACCATAAACAGATAAAAATTAGTTTTATTATTACTACTCATGATAATAAAATGTAAAAATGAAAAACGTGCTAGCTAACCGGTTTCGTACCTCGCTCAACAGAGCTAAATCAAGGTAAATAAAGTAAATTATATAAAAAAGAATGGACAAATTGTATTGGGGGAGAAAAAAAATTCAATGATAATTATTTGGAGGCCTGATATAAAGTCCTTCTTTTTACAAAGACAGGGCTTCAATGATAGAATATAGATGGCCTCCAACACTTTTAGGTGGTAATTTTAGTGGGACCTGCTAAAGATGGTAAAAGCGTCACCACTAAAACTAACTTTTTTTCTCCCCCCGCTATACACTTTGTCCTCATTAAGTGGGTTATTTTCTGATTTCCTCCGTTCCTCTTACTTTCAATGTCTTTCCCTTACCTCAATTGTTTTCGACATTTTCGTTCAGGAGGACAGATATTACATAGCATTTCAGTACTTTGTCCCTAATGTAATTCCCCTGTTTCTTAATACTTTTCTTAGCTTTTGGTTTTTGTTGTAGCAAAGCTACGGAAGATAATACTGTATTTTGGTCTGCAGTTGGAGATTTGTCTCTAGCTGTGCTAGTCAAGCTCCCTGCCTCCGGGCAGAGAGGACCCCCAAAGGAGGCTACTTCGAATGGCAGTCTCGTCTCGGGAAACAGCTACCCGACCCCATTTTATACGGGATCTACGGGGAATTTTTGGCCGAGCCTAAGGGCTTGAATACACCGCATTAAATTCGGCCTTGTGCAACATCTGACCGCATGGGGCAGTTGATAGATATCCTGCAGTTGGAAATTTGTCTCCAGCTGTTTTGGTCAAACTCTCTGCTCCGGCGAGAGAAGATACAGAGACGAGGCTACGTTGAAGGGCAGAGTCTCGTCTCGAGAAACAACTTTTATACGAGGTTTACGGGGAATTTTTGGCCGAGTGAATGGGTTCGGATACCCCACATTAAATTCGACCTTGTGCCACATCTGACCATGTGGGGCGGTTGGTAGATATCTTGCAATTGAAGATTCGTCTCTCGGGAAACAGCAACCCAAACCCGTTTTACACAGGGTCTACGGGGAATTTTTGGCCGAGCCTACGGGCTCGGATACCTCACATTAAATTCGGCTTTGTGCCATATCTAACCGCATGGGGCGGTTGATAGATATCCTGCAGTTGGAGATTCATTGTGGAATTCACTTGACTCAATTCTAGCAGTTGGCTACGCGCCGCTGGCGAATCTTACATCTATTTCACATCCTATTTTTTAACCTTGTTCCATCTTTTCTCATTTTTTTACATCTTTTTCATCATTTACATACTTATTTTACATATTCATTTTACATAATTATGTTGTTCTTGTCCTAAGTATGATCGTTCATTACCAACCTTCATTTGATTATTTTATTCAGTAACCTTCCCTAGGTTACAGCAGTATCCCAATGCGCCTTCGTATTTCGATATCACATTTTCCGCGCGCTGTTAAAACACTTCCCCGATATTTACATTTTTGGTTCTGCTCGATTTTGGAATCTTAAATTTGTAATTCTTCTATTGGATTGTTTAGTTTGCTGATAACTATAGATTCTGTCTTCTTACAAATGATGTTTTACCCTTTTTTTTCGTATTCCTTTCGTAAATTTTGTAAAAGTCTTTGTATTTCCTTTCAGTGTCTACAATAAACAGTGTGTCATCTGCATATGTAACATTGTTAAAATTGTGGCCGCCAACAATGAATCCTGGTAAGACCGGTTATGTGTCAGAAAAGACATTTTGAATTGCTAGGTAAGGTTAATATATTTGACAAAGGATATCAGAATAATCAACGTATACTGAAATCAAACCCCTTTATACGGATGCATAAAAATAGAAAGGGGTATAAGACAACGCAACGATGTGTTTGCTCACCAGAATTATTCAACCATTACAGTGATTATATAGGGAGACATTTTCTTTTTATGTTACATATTTATTTTTCGCTAAGTTCAATGTTATATCTGAA
Organism: Acanthosepion esculentum; assembly: GCA_964036315.1. Taxonomy (NCBI): domain Eukaryota; kingdom Metazoa; phylum Mollusca; class Cephalopoda; order Sepiida; family Sepiidae; genus Acanthosepion; species Acanthosepion esculentum. The sequence continues at coordinate 54,011,302 of OZ038497.1, read as the reverse complement.
GACGACATTATTTTAATTTTAGTATTACATCTATTTCACATAGTATGTCATTAAAATTTTTCCATTTTTTTACATCTTTTTCATCATTTACATAATTGTTTTACATATTCATTTTATATAATTATTTTACATCTTTTACATAATTATTTACAAGTTTTTACATCTATTTACATCTTTTTATATCTATTTTTACAACTATTTACATCTTTTTACATCTATTTAAATCTTTTTTACATTTATTTTTACAAGTATTTACATCTTTTTACATCTATTTTTACAACTATTTACATCTTTGTACATCTATTTTTACATCTGTTTACATCTATTTTTACATCTATTTAAATCTTTTTTACATCTATTTTTACAACTCTTTCAAATCCAGCGTCTTTAATCTTTTTAATTATTATTATTATCTAAATTATGGCCATTCATATTTCTTATAATTATTAAATCATTATCATCATCTATATATAAATCAATATTTTCCTGTTTCAGATTATTTTTAATAAATAAATTCGAAATAATTTATATTGATTGCCTAGATATATTAATTGTGTAGACGTAGAAATCAAAACTTCATGGTGACTACAACTTCCCCGCCTTAAGTAATCATCCAAACCTATCAATGGTCATCTCTTAAAACCTGTATTGCTTAAAGAAATTCAGACAGAAACTCATTCAATGTTACAATTTTGATTTAACCTCTACCTTGAGTGTCTCTCGACCTTTGTTTTCTGCTACTGAAATTTAGAAGAATACTAAGTTACAATTGGGAATGCTTACATGGATACAGAATAGCAATCACAGATGACTTAATAATTTAAAGAAAATTATATCCTTTCTACCTACAATATTTACCATTTCAAATGTAAGTGGCACTGATTGTATTAAGATTACTGGTCAAAAGTTGGAATCAAAGAACCTTGAGAACGCACTAGACAATATTTTAGGAGATATGTAGAGAATTTGCAAAGATCTTATAATCAAGACATTTTCTCAGTACTGAGGAAGGCTAATTCTGAACTTCATTGAACGATGTCTGGATCTTTTTACATTAAGTCTTATCAGTCATCTCTCAGAAGGCTCAAATATAATTGGCCTGAAATTATTATAGATGTATTATATAATATTTGGTCTTAGGTTTTAGCTCACATTTCCTATACTTCATTAAGCTCTTATGAGAGAAGACCAATAAACAAGTTGTTTTTTCTTGTTTCCATATTACCAATTCATCTTAATGAAATATTTTGGTTACGTTTCTTAATTTTTGGTTATTTTTCTTCATATCCGTATTTTATAGCTGGATATAAGATATAAAAAATCATTAATAACTACGCTATTTATACAATAAATAAACACATATAATAAATAAATACAGAGAACCTGAAACATCAACACAAATCACCTACCAACAACAATAAAGAAACTGACGAGAAAAACAAAATACTCACATGAGTTGCGACGATACAGCCAAATCAAGACATCAATGTTGACTACGAATTTCCCTGCTGTCTTGGAGAATAATAAAGACTATTCAATTAAACAGACATTATTTAGATAATTATTTCATTTTTTAAGTAATTTCCCGCCAAGCAAGGCGATAATGCCAGTACGACACAAGGGGTTACTGTGAAGGAAAGAGGATGTGAATACATAAACGAGGATAAAGGAAAAAGCAGGTTTTAATGAGATAGAAGATGGAGATTGGCGTTGAAATTAAATTTTTGAGGATTGAATGTGGCAGGAACACAAGAAACCGGAATATACTTCCACAGATGAGAAGTGTGAGAAAAGAAACTATTCGAATAGAATTCGCTGTTGCCAATCTAGTAGTAAGCTTAATTTCAAGTATCCGAAGCACCAAGGAGGAACACTCATCAGAACCATATTTGTAGAAAAGGCAGAAGGAAGTCACGTCACGTCGGTTAGAAAGTGGCCAAAATCGAGATGCCAAATCAAGATCGATTACATTACAGAACCTCTTCGCATTTTGTCTAATAGAGACACTAGACCAGATATGGAGGCAATATTTATGAATAGTCGAATGGTATTTTTTTTTTTTTTGTTAATAGGCAAGATGTATTCTGACGATAAACATTTTCTGGCACTACACAGAAACAACATTCCTAGAAGTAGACTTTGCAGTTGATTCAGTATAATAACTTCATATTCGCACCGGTTCACTTTAGATATATACAGTAGCACAATTAAATCACATATCACGAAGCAATACTCGTCCTCGGTATGACGATAAACTACATCCAGCAGCAAGACCTCTGATAGGGAGACTGGAGATTTTGAGGAGAGTAGAACCACCACTTAACTGGTATTGTTCACTAATCTACATTGACGCGGTGTGGTAACAGCTGTTAGTGTCCCAGTTATGGGAAAATAGTGAACTACGCAAACAAAAATCAAATGAACATGTTTATAATAATTGACCAACAATACATTTTTTATAGGAAAATAGCAATCTGTGCAACACTAAAAAATATATTTTTATATTAAAATTACCAACGATACATTTTATTATCTACAAAATACAATGAGCTATGTTATAATTATAAAATATACCCTTACATGCATATTATTCTAAGTGTTAATTTTTAATTTGACAATAACGGAGCGCTTTCATAACTATATCGCTTTTCATACGCAGTTACAAAAAGATCTAGAACTATCAATTACAAGTAATATTTTTGCCATAGGAATTCGGCCTTGAAGATGATATTGGATGAGATTGAAAGTACTTGGGAAAAATAAAAGAAATGAAAATAACTACAACTTCACCCTTGATGAGTTTAATGCAATATTAAGAAATTGATCCGTGAATTTGAAATGATTAAAATAAAAATAGACGTATGACCAAATTATTCAGCCAAACTTGAAGATACGCTGTCTAAATACACACACACGCACACACACACACACACACACACACACACATATATATATATATATATATATATATATATATATATATATATATATATATATATAAAGCCGACAGCAACAACATATTCCCCGTAAAATAGAGTCCAACTCCATTATTTCTTTCTTGTCTCGTTGATAAAAGTTCACAAGCATGTCCAAAAATGCAGACTTTACAATTTCTTCTCAACATGCTTCCATTCAGGACAATGAATATGGAATAAATATTATTAGTGTTATTAACAATATTATAATCTAATACATAATGTACTGCTACACTCGTTTTCCGAAAAGACCCATTTGCTGGGGCGGTTAGACAACTTTTGTTACAGCAGTTTCTTGGACAAAACACATCTTCTATGGTCAGCAGTCTGAAGTACGCCAGGTCCTCGGTCACACTGACTTATTACTTCGTGCTAGAACAGCCATCCACGGCTTCTGAACAGTTCTAGCTAGCCAATTTCAATCACAAACTGGAATCAACCCGGGCTATGATTTTTAGACGCTTTGCGCTCGGATTATTCACTAAATCGATAACATCAATTCGTCATCTTCATGACAAACCGAGCATGGTGAGACTCGAACCCGGGTCACAAGACAGACATTCTAACCACTCGTGCAAACTAATACAAGCCCGGAGGCCACTCGAGGTAGAGGGTTACGTTAAGAGTGTAGTGATTGGAGAAACATTTTGTTGTGAGTCGATTCCCCAGGGCACTGGTTCGCGGGAAGAACCTGTTCTAGTGGAACTTACTTACCACCGATGGAGGGAATATACATATATATATATATATATATATATATATATATATATATATATATATATATATATATATGTGTGTGTGTGTGTGTGTGTGTGTGTGTGTGTGTGTGTGTGTATATATATATATATATGTATATATAGATAGATGGATAGATAGATAGAGAGAGAGAGAGAGGAGGAATGAGAGAGCGAGGGAGAGGGATGGAATGTGAGTGATTGAGTGGGGTAATTTAGGGGTACTTTGGATTTTTCAGAACGGATGTTAAGCTAGACAAAAAGCCAGACACCGGATGATGACGCACATTCTGGCCTCGGCTAAATTACCCTGCGGGAGAACGCAGTTTATAGAATTTAGTTGCTCCCTCTTCCCCGTTTTATTATGGCTTCCACTTTTGAAATGTTCAAGGTTTAGAAGCGGCAAAATCAAAAAGCCTATAAGAAATCCCCTCATACTGACCTTTTAAAAGTTCGGTCACGTCGTGGCAATATTTATTTGTTTTTTATTACCTCCCTTGATTTGGAATCACAATATCTCCCTCTTTCGCCGACGGCCATTTTAGAAATTGCGTCCTCTTTTTTTAAAAACTAATATTTGTATTTAAATATTCATTTATTTTCCTTCTACTACTGATTTTGTCGATTTCAGTCATTTATTTGTTTGTCTTTATTTATTGCTTTTTTACAACATTTTTCTACATTTAATTTTGCTTAATTTACAATTTTTCTTTATTTAAAATAGATCTCTTTCTTTATTTCAGTTTTCTTTATCCGTTTTATTTTCTTTTTACTGTTTATTCATTTATTTTAACTGATTCTTTAAAGAAAGTAACTCTGACGCATGGATTACGTCACTGACCGGAAGGCACCGAGCCATATCGACAAAGAAATGCAACAGTAAATATTTGAAACGATAACAATTAAAAAATGATCTGCCAAACAATATTGAAAGGAAAAGATTGGTTATTCAGAAAAAAGGGAAAGAAAGAGTGAGAGAACAAGCAATGAAAGAGAGAGAAGTTAGGGAGAAAGAAATATTAACAATGACAAAAAAAGAGAAAAAAGAGAGAAAGATCTATAGAAGAACAAGAGTGAAAATGGAAAACAGAAGGAATAGATGTGAAAGGACAAAAAGAATGGAGAAAAGCAGAAAAAACGATAAATAAAAGGAAAGATAGAAAGGAGAGGAAAAAGGAAAACATTGAAAGGAAGGATAGAGGAATAGATAAATAAATATAGATAAATAAAGGAAGATAGATAAAAAGAATGACAGAGAGGGGATATAAAGAACGGAAACGATATAAAGAGCGACATGAAATAGAGAAATAAATGTGAAAGGGAAAAATAATTAGAGAGAAAGAAAAGAGAAAGACAAAACTAAGAGAGTGAGAAAATTGGAAAAAAGAAAGACAGTAAAATAGAAAAGACCACAATGAAAGAGAAGAGAGGAAGGAAGAAAAAAAAATAGAGAGAAAAACGGCGAAGGAATAAGAAAGACAGGAAGGTAGAGAAAACGAATAACGTCGAAGGAAAGACAGAACGGAGGATGAAATAAATGAAGGAATAAGAAAGAAGGAAAAAAGAAAAAGAAAATGAGAAAAATGGAAGCAAGCTGAGTGAAATAGAAAAGAGAGAAAGAAAGAGAAAAAAAGAAAGGTTATGGAAAGAAAGAGGAAAGAATATGAAGGAAATAAGAGTTTATTTCTAGTCTTCATATGATTTTACAGTTTCTTTCACTTTAGAAAAGAACAAAAACTCATTCATCCTTTAATTCATGGCAATATTTTTAGTTGTCTGTTTCTATAGATTCATTCTGTTCTTTCTTTTTTTTCATTTCTTTCTTCCTTTACTTTATTTCCTTCGAATTCATTCTTTCTTCTCTTTTCATTTTCTTTCATTTAATGTTTCTTTGAGCTAACATTTCTTAACTTTCATTTTTTAGCCTTTTCATTTGTTTTCATTCTTTTCTTATTTCTTTTTATTCTATGCTTTCTTCACTTTGTTTTAAGTCACGGTTTTCATTCATTTCATTTCATTTACTCTTTCAATAAATTTCAATCTTCTTTTCATTAATTTGCTTCTTTTCATTCTCCATTTCTTTTTAGTCTCTTTCATTTGCGTCTCTTTCATTTTATATTATTTTTCCATCCATAAGTCTCATTCTTCTTTCTCAATTCAATGACTTCAATTTTTTTCTAGTTTATTTCATTCTTCCTTTTAATTTCCTTTTTGCTTTCATTTTATATTATTTCCACTATTTCTTTAAGTTCCATTCTTCGTTCGATTTTAATTTCATTTTTCTTCATTCTTTTAATATTATACTGTCTTCTTTTACATCCACTGTTTTCTTCATCATTTAACCCCAAGCAAGGCAATAAAGCCATTAAGACGCGAGGGTAACTTGTTTTATTTTTATTTTATATTTTTTCTCTCATATCTAATATTATTTTTTTTCTTTTAACTTTCGTTTTCATTCTTTTGTTCTTCCTTTTTCATACTGTGTTTCCTTTAATTTCTTTTGCTTTTCTTTCTTTCTATTTCTTTTATTCTTTTAGTTGCTCATTACTTTTCTAATTTCTTTCATTATTTTTTATTTTTCTGTACCAATCTTTTTTTTTATTCTTCATTTCTTGTTAATAGTTTTCTACACCTTTTTAACCAATTCTTTGTTTGTCGTCTTTCTTTCTTTTCATACTTTACTTCTTTCTCTCCTTTCTTTTGTTCTGTTCTTTCATTTTTTTCTTCTTTCTTTCTTCCTGTACTTTCTTTCTTTCGTTCTTTTCATTTTTTTCTCCTCTTTCTTCCTTTCTGTTCTTTCTTTATCATCTTTCCTTTTTTTGTTTTTTCTTTTTTTCTCTCTTTTCTTTTTTGTTCTTTCTTACTTTCGTTCGTTTTGTTCCCTATTTTTCTTCTTTCTTCCTTTCTGTTCTTTCTTTCTTTCGTGTTTTCTTTTTCTCTTTTTTCTTCGTTTCTGTTCTTTCGTCATATTCTTCATATTTTTCTATTCTTTCATCCTTTCTTTCCTTCTTTTCTTTCTTTATTCTCTTCTTCCTTCCTTTCTCTTCTTTCTTTCCTCCTCTTCTTTCTTTCCTCTTTCTTTTTTTGTTTGTTTTTCATTTTCCTCTTCTTCTTCTCTGTTGTTTCGTTTTTTCTTCCTTTTCTGTTCTTTCTATCGTTCTTTTTTCGTATCTTTCTATTCTTTTCTACTTTCTCTTCTTTCTTTCATTCTTTATTTTCTTTATTCCCTTCTTTCTTCCTTTTCTGTTCTTTCTTTCCTGTATTTCTTTCTTTCACTTCTTTCCTATTTTTTCTTCCTTTTTTGTCATTCCTACCCTTTTTTAGTCTTACTTTCTCGCCTTTTCCGTCTTCTCTTTTTTTTTTACTTTCTTTCTCCTTTTCGTTTTTCTTTCTTTTCTTTCTATTTCGCAACCTCTTCTTTAATTTTCCTTTCTTGTATATCCCATCTTCGATACCATATTTTATTTTCTGTTGTCTCCGTCCATTCCATCTTCCGCTTACTCCTCCACTGGAATAGAATAATTCAAATATGGCGATGCTAGTACTGATTTCAAATTCGTATTCAGAGTAAAGAAATCCGATGGGATTCGAAACCCCGAACCTGACAAGAATACACAATCAACCACTGACTACAATATTTTGAAGATTTAAATATTAACTTTTTTCAGACTCTATTCTCCATCGATCTGTCGCCCAATTTAAATTCTAGATTCGTATCATAAGATGATTAATCATAATATCTTTTAGTATTATCAGTGTCTGAAAAGAGTGACACAATCGTGGACGCCTGCCTTAGAGCTATTATTATGAAATTTGTCTTCCCGATTATTTGTTGTTGTGGTGAGTTCGATCCTCAATGAAAGCAAGCGAGTTGTGCCAGGCAGAATTAAAATTTATAGATATCTAAAGCAGGCGAAGCTATCTAAACTTGCAGATTTTTCTAATGTTTTAATCATTTAAAGCCAGACCAGGCGCTAAAGCCACTAAGAACAAGGGGAGATATTCAGAGTGAAAGAAATGGGGAAACCTTACTGAGCACTTTTTCTTCTTCTTCCACGTGCAATTTCCGTTCAGAATATGAGCTCGCCACAATTTCTTATCCATTCTAGCTCTTAGTAAATTTAGTCTTTCGCTAACTCTCCTAATTTCAGTTCTGTCAACTATTTAAACAAGCTCTTTAAATTAGGCGTTATTTCCTTTGTCGGTTTTGTCTTCAAAATGTCATATGAATGTGAAATTTTCCAAGCCCTCTTTCCTCATTATTTGCCCCAGAAATTTCAACAGTCACTTTCTGATTCTACGTATCAATGTTCTTTTTGTTTCCATAATCTCTAAAACTTCGTCGTTGCTCACATTTACCATTCATGATATTCTCAGTATCCTTCTGTAGAAGTACACTTCTGTTTCCTCAAGTTTTTTCTTAAGCAGTTTGTCCAGAGAAAATACTGCCATATAGGAGAACAGATATTACACAACAGTTCAGTACTCTTTTTTTCGTTTCTAACGGAATATTCATGTTTCTTAATAGAGAGCGGTCCGAAAATTTTGTTTCCCCAACATAATCGCAACACTTTACAGCACGTTTTGATTGGCTTCCAAGAAGCCCAGAGCTCATATCTTGCGACAACGTTCTGTGAGGTATTATCATGGAGAGAGGTTCACATTTCCGATACCAGAATACCCATCAGTTGAAGGGCGCCATTGGTGAGCTTTTGCAACAATCAACAAAGCACGGCTTCGTAAAATATCACACAGGACATGGCGCCGCATCATTTGGTGCCATGAAAATGATGGCGTTCATACAGACCTTCTCGATGTGTGACAGCGTCAATGAAAATGAATAAACTGAATCCAGTACATGTGCTTTGTATTACTGTATTCTGACCACTCTGTACCGTGGCCAAGAAATGGGGGATATGTTTAATACTAAAAAACTATTCAAAACTGATCCCTCACTTTTTATCATCTTTTCATTTGACTACCTAGAAGGATGATTTGGAATTTCATCTATGAATCTACAGGGTGATCCGAAATTCTTATCATCCTATATAATATAATTTTCTATTTCAGATGGCTGACACGAAATTGATGGCGTTCATATAGACCTTCTCGATGTGTGACAGCGTCAATGAAAGTGAATAAACTGAATCCAGTACATGTGATTTGTATTACTGTATTCTGACCAGTCTGTACCATGGCCAAGAAATGGGGGATATGTTTAATACTAAAAAATTATGCAAAACTGATCCCTCACCTTTTATCATCTTTTCATTTGATTACCTAGAAGGATGTTTTGGAATTTCATCTTTGAATCTACAGGGTGATCCGAAAGTCTTATCATCCTACATAATATAATTTTCTATTTCAGATGGCTGACACGAAAATGATGGCGTTCATACAGACCTTCTCGATGTGTGACAGCATCAATGAAAATGAATAAACTGAATCCAGTACATGTGCTTTGTATTACAGTATTACTTTTTGTTCTATTTTTCTCATTACTTTTCGGTAGCGGGTGACAAAACTTTCGGACCACACTGTACCAGGGCCAAGAAATGGGGGATATGTTTAATACTAAAGAACAATACAAAACTGATCCATCACTTTTTATCATCCTTTCATTTGATTATCTATAAGGATGTTTTGGAATTTCATATAGGAATATACAGTGTGGTCCGAAAGTCTTGTCATCCTACATAATATAATTTTTTAGATGGTTGATATGAAAATGATGTTCATACAGACGTTCTCGATGTGTGACAGCGTCAATGAGAATGAATCCAGTACATGTGCTTTGTATTACTGTATTACTTGTTCTTCTTATAAATTTGTGACAAGACTTTCGGACCACCCTGTACTCTGTCTCTATCCCAATGCGCCTTCGTATTTCAGTGTCGCACATTATTTCCTCTGTTAAAACACTTTCCGGATATTTCAATTTTATACTTGCTCGATTTCGATATGTTCAGTTTGTAGTTTGCATATTGGTCCGTTCCTTTTGCTGAAGACCATACATAATGTTTTCTGACAGATGATATTTAGTTCTTTCTTCTCACTTTCTTTCACTAACTTCTGTAGGAGCTCCTGTGGGTTTCTTTAAATATCTTCTAACAACACTGTGTCATCGTCATTGCATAGTGCTAAACTCGTAACCGCCAACAATGAATGTTGATAGGAAAAAAAGAGCTACGTAAATGACACGGTCCGGTTAGAAAATTACGAAACATGAATGGAAAATGGATCCCTTATATAGATAATCGCTGTAAAATTTGAATGAATCTGAGAAAAAGATACATCTACTAAATTCATTTTCTGTCATCATACAGGCATTTTGTTCCTAGTATACCTTTTTTTTATTGTAATATCATTCCCAAATAAATCAAGCTTACCTAGCAGTTCAAATAGTTCTTTGTAACGTTCCTTGTCCAACGCTTTTGCTATAAAAATATAGGTATGCATCTTTTTTGTATTGCATTTTCTTGTATCATTTTGAGCATAAATATTGCATTTCTTGTTCCAGTGTCTTACACGGCACTTACATAACTACTATTGCAATAACAACAGAAGCAACAGAAATGATTTAAATGAATATTAAAATGAGTGCAGTTACTCACCACCGCCGACAGAGCGTCGGAACACCTCAGGACCGAGTTAACTCAGCACCAGAAAAACATAACTTTTTTTTTATAACAGTATAAGTAATTTATTAAGGATTAAAACCTTAATTAGGGAATATTTTGTTTATTAAAATAAATTCGTTTCCGATTTACTTTATAAAAATAATTAAAAAATATTCGTTAATATTACCAATTAACAAATTACTTTTATTCGATTATAAAAAGAAAATTATGTTTTCCTGGTGCTGAGTTGTCGCGGTCCTGAGTCGCCCCGCCCTTCATTCGGCGGTGTTGAGTTAGTGATGCTGAGTTGTCCTACACCCATACTAATAAATACAACAAGGAAATCACAAGAAACTCTGGAAACTATTTTAGACTTAAAAGAAATACAAAATACCGCCATTAAATTCTGAAAAGAACATCTTCCAATGTAATACACTCAATAAACTGTTAGCAAAAAAAAAATTCGTTTACCTCAGGTATCAAGTAAAAGACTTGATAAAGGACTGTATCAAACAGCAAATCAGGAAGATTGGAGATAATAATGTAATTGAGTCGGAGATAGTTTTTACTTGTTAATAAGAAATAAGCTGTGGGGATAAAAGCTGTTAAAAAACAAAAAACTAGTTTTGAAGGAGCCTAAAGTGCATTATTTGATCGGATTTTTTTCCTGTGTAAAAGCAAAAAACTATTTCCAGAATTTACAAAAATGAAAATAAAGAAAAGATTTCGTTTTTATTCACTTAATAGAAATTTCTTTTCGAAAGGAAAGGATGATTCTGAATATAAAATTGAAAAAAGGATCAGTAAATTATAAAAGTGTACATACATAAACTATGAATGCAAGTATGACAATAAACAGTGATGGAAAAAAAGCGCTTAATGCCTACATTCTCAAGACAACTATGGGGGTTAAGCTATTGAGGAGAGAACACAATAAAATTTATTTGTGGTATATATATATATATATATATATATATATATATATATATATATATATATATATATATATTTGTGTATTTAGGCAGCAATCCTTCTTTCATGCAGATTTCATTGAAAACGACAGACAAGGTTCTTTTATTTAGTTTTTAAACAATTTCTCATGCGATCTAATTATTTTTTATAAAATAAAATTTATATAAAAAACTGTCCAAATGTTTTTTTTTATCCGAGGGCTTTCGACTATACATTTAATATAATAGCATCATGTACATGCCAAAAAAGACTAAAAATAAGGGAAGCCTTATTAATAAAAACAATATAAACAACACTTAATAATATTAACTTTGAACATGGACATAATATGTTGACCGTGTTCTAAAAAATGAAAACATTTCATAAAACATACATACAACAAACTATTTCTCGTTTTAACAGTTAAAATATGATCACTGAAAATGGCTAAATGTGGTGTGTGTGTGTGTGTGTTTGTGTGTGTGTGTGTTTCGAATCACTTAAATATATATATATATATATATATTTAAGTGATTCATCGAGTCTGAAACCTCTACAGAATGCGGAAAGCATTTGACGGATGAATCACTTAAATATAATTATCAAATACTCCTAATAATTTCAAATGTATATCATTGCTTGAACCGGCTTCTAATGCTCTGGAGTGAGTGGCTTGTTGATAGTAGTCGTGGCTCCAGGGGTCACAGTCCAGAGAATTTCAGTTGAGTTCCACCACGGAATATGTGAGTGAGCGGCGCTATATTGAATCTGATTTGCTACCTCTTCGTCACCGAGGCCCGTTGGAACAGTTGGTAGGGTGTTTGCTTGACAGCATGCAAATAGAGTTTTCAGACTCGATGAATCACTTAAATATAATTATCAAATTCTCCTAATAATTTCAAATATATATATATATATATATATATATATATATATATATATATATATATAATGAACAACAAAATCCAAAATTACCTCATATGGGGAATATCCTATTTCGGCAGACGAAGATGTCGGTGGTCGTCTCCATTATCCACCCCGGTGTTGACTGGGTTTGTGTCTATACATTCAGGAGGGGTAGAATGTAGAATTTGTGAAAGCTAAAAACCCATCCTGTCGAAAAATTAATACAGAATTTAACCATTCCAAAGTTTCAGCCATACATACATACATACATGCAGATAGATAGATAGATAGATAGATAGATAGATAGATAGATATACGTATGTATTCTTGACAAAATCCGAAGATTGAAAAATCTGCTATGTTATCGCTCCTGACTTGGCATCGCAGCTTGAGACAATTTCTCACCGGTGTAACCTATATTCTCTGTGCATCTTCCATGAATGTTTTCATGGCAGTTCTTCTGGAACATTTGATGTACCGACTTTATGAACTGAAGGATAGTATTAGATTGGCATCCAGTTTAGTTATTACTGTTTTTGAATGCCCTCATCAGATGTACTGATAGGTTGCATATACATGTAAGTAATCTGTGCCATTCATGACATTCATATAAATGTCCCAACATAACGAGGCTTTTTAAGACCATGACAAGAGTTCTTAAATTTTGATTTTGTATCGCCAGGTGGAGTAATGGTTAGCAGCTCTGATTGAGGAATCGCAGAACCGAGTTCGAATTCAAGTTGGATCCATTACATTCACTTATAACCTTAAGAAAATTATGAATCCTCTTCTCCCACCAGTAAATAGCAGGTTCTATAGCTTTGGGTGGCAATCGGGTTAGGAGAAGGAAACTCTGAATTCAAAACCAATCTGGAGTGGGTTGGTTGCCCAACTGATAAACACAACTTCTACAGCGGCTGCAGGACATGTTGTGACCCGAGGACTCTTCTGCCTCATGGGATCCAGGCGCGATCACATTGTTGCACTGAACTACCCCTAATGCTTACTTGTTTAGCGGCATATCCATTTCTCATGGGTCATTTAATCGGAGCACTAGTAAGTTTATTTACAAGATTGCTGGTAATTATTTTTCTGTTTAAATGCATTGTTGGTAAATTTTTTACTTTTTTTTTATTGTTATGGGAAATTACCTATAACGAGAATGGATACTTCCTGACTCTATACAAAGCTGCGCCTCTCTGAAAGATAGGAGAGGAACGAGTCAAGGCGCAGTCTCCGACTGTGCGTGACTCCTGTCGAACTCTCTGCTTTGGCAGAGAGGAACCCGGACGAGGCTTTGCCGCAGGGCAAGGTTTCGTCCGGCGAGGTAGACAGTCCCTCAACCCGTTTATACGGTTTCTAAATGGGCATATTTTTGGCCGAGCCTACGGGCTCAGGGAGCCTACATTAAACTGGCCTTGTGCCACATTCGACCCACGTGGGAGGGTTGTTAAATATCGAGGAACTAGTCGAGACGCAGTCTCCGACTGTGAGCGACTCCTGTCGAACTCTATGCTTTGGCAGAGAGGAACCCGAACGAGGCTTTGCCGAAGGGCAAAGTTTCGTTCTGGGAGGTAGACAAGCCCTGAACCCGTTTATACGGGTTGTTAAGGGAATTATTTTGGCCGAGCTCACGGCCTCGGAGAAACCCACATTAAACTCGGCCTTGTGCCATATACTTTCCTCGTGGGGGGACTGTTAAATATCGGAAAGGGTCGAGACCTAACGAGTCAAGACAATATTAGTTCACTCTAAACCAGACTGACAGTTAATACTAACACCTTCAACTTCTTGTATTATATTTCTGTTGTAATATATCTTTGTTATTTTCTACCCTTGTGTTCGTGTTGTTCTTCCTTGGTCCTAACCTCTGACCATAACCGTGGTGCGAGGATATTGAACCATAACATTTATTTTTTGCAAAAATGTATTGCTGGTATTTTTTTTACTATGACAATGTATTACCGGTCTTTTTACTATAAAAATGTTTACACTTTCATAGTGTTTTCCCAGTTTGGTGATTGACTATTTGCCTATAGCTTGGATCTTAAAAGTTACTACTACCACGGGTCAGGGTGTGTCTTGGAGCAACAGCAATTCAGAGGTGGTTCCTCGCTCCTCAAAACCTCAACGATCAGAGACCTTACTGCCGACTGTAGTTTATCGTCATACCAAAAACGTAGCCTAGTGCATTCTAGTCCATATTTAATTTAATTATCCCTTATTATAAATTTGTTATAAGTGATATTTGGTATTTGTTGTACTTAGTATTTACTAATTCCGCATCCTGAATTATATATAGGGTACATGAAGCCATTACTTCCATTCCAATTCCAAATTATAGTTTCAAATTTAGAAATCTTTATCCTGAGTCCTATTGGTGGGAAAACACGTTAGATAATATAGATTCTTTTTTAAATTCAAGATCAATCTTATCAAAATTTTGAATACCTATGTCATCAGCAGAACTGTCACTCAATCAGTCGTACACTGACCACAGCAAAGATAAGCAGTGAGGCTATATTCTGTTGAGGCGTTCTCGCCAGACATTCATAATTTTGGGGGTCGATATAATTGGTTTCCCTACTGTTTGAACACATAGGAAATTTTATTCACTATATTTTTTACCTCCACATATTAAACATGGTTTTGTCGAAAAAAGAAAGAATGTTCTTTTTCTGTGATATGCTAAAGGAGATTCTAAATGAAAATCACAGATGCAACACACTTTATTAAATGCATAAAGAGTGAATGTTCTTAAATTGACGGCAATTTGAAGTTATTGCATCGAGTTCACGTGAATCTTGCAAAAACGTCAACCTTTGAATCACAAATGATGAAAATTATATTAAAGATGTTAATATTCCAATTCAACAAAACGTTGTTGAAAATTTAATTTCTTGAAAATAAGCATTTTGTCTATGTGTCCAGACTTTAAGGACACTCTTTCGTTCTTCTATCAGATATATCTTTCCAGAGCAATCAGAGCTTGAAAGGGGTTTCTTGTGGATGAAGTCTCTATTGATATAGACATATGTTTTTGTGAGGCCAATAAAGCAGATACACGATTTTCTATTGGAGCGGTATGGAATTTCCTGGATAAAATATATGACATTACGCCAATTACAAGAACGAAAACCAAATTTGTTTGTGAGTTGACTTTCAGAGAAAGGTGAGAGCCTAGTTATTACAAAATTCTTTAGAACTATTCGATCCAATTGAGATAGCTATGTATATTTGAGGCTAATAAGGACTACTTTTTAATTTCAATAGTACATTCATTTATACCATAGTACAGTATAACCCGGATATAAGAGAGTCGTCGGGACCGGAGACGAAGTCTATTATATATACATTAACACAGGCTCTAATTTGGGACCAGATAAAATCTATCTTATATCCGGGTTTCTCTTATATCCGGGTTTCTTATATCCGGGTTACACTGTACTTTGAGTTGTTCTTCTGATTCAAGACATGAAACTAAGAAATTTGGTTCTGAATCCAGTTTGAGCGTTTGCTAATTTAAACGTTCAACCTCAATGTTAAGTGATGCTTTCCAAATCATTAGCTTTCTTTCATTTTTTTTACAATGATGCTCAACCTGTGCAAAACATTATAGCCACCCGAGATAGAGAGTTAAAGATTAAGAGGGACAATTTATAATTATATGTAGGGAAGAAAACGCGCAAACCTAATTTTGAACAGGTTAAGATTGCCGTGATTGGGGAAGCATCCCCTTGGAAGTCGGTTTAAAAAAGCAGCGGTTCCTGGAAGAAGGTGTTCCTGTTGAACTTGCATCTCTCCAATGGAATACAAAGAGAATGAGGATGATTCGCTACAATGTACCTAGCATGGTGGGCCTTAGTCGTAAAGGTTCGAACTGGTGGAACTGAATAGAGTTCGTCCGAGCACTTTCCATGGAATTTGCGATAGAGCAGCAGGACGTTTCGTCTGTAAGAATGGGATTGTAGTGGGTAACATAATTTGTGACACAAAGGACGCGGAGACGCTTAGGGACTCCATCAAGGTTCTATCCATATAAAGCAACAGTACTCTATTTTCGGCCTGATCTGCCTCTTAGAGGTTAGCGGGAGAGGTCACGTACTTATTGGAGCGGTACACGAAACCGACCATTTTTCCAGTATCTTTAGCGATGGATCGTATTTACCAGTTTCACTTGAGGTCTGGGGTTAAGTTTACGTTTCAATAGGCGCTCGTGTTACGAGGCCTTCGTCAGAGAACAACGGTTCATAGCAATAGGTGAAAATTAAGGGTCCGCTCGGTGATGATGCAATGTCAGTCTTTTGGATTTCTTTCCTCATCAACAAGATCTTTGCAGCTTTCTTTTTGAGAAATTTGTTAATGCCCAGATATACACCGGTATATTTTCTATTTCTTCTGGGGATTACGGACATAACACGTTGAAACAACTTTTATATTACGATCGTCGATGTTAAGCAACGTCGAGCCTAGCCAGTACCTAAATGGGTGACAGATTGGGAATACCAGGTGCTGTAAACTTGGATGTGCAGAGGTTGTAATGAATAACGGCTGGCAATTTCAAATCGGACAGCCGAGTTCTAGGTCAAGTTCGTTATATTCACTTACACGCAAATACCCTTAGGAAAGGTGTAGATCCACATCTGTTTCCGCATCTATGGGTTGAATAGTAGGACACTATAAACAACTATTATAAAAAAAAAAAGATTAAGAAACTGTAATAACTGTCTATATTTCCGAGACAAGGTATTATGTACACTATGCACATTATTCGGAGTATTGTCCTCATCTTTGTCGCCATATTCATTACAACGTTTCGGCCGTTGTACGCTCCGGCCTTCTTCAGGGGGTTGGAATGTCGAACTGAATCCTTTATTCCGCTCGGTGGGGTAGACTCTTCTAGTTCCACGTGCCATGTCTAATGGATGCCAGTTTTCTGTTATCTCCTGTTTAATTCCCTCTCCAAGTTCTCCACCGCCTTAACCAGGTATTGGTCTCACACTCTTTGGGTCCTGTCACTGGATCTAACTAACCCCTTTATCCACTGCCCCAGCGTTCAGTTCGACATTCCAACCACCTGAAGAAGGCCGAGGCGTAAATTTGATTTGAATGTTTTTTCGAGAACAAGTTATTTCTCCACTCTTAGTTTCGATTGTATATTTTTTTGATTTTTCAATTTTACAATGCATAATCTATGTTGCTTTGCTTCATTAATTTGATGTCCTTTTCCCCGAAGGTAGTGGTTTCTCAGGGCATTAACATTTATTTAACTCTTTCTTGGGAGCGCGTTTTCGCAGCATCGCCCGCGCGACGCCAACGTGACGCCAACGTGACGCCAACGTGACCGAATCCCAAAAAGGGAATGCTGACTTTAGAATTTCAGATGTTCTGTTTCTGATTAGTCTTGTGTCTAGCGTCTCTTCATGTTGACTTAAATATCGTCTAATCCTAAGTATGTTTCTAATAACCATGTCCTGAAGATGGCCTACTAGACCGAAACGTCTGACGTCGACAGTAAAACAACATTAAAACAGTAAACTTGCATATTCGGATTTTGTTTTGTCTTTTCCATATTTTTCATCATATATATATATATATATATATATATATATATATATATATATATATATATATATATATGTATATATATATATATATATATATATATATATATATATATATATATATATACAGGGGTCCGATTGGCTTCTAAGTAATGCAAACATGAAAATAACACTGACATATTATTTTAACAGGCATATTTACCACAATTATAGAAAAATATCTTGAAATAATAAAGATTAACATTTATTCATTAAAATCAACATTGGCTTCAACCACGGTCTCTAGACGACTTTGGAATCTCCTGAAAATTTTCTGAGCGGTCTCCTTGTTTAAGTTGATGAATGCTACCATAATCCTTGCCTTCAGTTCATCTTTGGTGTTAAAAGAAGTTTAGTTGTTCCCTCGCTCAACTGCGCCCCACAAATAATAATCAAGAGGTTGAAGTCTGGGAATTTAGGTGACCAAATGTAAGTTGTGATGTGGTCGCAGAAGTTGTCTGACAGCCATGTGTGGGTTCTCCTACCTGTGTGGCATGGTGCAGAGTCATGTTGTAAGACATATGGTCTTCCAGCAGCCACCATCCATGTCAGAACTACCTCTTCGGAGAATTGATGTAGGCTTCCGCGTTGAGTCTGTGGCACTCATCAACAAATTCGGGAGTTTATTTCTTATCAGAACGATCAGAGAGAGTTTTCCGAGCTGCCGTACCGTCGTAATCAAGATCAGACTCATCTAACTCTTTCCGAATCCTTTGCACTGTCCTCAGATTGACAGCCAAACACTCAGAAATAATCGTATTGGAGTTTCCGGCGCGAATGCGAAGCAGTAGAGCATGCCGTTTCCAAATTGCTGGCGTAGTGAATTGCTAAATTAAAAATATGAAATGGCTACAATTTACCCATCGCACCATATATATATATATATATATATATATATCTTGTCATTCACAGACAGACTGTTTCGCTGTATCGCAGCTTGTCAGTGTGACTAGACGTCCGGTTTCCTCTACCTGACTGAATTGCCGTCAGTCAAAGATTCTACCCATAAGCCGTTGGCACATGGCTGGGATGAAGGTGAATTTAAGCATATTTATTTTCAGATAAACACACAGTGACTGAGAGAATTCGATTAGCTTTACCGAAGAGTCTTGCATTATTAGCAGTAATAGTCACTGTTCATAAACTCCCACTTCCTTCCCAGCGATCTCAACCGAAATCATTTTTTCATATATATATATATATATATATATATATATATATATATATATATATATATATATATATCAAGAGCTGAGATAGATAGATAGATAGATAGATAGATAGATAGATAGATAGATAGATAGATATGTTTGTGAAAATGAGGCTAAATTGGGGAAATAATTTGTTGTGGCCAAATTGTTCGGTTATGATAACGCTGTCTTAAAATATGATTGTTGCAGCTGTCGTATCTCCGTATGTACCGATGGAAATTATGCATTCTCGTGGAGCTTACGAAAGCAATAACGAAATTGAAATTGCTTACAACATCCTTGGCGGGAGAGCGCCAGTTGTTCATAGTAATGATAATATTACAGTTGGTTTGAACATCAATTTTCTTGTCATTCCTGCTGATATTAGAGATGGTGCAGATAACGTCAGTATGGATGGCGGTATAGGAGGTAGAGAACTTGTTAAAGGAAATTGTTTCCCAGATGAAATAAACAAATGATTGGTAATAGGTCTTTTTCACCAGTAATTGAAATACTATTTTTTTTATTCTTTATTTTATATCTTGTTTGCTGTTTTGTTGGGATGTGGATATTATTTGGCGTCTCAGAGAAACGAATTTTAGTCTGAATTTCGGGAAAATAGTATCAGTGTCATTGAGCGGCAGGATGAAGAAAAATTCTCGGCTCGACCCTCATCCTTAAAACTAACTGATCAAATACGAGAATTTATAAAATTCCATTCTTGTCCGGGCCGATATATTTTTATCGTGTTCCAGCCATTTTCGAAAAATCGATTTCACTGATAATCAAATAGATTGAAAATCGTGAAAAGAAACCCGTAGAACAATCTGGAAATTCAGAGGCTTTAAATATATTCCTCAAAATCATTTGCTAGACGTCTCTTTGGTCAAGCGATCGATGTTCTTTTTACCTTTTATACTAAAATTCGTACAATACTACCTCCTTTTCCACATGCGATGTTGCTCCCTGGCCGACTACTGAATCCATAGATAGTTCTGGACTCTTTTATATGGAGTATGATCAAAAAGTTTTGGGACTGTTTACTATATTAACAGAGCCAAAGTACGAAGTCTGAAGCCGCTTGGCCTTGAACTCTGTCGCGCATGCACACTAAGGACTTCTTCGTTTACTTCCGTTCTTTGTTTGGAAGGAACGTGTGTAGAGTGTGGTCGTCTCATCATACCACAGAGGTTCCATCAGTGACCATGGTTTGTGTAGCAATTTCTGGTGAAGGACATCTGACATATTTGTCAGATTTCGCTATATTCAGACTTTTTTCCACTTTCCAGAAATCAAATCCCACTTGAAAGGAACAAGATTTCAAGACGTCGGCGAAAAACAAACTGCTCTCTATCCCAACAAAACATTTCCAGAAATGCTTCCATCAATGGATTCGACGCTGGATACAGTGTGTGGCTTCAGGAGGAGACTACCTCGAAAGAAATTAAATACGGAATTGATATGAGATGTGGCTTTGCTTTTATAGCATTAGACCCGATAATTTTTGATCACGTCTGGTTTAAAGAGTAAGTGCTGACAAATTCTGAAATCTGACAAAATAACCAAACATAAGAATTTATTTAGAATGTCCCTCTGGTCAGGCTGCTGAAGAGATGTTATCTATCTTTTCTCTACATGTGAGCTTCTCAAACAGCACTGTAAATCAAGAGAAGTAAAGTCTTTAGTGATGATAAGTCCTGGTTCAAAGCTTCCCGGGGGCTATGATTAAAACCAAACACGGGCATAGACACAGAAAAAGACGCCTAGTCACCTGTTGTTTTGTTTTTTCAGGGAGAAATAATTTACTTATAACCCAAATCCTACAATTTGTTTTTGCTAATAGTCACACGTTCTCTGCTTCGAGATTAAGAGAATCAGTTTCTAAATCTGCAAATATTATTCACAAAAGTTTCGACTCCTGACAACATTTCTCTCCATCAATATCTGATCAAGGTAATCATGAAAACAGTAAATACAAAAGCTATATTCTTTTGACTGCTTTCTTAGTGTTTCCTGGAAAACTTTGGTTCAGCGGTTCAATTTCGTATGGTGGTTCTGACCTCTGAAAAATTGTTCATTTTTGGCTATAAAATTTTCATAAGGATGGAAGCCAGATGTGACAGGATGCAGGGTACTGTATATAGTTCCATTGAGTGTTATATATATATATATATATATATATATATATATATATATATATATATATATATATATATATATATATATATATATATATATATATATATATATATATATATATATATATATTATTTTTAATCTGACATTATTTCGTATTACTTAAACATAATAATCCAGTGGATACACGTATTTTATTTAACGCTCTGTTTTTAAAATCAGTATGTGTTATGGTAATTTACTCACGCACGCATGGATTCACCCAGCTGTAAATAGGAGCAGGTACTACCGTTTGCAAAGGGAAGTTTCCAGCAGTCAGCTCTGACAGTCGGACCGAACATTCTTGCCGTAACACTCTCGTTTGTATATGTTTGTATTACTGTTTCTGTTAATATATTTGTTTAACAATTCCTCTCTTTTGACTTTATTGCTGGCCCTAAAAAGCCACACCAGTATGTATTACCTCAGCCAGCATGTGCACTCGAGAGTCTTAATGAAGTATATGTGCTCGTACTCCGTTTGGACCAGTGTCCTTCTTTGCGGAAAATTAAAATCACCGTCTGTTTTAGACTACTCAACAAGAGAATGAGTCACGACTTTATCAAGGTTCAGTTAACAATTTTTAAGGGGAATGCACAACTTCTCGAAAAACTTAAAGCCCACATGTGCTAACTTTATTTTCGTATAATTCTAACAAATTAATTAATGTATTTTTTAAAAAAATTTATATTACTTAAACGTCATATCTTCGTGCATAAACGTTTCGATACACGAACTGCTTTTTAAACAGTGTTAATTTCATTTAGCGGCCTGTGCTTTTTAGAGTTTTAATGAAAAAAATATGGCCTGTCAAACACATGTATCATCGTAAGTACTCGTATAACGTTAAAGTTATAAGACACACACACACACACACACACATATATATATATATATATATATATATATATATATATATATGAGCTCTCTCGAGATAAAGGTGTTTAAAAACGGCGGCTCCTACTGCTATTAAGCATTAATCTTCAAGTACGAATTGGGTTCTCAGAGACGCTGTCATATTTCGTATAGTAAAATAACGGTAAAATTCCTTTTCTCCTGCCGTGTGACGATGGCCTAGGATAAGATATTTGGCTGATGTCAAATCATTCAGGTTTCGGACGTCTAGCCATGGTAAGGAGAAGTGATACAGTGAAACAGTCTGCCTATGGATGACAATATATGCTCCCGGAAATCTGGTTGAGCTCTCGAGAGAAAGGGAGTTTTAAAAACAGGGGCTGCTACTGCTATTAAGCATTACTCTTCAAGTACGAATCGAGTCCTCCGAGTCGCTGGCGTATTTCGTATAGAAAAAAAAAATTAAAATTCCCTTCCGTTCTGCCATGCAACGATGCCCTAGGGGTAAGATATCTGACTGATGTCAAATCAGTCGGCTTGAAGCAATCGGACGTCTAGCCATACTGAAGAGCTGTGATACATCGAAACAGTTTGTATATATATTCAAATTCAATTATATAATTAAATTAAAAGCATTAATTCTGTTTCATCTTCAAGCGAATTTTGGAATAACTTATTTTGAAGTTTACTGAGTTTTAAATGCACATACATTCATAATTTTTTGTTTCCAAGGATATAGAAAAGTTCAACCATTTAGACAGGGGCAGTAGCGTGAGCTTTTTTATTAACTATTATTGTATCCATTATGAGTTACATTCGAAAAGAGGTTGAGTCTATGTAGGGTAAGGGTGCCTTTTTCAACGAATTATGACATCAGTTCAATGCACGTCGTCTGTTTTTTTTTGTTTTGTTTTTTTATCTACGGCAAAATGTTTTTCGGCATTTTTTTCGTTAAATTCGTACTTGTATACAGAGAGATACTTTCAAAAAGGGGCGTTTGGACTAGAATACGTTGTATTGAACTACAATTTTAAAATATTATTTTTCCTTTTATTTACTAATAGATTATATGAAAACAAATATTTATTTATGCTCTGTAAATTTACATTGAGCGCTGTTTTGTAGAAATAAAAATATCAATAAGAACACCGGATTATATATCTTACTGTTCTTCCTTTTTTTACTATAACACACACACACACACACACACACACACATATATATATATATATATATATATATATATATATATATATATATATATATATATGTCATTCACAGACAGTTCTGTTTCTCTGTATCACAGCTCCTCAGTGCGACTAGACTTCCGAATGCCTCAAGCCAGGATTGAAACAAAATTAATTTTGTGTCAGCCAGAGCTATCTTCACTCGGTCGAGTTACACAACTAAATCTAGCGTATTTGTTTTACAAATGTAAACAAATGCCCATCAGCCAAAGTGCTCCATTCATTTTACTGAAGAGCTTTGCATTAGTGCAGGTGGCTGTTGTTTATAGAATTAGCTTATCATTCAACAGTGCTCAATTGAAATGTATTTTCAAGAGCTAAATTATGTCATTCACAGACAGTACTGTTTCGCTGTATCACAGCTCCTCAGTGCGACTAGACTTCCGAATGCCTCAAGCCAGGATTGAAACACAACTGATTTTGTGTCAGCCAGAGCTATATATATATATATATATATATATATATATATATATATATATATATATATATATATATCGGTTTTACCAGCAAAATTGTCCAAATCATGTAACAGCATTACTGTCCATCTCACAAAATATTTAATATCTAAAAATCAGTACATACTTCATATTTATACAGCATATATTATATACAAAAAATGTATTTCGCCAAGATATTGACCAGTGTAAGGTAACAATTTTAAGACAAGCAGTTTTTGGTGATTATAGTTCTTGATATCAAGTGATAGATCATGAATAACTTGTTCTTTTTCATTTATGACTGTTTCTACTCTGAGTTTAAAGTCAAATCTCCTGAAGAGTGGCTGTAATTCCGCAAAATTCAGAGTGGAGTTATTTATATTTATGGCCGAGTGGTTAAAACATTCACTTTCTCACAAGCGAACTCAGGTTTGAACATGACCATGACGATTTGTCAGGGAGGTTTGGTCTTGATGTTGATAACATGTGGGGAGGATCCCTAAATGTGACACCATTGAAAAGTGCTTGAAAGTACTTCCACGATTGAAACAAAGCCTTATTAGTAAAACTGGGTTGACGGAACTGTTAGGAAAACGTTGATTTCCATGTGCTAGCACGAAACCATACGTCATCGTGACCGAGGTTATGTGTGTAATGGCCTTGTTCAAACTGTTGCTCATGCGAGATAACGCGCTCACTCCCAGAAAATATGGTCTACTCAACATTCTTCTTCTTCTTTCTCTAAGTATTGTTTAACTTCAGAAGTTGGTTGATCATGGCTCTCCTTAATTTCCTGCTCTTTGTAGCTCTTATTTAGGCTTGTCTTTTTTTTTTATATCTCCCTTAATCTCTGTTCTGTCATCATTTCTAACACATTGCTTGTTAGGTAACGTTTGCCTTGCTTTCCTCTGTCTCACTTGTCTTCAATTATGCTCTGTGAGTGTCAAATTCTCCAAAGCCTCTTTCCTTATTACGTTTCCTAGAAACTTCAATTGTCTCTTTCTGATTCTAAGTACAATACTTTTTTTATTGTATTTTCCCTAAAACTTCCTCGTTACTCACATGTTCAGTTCATGGTATTCTCGGCATCTCTCTGTAAAATCACATGACTTTTAACTCAAGTCTCTTCTTCATCTGTGAGTGGCATTCACCGCCATATAGGAGTATCGACATTGCGTAGCAGTTAAGTACTCTTTTCTTTGTTTCCTATGAAATTATCTTTTTTCTTAGTATTTTGTTTACGTTTTGGAAGGCATCTTTCGCTATGTAAATGCGCCTTGGGGTTTCGGTGTCGTAATATATTATTTTTAAAAAATGTCGAATATTCAGTACTCCTGCTTCTAAATAGTTTGCTTAGATATTGAAGGTATATTACACTATTCAAATGCACTTGACACCGCTTCGCATTTTCCGTCGTCTATTTAAATACTTATAATTCCAGTATGAGGAAAGTTGCCCTAACAGGCGTCTGTAACAGGGATTGACAAGATTGACACCCAAGCAAAGGGGTATGCTCTGAAATCGAGTAGCCGACCATTATATCTACACATATGAAAGCGATTCTGCATTTTGTTTGTTTGTGGGAGAAGCGATCAGTCTAACTGGGCAGAGAGAGAGAGAGAGAGAGAGAGAGAGAGAGAGAGAGATAGAAAGAGAGAGAGAAAGAAAGAAAGAAAGAAAGAAAGAAAAGATTTAAATAATATGGCTATGGCGAATGGACAAAGACAGATTCAAAAGACGTTAATTTCAAAATATATCAAGGATGACTTGATTAAATATTTTTCTTCTGTGTTTCTCCCAGCTTAACAACAGTATGGATTTATTAGTTTCTAGATCGATCGGCAAATCAACGCTAAGCCGTCGCAGCTCTCTGGTCGGTTTCGAATGATTAACGCCTTCACTGATAATTATGCAACAAATCAATTGCACATTAGTTGCGTCTTCCCGCGTGCACGCCATAATTTATAGACGCCCGTTTACGGAGGCCAAGATTCACGCGCGAAGAAATTGATCGCTTCTGCCTTGTGACAAATGGCATTGTTGCCAGGTCCCTAATACACTCCACTTTGAGGAAACCATTCAAACTAACACCAAAAAGGCCTACACCATGACTTCTATCTATCTATCGCAGTCCGTTCATATCTATCTATCTATCTATCTATCTATCTACGTATCTATCGCAGTCCGTTCGTGTATATATATATATATATATATATATATATATATATATATATATATATATATATATATATATATATATATAAAGATAAAGATACAATCACGCATAGAATCAATCAGCAATATTAAAGCGATTATTTGCGATATCACATCGCTAGTAGAATATAATGTATGCATTAAAATACTATTAATCCATAGAATGATGTCATACTCATTCATAAAACTGTTGTCAGTTGTTTCCAGTTTATATATTTAAATACTAGCGATGTGATATCGCAAATAATCGCATTAATATTACTGATTGATTCTATGCGTGATTGTTTCTTTGTATATAAAATACATGCTGCTTAATGTTTATATATATATATATATATATATATATATATATATATATATATATATATATATATATATATATATATTCCTTTTCTTTTTCTCTGTTAAGTTTCTGTAGTGAAGATCGTGCAATTCTTTATTTCTTCTGGCCTAGACCATTAAAATACATTACGATCTGAAATATGTCTCTCTGTCTCTGTATATATATATATATATATATATATATATATATATATATATATATATATATATATATATATATCAGACAAATTTAGGATTACACACACATACACACACATACATACATATATATTCAAACATATATTGTTAAATATAACAGACAATAAATGTCTATTATGTTAGATCATGAGCCGATCTAAACTCCGTATATTTGCTTTAATTTCGGGAGAATATAAAGAGAAAAACTGTCAAACATTTGGATGTTTTTTTATTATGGTGTTCCTCGACCTAAGATTTCGGCCCACATGAGCCATCTTCAGATTGATTATTTGGACATTACAACATTATTGTACAAATTCGTAATGCAGCGGTTCTATGACGTCGTACATGATAACCACATGAAAGAAAGAAATGTTATAAATGCAATATATATATATATATATATATATATATATATATATGTATATATATAAGTGTGTGTGTGTGTGTGTGTGTTTCATTGAATAATATAGACATATGTCTATTCATTTTTATAATAATTCTTTCAAAGTTCTTGAAATTCATCAAGTAAGGCGCCGCATTTTTTGTTAACCTAAGTACTTTTGATCTTCACCAAGATCATCCTCAAAGGTGAATTGCGAAGACAAACTTAATTTAAATGTAATCGTCATGATGGCGATTTTTGTAAACACGCATGAACGCGCACTGTTATAATTATAATTATTTTCAAATTATCCATTGTGGTTACGATGATTTGTCAACAAGCTTTACTAATATATATATGTCTTCGCAATTCACCGCTGAGGATGATCACGGTGGAGATCAAAAGTACTTGGGTTAACAAAAAGTACGGCGCCTTCCTTTATGAAGGCGACCTTAACACCAAGCAGATAATTAGAGCACTAGAAAGGATTATTATAAAAAGGAATAGACATAATGTGTGTATATTATTCAATGAAATACACACACACACACACACACACACACACACACACACACACACACACACACACGCATATATACATAACATTTCTTTCTTTCATGTGGTCATAATGTACGACGTCATAGAACGCATATGCAGTAAGATCACTCAGCCCTTAGGCTATAGGTTAAATAACAAGTCAGTCTTATTTGAGAGCCATTCGAGTAAACGTACTTTCTGAATTTCAAGCCGTACAAAAGGCCAAGAAACGTTACTCTGATATCTGCCCAAAGAATTTTTTTTTACAATTTATCAAAAATAAAGAAAGGGTATATCTATAATACTATCATCGTCTAAATTCTATAGGGATGTTTTATTAAATCTAATTGTGTTTTGTGGAGCGGGGGGGTGTACCTTGGATATTCTTCTAGACTGAAGTGCAGCAACGAAGATATTGGGTGTGTATTTTTATTTTACTTATATTTCGTTGATATTCTTTAGAATTAGTTTTTGTTATTATACTAGCAGCATGGCCCGGCGTTGCCCGTGCTTGATTCAAAAATCATACGACTCATACAGCAATCGCTCTCACTTGACTTAAAATATTTTTGCCCTTCCTTGCCATTAAAGGAGTGCCCTTTGCCGTGCTGATGTTGCTACATGCCTTACCTCTTGACTATCTCACACTGCGAATTTTTTCTAAGCTCTATACTAAACAATAAATCTGTTACGAAAAAAGAACTAAACAAAATGAACACAAAACGATCAACTTTAAAAAACGACTCGTAACTGGAAAAACCGAATGAAAAAAGAATGTTAACAACAAATCCTTTTTCTCACCCAACCCAGTTCTGCGGAATCAGAATCAACGTTGAGTTTAAGCAAGCGAATGAGCCAAATGGAGTAAAGTGCCATGCAGATTTAAATTTTTCCCACTTGTGACGAATGCAGCTATCGTTTTTTTTTTTTTGCATGCTAGCATGCTAGTTAACATTCGTGTCAATCAGCTGTTGGCTCTCACGCTGGCCAATAGAATCTTCCTGTCTATTCGTGGCAGCTAGCTATAGGCTTTCACTCTGGCCAGTAGAATATGGCCGCAAACTGCATGTAAACTGCCGTAGAAGCATGAAAAAATCGATTATTTCCACTATCGATAGGAGTTGGGAAATGCAAAGTCGGTCTTGGCCTTTTCACTAACTTGGAGCATGTGCATGTAAATTTAGGTGGAAATCCGTCGAAAATTGCGGCCGTGCATTCGTTATACACACACACACACACACACACACACACACACACACACACACACACACACACACACACACACACACAGACATCCTGCCTTTTATAGATAGTGATTTACCGTGATTATGTTCGCTAAATCGTTCTCGAACTTACTTCGTTTTATCTATAGACACACAGATAGATCGGAAAGTTTTCAGTGGTTGGGCAATGTGTCCCACATGAACTGACTCCAGAGAATCTGCAACAGCGTGTTGCTCGTTCTGAATCATTAATTTCAGGACACCTTCGCCCAACTTTTCTAGGTCAGCTTGTTGCAAGTGATGAGAAATGGATCCTTTGCCATAGCGCTAAATTCCGCCGATCGTAGATCAGCCGAGGAGGAAGATCAGTTCAACAACCAAGAGGAGGACTTCATCCAAAGAAAAGAATGTTGAGTGTCCTGTGGGATACTGAAGGAATTATCCACTAAACAACAATCTAACAATTACAGCTAATCTGTACCCTGATCAACTTCGTCGTTTGAAAACAGCTTTGAACCAAAAGCAGCCTTCCTTGGTGAACAGAAAAGGGTGTTATCATCCAACATGATAATTCTGGTTCTCACACAGCTCGGCTGACTAAAAATATTTTGGAAGATCTTGTTTGGAAAATACTGCTTCATTCATCATATTATCCTGAACTTGCTCCTTCTGATTATCACATGTTTCGAGGAGTGCATATTCATTTGGATGGTCTTAGGTTGACTTCAAGAGAAGAGGTTGAAAATGAGTTGGATTCATATTGTGCTTCAAAACATTTATACGCTTGTTCACAGATGGAATCATGTTCTAGAAAGCAAAAGAGGTCATGTTAACGAATATATATTTTCATAATATATATTTTTTTAATATAGACGTTGAAATTGAACATTACTTTTGCACCAACCTGATAGCAAACGGGAACCGAAATCAAGTCTACAAACACTCGAGGAGGAGGAAAATTTCCAAAGTGATAACCTGGATTGAAATCAATTTCTCCTTCCCAATATAGGTAATAAATAAATTGGATCGAGTCTTGGCTGGCAACCATCATACAAGAAGGAATACTCTGAATTCAAAACCAGATTTAAAAGTCACACATTTACGGGTAAGCTACAAGCCAGAGTCCAGACTTGATTTGCAAAGACTCTAGTTGAAAGGGTAAATCAAAATGTAAATCCAGAATCAAGATGGCAGTCAATTTCCTCTGAATCTATGGGCAAAATATTTCCTGGCGTTAAACTCTAATTCAGCTCCGCGTTCAGCTAAGCAAATAGCTCCGACAGAAAACTAACCGCCAACCTACAGGTGAGTGTATTTTTTATTCACGGAGTCCCAGTCGGCACGCAGAGTGGCATTACCGTTATTCCAGAATGTCTTTATGATTAGGTTTGGATAGATGCCTTTCTTCGCAAGGTAGAAAAAGACGATTATGGCATTTTTAATAAAGACATTTCAATCAGAAGAGATATGCATAACAATTTTAATAGATCTGAGATTTTAAAAAATAATATTCTGAATTTTAGAGAAATTGATTGCAGCCTGTTTTGAAACTTAGGCTGCCGTATGTAATAGGATATTATTGAATACTTATATACGATTGGTTATTGGACTTTTTAAGTACCTATTGATTTTCTGCATATTAAATTGGAAATTGGAATATATTAGGTTTTTACACGTATTCGTTCATTTCTTCTGATATTCTGCGAATGATTATGAAGAATAATTCTTCCTAGCAATTTTTTTTGCATCTTAGTAACTCTAGTCATCCTTTGAAATTGTTGTCCAACGTTAATGGAATTTTATTGCAGTTTAGACATTCCTTTGAGATGGAATGCCATGTAGACAAGAATTAGCATGCTCGACATCTCTTTAAGGTCACGAAGCTGACAGTGCTGCTAGTAACATTTGCGCTGTGTGCGGAGATGACTTCATTACCGATAGAATGGCACAGAAATGGTTTCTCTGTTTCAAGGAGGCTAACTTCGAACGCACAGATTTTCCGCGTTCTAGCCGACCAGTTAGGTTTGATGAGGACCACTCGCTGATTAAAAAAAGTACCACGCCAGACAACTATGTAATTGGTTCAAAAGATGACAAGCTCCCATATTACTCTTCATCTTTAATCAGTGTGTAAGGTCGAGAGCAGTCAAACTACAAACGCTAAGCTGTATGCTGAATAAATGAATAAGCTCAAACAAGCAATTTAACTGAAAAAACCTGATCGGTGATACAAGTTTGATTATTCAACATGACCAGATATGCAATTAAAGGGCTTGTTTGGGAAATCCTGCTACGCGTACTTTATTCTCCTGATGTAGCCGCTTCAGACTATCTCCTTTTTCGGTTGCTTTCTAAGAATTTGAGGGGTGTTTCGTTCAACAACGATGTGGAGCTTATAACGTGGCTTGATAAATGTTTTGAGTTAATACCTCGTGCTTCTATCGTCGAGGCATTAAACAGTGAGTGAATCGTTAGCAGAAAGTCGTAAACAATTAAGGGGAAATATTTTTGAATGATTTATCAGAACTATTAATAAGTACTAAAATAAATTATAAAATACGAACGATTTGATGGAACAACCTGATACATTCGAAACGCAATGGATACTCATGGACATATATAATGCAGGGAATCCGAAATAAAATAAAAAATAACACCGCATACAGTAGAAACTATCAGATACGGTCATGATTTTATTAAGCATATATCATTAGTTACATGTTATACTCAATTGATAGAGCTCCGTATGAAGATCACTTTTCATCGTTTAATACCGGATTTCTCCGCCGACATCAACAGTTATTTGAGTAATGTTATATTCGCATCTAATCAAGTATGAAATAGCTGATATTTATCGTTACAAACATAAATTACTGGCAAAATGCTATATTTGTATACGCTCAGCTTAGAAAATACAGGGAAGATATTTAAAGTCGCTAGCCATTAAGTGCTCGAAAAAAATTTGATAAAAAATCGATCTTATCCCAAGCATTTCCGTTGACGTATTTTTATTTCAAACTTACTTCACGCTATAAGAGTCTCTATATCGTTATAATAATATTTTAAATTGGTTTTCAGATTGTGATACGAAGTTGTTTTCGTTATTTGAGAAGCAGTCGTCCAAAGTTTATTCGGAAAGGATATTAGAATAATTAAGAAATAATAATGACAGCAAACCTCCTGTTTACGGAAGGATAAAAAAAGTGAACTGACGGAATACACAAAAATAAAAATGGGCTTAATACAGGGATGTTTGTCTCCACCGAATTGATGCAAACTTTACATTGATATATACATGGTCTGCCAGGATTTATTATCGATGGAATCCATCTTAGCAACATAAGGTGTGCTGATTACATTGTGATGATGGCAAAAACAGAAACCAAAATTCGAGAACTTCTAGATAAGAGATTAAAGGAATACGCGAACAAAGGACTAACCATCAATTATAAAAGACAGAATTTATAGTTTTCAGAAAGGTAAACAGCCCAAGATGGGGCCTACGAACTGGAAATGTCAAAAGCAAACTATTCAGATGTGTAAATATCTTCGAGTTGTTTTAACATATGTCAAAAGCAAACTATTACAGATGTGTAAATATCTTCGAGGTGTTTTAACATATGTCAAAAGCAAACTATTACAGATGTGTAAATATCTTCGAGGTGTTTTAACATATGTCAAAAGCAAACTATTACAGATGTGTAAATATCTTCGAGGTGTTTTAACATATGTCAAAAGCAAACTATTCAGATGTGTAAATATCTTCGAGTTGTTTTAACATGTCAAAAGCAAACTATTACAGATGTGTAAATATCTTCGAGGTGTTTTAACATATGTCAAAAGCAAACTATTACAGATGTGTAAATATCTTCGAGGTGTTTTAACATATGTCAAAAGCAAACTATTACAGATGTGTAAATATCTTCGAGGTGTTTTAACATATGTCAAAAGCAAACTATTACAGATGTGTAAATATCTTCGAGGTGTTTTAACATATGTCAAAAGCAAACTATTCAGATGTGTAAATATCTTCGAGGTGTTTTAACAGATGTCAAAAGCAAACTATTACAGATGTGTAAATATCTTCGAGGTGTTTTGACAGATGTCAAAAGCAAACTATTACAGATGTGTAAATATCTTCGAAGTGTTTTAACATATGTCAAAAGCAAACTATTACAGATGTGTAAATATCTTCGAGGTGTTTTAACAGATGTCAAATGCAAACTATTATAGATGTGTAAATATCTTCGAGGTGTTTTAACAGATGTCAAAAGCAAACTATTACAGATGTGTAAATATCTTCGAGGTGTTTTAACAGATGAAAAAATTGAGAAGCGATATTTGTGACAATTTTTTCGCAGATGAAGAATAGAGTGTGGTTCCACATAAACACGCCGAAAATACAATGAACGCTTCATGTAAAGACCAGCAACATTTTAGGGAAAATGAAAGCACAAAGTCCCCTTATACTAAAAACCAAAAAGTTTTGAAATTTCTATGAAACCTAATGAGGAAAGAAGTCTTGGAATATTTGACACTCGCAGGACATACTAAATGCAAGAGAAACAGGAAGAAACACCGATAGCCCTACCTAACGATATTGTGTTTATGGATGGCAGTAAAAAGACAAAAATTACTAAGAGTTTCAAAGCAAAGGAAGCTGTAGTGAGCCACGATCCCCCACGTCCTGTTGGAACACAACACATATAAGAACACACATTTTATGGACTTTATGTGACAGATAACAGCGTAATTCCGTTACATATAATGTTAGAGATAAGTTATTATTTTTAAATATCTTTAATGTAAAGTATATTTTAATATCATATACATAGAAATACATGATACAATTATTAAATTATAATAAAATATTGAAATATATAAATTTCCCAGCATATGTAAGCCTTTCTTGATATTTGGGTTGTGTCGCATATAAAATCGCTCACAGTGAAATGTCTATTTTAGATATATTTTCGACATATTGCTTCTAATGAAATAAACTGAAAGGTTTATTGTAATAAGAAGAAATAATACACCAAAATAAAACACTCGGGCCCAAATCTTAGCATTGTTATAAATCTCATTAAATTACTGATTTATCCTTTTTTAAGGAGATTTTCAGTTGTGGTTTTATCCCTCTTCTGGTAATCACTTAACATATTTGTAGCTGACCGAAATGGTTAAGACATTGTCTAGTAATTTGATAATTTTATTTCCTATTTAGTACATTTCAAATGTTTCTTTGTATTAAAAACGGAGAAAAATTTGCTTGGTATGTTATATTGGCATTTAACCGACTTTCGCGATTAACTGACTCCCATAATGTGTTTATCACTATCTCAAAATAAAAAGAAATCAACTCGGAATCTTAAAATCTATTTAAAATATAATTATAAAGGGGTGGAAATTAGGATAGTATAGAATAAAATCTAAATTAAAATTCCTTAATGGAAAGTCAAGGATTACGATGTCCGTAATGGAGCTTCTGGATGCAGAATGTTCCCAAATTTAATTGAAAATTAGATGAATAGATCGGGTTTAAATGTTGGTATAAAAATCAACAAATTCGAAGCAAATAAAGCTATTATTAAGCTTGTTTTATCAGAGACAAAACAAAAGGGAGACAAAGCAATGTCATTAAGTATGTTGGATTGGTCAAAGTTACGTTGGTTATAAAATTTTAGCGATTTAAAAGAAAACACATGTAGAAGATATTGAAAGAAAGCGGGAAATAAGTTTGGTTTGGTTTGATTTACGGTATATCAACCTCAATGGGTTATTTAATGACAACAAGATTTTTATTGCCGGTAATATTTTTTTTTTCAGAAATGTATTGTTGGTAATTTTTTTTAATGTATTGCTGGTAATATTTTTTTCTTTTTTCAAAAATCTATTGCTAGTAGTAAAATCTATTTTTATACATTCATAATGTTTTGACACCTTTTGGTTTGGTTTGTTTTACGCCATATCAACCTCAATAGGTTATTTAATACCGACAAAATTTTTATTGCTGGTAATATTTTGTTTTGTCAAAAATCTATGTCTGGTAATATTTTTCCTTCAAAAATGTATTGCTGGTAATATTTTTTTCTTTAAACATTTATTGCTGGTAATAATTTTTTACGAAGTATTTCTGGTATTAAAACGTATTTTTACACTTTTATAGTGTTTTTACCCCAGTTTCAGGGTTTCATAGATTTCATTTGCCACCTTACATTATCAGTGAAGAGTCCTGTGATTATATATGATACACCAAATATTAGATTAGGACTTTCCTCGGACGTGCTGCTCAATAGTAGACTCTTTTCGTAAGCGTCCTAACAGGTGCTACCACCCCGGGTCAAGTGTGGACATGGGAACACCAGCAATTAAGAGATGGTTCCACACTCCTCAAAACCTCCTGATAAGAGGCCTTGCTGCTGGACGTAGTTTATCATCTTACCCAGGATGCGGATGTAGTTTATCGTCATACCGAAGACGGCGGGAAATAGGAGAGCAGTTTAAAACGTATATTGAGTTTGTGTAAATGGTAAGCAGAGCTAGGATGAAGACGTATAGCAAAAGGGCAAAGTTTACTAAGGACTAAAAAGAACAGGAGGTTGCGGATAGCACTGATCGTTCACGGCCTGAATGGACAAGGCAAAGAAGTGTTTATTTCATAGAATTTAAATAGATTTACTTAACTGCTGTTTGAGAAGAGGAGTTCCAACTGTGCGACTATTTATATTTGCTTCGTATTAATGAAGTTGGCAAAGGCGATTCTCTGGTTAATAGGCAGCAAAGACGGCAAAGAAACCCATCAAGAACTAATAATAAAATCATTGCTGTAATGAAAATAATTCATTTTAAATTCTCAAAGTTGACATCTTAATGTGTGTGATTTATTTTCCCGAACAATAATGGTAGTCGGCGTGATATCGATCAATTATTTTGTTTTTTTCAATTAGTGATGCGAACAAATAGACTTAATGGGAACATTAGAATCAATTACCAAAATAAGACTTCAATGCCGATTTGTTTATTACTGCGTAGTTTAACAGAAGGGAGAAAATATTCCCACAAGAATGCGAAATCAAACTACATGTGCTGAAAGTAGCATTCTTGCCGAGTACAAAATATGGTTCTCGATTAGTGAATCCCATTTTAGCACCTCTTGAATATTATACTGGCGGTACTCTATTCTAGAAGTGATTCCCTCAAAACTGGGCCAGTTATTGACCGTCACCACATTCAGGTCACCACTGACAGAAGATCCTGACAGTAGGAGAATTTTTTTTAAAGACAATGAAAAATATATTGGATCCATATTACCGTTGATCCATCGTGCCATGCTAAATATTGACAAGAGACAGGTCAGCCCCAAAATGGAATATTGCTGCTACAAGCTATCTTCCCTGGTGCCTCGAGTAGGTGAAGAAGTGTGCTACGAGATTTGAATCAAAGTCCCACCCTTTTACTGCTGAAATAGTTAAATATAACCACCAGTTCTACTCCAACAGTTTTTTTTTTCTTGCATATCCCGCCGGGGAATTACCTTCCGTTTACTTGCTTCCCTGATAAATACAATCTGCAAAAATTTAAATGCAACGTCAATCACTATCTTCTATATTCTTGAATCCCGTTCGTCTTTTATCCTCAATCTTCTCTATACCGAGTTTTTTCTCGCAGTTTCACTCTCTGTAACCCCTTGCGCACTAGTGGCATTCACACCTTGCTTTAGGTGAAAGGATTAAAAAAAAAATCTGCGCCCCCCCACCAAATCATATTCGCGCTCGTGTGGGTGATAAATTGTTATCAGCCTTCAATCCGTTTCTCACAGATTAAAAATATGGCAGCTTCTCGCTAATCTAACTCTATTTTATCGCAGATGTTCGGGCGGTCGACATTCCTTGTTTCCACCAACCAAGATCTGCACAGGTAGGACACGCCATGTCCTGTGCACAATGTTGAATCATCCGAATTCCCTTCTTAGTCCATTGGTAAGAAGTACCCCTAGAACTGTTGCAATGTGAAATGGGCCCCTAAAAGAATACTTCCATGATTGCTACAATCTGAACCCTTTGCTTGTCCTGGGCACTTTTGCGTGTACTCTCCTAAAGATCGTGCTTCTTTCCAGTTTTATAATTTTTGCAAGCCAACTCAGCTTATTTGGCAAATAGAAAATGTGTATATTGTAGTGTTAGCTTTTTGATTGTTCTATAAAAATAAAGCTCTCTTTTTCAATTGTACAAACAATACTTTTTTCGATGTAAAAACTTTTCTTTTTTCAGGCGAAACGTTATAATTACTTCAATAAAATGCAAAAATAGATGTCTTTCATTTGAGATCATACTTTATCAGTGAAGTGTCCTGTGATTATATTAGGCCATTCCTCAGTCGTGCTGCTCAATAGTAGACTCTTTTCTTAAGCGTCCTTACTCTTTTAAAATCACGGATCGTATGCACGATAAATGATGCATGAATGTGGAAATCGCATGGCCTGTGCATCACATATGATACGCAGGACAGACAAAGGGTTAACCTCGTCAAGTTGAGGGTCAACTGTTATCTATCCAACATACACGCATAATATGAAACCCTAGCTTCTTTCTTATGTTCTGTTATGGGTCCTTACCTATAACTACAGAATGAACTCTTCCTGACACTATGAATACTGCGCCTCTCAAGAGAAAGGGACGAGACGGAATCGAGTCATGAGCAGCCCACATTAACCCGGCCTTGTGCCACATTCGACCCACGTGGTAGGGTTGTTAAATATCGAGACGGAATCGAGTCGTGAGCAGTCTCTGACTGTGTGCGACTTCGGTCGAACTCTCTGCTTTGGCAGAAAGGAAACCGGACGAGGCTTTGCCGAAGGGCAAAGTTTCGTCCGTGGAGGTAGACAGTCCCTGAACCCGTTTACACGAGTTCTAATGGGCATATTTTGGCCGAGCCTACGGGCTCGGGGAGCCCACATTAACCCGGCCTTGTGCCACATTCGACCCACGTGGGAGGGTTGTTAGATATCGAGACGGAATCGACTCGAGCCGATAGTAGTTCACTCCAAACCAGACTGACAATCATACTAACACCTTCCAAATCTTCTCTTATTATTCCGTGTAATATATCTTCGTTATTTCTACACTTGTGTTCGTGTTGTTCTTCCTTGGTCCTAACCTGGACCATAACATGTTCCTTTACAACATCCATCACTATCCAATAACCCTCTACCTTGAGTGGCAGTTGGGCCTTTTTAAGACAGATTTCGCTATTTTCGTAGGAATTGGTTTGGAAAATAGTAAAAGAAAAATTTTTAATGAAGAATGAGAGGTATGCCTAATTCATTAAGAAATTGATGATATCTTTATTTATTTACTTACTTTAAGATGGTCTTTTTCTCTCTTTGATATGAGGTGAGGTCCGCTTAATATTTCCCAGTCCGACAGAGATAATACGAAATAAGTCTGATGTTTTTTCATTTAGTCTAATTTTGAGAATTGGGTCGAGTCTAAACTTTCTCAGGATTCCTTGTTTGTTTCACTTCGCTTTGGTATATATAAGTTGCTGCGATGAGTATCTCAATTCTATTGATGCAGTTCCTCCGTAAGCATCACAACGCTGCATCACAGACAATTTAGTACAGGTCATTTTCTTCAGGCTTCATTTTCACTCGCGTTATTACATAGTAGAAATGTTAGTCGGCATCTTTTCTTTTTAGGAAGCGAAATAGAAAGACAAATATGGAAAATGAATATCAACAGATTCACTAGCTACCTATTAGTTCCACCGCTGATCTTATAGAATGCAAAGGAATCTACAGAGGAAATGCATCAGAATTCTTGGATCACTACTGTTCCCCACCAAATGCCAGCATTCGCGACTTTTCAATGACAACCCATCACAGCCAGGATTCCACGCCTACTAGCTTCAAAACACTTTCAGGTGGAGTCGTCAATTTTATGACCATTTGGTCAAGTTTGACTTTTTTGTCTAACAAAATCTATATAAGAAATATCGTGTCAATTTTAACGCCTCCAAAATGAAACCCTTCTCTTTTAACTGGTTGCCAGACGCCTTTTTGTCTTACATCAGCATGGGTGATGCTAACCTCCAAGAGAATGACCCATTGCACCTTCTCGAACTAACGTTTTCTGCTGACACGATGGGGAAACATTATAATGAATCAATTACTAGGTCTGCTACTAAGAAAGATGGTTCACTTTGCCGTGCGAGCAAGGAACTATGTCGAAGAAATCTAACTTACATATTTATAGGCCTAAATTCGTCCATGATTTGAATATTGCTTCCACATCTGGTCTGGTGCTTATGCACTATATTTAGAGATTTTTGGTAAAATCTGCAATATTATTGGTCATGACGTGTTACCTGGGCTTCATTCATTCTCTCACCGTCGTAACGTAGCTTCTTTGTGCCTTTTTCTGTATATACTTTTATGATAACTGTTCTGATGAGCTTTCCTCTATTTTATCTGTACTTTATGAAAATAAGCACAGTATTAGATTTGCAACAAGGTCTCATTCTTTTACAGTTGAAATGGCGAGATGTAACCGTATGTTCTATGCTAATTTTTTCCCCTTATAATTCCAGCTTGTGGAACTCTCGTCTAGCTTCTTGTTTCCCAGTCAACGTTGATTTTCAAAAATTTAATTTTTGTTCTTTTATTGTCTTCTCTCCTTAATAAGGTTTTCTTTTTCTCATATTCTTCCACACTCAGTAACCTCTTGCATCTTAGTGGCCTTATTGCCTTATTTGGGGTGAAATGATTTTTTAAAACATTGGTCTTTATTGATATTTCCATTTAAAAACCACTGGTGCATATAGTAGGCTGGGTGATTATTTTTTGTTCACGTTCAGACAACAGAACCAGTACCAAAGAAGGATGGTTGATTTCATTTTTTTGCATGGATATTCTTAATGCACACATCAGAGCAGATTTATTCTCCGTCTAGAATATTTCCATCAGCAGTGGTTGCGTGGTTCTCTCATGTGCCAGACAGGGAAAGGGCCTCACAGAGGTTTTACAAATACTTTCACGGTAATTGCTCCGCTGAGCTGCTTTCGCTGGTTCATAGGCCTCATGAATTTAAACGCCCCACGAGGCTGGCATCCCGACCAACCGTTGAAACTGTTAGATGTAGACGTCTCTTCTACTCCAATAGATTCATGTCTCGCACATCTCGGCTGTGGAACTCCCTTTCTTATTCCTGTTTCCCTGACAAATATAATCTCCAACTATTTAAGTGTAACGTCAATCGACATCTCCAGTTGCCTTGATCTATCCACTTCCCTTCTCCACATCCTTTCACCTTTCATTCCTCTCTGCTCTCGCTCCAAATCTTCTGTAACACCCTTGCCTTGATCGATCCACTATCTTTCTCCACATCGTCTCCTTTACCACTCCTACCTGCTCTTCCTCCAAACCTTCTGTAACCCCTTGCGTGCTAGTGGCTTCCAGCCTTGCTTGGGGTGATAAGCTTAAAAAAAATATTCCGCATAGTGTTCATCATTACGATTATGATCGCTGCGAAGGAGTTGTCAGGTGTTGTGCTTTATGGTCAGTCGATTTCACCTTCAGAAAGTGTAGGGGAAAACTCTTGAAATTCAAATCTAGAAAAAGTTACAAAGACTGCATGAGAGACAAACAGAAGAAAATCTATATCGATAGCGACATCTGGGAATATCTTTCGCTATCAGATGTTGGTGGACGAAGCTAATTGCTTCACGTGTTTAAGACGTTGAAAGCAAGCATAAAGCCAATTAAACCGTAATGCAACATATATGGAAAGTGTAGAATAGCTTTCAGTGAGGTGATCAAAGCAATTCCTGATATGCTGTGGGCGTCAATTTTCAGTCTCTCAAAAGTCTCGTTTCATAAGTCAACAAGGACTTTATTCTAACAGGGATGCCAATTACTAGGGAAACATGCAGTTCGACTCTGTGTGTGTCGATCGAGAGATGGGACTGAAGCGTCATTTTAAATCGTGCCACCCAAATGAAGAAGGAGGAGTTGGATAGTTTTAATATCTTGTGGAGTCACTGGCTGAAGTGAAGAAGCCGAAAACGACATCAGTCCTAATGAATAGTATAAACACGCATTGGTAATTATATTTGAGAAGGGGTTATTCCCGAACACTAGTTAGTAACGCCCACAAGACTGACTACCTACCTACCTATCTACCTACCTATCTATCCCCCTCTTCATATATATACATCGCAGAATGTATACATGTATTTCAATTTCAATATTTCTAAGGTTTATGTTGGTTGAGATCATTCCTATTTATAAATCCCACCAAATTATTTTTGATTTACTATTTGCTATTTATTTCTCAAGAATTTTGAAACGATTCAGTTTTTTCAGGTATTCCATAACTTTCTATCTATCTATCTATCTATCTATCTATCTATCTATCTATCTATGTATCTATCTATTATGAAATGGACAAAATCCGACAATTATTTTAAGAAATTAATTGTTTATACGTTCTTTTTTTATATATACAAATATTTAAGTAAATGCTCTGTTTATAATAAACAGTACCAACGAAATTTACCGGCCTGAATGTCAAAGAAATTTTCATAGTAAACATGCGTCCTCCGACAGGAATCGGACTTGTATCCTATACGGAACCGTCATATAGCCTGACGTGGTTTTACCAATTTAGCCACAGAGGAGCGTTTCGGTTAGCAAGGTCGATTTTACTGTTTTTAAACTACAATTCTCCATGATTTTCTCTCGTACATTCATATCTGCTACGCATCGAGCAGATATGAATGTACGAGAGAAAATCATGGAGAATTGTAGTTTAAAAACAGTAAAATCGACCTTGCTAACCGAAACGCTCCTCTGTGGCGAAATCGGTAAAACCACGTCAGGCTATATGACGGTTCCGTATAGGATACAGGTTGGATTCCTGTCGGAGGACGCATATTTTCTATGCAAATTTCTCTGACATCCAGGCCGGTAAATGTGGTTAATACTGTTTATTATAAACAGAGCATTTACTTAAATATTTGTATCTATAAAAAAAGAACGTATAAACATAAAAAAAAATCTATCTATCGATATATTTATCTTACTGTTTGTATCTGTCTATTTGTTTCATTCTGTTCATGGCATAATATTCATGCGTTGCGTGATTTGCTAAAGCTAACATGACCGAGCGCATCCTCCTCTTAATCCATCCGCAGTCGACTGACATCCTCTTACTCAGGGATAACAACAAATAATCCGGCATGGGTGTTGCCTTCAGTCAAGGATGGCCTCTGTGCAGCTATATCGAAATGGGCTAACGACGTCACAGGATAGAGCGACGGTTCATTCACGGAAACACACCCTGGCGCGCAACTGTGATATAAGAAGGGAGCTGGTCAGCGGTACATCTGTGCAAAACCATCCGATTACGGCCGCTTATGGAACTGATGATGATGATGATGATGATGATGATGATGATGATGATGATGATGATGAAAGAATAACAACTACTTACATTATATTTTGTTTTGTATTGGGCTGTGTAGGTAATATCCAAAGATTTTAAAAAATACGAGAAGACGTTATACGCAATGACTACTTCATGTTATCAGCGAATTATTGTTCTGCTTCTAATGCCATTTCCTCGGAGTATTCGATGTATATATTAGCCATTGCTGGTGATAATGGCGAGCCCTTTGCCAAGCCTCCATCCTGACAATATACGTCTGATCTCATTCCAAAGTATGTCTAAGGAAAGTCAGCATGTCCATCATGAATATGACAACAAAGACGGGGACAACAGTTCGAACGATGTAGAGAGTTTAAATAGTTACAATACCCCACCTTAGAAATATAGGCAGAAGTGTCATTTTTTGCCATTTTGCCCAAGACTTCTTAGGTGTTCTGTCAACGGATATCTCAGCAGCCTTTTTGTAGCTTACAGTTTCATCTTTATCTGTAAGAACATTGTTCAGCATTCACTTCAATATAAGATAAAAATACTGTTATATGACAGATTTATTTTTGTGAAATTAAACATTCGCAGAAGGTCAGAACTGGTCTTTGTCATAACTTCAAATATTTAAGTTATGATCGTTTGAATTTAATCAAAATTCACACATGTTCAATCATTTGGTTTTTGAAGATCAATTTTTGATTCTTCAATTTTCAGCCTTTTTTTGCAAGAAAATTGTGTTGAACTCAATGTTATAAGTGACATAAAACGTAAAAAAAGTTGTCTATATCAAATGAATACAACACAAAATTAATTCAAATTATCACAGTTTTTGTTATATTTTGCCTGCTCCTTTAACTCTGACCTCCCAAAGTCGAATAACCTTAACAGTATAGCCAAGACAAAAAGTGATCCCCCTTTTAGTGTAATTTCTCAAATTTTATAACAATCTGACCCTGTTAAATGTAAGAAAATTTAAAATGTACTCAGTTCCTTTTATCCGCTACGTTCTTCATGACCAACTTTTGGCAAAATATTTTTAGCGGCAAATATCAGTTTTCGGTAGAATTCTGCTTGTATCTGTCAGAAAATCATGATCTAGAAATCTATTCTTATTTAGTGCTAAATACATTGCTGGTACATAAAATCTCTTGTCGTCCTTAGACACTTTTTTCCCTTCATCAAAAATCCCAGCTGCCTTCCCGCCATGCATTTACCCAAATTCGTCCATCTGTCTTACGCTGTCTGTTTTTCCCTCGATATACCCTTTGTATCAGAAAATAATGATATAGGGTTTCATTCCTATTAATTTCAGAGTGCTGAATCTATACTTGGAACGGAAAATGTTCCGAAATCGGTCTAAATAGATTTTATTCAAATTTAATTCTCTGTTCTTTGGCTCATTACTGCAGAAATAAGTTTCTAGATATGAAATACTATTAAGATTTTGTGAAAGGTTTTGTTTTAAATTATATTAATCATATTCTATGTGCCGTGTCCATTCAAGACGTAGGTGATTATGTCCCGCGACATCTTGTTGTCCCTTCTTGCTCTTAATAAGATTTGTGTATTTGCTAATTATACAAGACGCGTTCTACCACCCATTTACACAAGCTCATCAAGTATGTTAGGTATTGCTTTCCTCCTCCCATCATTTTCCTCAATATGTTACGCACTGCTTTCCTCTCTAGCTCTTTCCTTCAATATATTACGCACTGCATTCCTCTCAACGTTTTTCCCTCAATATGTTACGCACTGCATTCCTCTCTCCATCTTTCCCTCAGTATGTTACGCATTGCTTTACCCTTTCACTCTTTCCATCAATATGTTATTCACTGAATTCCTTTCTCCATTTTTCCCTCAATATGTTATGAACTGTTTTCCTCTCTCACTCTTTCCCTCAATATGTTACGCATTGCTTTCCGCTCTCCTTCATTCCCTCAATATGTTACGCATTGCATTCTGTTGTGATCTTTCCCTCAATATGTTATGCACTTCTTTCCTCTCTCCCTTTTTACCTCAATATGTCATGCACTCTGTCCAACTTTCCCTCAATATGTTATGCATTGTTTTCCTCTCTCCCTCTATCTCTCAATATGTGACGCAATGCATTCATCTTTACCTCTTTCCCTCAATATGTTATTCAGTGCTTTCCTTTTACCATTTCTCCCTCAATATGTTATGCACTGTTTTCCTATCTCCCTCTTTTACTCAGTATGTTACGCATTTCGTTGCTCACTCATTCCTTCCCTCACTATCATAGCACTGCTTTCCTCTTTGCGACTTTCCCTCAATATGTTACGCATTACTTTCGCTGCCCTTCTTTTCCTCAATATGTTACGCATTGCTTTCCTCTCCCCCTTCCACTCAAAAAGTTACGCATTTCCCTCATTATGGTACACATTGATTTCCTCTCTACCTCTTTCCCTGAATATATTACGCATTGCTTTCCACTCTCCCTCTTTCCCGCAGTATGTTATGCACTGCTTTCCTCTCCCCCCTTTTCCCTCAATATGTTATGCACTGCTTTTTCTCTACATCTTTCCCTCAATATATTACGCATTGC
Source organism: Acanthosepion esculentum (assembly GCA_964036315.1). Classification (NCBI taxonomy): domain Eukaryota; kingdom Metazoa; phylum Mollusca; class Cephalopoda; order Sepiida; family Sepiidae; genus Acanthosepion; species Acanthosepion esculentum. The sequence goes on along the minus strand of OZ038497.1, from coordinate 53,966,735 downwards.
TTTCCTCCCTCCCTCTTTCCCTCAATATGTTAAACATTGCTTTCTTCTCCCCCTCTTTCCCTCAATATATTACGCGTTGCTTTCCTCTCTCTCTCTCTTTCCCACAATATATTATGCACTGCTTTCCTCTCTCCTTTTTTCCCTCAATATGTTATGCACTGCTTTTTCTCTCTTTCTTTCCCTCAAAATATTACGCATTGCTTTCGTCTCTCTCTCTCGTTCCCTCAATATATTACGCGTTGCTTTCCTCTCTCCCTCTTTCCCTCAATATCATACGCATTGCTTTCCTCTCTCCCTCTTTCCATCAATATGTTACGCATTGCTTTCCTCTCTCCCTCTTACCCCCCAAATGTTATGCACCGCTTTCCTCTCTCCCTCTTACCCCCCAATATGTACTGTTATTTGGCAATCTCTCATTCCTATTTACCTGCCCAAGAAATTACAACTGCCTGTTTCTGATGTTACGTTTGTTACATTTTCTCCAATATCGCGTCGTTGTTCAGATCTTCTGTCCGTGATATCCTCAGTATCTGTTGTTTGAAGTCTGTTCTTCATCTTGGAGATTGTCCAACAACCACAGCCATATAGGGAGACCGCCGTTTCTTAATGAATTTTAACTATATATTTTCACATGAAGTTGTGTTGTCTCCTAAAATTTTTTCATGAAATTGTCCAGCATTTGCGTCCCATAGAGGACAGATATTACGTAATAGTTCAGTACACATTTCTCTGTTTCTATCGAAAATTTTCTGTCTCTTAATACCCTGCATATCTTTTGGAATGCAACTTTCAATACGTCTTCGGATCTAAGTGACGCACTTTCCGTCCTCTGTTAGAACACTTCCCAGATATTTAGATTTTTGTACTTTTATTTCTAAGTACCCCCGATTTGTTATTTGCAATGCGGCCTGCCCCTTTTTCTGATAACACGCATTTTGTCTTCTACTGTCTCAGAATATTAATTCAGGAGGTTCACCAGGGTCTGTAGTGTGATTCTCCTGTTGATTCCAGCCACACTGACTACGCGTATAACGAGGGACACATCTGGAGACGATTTAAAGTAGACATGACGAAGTGAGTAGAATTTATGCAAATTATATGCAAATTATAGGGAAACGCTACTTACTTTTGTAAGATGGACGTGAGCGCTTTTGCGGCTTTTGAATTCTCGGGAAAAATCTACAAGAAATTGGGCGAAAAATCGACTGAGTATTTTGTATAGAAAAAGAAAAACTAATAAAAATGAAAAAAAAAACACACACATCTAAGCCTACTTTTCCTTTCCAGTAAAGCGTAACATATCTAACAATATTTTTTTTAATCGGTATCACCCCATCAAAGGTAGTAAAACCACTAAGGCACAATGGGTTACAGATTGTGAAAGAATTAGGAAAAGAAACATTAATTACGAGCGTGTAATTAAGTGTAATTAGGTAGATAACGATGGATATTGCATTTAAATTGTTTCAAATTAACGATGGTTATAGAACAAGCGAAACCTACGAGAAAAGAAACTGTTTACATAGAATTTACGGTTACATCTACCCAGCTCAAAAGTAAATAGATGAGATCTCGACGCTTGTCTAGTACTGCGCTTAAATTCTAAAAGTCCCTGTACCATAGCGAAGAGCTCATCCGAACAATTAATATGAAGGACACAGAGAGGCAACCTTACGGTGGTGGGAAGTGACTGAAGCCGAACCACCAGATTAGAACCAATAATATTACTAATTCTTCTTTGGATTTTATCAAGGAGCTCAAGGTAAATAGCAGAGAAATTTGCCAGATAAAACTGTAAAGTTATATGAAAAATCAAAAACGATTTAAATGCTGGGAAAGCTTTTAATCTTAATATATTTTGATCATGAGTGGAAGCTTTTACTAAAATAACACCTCTAACATTTCGTTGAATATTTTATTAAGTGATGCTATTTTCAATATAGTCCATGTCAATTATTTGAAGTCCATTAATTATTTCTAATTCTATAAATTTATTTCTATAACTCCAAGTGAAAGTGATTTCTAGGTTTGAAAATAATTCCCTGTTTAACTCAAACAAGCCAATAATCGGCCGACTGCCAGCGTTGCTTGCATTTAGTGATGGCGTCTGTTATATTTTTTATATGGAAACGAGGCAATTAATCTAAATCAAAATGTCTGAAAATATTTTTTAATAAATCTCAAAGGAATATCGTCTTTCGTTTCTTTTTTTACGCGGCAGCAGATCTTGTTTGTTTGCCGGATTAGATTTCTGTGTTATGCGGCAGAAGTTAGAATCCTAAAAATACTTAGATAGAGCCGATTTGTTTTCCTTTTTTTCTTTCTGTTTTTCATCCAAATATAAAATAACTGTAGAGTAACGAGGCAGAAAGAGTTGCATATTAAGAGGATATGTAGGATAGATAACCGTTGACTCTCAACTTGAAGATTCTAAAAATGTAAGCGATCAAGGAAGTGTCTCATCGTTTCACGTTGCAACAGTTCTGGGAAAGAAGCTATGCTGAAATTACTTCTTAGTAATGGAATATGAAACGAATGAGGTATGATTCGACTCTGTGTCCGTGGCATGGTGAGTCCTAGCAGTTAATGACTGTAGTGGATAAACAATGAAATGTAGTTGGCCCGAACATGTCCCAAGAAAACAACCGTAGGGAACGAAGAGACAGACAAGGTTCGTCTGTCGGAAAGGCCATGCCAGGCGGAAAACAAAGTCATCAACTACAAGGCCTTGGAAACACTTTTAAATTTTCTCAAGACTGGAAAACTAAGGAATGGGGAGTTCCTACGAAGATATGGCAGCAATAATCCACTTTTGGTTTGATCTCGTTCTTGTTTAGATTAAGCGTGTAAAAGAAAATAAATTCTACGGAGAGGTAAAATTAACAGTGTTGGTGTCCAGGCACACGAAAAAAGAAAAATAGTGGGGGGGGGGTCTCTAGGATTCTTTTCTTTTTATGCACCATGTCTTTTCAGAACGGAGGAAATCATGGTCCTCCACCTCCCTTGCAGCTCACAACAAGTTCCTTCCCTCTGCTTCCTCTGCCAGACCACGTTCTGTTATCCACTAGCTTAAGTCCGCCAGGTATGCCACGCGTTGTTTTCCCTTGTCCCTCATTCCCTCTACTCGAACCGTGAGTATTAGATTCTCCAAGCCCTCCTTCCTCATTATGTGCGCCAGAAACTTCAGCTACCTCTTCCTGATATCAAGTATAAGCCTCCTCCTTGTTTGCATCCTCTCTAAGACCTCATCGTTGCTCACACGCTCGGTTCATGATATCCTTAGCATCCTTCTGTAGAACCACATCTCTGTCGCCTCGAGTCTCTTCTTTATCTTTGAGGAAATCGTCCCACATTCGCTGCCGTAATGTACATTATTCGGACTGTTGTCCTCATATTTATTGTTTTATTCACGACGTTTCGGGTGTTAATATCAAATATTAGCCCTGTGTCCCATAGGTTGCCAAAAATGTAAAGTTTAATAGTGCTAATTCACGCTGACACCAAATTTTGTCAGTTGGCTTTTAAATCTGTGGTGCTCCGATATGATTACACCAAAAGAAAGCGGGCAGTTTAATCTCTTCCTTTGACTTTTTGAAAATATTTTCACTTCTTTGCAGGTAGGCAAATGGATGAAAATATTTAAAGCAACGAAGGAAAAATTAAACATTCGAACGAACTTTGAGCAATAAGAAAAAATAAAGATGCTAATAACACAATATTTACAATGAAGCTGCATGATTTTATTTTGAAAATGCTATAATATTGAGACTTTAGGAAAATGCTACAATATTGAAACTTAAGTTAGGAATAGATTAAGATGCATAGCAAAGTCTGTATCAACCAAGACTTTTGTGAAAAGCCCATAATAATGAGTAACATTAGAATCTAACAGCGAAAATACTTAAAACACTTACAATAGACTCAAAATTCATATATAGCTAAACGTTTTGGCCTAAATCAAATTTAAATGTATGTATTATATGTTCTACTGTTTTGAAATTTATGAAACAGACGTTACAAGGAAACGAAACTTATGAAATATATATTACACTGTTTTAAACTTTACGAACTACACGTTATGATGTAACGAAACATGAAATATAATTTTTTTTCGTAATATATGAAATGTACGTTATAAGATAACGAAACTTAAGAAATATACATTATATATTTTGAACTTTATGAAATATACGATACACGACAATGAAATTTATGAAATATAAACTATACTGTTTTGAAACTGATAGCATATATTTTATATAGTTTTGATATATTTCAAATAAATATTACACAGATTCGATATTGACGTAATATACATTACACTGTTTTCAAATTTATGAAAAAATTATTTTATAATATTTCACAGTATGTGCCAGACTAGGCTAAGTGTTGCAAATATCCACATTGATTTTTGCCCTGAATACATCTTCTCCAATTACCTGTTCCTGTCCGTCTTTTCCTCCTGGCAATCGGCACCCTCACTTATTTCCGCCCAATACCATAAGCAATGGCAAATTTAAGCTCTCATCTTCCAAAAAAAAAAAAATACGAATAAATAAATGAATTCTGGATGTATTAATCGCAGGCGGCTCATAGTACCCCCCCCCCAATCCCTGAGTGAGATTCGCTATGAGCAATGTGTTACATTAGTAAATCACACTTCAGCGAATCGACCACATCGCAAATAGGGAGCAATGGCTTCGAATTGCCTCTTTATTCTTGTCTCATTGATAAGACATTGCGGCGTCTGTCTGCTTGGAAAAGTTGTTGTTGTTGTTCTTCTTCTTCTTCTTCCTCTTCTTCTTCTTCTTCTTCTTGTTATTATTATTATTATTATTATTATTATTATTATTATTATTATTATTTATCACTGTACGCTTTTGAAAATAAAGATCGAAATACCGATGTCATACATAATTTTAAACCCACGCGCGGTGGAGTGGTGAAATTTCCCGGTCCATCCTTCCTATAATTATTTTTAACTTCTGGACATTTGGTCAGATTTTAGAGCTTCGTTCTGGTCGATATATATATATATATATATATATATATATATATATATATATATATATATATGTATGTATGTATGTATGTGTGTGTGTGTGTGAGGTGTGTGTTTGAAATTTATGAAACAGACGTTACAAGGAAACGAAACTTATGAAATATATATTACACTGTTTTAAACTTTACGAAATATATATATATATATATATATATTTTTTTAAGCGTATCACCCCAAGCAAGGCTGGTGGCCACTATCACGCATGGGGTTACAGAAGGGTTGGAGGAAGAGCAGATAGGAGTGGTAAAGGAAGGGATGTGGAGAATGAGAAGGACGGAGGGTCGATCAAGGCAAGGGGGTTACAGAAGATTTAGAACGAGAGCAGATAGGAATGAAAGGTGAAAGGATGTGGAGAAGGGAAGTGGATAGATCAAGGCAACTGGAGATGACCATTGACGCTACACTTAAACCGTTGGAGATTGTATTTGTCAGGGAAACAGTAATAGGGAAGGGAGTTCCATAGGCGAGATGTGCGAGACATGAAGCTATTGGAGTAGAAGAGACGTCTACATCTAACAGTTTCAACGGTGAAGGGGTGGGAACGGGATGCCAGCCTCGTAGGACGCTTGAATTCACGAGGCTTAGGGACAAGCGAAAGCAACTCCTCGGAGCAATTACCGTGGAAGTACTTGTAGAAAAAGCAGAGCGATGCAACAACGTGTCTGTGAGAGAGCGACTGCAGACGAGATGACAAATCAGGGCCAATCACATTGCATATCCGTTTCTGGATCTTATCAAGAACCCTGAGGCAATACGCAGGGGCCCCAGACCATAAATGGCAGCAATACTCCATGCAAGGGCGATATATATATATATATATATATATATATATATATATATATATATATATATATATATATATATATATATATATATATTCTGTTTATACGTTATGTATTATAATAATAATATTTTATTTTCTAAACGTATTTTTACCAGCATTAATATGAATATTATTCAACAATAAGAAAGGCTTACAGATACACATACACATATACATACACATACATACATGCATGCATACACACACACATACACACATATACACATATATATATATATATTCTGTTTATACGTTATTTTTATAGATACAAATATTTAAACAAAATATTTAATTTAACCTTGCTAACCGGAAGCTTCCTCAAAAGCTAAATGGTATAGCACGTCAGTCTATATGACGGTTCCGTGTAGGATACAGGTTCGATTCCTGTCGGGAATGTTTCCTTTCGGATTTCTCGGACATTCCGTCTGGAAAATATTGTTAATATTGTTAATTATTATAAAAAAAAAAATTAACAACTTATAAACAGAAAATATATTAAAATAATTGTCGGACTTAGTCCATTTCATAACATATATATATATGTTGTATATTTGGTTTGAAATCTTTGTTTTATATATGTTTCATTAAATATCACGCATAAATCAAGTCGAATAAGTTTTAATTAATCTTTTTTAATGTTCTTGTAGTTTCCCTTATATGGTGATATTACTCATAAAAAGGAAAACATTAAAAAAATACCAAAATGAGAACTCATATTTTTTTTTATTTACAGTCAGGTTTACCTAGTACAAAGTCCGGGGACCACTTGAGATAGAGGATTACTTTAACGTGTAGTTTCTATAGATAGTAGAGGAAGATAACGGTTAACTCTAGACTTGAACAAGTTAAAATTGCAGTGGTTTGGAAAACGCACTTATGGCATTCTGTTCCTCAGAACAGTGGTTCACAGGAAGGAGATGAAACTCGCGTGGAACTTACTTCTCACCGATGGAATATGGAGGTAATGTGGATGGTCTGCTGCAGAACAAATAGCGTGGCAGTTGCTAGCCGTGAATGTTAGAACCGGTTGAATCAATATATGTAGTTCGTCCGAACACTTTCCATGGACGTGGGGATAGAGAAGCGAGAGGTTTGCCATCTCCCACTTGTGAGAGAGCGGTTTCATTGGGGTGGGGTGCGGTATTCTTCTCCAACAAGGATTCAGAGACGCTTTTTGTCGAGACTGGAAACCGAGGACTTTGGCAGGTGGCGCCCAAATATGACAACAGTATTTCATTTTCGGCCTGATCTGGCTCTTGTAAAGGTAACGGATAGCATGAGGTGTCCTGTACTTTCAGGAGCGTTACAGCGAACAGACCCCTTTATCTGATTCAAATCTATTTTGCCTTGTTTCGCCGATCCACCGGCGTCATCGGCCAAACATTTTTTTTCGACAGGGCAAAATGTACATGACCGAAACAAACCCTGATTCACATTCAAAGGTTAAACACTGAATTATAAAAAAAATTGAAATTAATTTTTATTCTAACTCAGCTGCTTTTTACTTATTTATGATTTTATTTGTTAAGCTATAAGTTATATTTTTGTCTTGATTTTTGTATACAGTGTAACACGTATATAAGAGAGTTGTCGTGACCGGAGAATAAGTCTCTTATATCCGGGTTTCTCTTATATCCGGGTTTGGTCTATTATATATACATTAACACAGGCTCTAATTTGGGACCAGAGAAAATCTCCCCGAGTTTCTCTTATATCCGGGTCTCTTATATCCGGGTTACACTGTATTTACAATTCCATCGCATTGTCAGACAAATTTACTAATATACATGGTTATTAAAAAAGAATGAAGGAATTTCATGACGTATTGCATCAGTTCTCAAGCAGCGCCATGGAATGAGTTAGTGACCATTTGAAAGCGGAGTTTTCTAATTTTTTAATGGCTGCCACAGGGGAACTGTAGTCACGTTGTATTTCCGGCAACCTTCAGTAGGTTGTTTAACCACGGAATGTCGAGTGCTCAGCAAAAGAAGTTCTGCGTTGTTGAGTTCGCGAAAACAAATACGGTTGTCACGGCGCAGGCGGGCTTTTCGTAGGCAATTCGACATTAATCCGCCCTCTCTTAAAAAACATTCGAAGGTGATTTAAACCTTTTCAAGAGAGTGGGTGTCTGTGTAAAGGAAAAAGTCCAGGGCGTATCGGAGGAACAAGTGACAAAAATCCGTGCTGCGTTTGAGGGGAGTCCACGGAGGTCCACAAATCAAGCTAGCCCTGAATTTGCGATCTCTCAATCCGCTATCTGGCGTGTGATAAGAAGTTTATATTTGAAACCTTACGCCGAGTTCAGTCACTTAAAAAGACCTTGCACTTCTGCTTAGCCTGCGAGATGCGTCTGGGAGGAATTTACTGACCGCATTGACGTTGCCCGTGCTGCAGGTGCTGGTCACATTGAACACTTGTAAGACAGGAATTAAAATTTGATTGTGAGAAGAATACTTGTGGCTTAACTGGAGTTTTCTATTGATTTTCCTTATTAAAATATTGGGAAATGAAATCGGCTCATTCTTTTTAATAACCCTGTATTATTATTATTGTAAGAAAAATGTGTGCGTATAGGGGGCCCTCAACCTTTCTTTCTCCGACATTCGTGACATTCGTAACCACTTTTGCAGTGTAGAATCGTTTCTCTCTCTCTCTCTCTCTCTCTCTCTCTCTCTCTCTCTCTATATATATATATATATATATATATATATATATATATAAATATTTCATTAAAAACATGGACATATTATCCTGACCGTGTTTTGAAACAAAAAAAATGAATCACTTTATAAACATACATATAACAAACTATTTCTATTTCTAATTCTAACAGTTGAAATGTAATCCTTGAAAATGGCTAAATGTATAGCCGAAAGCGCTCGGATAAAAAGAACAATCGGACAGTTTTTATATAATTTATCTTCTGAAAAGAAAAACTTTATTAGATCGCACGAGAAATTATATAAAAAACTAAATAAAAGCACCTTGTCAGTCGTTTTTAATGAAATGTGCTTAAAAGAAGGATTGCTGCCTAAATACACAAATATATATATATATATATATATATATATATATATTGGGTGTCTCCCAATTTGGCATCATTTCGCAGGACAATAAATTACGCAATTCTTATTGAAATAACCTCAAATTTTCAAAGATTGTACAGAATGAGATCAAGATTTGTTATTTAATGTCTTAATTTTGTTCTGCTTTCAGCTTAAGCCACGCCGTTCCCGCCCAAAGAGAAATCATTTTGCATCTTGGAATATCCACGCACACAGTCACCCAAGACAGTGTAGCGTGCGTTCAATGACAAATTTGGAAAAACTTCACCAAGTGGCAAACAAATTTTGGACTGGTACCAAAGATTTAAAGAGGACGACTGCATAAGAAGGACTAAAGGATCTGGTTGACTTTCATCAGCATCTGCGTGTTTGGCAAGACCTTAATTACCGACTTGACCTGTGCCGTGTCTTACGCGGTGCACATATTGAACCCTCATGAATTCGGTCCCATTATAAACTTATGATGTTCAACACCTAAACTCTTCAGTTTCATTGAGCTAGACTTATTGGATCCTGAAAATTAATTTCGGTTGAGCTGTTTGGTTTGACGTGTGAGTTTGTAAACAGTGACTATTTAAGCTAATATAGCATGACTCTTCGGCAGAATTGAGTCACTGTCAGTCACTGTGTGTTTATCTAAATCTAAAAATAAACACGTTAAAATTCACCTTCATCCCTGCCGTGAGCCGACGGCTTAGTGGTAGAAGTTCCGACTGGCGCCAATTCAGTCGGGTTTCGATCCTAGCTAGAGGCAACCGGACGTCTAGCCACACTGATGAGCAGCGAAACAGTCTGTCTATGGATGACAAATATATATATATATATATGTGTGTGTGTAAGAAGCTGGATTTGCTCTTACTAGGAATGTTATTGATGAGAGGGACCCCTCTGGAAACTATATTATCTGAGTATCCAAAAACCTTTTTACTCCTTTCATATATGATTTTATTATGAAAATATATTTTAACTCGAATCTGGGTCTTTCTATTGGGGTGCTAAATGAAGACGCTAAATGTACACATCTGATGACATCTTTCATTTTAACCATACATACACAGACACACACACAGACACACACACAGACACACACACACACACACACATATATATATATATGTGTGTGTGTGTGTGTGTATGTATATATATATATATATATATATATATATATATATATATATATATATATATATATAGAGAGAGAGAGAGAGAGAGAGAGAGAGACTCCAAAAAATGGAAGGAAATGGATTAAGTCTGATATATTTTAAAATTAAAAATAACGTTTAAATTTATAAATTTTATATATATATATATATATATATATATATATATATATATATATATATATATATATATACATATATATATATATGAAGACTTCTCTCAGTGAATAATTCAGACAAGATTTATCTACTTATTTCCATTAGCATATTAGCATCCTTTAATATTCACGGACGAGCTTCTTAATTAACTTGTTTAAATTATTCAATGAGACATGTCTTAATGAAATCATGCTGCAAAAATATACACTATATATATATATATATATATATATATATATATATATATATATATATATATATATATATAACGATATATGTATATATAACGATATATGTTTGTATTTATCTATAACTATTTGGGAAATTATATGAGAAATTGGAAAACATTTTTCTTGTGACGTGTTACGTCCTCTAGGACTTTTTCGATGAAATTAAATTTTTTACACTTTGTTACAATTTTCACAATATATATATATATATATATATATATATATATATATATATATATATATATATATATATATATGTGCGTGCATTAGACCTGTGAATATTGCAGATATTATTATTACTGCTTATGTTCTTTCATCTGTAATCTCGACAACAGCCTCCTGTTTTTAAAAGATTTTGGGCGAAGAATGTTAACAACATTTTTAGTTTGACTTTTTCTTCTCGTCAGGTATTAATCGCCTGGGGCGACGAACCCTTAATGGGCGTCATTAATTCCGGTCTAGCCAAGCGTTGAAATTCAACTTGGGAATACAGCGAGTAACCCGCAGCATTTTAATCGGTGAACCAAAATGAGAAAGTAACAGTGTCAAAACGGAAATAAGTTTTTTTTTATTTGTAAAGTCTCTTTTCTCATCGATACGAGAGATGTCTTTTATTTTTCCTTATTTTATCAATAAAAAAAAAGTTGTCTTCTGTCCACACCTCCATCTGTAGCTAGAAGAATTAACGTTAAGAATAGTTTTCGATTCAAAATTTTATGCATTTTATAGCGATGCGTAAGTTCCCGCCTTGAAGGTTTGGATTTCTCAATTGGAATTTCAAAATCAATCTAACTGAAATTAAAGCCAATTTGCCTCTAAATTTTCATTCAATTGCCAGTTAAAATTTAATTGTTTTTCAATAATACTTTTTTGCTGCATTTGTTTATATTATATTTATAATAATTATTATTTTCATTTCTTTAAGCAAAATGTCCGCCTGAAGCGCAAACGTCCACTGCCATTCACTAACATACAATTTTCTAATTAGGTGTAAAGATTATCTTTGGTGAGAGACCCTCAAGTTACTTTCTTCTCTATGCCAGTCTTTTTTTATTATGTTTAAATGCAAAAATGAGTACATTTTTAAAAATCTAAAACTCTAGATTTCGAGAATTGCCTTGGATTCTGGGGGCAATTTTTATATGCGCCACTTGAAGTCAGTATTTAATAGATATTTGTTTTTTGTCATTTTATTCTGGGTTTTCAAGGAAGACCGAAAAAACATATAATGTTTATTAAGCTATTATACTGGTTTTCTAAGTGTAGCTTAAATGCGGCACAAGGTCGAAAACAGAGGGAATCCAGTGAGGATCGAATTCACTCTCCAGTCGTAACAGTTTTAGCGAGACCAGCTTGCTAAACATTAAATCACGCCGAGGTGCCCTTATTCAGCTTTTATATATTACTTCAAATTAACGCCAAGCCAGATTCATTGACCTTGACGTGGAGGAAAATGGAACGCTTGATGTAATTTTGGAGTTAAAGAGAAAATCTCGAAGATATTGTGGCTAAATGAATCTTTGCATACAAGAGTAATTCTGTTACTAGGCTTAATATTACAGCAATTATTTTCTTCAAGCATGGATGATATGATTTTAAAAGGAAAACCTGGAGATCCACTACCCTTATTCACTTAAATTTGTTTTGTTTGGTACGAAGACGCAATACTACACATATTAGAATATGCTGAAAAGATCAGAGGCAATGAAAGTCTGAGGCTAGAGCTGTAAAATCATGCATGCATTACTTTCAACACTTCCTGTATTGATTATTTCCAGACAATCGAACATCAGACTAATAAAAAAAAAGACTTCAAATGAAACTAGTAGCGAATTCTCCAGAAAATGGACAAAAAATTGGCGTTCGTTGTGTTACGAAGTACCGGCTGAAAAAAAGTGATTAGCCACCAAGGACATTCATGGTTGCATCATTAAGTAATGGCATAATGGATAGCGGCTCGGACTGAGGCATCGGAGAGTCGAGTTCGAATTCCATTACATTCACTTACGTGCTAATGCCTTTGGGAAAGGTATGAATCCTCTCCCAGCTATGGGAGGTAAATAGCAGGAAAGACCGGGTTCTATAGACGTGGATGGCAACCGGTCTACCGCAGAAATAAATGGCAACCTATTGCGGGAAAAAATCTGCCTTGTCAGTCATGTATCTTTCGATACATGATCACCTTAGCGTGTATCACGCACGGCACATAACTGACTGAAATTCATTTACGTGCTAATACCCTTGAGAAACGTATGAATCCTCTTCTTCTCCCCCAGCTATGGATAAATAGCAGGAAAGACCGGGTTCTCTAGACGTAGATTGCAACTGGTCTACCGCAGAAAAAATGGCAACCTACTGCGGGAAAATCTGCCTCGTCAGTCATGTATCGAAAGATACGTGATCGCCTACGCGTGTATCACGCACGGCACAAAACTGACTGAAATTCATTTACGTGCTAATACCCTTGGGAAACGTATGAATCCTCTTCTTCTCCCCCAGGTATGGATAAATAGCAGGAAAGACCGGGTTCTATAGACGTAGATTGCAACTGGTCTACCACAGAAAAAAAATGGCAACCTACTGCGGGAAAATCTGCCTCGTCAGTCATGTATCGAAAGATATATGATCGCCTAAGCGTGCATCACGCATGGCACATAAATGACTGATTTCAGTTGCATCAACAGTACAAATAGTTGGAAAATGAATTCAGGAGAGAAAAGGGAGAGTAGCGAACTTGATCCAGGGTCTGAGCGTTTGTTTTTTTTTTTGTTTTTTGTTCCAGTATTCTTATATTTTTCCGTTTTCTGGGAGTAAGGGTGTGCAAAGATTTTCGGTATTGTCCATTGTTCAAATAACTTTCGACCAATCCTATCGCCATTTTCAATGGGAGTTATTTTTCTTTTTGGTGTTAATTCCTCTTCATGTTTGGCTTTATAAGATGTGTTTTTGCGACATCTTGCGTGTATTAATTTCAATGCTTCTTATTAATAAATGCATTGTTTCATTCCAGGTAAACAGGCATCTAACCGTTCAAGACTGTTCATCCTGTTCGTCAATAGCAGACATGACGTCAGCTTCACTTCCATAACGATGAGTGTTATTTTTTTCATGTTAGGGAACAGATAATAGTCAGATCAAGGTGATCAACCAGTTCAAATCCACAGTCATACACAGCAGACATCAAAAGCAAAGACTTGTGTGCTGGAGCATTGACATGATGAAATATCATTACTTCTGTTAGTTTTCCTAGACGTTTGGTCTTGATAGCCTTTTGTCACTGCCTCAGCAAGTTGGTATAGTTTTCAACATTGATGGTGTGACCTTTTGAAGATAAATAAACAATGCTTCTGCACCGTCAAAAAAATCAGGCCATCATTTTTCCTGGAGATGAAACGACGTTTACCTTCTTTGAAGCAGATGAGAAAGGATGTTTCCACTACATGGATGGTCTCCCGCTCGAAGCGATGAACCCAAACACCCATCCTCTGTTAGGAAATGTTATATAGGAATAAAGTGTCGCTGCCGACACTTGAGTTTGAACATAGATCGCCAGTGAGCAAACACAGGCGATCCCATTATTGAATTAAGTGGATTACGTGACGATAGCGAAAACGCATAAATAGAAAGTATCACGACAACTAACGATCTGCATTTCTAGTCTATCCTCTGTAATTATTGGTATCATTATTTGTACTCTATTCTCTCTTACTATATGGACCGCTATTCTCTACTGTATTCACAATACAATTTATCTATACTGATCACTATACGGATTACTATTCGGATCACTATTCGGCGGTTATTTTTCGACCGAATATTATCAAGTAAGTACTATTAGTGTGAGTGTTATTCGAAGGCGTCTGACATCAGCATTGTTCAACGGCGTTACTATAATTGTATCTGCGATTGCAAAGTCTCTACTACAACGAGCATTACGAAAGTGACAACGACATATTGTTGTCATATGAGTGTTCGTTGACATCACAAAAGGAAACGTGCAAATAATATGTACTTTTACCGTGATGTGATCAGCCTGGGGCGCTTTTGATCAGGTGTCAGACGATGTAGCACCTACCGTGAGGAGAAACCTTCGTCGTACCAAGTATATTGCGCAGAATATTCGCAATACTCTTAAAAGATATGCTTATAATCAATCACCTGTATCCAGCATCATGTGATGAACAGTATCAATCGCTTCCACAGTGGTGACAGTTGCTGGACTTCCAGATCTTGAATCATCATCAGGACTCTCTCTTCCCTTCCTAAATCCACCTGCCCAGTTTTGCACTGTTGATAAATCTGGATCGTCATACCCTAATATAGCGATCATGGCCAGCATGGTGGTTAAACAATTTTTTTTCTCCAGGTACTTAATCTTTAGCACACAGTAGGTGACTATTTTCGCCAAGCAAAATGTTAGTCCTGCCAATGAAAATTGAATTTCTTGATTGTATAGTCATATCCTTCTATGGCAACACCTAAAACAATCTTGATTAAAATTGAGAGCCAGGCTACTGCAATTTCAAATATCAGTCAGTTATGTGCCATTCGTGATACACGCTTAGGCGATCATGTATTCTTTCGATACATAACTGACGAGGCAGAATTTTTTCCCGCAGTAGGTTAACATTTCTTTCTGCGGTAGACCAGTTGCCACCCAAGGCTATAGAACCCAGTCTGTTTTGCTATTCACCCATAGCTTGGAGGAGAAGAAGAGGATTCATACCTTTCCCAAAGGTATTAGCACGTAAGTGAATGTAATGTATTCGACTGGAATTCGAACTCGGCTCTTCGACTCCTCAATCCAAGCCGCTATTTATTACTTCACCGTGCATCTTCCATATTGAACATATAATTACAAGGACTCAGTTATGTGCCATGCGTGATAAACGCTTAGGTGATCATGTATCTTTTGATACATGACTGACGAAACAGATTTTTTTTCCCGAAGTAGGTTGCCATTTCTTTCATCCAAGTGTCTAGAACCCGGTCTGTCCTGTTATTTACCCATAGCTGGTGGGGAGAAGAAGAGGATTCATACCTGACCCAAGGTTATTAACACGTAAGTGAATGTAATGGATTCGACTGGAATTCGAACTCGGCTTTCCGTTTCCTCAACCCGAGCTGCTATCCATTGCTCCACCGTACATTATATTTTGTGGGGATTCCATATACAGTAAAAAAAGGAAGTAATATTTTTAAATGACCCAGAGTGTTAAATGTAAATAACACAACGATGCCAAGTTTTCAACACTTTTTCAAAAGAAGTCGCTACTAGTTACATCTGAATTCTTCTTTGAACAATCAGATGACAGGTTACCTGGAATCAAATAAAGCAGTTATTAATAAGAAAAGTTGGAATTAATGCATGAAAGATTTCACATCTCGAGTATCACTGCTTCATAATCAGCCTATGAACATTTACACCAACCATCGGTTTAAGTTTTCAAATGAAAATTAAGTACATGTAAAAAATAAATCCTTCGTTCTCGGTCTACGTAATTGATACAATAAGGCTAAATATCGAGCATGCATTAAAATCTTTCGTTCAAAATCTTCAATTTCAATAGGCAGTCACGTGTTTTAAACAACGTTTACATCAACTACACTACCGTTTCGAATGACATAAGTGGTATCTGTCTATATTTCTGAGATGAGGTATTATGTACACTATTTACATTATTCGGACTATTGTCCTCATCTTTGTCGCCATGTTTATCACAACGTGTCGGCCGTTGAAGAAAGCCGGAGCTTTTAGCTTGATCGAGGAAGCAGGCCAATGATTTCTATTGGTTTGATTTCGGATTCAGGGACACAGTGCCACTCTACAACTTTCAGCAAGGTGTTTCTGAATGACGTCCAGATCATTTTGCGACTAATTCTTGGTTGGTGAGCAGTTAATTCTCAGATTAGATCTACACATATATTTCCCTGGTCTACCGAATACGATCTCTTGTTTATTAGATCACACATCCGTTGAAATGGAAGGCAAAAATCTAATTCTTCAAATTTCGTCTGCCACTCTGAACACGTGCTTGCACGGTAATCTTTAGTGATCCATTTTCTCAGTATCTGTCTATATTTCTGAGATGAGACATTTATGTCCAATATTTACATCATTCGGACTATTGTCCTCATTTTGTCGCCATATTTATTACGTTCCGGCCGTTGTACGCTCCGGCCTTATTCAGGTGGTTGGAATGTCGAACTGAACTCTTTATTTCGCTCACTGGGGTAGACTGTTCTAGTTCCACGTGTCATGTTTAATGGATGTCAGTTATCAGTTATCTTCTATTAATGAGAGGACCCAAAGAGTGTGAGTTCAATACCCGGTTAAGGCTGTGGTGAATTTGGAGAGGGGAATATATCTGTCAATGTCATCAAGAGATCCTGACTTCAACCCCAAATTCTTATCACGCTTTCTAATACTGACAGATGATTTTTCCCTTTATCTTTAGTTTGAAGTGATCTGGAACGTTAATATCTTGATTATGTAATTATTTTCTCTTCGAGATACATGTGATATCCAATTTAGTTGTTGCTGGTGTTGAAATTCCCTAAGTGATGTCGTTTCTTTTATCTAGTACATATCTTGGTTTCTTATTCTGTAGCGCCATTCCACTAGATTCGAAAAAAACCTCCATAAATCTCCAGGCTTAATATACTTCATAGCACTTTTAATCATTGGTCTGAGAAACTGATTTTACATAGCTGACAGTTTATATTTTTTCCGAACGTGTTTAGCTCTGTTCCTCGCATCCATAATACAGAATGTGGATTTGTAGGGAATATTAATTAGATAATAATATTTAACATGTTCAGGAGATTAAGTTGAAAGGTTGATAAAAAATAAAAAAAATAAACGGATTAAAAATTATGTTTAAAAATAATAAAATAAATTTGCGAACAGTTCCAGGGAGAATCGAAACCAATTAGCCAAGATTTAATAAATTTGAGCAAAACAATGGTACGCAATCCTATCCACTTTCCGCTGATGAGATTAAATGATTAATGCTTTGTTCGAATTTCTTTAATCCTGTAAAACTTATTTCAGGGTTTGTTTATATTATATGATCTGTCCAAAACCTGTGTGGTCTTACAGAAAACAGTAATACAAATTATTTTAAACAAAAAATGGGAATATGTTCTGTGTATGTCCCAATCTTTGGGTCTTGTGTACATTATACTATCTGTCCAAAACGTGTGCAGTCTTACAGATTATTCTAGACAAAGAAGAATTTTTAATTTTGTTAATTCTCAGGTGTTTACGTTATTGTCCAAGAACAAAATTATCCTTACAGAAACATATCTAAGGTGGTTCTAACCAAAGGGAATACCGTATAAGAAATTGGTATATGAATGTCAAATTCGAGGTGAGGGTCTACTATATAAGCAAGAGCACCCCAGGCACACGCAAACGGAAAATCAGTCCAACAAAGAAGATCGTAAGCGATTCGCTCCAGTCGCATTTGCTGTGGCAGAAGAGTAAAGAAAAACAAAGATGTTGAAACGGCCCAGTAGAAGTCCGCTCGGAGGTACCCTGGATTGATCGTAAGACAGTAGTCGCTAAAGGCATACTCACAATTCCCGTGGCAAGAATGAAAGCACAGACACACGCATGACAAGAACGGAAGAAGTGTCGTTGGCTGGTTATTACTTTGAAGAACTGAATGAGAGTTTCTTGGCTCATTATTATATTAGCATTTGCGACATGATAGTTTTACAGCAGAAAACGTTTGCGTTGGATGATAGAGACATTTCATTAAACCGGTTTTTTTATATTCATTAAACCTGTTGTTAGAGTTATCAACAGTGTTCTACATTTCAGGTAATGAGTCCTTATTTCAGCTTGATTCCGACGTTACTTGCGCGCAAAGAGACAAAAGTTACTACAGCCACAAACAAGAATTGTGCAATGTTGTCTGTTGTTCAAAAACCTATAATGAGGTCTCAACAATAGACATCGGCGTCAATCCCCAATACCGTATGACTTTAGGAAACCTGAATCAAACCTTTTCAAAAGACACACCGGCCACAACTGAGGAGGGAATGGATAGACGGATGACCGTAAGGCCAGTATATCTATAAAAAAAACAACAACAAAAAAAACAAGCGACTGCGTCATGGAAAATAAGAAGAGGAGCAAAAGAGAAAGACAGGAAAGTATGCGTAGTAAGCGCAGTTGAGGATTACAATTGTTTCAGAAAATGCTTTATAATTTATAAGGCTTAAGTCCCCAGGTTGCAGTCAATTTAGGTCCAGCCATAATCGATTGCCTACGAGGATATGGCTGGAAATGTCTATACAAAGAACGTTTGGTCTCTTTAAACTTAATCTCCACCAAAATAAGTTTATAACGATTTAGCTAGTGTTGCGGTTCAAGTTTGTGCAATGATAGTACGTGCCAATCTAAATTTTATCCACAAGACCATTTATGCAGTTGAAATACGGAAATATTTAATACACTTTTTTTTTATCCTGGTGGACACAATTGGAACATCGAGAGCATTTCTATTATCCGCGGGATATATCCTTTTCCACCAGTCAGGAAGGAATCAATCGGCTAAAAATGTCAAACTTGCACTATCTGCTTATTGTGAACATAAACATCAAATGTACCCCCCTTTCTGCTATTATGCAGCACGAAACGAACAGCCTCCATGTTCTTCGGTGTAAATAGGTCACGTTCTAGTAACAATTTACGTACCGAGGGACGTATATATTTCTTTATTTTACTTCTGTTTTCCTCGTTCATTTTTTGCTGTGGTTTACTTTTATTCTTTCTGTTTTAGTTTATTTTTTATTTTAATTTTTCTAGTTTATTTTTATTTATTTATTTTTGACATCCGTTCTTTTGTCTTTTCTGTCTTTCTTTGTACTGTTTCTTTTTGCTGTTTCCTTTTTTATCTTTAACGTTTCATTTTACATTTCTTTATTTAATTATTCTTTGTTTCTGTTTATTTTTCTTCTGCCATTGTTTCTTTTATTTTTAGCCTATCTATTTTAAGTCTTATTTATATCTTTTACTTTTCGCTTTTCCTTTCTTTTTTCTGTCTTTTAATTTCTTCTTCCTAATTTAATTTAACATTTTCATTATTTTTGTTTCTTTTTTACCTTTTCTTTATTTCTTCCCTTTTACTTTCTTTTTTGTCTTTGACATTTGTCTTGTCTTTATTCGACCTTCCTTCTGCTACCCTCTTTTATTCTGTCCTTTTTATCTACGTTTTCGATTTTTTTCTTATCTTTCCTTCTTCGTTTATCTGTGTCATTTTCTACGCTTTTTTCTCTGACTTCGTCTTTTTTTTCCCGCCCTCTTCTTTATTTCATTCTATTATCCTTTATTCTTTTTTTTCTTTATTCATCCTTTTTTTTTCTATTCGTCGTTTCGTTCTTCGCCTTTTTCCTGCGGTAATTATTTTCAAAAGTTTTCATATTCTTTTCTTAAATATCTTTCTATTTATGTTTTCTTTCCTCCATTTTTGTTCTTCTTTATATTCATTTTAAAAAATGAAGAAAAAAGATATTCTTTAATGAATTAATTTTTAATATGTTCTTTTTCTTTCCTAATTTACATTCTCCGTCTTCATAGGAACTCAATTTATTTCTATGTTTTTCTTCATCTTCTTTCCTCATTTTAATTCTTCCGTATGATAGTGCCTTTATTTCTTTATATTTTGTCTACGTTCCTTTCTCTGCCTCGTTACTAAATCATTTTCCTTCCCGATTTTCCTTACGCATTCTTACATTCCGTTTTTCTTTTTGATTTTCATTATTTTCCTCTTTTTTAAAATTATTTTCATTTCCATTCTTTATTCTCTTATTTTTCACTACATCTTTTCTCTCTGTGTTTTCCCTTATTCCTTGTTTACCAGATTTTATTGGCAACGTTCCGAATTTCAATGCAGATATTAACGTGTCTCCTTCTCCCTCTATTGGCGACGCCATTTTGACTTCGCGCGCGAGTGTAACGACAAACAACGATCGCTCTTGGGGTCGAGTCATTGTTTGTTCGTATAAAATTCTATTTTGCCGCTCGCTTATTCGCAGCCATTGTTCTGGCTGTGTTTATCTCGCCATCGAATTCATTTCCTTTGAACACTGACATTAGTAACAAAGTCTTAAATATGTGATTGACTTTTCTCTCTGATTTCTATGCAAGCTAGTAATTTATTTTAAATAATAGATTACGAATTTCCAAGATTCATCATTCGTTTGATTTATTCTGAAAAAGAAGCTGTTTTAATAATGAGAAGCCTTTTGTTAATAATGATAAAACTATATCTTATGTTATTCTTTTATGTACTGCGATCATGGCCTTCTTCATCTTCTTTTTCTTCGTAGCTCTAAGCAATATTTGTCACCTTAATATCTCTGCAAAGACGTCTCTTCTACTCCAATAGCTTCATGTCTCGCACATCTCGCCTATGGAACTCCCTTCCCTATTACTGTTTCCCTGATAAATACAATCTTCAACGGTTTAAGTGTAGCATCAATCGACATCTCCACTTGCCTTGATCTATACACTTCTCTTGTCCACATCCTTTCATCTCTCATTCCTATCTGCTCTCGCTCCGGATCTTTTGTGGCCCCCTTGCCTTGATCGACCCACTGTCTTTCTCTTTCTCCACATCCCATCCCTTGCCACTCCTATATGCTCTTCCTCCAACCACCTCTTTAACCCCTTGCGTGATTGTGGTGATATGCTTAAAAATAAAAAAAAATATATATACCGCTGATGTATAACGCCATTACTGAATTTGTATATCAAATTCTAGATCTGAACAGCTAAGCGCGGGCAGTGGTTTTAGATACTTCGAAGGCGTTCAACAGCGTTTGGTATGCTGGATTTCTACGCAAGCTCCATAGTTATGGTGTCACGGGACGAATATTTGGTTTATTACAATCGTTCCTATCAAATCGTGAAATGAAGGTCGTCTTGAACGGGCAAACTTCGAGACCTTTTCACACGTACGCAGTGGTCTGTCAAGATTCTATCCTGAGGCATACACTGTTTTTGATATTTGTCAATAATCTTCTCGATGTCATCAGTTTCCAATTAGTTGTTTATGCAGATGACACTACCAGTTATTCTTGTCTCAGTATCAAATCCGCATATTTTAAAAAATATACATGGTAGCTGTCCTTGAAAAGGACCACCAATCAATGGTTAACGGGGAAATAGATCGTAAATTTTAACGACTCCAAAACAAACCTACTTTAACTTAATTACCACAGGGAACCTTTTCCCCTTGCCATCAGCTAACTCTAGACTCCAGGAGAGCTAAACTGTACGCCTTTTTGGCCTCGCGTTTTCCACTGACATGAAGTGGAATTACTACATCAAATTAATAACTGTATCCACTGGAAGGAAGTTTGGATAATCAGAAAACATCTTGCACATTTACAACTCTACTATTATTTGTCCGTGCTTTGAATACCGCTGCCATATCTGGTCTGGTGCACCCGTGGAACATCTCGAGATATAATCGATACTGACCAGGAATCTCGACTTCAGTCACGTTCTCACCGACGTGACGTGACGTGACTTCTCTCTGTCTTTTATACAGATATTTTATTTATATTTTCATGGTAACTACTCTGACGAATTTCTTTTTCTGGTGCCCCGAATACATGAATTTAAGCGTGCTACTAGATTGACATCTAGGTCTTACCGTTTTAGGATTGAAATAAATAGATACAACCGCCACTTCTACTCCAACAGTTTCTTTTGTCGCGTTTCTAGCCTGTGGAAATCTCTTCCATCTTCTTAATTCCCTGTTAAATACAGTCTTTAAAAATAAATACAACTCCATTCGCCATCTTCTGTCTTTTTTAACCCTGTTTTTTTCCCTTTTCTTAAACTTCTCTTATCTTTCACCTTCACTCCATGTAATTCCTTGCGTCTTAGTGGCATTATCGCCTTGCTTGGGATGAAATGATTAAAAAAATATATATATTCTGCTATCTATGTGTAAGAACTCGTTTGATGATTATTCTAGGTTTCCTTCTTTTCACCATTCCTTCACAATGTCCGAAGTCATATTCTCCAAGAACTTTTTTTTCTCGTAATGTGTTGCAGGAATCTTAATTATGTCTTATTCTAGTCTTTTTTCATTTCCATTTTCTTCGATTTCCTCGCTGCTCTAGTTGATAAACCTCGTTATTATACAATTACTAAAACAGTTGATTTGTCAACAGTTTTTCTTCTTTTATGTGCCATGTCCCTTCAGGACGTAGGCTGTCATGGATCTCCACTTCCTCCGATCCCTTGTAGTTCTCAATAACTTTTGTCTTTTTGCTACTTCTCCCATACGCTGTTCCGACACCCATTTGCTTAAGCCCGCTAAGTCTGTCACCCGTGGCTTTCCCTTATCCCTCTTTCCCTCTGTCCGCTCGGTAAGTATCAGATTTCCCAAGCCTACCTTTCTCATTTTGTGTCCCAGAAATTCCAGCTGCCTCTTCCTGGTGTTAAGTATAAGCTTCCTCCTTGTTTGAATAATCTTCAAAACGTCATCGTTGCTCACATGTTCGTTCCATGGTATCCTTACCGTCCTTCTGTAAAACCATACCTCTGTTGCCCCGAGTCTCTTTGAGGAGACCGTCCAACATTCACTGTCGTAAAGGAGGATAGATATCACGTAGCAGTTATAGCAGTTCTTTTACCAATATTATATTGTGCGATCGTTCTTTCTCTAAATTCTGGACTTTTTTACAATAATCTTCACTATGAAAAAGATCCACTCGTGGTAGAGCGTTACAGATTAAGTGGCATGTGGATAAAGGTTGGATAAAGATTATAGTGATCGTGGAAGTATCCATTTGGGAGTTGGTTGAACGAAAGAGGTTTAACAGTAAAAAGAACACATGACGACTGCCTATTAGATCATGGAAAGTAGATCAATTTCTGCTTATTTCTAGTGTAATGAATCGAAAATGATACAGAAAAGTTTTTAATCAGTTTCTCTAATTATATTTTCATTTTCTTTTATAAGGACTAAGAGAATATGTCATATAAGTTTCATTACCAACATTACATTAACCTAAGGACGATATAGTGTGTGACTGATCAGAAGAATTCAGGGATCATCGATTCGGTTGGTCCTTACCTGGTATCTAGTCTTCAGTCACTTTCCCACCGCCATAACGTAGCTTCACTCTGCTCCCCCCTTTTTTAAAAATAAATTTCACCTCTTAAAAAATTAAACGAAAAACAGTCTTTGACAATGTTAAACAATATTTCGACAGTATACGTAGCTTCTTCAGGTTATACTTGAAAAAAGGATTTTCAAATATATAAATATATAAATCTACAAAAATTATAAATCTTTGCACAAACGTTGCTTGTCTTGTAATGTAAAAAACGGCTGTACTGTTAATCACAGTGTCAAAACGAATAAAACGCCGCCAGCGTTAAGGTATGAAACTGAAACGTGCGTAATATAATTGTGATCTGGTTCATCTTGAAATTTTCTGTTAGTTACTAAGAGGAATTAATCAAACAGCTTAGTATAAATTTTTTGGAACTCTCCTGTCATTTCCTTTGCTTACGTAACCAACCTCATGCTTTTTAAGAATCGAAAGATTCATTAGGGTTGTTAAGGGTCGGTAGATTCTAAATATTTTTCGGAATGTGCACATTGAGACGTTCATCGTTTTATTATAAACGAAGCTTGTCTTGACAAAAATGGCTGTACTGGGAAACCAACGCATCATAAAGAATGGAATGCCGCCAGCTAGAAGGCATGCAACTGAAACGTGCGTGATAGGATGGTGATCTTGTTCATCATGAAATTTTCCTTTAGTTTATTAGTTACTAAAAGGATTAAATCAAATAGATTAATATAAATCTTATGGGACACTCCTGCCAGTCTGTTAATTCTCTCGGGACCAGGAATTTAATAATTTGCTTACGTAACTATTCACATGCGTTTTAAGGGTCGACAAGGAGGTAGATTCTGAATATTTTTCAGAATGTACACCTTAAGATGTTTGTCGAAATTACAGACGTTTGTGATAAAACGGGAGTCATTTCATTTGTTTTGACGCTTTCATCACCAATACAGCCTTTTTCATAACAAGCAAGGTTTTTACGTAGACTTATAATATTTTTTGTAGATTTTTATTTTTCATACTTGAAAAAGAAATGCTTAAATATAACCTGAAAAAGGCAGATATTCTGTTGAAATATTGTTTAACATTGTCAAATACATTTTTTCTTTACTTTTTAAAGTCGTGCTCTTCTTTTCAACTGAAAAAAGGAAGATGTTAGTAAGATCCGCCCAACCCTCAAAAATAATAGTTGCCGCTGTATTGCCTTCCGACAAAATCAAGAAGCACTCTCTCTCTCTCTCTCTCTTTCTCTCTCTCTCTCTCTCTCTCTCTCAGGGAGGGGTAAGGATAAAAAGTAATGCATTAGAACCATTACAAACGTTGCTTGGCTTGTAATGAAAAAAACGGCTGTCTTGGTAATGAACGTGTCAAAACGAATGAAACGCCGCCAGCTTTAAGATATGCAACTGAAACATGCGTGATATAATTGTGATCTGGTTCATCTTGAAATTTTCCGTTAATTGATTAGTTACAAAGAGGAATCAATCAAACAGTTTAGTATAAATTTTATGGAACTATCCTGTTATTCTTCTTCATTCTATCGTCGGGTCCACATATTCTACGGTCTTTTGGGCAGAAGTTTACCCATTGTTCTCTGTTTAGAATTCGGTTTACGATTCTTTCGAAAGTCTACTTCAACTCTATAATTCCCATTAGTCTAACCGCATCGATTTGCACCTGATGAAAGCCGGAGGAAGACACAACAGACAAAAGGTTGTGATAATAACAACAAAAATGAGGATAACAGTCCGCGTGTAACTAGTGTAAATAAGCAGAATTCATATTATCGATGCATTTTGTCATAATTCAAGTCGGTGTAATTGTTAGCAAGCTTGACTCTTTAGAACAATTACGACTGAGTAGTGAGTTCAATACTCATTTTGGTGCCCCATACTTTTGGCCTCGTGTCACATCTACGCTATGCTTGGAAAATCACTATGTTTTGTCATAATGTTTTGGAATATAATCATTGTATGTGGTTCTTTTTTTTCGCTAGCTTAATTGGCCTGGTCTTTCTTTGTCACTATTTATCTCTTAATTTTGCGATTAGTGCAGTAGTTAGCTATTCAGAAAGAAAAATCATCGAGTCGAGTTTCAATACCAGTCGAGTCCGTTACGCTCACTTTCTCACAGTACAGCTATGAATCCATATTTCCTCCTCCAGCTACAGATTAAATAGTTCATCGCTCTTACTGTGAGGTTTGGTTTGGTTTGTTTTACCGCATATCAACCTCAATGGGTTATTTAACACCGACAATTTTTATTTCTGGTAATATTTTTTCGTTCAAAAATGTATTACTGGTAATAATTTTTTTTCTAAAAATGTATTGCTGGTAATATTTTTTTTTTACAAAGTATTTCTGGTATTAACACATATTTTTACACTTACATAGTGTTATGAACCTAGTTTGGGGGGCTAACTATTTAGCCATCGTTGGGACCCTAACAGGTGCCACCAACCCAGGTCAGGGTGGGCCTGGGAACACGCTCCTCAAAACCTCCTGGTCAGAGGCCTTGCTGCTGGATGTAGTTTATCGTCTTACCCAGGACACTGCTATGAGGTGTAACCCAGTCTACTGGTAGCAAAACTATGAATTCAAAATAAGCCAGAGTTTGGTTTGGTTTGGTTTGTTTTACGGTATATCAACCTCAATGGATTATTTAATCTCGACAAAATGTTTATTGCTGGTAATATGTTTTTCTTTAAAACCCTATTTCTGGGAATATTTTTCTTTTAAGAAGTCTATAGCCGGTAATATTTTTTTCAAAATACGTATAGCTGTTTGTATTGCTGGTATTTTTTTAAAGTATTGCTGATAATAAATTTTCCTTCAAAAATTATTTCTGGTAATAATTTTTTTTATTACAAAGTATTTCTGTTAAAACCTATTTTAATAAAGTTTGGGCGTTAACTATTTGCCCATAGCTGGGGACCTAACAGGTGCTACCACCCCGGGTCAGGGTGGACCTGCGAACACCAGCAATTTAGAGGTGGTTCCACGCTCCTCAAAACCTCCTGATCAGAGGCCTTGCTGTTAGACGTAGTTTATCGTCTTACCCAGGACGCGGATGTAGTGTATCGTCATACCCAGGACTACAAAATAAGCCTTAAGTGAGATGGGCTCTGTCTTGCTCTCTTGCCTTAGACATACCACTGCGGTTACGGTTGCAGTACATTTAACGCCCCAACAACCCTAATTGGTTACGTGTCTCGTGGTGTGGTGTAACGGTTCCCTGTAGCGTTTGTTTAATTGATTTTCGCGTTGTTTTTTCCCTGAGTATTTACTTTACACGATAGCTAAATAACCCCTTAAGCTGCATTATTCAAAGCAAAGCCGCGTTTTTCTGTATTAACTTATAGCTACGAAACCTCACCTCTGTTACAGATCAGAGAAGGCAGCAAATTACAACTATCATTACACGTTGAAATGACATGAAATGTGTAGCGAAGCGTAATTTTTTTTCTTGTTGCAACTCCAGGTAAGATAGCATGTTTGAAATGTTCTACCCATTACGAAGACGAGCTGAGCTATGGGTTGCAGAGGTTACGCGCAACACGGCCAACGAGTTCACACAATTTTGCCTGGAGATTATTAATCACTGATAGAAATATTAGTCCGAGAGCAATCGCCCATCGGCCAGCCTCTTGACAAAGGCTGGCGTTTCCGAGAACAGATAAATCACGTTCTCAAGAGAAGTTAGACGGACGAGTATGAAAAGTATATCTCGTTCACTTGCTACATAGTGAGCTGCAAGGAACGTCCCGCTAAACCGTGTAAAAGAATGGACCCTATTTGCCGCGGGTGTCTGCGGGGTCACACATCGTGGGCGTTTAGGGTCTTTTAACTATTTCTATAATTCCGTCCCAGTATAATAAAACATTCATGCTGTATAGAGAATGGCAATTCATCAACCTTCGTTGATATTGGGCGTGTTCAGTTAAGTTAGAGTAACAACAGGAATGCACAGCATGTCCGCTTATGGCCGGTAGGAATGTTATCGATTGAAGTGGGCCTTATCTGTGGGAAAGGATGAAGGCGATTCAATTGTTTCAAAGCAATCCTCGCTGGACAATCATTTACTTGTTCTGTAATATAAAACTGAATATAATTTATATATTTACGGTTACGTAGTCTGATCTTTCTACTAATGTGATAATCTGGTGTTATACGAAACACGCTGTACATTAAGCAACTATTCCTCTTGTTATCATAGTTATGGAATATCTCTTCAGAATGGACTGGGTAGTCCTGGGTATAACGATAAACTACATCCAGCAGCAAGGTCTCTGATCGGGAAATTGGAGGTTTTGAAGAACGCGGAACAACCTCTTAATTGGTGTTCTTCCCAGGTCCACACTGACCTGGGGTGGTAGCATCTGTCAGGGTCCCAGCTATGGGCTAAGAATGAACTCCAAACATTATGGAAGTATAAAAATATTTTTTTATAGTAAAAATACCAGTAATACATTTTTACATATAAAAAAAAACTTACCAACAGTATCTCTTTATATTAAAATTACTAACAATACCTATTTTAAGTAAAATGACCAGCAATACATTTTATAGTACAATTACCAATACATTTTATAGTACAATTACCAATACATTTTATAGTACAATTACCAATACATTTTATAACAAAATGATCAGCAATGCATTTCATATCTATCTGTCTATATATCTGAGATGAGGTACTATGATTATTTACATTATTCGGACTGTTATCCTCATCGTCATTGTCATATTCACACCATTTCGGCCGATGTACACTCCGGCCTTCATCAGGTGATTGGAATTTCGAACCAAACGCTTTATTTTGAAATAAAGCGTTCTGTTCAAAATTCCAATCACCTGAAGAAGACCTGATCGTACAACGGCCGAAACGTTGTGATTATGGCAATGAAGATGATGATAACAGTCCGAATAATGTAAATTTCATCTGCCTTTTAAGGCATACAATTGCCCGTAAAATATATTTAGTTGAAGACATAAAATTGCGTTCAAATTATTTAGATTTCGGCATAGAGGTGTTGATATGCTGCCAAACAAAATCAACCATCCGACATTCAATCTGAACGTCGTGCCAAGAATTATAAACAAAAAAATACATACTAAAAATTGTAGCGACTTCACCCAAATCCGTTTAATATGCTGCCAATAAACCAACATGAATGAACTCTGTCACTTGAAAAATATCCTACATTTTCTTATAGAATTCAAACTGTATTTCAAAATATAACTTCAACCAATCTACAAAATAAAACACACATATCGCCGCCTCTAGTAATTGCGTCCACACAAACATTTATATGCACAGAAGCTGTGTATAATTTACCATGTATTCAATTGTGAAAGCAGAATAACATATATCATATATTTATTACTTCAAAGCTCCCTACAAAACTAAAATCCGGCATTAAATGATCCATAAGTAGTAGATATACTGTTAAACAAAAAAAAAAAAAACAATGAACTTGGAACGGATTAATGATATATTATTTTCTTTATTTCTGTTGTTTAGTGTTCGCCTTATTTTTATATATTTATTTTTACTCATTTAAAAAGAGAATTATGTGATATGCGATAACATATATAATTATAAAAATAATTACTGATTACTCTTCTCAGGAAATACAGCCATTGCACCTATAAAATTATCAAAGCATTTTTATTGTGCGAAACGTGTTAATTTTCTTCGTATATTTCTAATAATTCACAAAAGGAATTATTTGTTGTATGCGACGACAATGTAGATAATTTTATTTATAAATTATAGATTAAGCTGATAGAAAATATAACTAGAGCAAAATTAGTATAATATTTCGATATTAATTAACATCTGTGTCTCACATAAGAATTCTTTATTTTTACTTGTAATCATCGCCGTAATTGGCATGTATTTTGGTTCAGCTACTTATATATGATGATCAGTGGTGAATTATGGGTAGTAAGTTCGTTTGTATTATCCTAACGTTCGGGCACCTCGAGGTGGTGTAATGGGTAGCAAGCTTGTCTCCCTATAAGAATTACGAGTGAATAGTGAGTTCGATCCTTACGGAGTGACCCATACTTTCAGCATTGTGCTATATCTTAGCTACGCTTGGAAAATCACTATTATCCTAACGTTTATTGGGTAGGCGGTAACTGTTAGGTTTCAAAGTATTTTATAGGCTACTGAGTATGAATAATTGGGGATCTGAACGCGGTTATTTCCAGAGATGTTATTTATACTCATAATTTTATATTGGCTATTTTATCATGTGTTGCTATCAGTAATAATAATAATAATAATAATACAATTATTTGTATTTATGTGTAAATTTCTAGTTTATTAAGTTGGTTATTACTTATTTTTTTATTTTTTGTTTGCTTAATTTATTTATTTAGTATATATATATATATATATATATATATATATATATATATATATATATATATATATATATATATATATATATATATATATAATTATTTCTTTAAATATAACATAAATACGTTATAAAATCACTACAAAAATAGCCATTTTGTTTCAACACTCCCGGTGTCTTATCAAGTGATGATGTTGAAACAAAATGGCTATTTTTGTAGTGATTTTATAACATATTTATGTTATAATATTTAAATAAATAATTATATCTGCTCTACTCTGTATTGAGCACTCTTTTAAGAATAATAATTGTGGGTTATTGGAATTTATTCCGTATATACCAATCCCATACTTGCAGATATATATATATATATATATATATATATATATATATATATATATGTATGTATGTATATGAATATAAAAGTGAAAATAGAAGTCAACACTTAGAGGCGGCAGTCTGTTTCATGCTATCGTTAGGCCTGACGATTTCATCTAGCATGAAACAGACTGCCGCCTCTAAATGTTGACTTCTATGTTCACTTTTATATTTACACATGCTCTATCTCTGATACTGAGCAATTTATCCCATAAATATAGCACACTTTAAGACTATATTTCTTCACACACACACACACACACACACACACACACACACACACACACACATATATATATATATATATATACATATATATATATATATATATATATATATATATATATATATATATACTGGGTGTAACAGTAATATCGTTCCAATCGCGTACCATCATAATTGTCCATCCCGCAAAATGTTTAATATCTAAAAAAAAACTACTAAACTAATTGAGTTTCTTTTTTCCAGGTTTTCAGATAATACGTTTAGCCATCTTGACACCATTTTCACCGAAAAACCTTTGAGTTACTCAGCTAAAAGAGAGCAGGTTAAAATTGTTTTGTCAGACCCACTATGTCTTCCCAAATGAGCAATGGTGAGAGGAAACAAAAGTTAATTCAGGCCTACAGTAATGATGCCAACATTCATACTCTGACTTCCAGCGTCAAAGTTCATTCAAGAACTATCAAGAGAATGGTGAATAATTTTAAAAAGAAGGAACAGTACAAAGGAAAACTGGGTTTCGGAGGTCAAGCAGGAAGAGGAATCATCATTTCAACTTAGAGCTAATGAGATCAATTAGAAAAGATCCAACTCAACCCACAGGACATTTGGCACGTGAGAGAGGAGTTTCATCTATGACAGTCCAAAGAGCAGTGAAAAAAGACTTGAAAATGAAAGCCTACGTGAAACGTGCTAGACAATTCCAGGGCAGAAAGTTAGAAGGTAAGAGAGGACGAAGTTCATGTTGAATTAGTTGAAAAATGATCCAGGAACAATATATATATATATATATATATATATATGAATTTTATTTCAATACTTCATGAGCTTCCGCTCATTAGCCATGTTTAATTAATGATGAACATATCATTTTCTTTTATGATCGACTTCATTACGATTCTTCTGTTGAGCTTGCAGAGTAATTATATATTCCTATTGCTCAAAGTAGGGTCCAGTAGTCTTATAAAAAATTTCAGAAAACTCCAGTAAGATAACTTTAATCATTTCTAAGATACAGCGGTTCAAGTCTTCATCCTACAATTGGATAATGTTGCTGTTACATGATTTGGACAATTCAGCTGTTACACCCGTTATATAAACACCAAACTTCATTTAATAGTACTAAATATCGCAATCAGACATCTTTATGTAAATATTCCTGGCATTTAAAGAAACCAATAAAACACCAACATAAAATGGAAATTAATTTAAAAAACAAGAACATGTAGATATTTAGATATGTCCTTTCTGCATACATGAAAAGTTAAATATTATTAAGTTTCTGAAAAATTAAAAATCTATTAAATCAAAGAAATGAAATAGCAATATTTTTAGACATTAGCAAGTTTTCTCTTTAAGTAATAGCTAATTTTATAAAAATAAAACTAATATATTTTATCATAAATAAAATAGTTTATAAATACATAATTAGATCCTAATGTATTCATTTTAACATTACCATATATGTATTCAATTAGTAAATTCGGTACAAATAAAAATACAAATATTAAAAATGTAACTAAATAATATTTGAAAGTCCCTTTTGAAAAAATCGTAATTGAAAATTATTAAAAATAAAAATTAAATAAAATATTAAAAATAAAAATTCCAAATGTATTGCTATTGAAAACCAGACGATGTTTTGGAACATAGACATTACCACAAATTTCTACTTGAAAAAAAAAAAAAACAGATAGTTTGTATCAATTGACAGATACCCCAGCCATTGCATTGACTTCACCGACTTGAGAGCTACAATACATGAGTATTCTAAATAAGTTAAATCCTAACACCTCTAAAAAAAAAAAAAAAGATTAAATTTTTCTTAACCCCAACACCACAAAATATAAAATTTGTCTGGACTTATAAATTAAGTAAATCAATTTCTAAAAAATTATTCTTAGCATCGCTTGATAATGGAACGGATTTTTGTATTTTAAGTTTAATTTTATGATTAAATTTAAATTGGTGTTGTGATGATAATATATTTTTAAAAAATCATTTATAATATTATGCTCTACTGTTGTATCGAGCAGTGTATTTTTTAAATAATAATATATTTCAAGAACTCTGAATTATAAATCTCATTGTTCTTTCCTATTATATATATGCGCACACACACACACGCATATATATATATATATATATATATATATATATATATGTGACCCCCCAAAATGGGAATTTTTTAAGTGCGTATTGCCAGACATGAGCAAGTGGCAACACTGCGAGACAGTGACCTTGAGCAAGCAAACATTTCGCCATTTTAGTAACGAGAATTTTTCGGTAACCGTGTGATCTCAAAATTCGGTAACGTTGCTTGCACCCCCCCCCCCGATCGCCGATTTATCCGTTTGTGATTTTTTCTTGCGGGGCTATCTCAAGAGTAAAGTTTACACAACTCGACCAAGAACTCTGGATGAGTTAAAACAGAGAATTCAAGATGAAATTCATAGTGTTCCAGTTGAGATGTCGCAGTAGTCAATGTGGAATCTCAACAGCAGATTTCAAAAATGCATTCGTACAGGAGGACGCCATCTACAGGATGTAATTTTAAAAAAATGAAAATTCCATAATTGTTTCTTAAATGGCATGTTTTAAGGTTTCAATTACTATGAATTAAATATTTTTCTTCCATCACTCCTGGTTTTATTGGATTGTTAAAAAGTTCCCGTTTTTTGGAGGTTTTTTTTGGGTCACCCTGTATATAGTTTAACTTTTACTATAAGAATATTATATTACCAAATTAAAACGTTATAACTGCCGATTGCGCATGACAGCGTTTACATATCACTATCCAATGACTTAGCTTCTAATCCCCAACAGATTCGTTTATGATTTTCTCATTTTTTTATACGAACAAAATACTTATAATTAAGTAACTTGAACGTCTACCTTAACGCAATATATTACCGATTCGTCTCGCACACAAGTTTTCGGCGATGTTGTAAATGTGATAATCGGTGAGCACTTCCTAACCGTGGCCCTCTGCCAGACTAAACAAAGTTTATTAAAAAGAAATTAAGCGTATTTCTTTACTTGAGAAAGCTAACCTCTGTCAATGATCATTGGCCGAATCTAGATAAAAGCCAGTCTTTTCTAAACAGTACCTCGATGCAGAAAGGCTTCCTCTACGTAAAACATTGACAATACAGAATAGGTCTTACTCTCCTAAGGGTCTTGCAATGTACTTAGTTAAATATCGATAGAGGAGAATAACATTAAGTTTTTATTCGAAATACAAGCTTAACAATCAAAAGAATAAAGAACAACTGGATCAGAAGAGAACCAAAAGGTTTGGCTGGTGCTGTCGTGTGGTGGGGGACAGAAAGATATAGGAAAGAGAGACAAGTTCATGGCAGTAAGTTTCTGTTTCGACAATATACAGGTGCAAAGAATATAAGTGCGGAGGAAGAAGCAGCCACCCGACACTGAAACGATCTTGTCCCTAACATTGTTTGTATATTTAACTTAAAACAGGAAAGATAATTGATACGTTTTTACTGATTGAAAAAAAAGGAGGAAGATTTTTTTTTTTGCTTTTTGATTTATTTGTTCAGATAGACATTTTAGCTTTGGCTTTTTCACTCTGGTGTGTGACAATTTTTTTTTCTGATTTCCCTTTTGTTTCCTTTCTTTACCATATTTATGTTTTTTCTTTTTGCTTTTTGCTTTCTTTTTTCTTTTCTTTCTTTCTTTTCCTTTCTTTTTCTCTCTTTCTTTCTTTGTACTTTCTTCCGTTTTCAGTCTTTCGTTTTACTTTTCTTTCTTTTACTTTCTTTTCCTTTCTTTTTACTTTCTTTCTTTTTCATTTTTTCGTTTTTCTTCATTTTTCTTTCTTTTTCTTTTTTCTTTTTCTTTTCTTTTTCATTCTTTCGTTTTTATTTCTTTTTCTTTTTTCATTTTTCTTTTGTTTTTCTTTCTTTTTACTTTCTTTGTCGTCCTTTCTTTTTCTTTCTTTTCCTTTCTTTTTCTTTCTTTCCTTTCTATTTATTTTCCTTCATTTTCATCATTTCTTTTTCTTTCTTTTTACTTTCTTTTCATTTTTCTTTTTCTTTCTTTACCTTTCTTTTTACTTTCTTTCTTTTTCATTCTTTCGTTTTTCTTCATTTTTCTTTCTTTTTTCTTTCTTTTTCTTTTGTTTTTCATTCTTTCGTTTTTCTTTCTTTTCATTTTTCTTTTGATTTTCTTTTTTCTTCTTACTTTTTCTTTCTTTTTACTTTATTTTTCATCCTTTCTTTTTCTTTTTCTTTCTATTTATTTTCTTTCATTTTCATTCTTTCTTTTTCCTTTCTTTTTCATTTTTCTTTTTTCTTCTTTTTCTTTCTTTTTACTTTCTTTGTTTTTGATTCTTTAGTTTTTCTTCATTTTTCCTTTTTATTTGTTTTTACTTACTTATTTATTTATTTTTTTCTTTCTTTATATTTTTCTTCCTTTTTCTTTTCTTTATTTCTTTTTCTTTTTTTATTTGTTTCTTTTTTTGTTAATTTTTTGTTTGTTTCTTTTTGTGTTTCTATTCCGATGTCCCTCTTAGTTGTCTTTCGTTCTTTCTTTTTTTCTCTTTTTTTCTATTTTCTTTTTTTGTTCCAATATTTCTTTCACTAATCTTTCTTTCTTCCTCCCTTCTATCTCTGTCAGATTTTACATCTATCTATCTATGAAGTGGAGCAACTACATTGAATCAATAGCTGCATCTGCTGCAAGGAAAGTTGGCTCACACTATCGTGACAGGAGGTTTTTTTCCACGTCCGAGTCCATCTTATTTATCTACAAATCTCCTATCCGCCCGTGCATTGAATACTGTTGCTATATCTTCTCTGATGTCCCTGTTGATCATCTCGAGGTTCTCGACAAAATCCAAAGAAGGTTCTGCAATGTAATCGATCCTAACTTGGCATCTCGAACCCAATCATTCTCACAGATATGATGTGGCTTCCCTCTGTATTTTCTACAAATATTTTCATGGCAACTGCTCTGGCACGCATTTTTCCACGATCCTCCGACTACATAAATTTAAGCATGCTACTAGACTAGCACCCAAGTACCAACCTTATACCGTTGAAATAGTTAAATGTAACCGCTACTTCTACTCCAAGAGCATCCTTTCTAGCACTTCTCAGCTGTAGAATCTCTCTTCCGTTTACTTTCTTCCCTGATAACTAGTCTTCAAAAATTTAAATGCAACGTCAATCGTCATCTTCTGATCTCTTGAACCCCGTTAATCCTTTCCTCATTCCCCATATACACTCTATGTAACACCCTGCGAATCAGTCTCACTTCCGGGCTCGGTCTAGCGTTCTCAGCTGATATAGAATGGAAAGATTATATTGAAACCATTGCTAGGTCAGCTGCTAAGAAAGTCGATTCTCTGTGTCGTGCGAAACCATTTGTCTCTTACGAATCTATCCTACATATCTATAAGTCTACTATTCATCCAGTCCCCTTGGTATTTACCTAGAGAAACGTGTATGCACGTCCACGAACATCGTCAGTTACTTTTTAGCTATTAAAATAACAAAATTAATCCCTGGTTGCCCCCTCTTCTTACGTTTATTCAACAGCTTAATTCAGTAACCTTTTACATTGAATGTTTTTGGGGGTTTGTATTGGTTGATCAATTATTAAATCAAACTTTGGTATGATAGTACAAGTGGAATCTCCTTGCCAATAAACCCATATTTTTTCACTTGTTAAAAAAGGACAGCTTCTAAAGAATTACTGGGTTTTATATTTTTTAATCCGATATATGTTTTATCACAACAAGCGATATTTTCCGTGGATAACCGTATTTGAGTAGACGTTCTGTTTTAAAAAAATTCTAGAGGTAGCAGACCGGTATACGAAAAAAAATACTCTTTCGTCTACGGGTCTACAGTAAGAATAATGTTTGAAGCAAATAAAATAGAACAGTATAGTTCAGATTTGGCACCTTTGTGATATTCAACTGTTCGGGCAATTGAAACATCTACAACTCGGAAACGACACAGTCATCGCTGGCCAGTAGGCTCTAATGCGTCCCTTATACAAATTTTTAATCGATAGTGTTGATTCTTTTTTTGGCGGGGATGCGGGTATAGTGAATTGTAGCTCTATCCAAACGTATGATTGTGTCGTATAAGTGGAAATAAACAGGGAGTATCACTTTTGGAGCATTCCAAGTGACTGATATATATTTAATTAAGAAAAGTCGGGGGTTATTTGTTATAGCCATCTCTCTATATTTTTTTTACGAATTATCGGAAATTTCGAAATCACTTAGTCAATATTTATCTCTTTATTTCGATAAGAGATCGTCCACACATCCCAGGTTATCACTGGTTGCACACACAGACACAAACCCGCACATACACAGATACACACATATAGAATAAAAACAGATACACAAACGCACGCATTTTCCTTGTTTTCCTTCATTTGACTTTAAAGTATTTTTTTGTTTTCTATTCTGCCATTTTTTTCTTCTACTTAGGTAAGTTCGTTTTTATTATTTTCTTCCTTTTTTAATTGTTTTTTTCCCGTCAAGTGTGCACATTTATTTCGTTACTATTTTATTATTATTTTCTACCTTTGTTAATGTTTCTCTCGTTGCCTCTCATTCTTCCCTTAACTAATGACTTTTTTCTTAAAGTAATTTTCATTTCTTTCTTACATTTTGTTTATTTTTCTTAAAATGTATTTTTCTTTTCGCAGATTTTTTCGTTTCTTTTTTCATTGATTCTTTCTTTCTTTCTTTCTTTCTTTCTTTCCTTCTTTCTTTTTCGTCTCTCTTTCTTTCTAATATCCGTTCTTTCTAAAAAAAATTTCTTTTCTCTGTTTGTTTCAATATACTTTCTTTCTTAATATTTTCTAGTTTTTTCATGCCTTGATAGTTTGTGCCGACTTCTTCCTTTCTTTGTTTTTCTTTCCTTTCTCTGTCTTTCTTTCCTTCTTTCTTAATATTTTATTAATTATTTTTTCCTGTCTTCATAAGTTGTGCTGGCTTCTTTATTTATTTTTATTTTTTTTCTTTCTCCCCTTTCTTTCTTTCCTTCTTTCTTCCTTAATATTTTCTTCTTTTT
This sequence comes from Acanthosepion esculentum, assembly GCA_964036315.1. Lineage (NCBI taxonomy): Eukaryota > Metazoa > Mollusca > Cephalopoda > Sepiida > Sepiidae > Acanthosepion > Acanthosepion esculentum. Next base: position 53,929,098 of record OZ038497.1, on the reverse strand, counting down.
TTCATATCTTCAGAGGTTGTGTGGAATTATATCTTTTTTTTCTACTTTCATTTTTTCTTCCCTTTTTTGTTTTAGTTTTTCTGTCTTTCTTCCCGTCTTTCTTTCTCTATTTATTTCTTATGTTTTTCTTTCTGTTTTCTTTCTTTCTGTTTTCATTATTTCTTTCTTTCTTTTTTCTTAATATTTGCTTTTTTTCAAGCCATGATAAGTTCTATTTGCTTCTTTCATTATATGTTTATTTTTCTTTCCTTTTTCTTTCCTTATAGTTCCTTATTTTCCATATGTCTACATAGGTTCTGTCGACTTCTTTCTTTCTTAATAATTCATTTCTTTTCATATGCAACGGTAAGTGCTGCTAACTTTCTTTCTTTCTTTCTTTCTTTCTTCTCTCTCTCTCTCTCTCTCTCTCTGGGCTTAAGTAATTATTCTTTCTCTTTATATCTTAATTCATTTCTTTTCATATGTAACGATAGGTGTTGTTAACTTCTTTCTTTCCTCCTTTCTTTCTTTCTTTCTTTCTTTCATTCATTCTTTCTCCGGGCTTAAGTAATTATTCTTTCTCTTCTTCACAGATCATTTTTTTCGATGGCAACTGTAATTCTTGCTTTGTTTTCTTTCTTTTTCTTTCTTTTTCTTTTTTCGCGTATTTTATGAACGTCTTCTTTTTTCTGTTTCTTCTTCGGCTTTCAGCTTCTCCACCCCAACACCATTCGAGCTTCTAATTCAGTTTTCGCCCTTCGTTTCGGCAACATCACCCCTTAAGTAAGTACAATGCTAATTAGTCTCGAAAGGTTCACAGTTCGCGCTTCAATACCTAAGTTCAGCATTGTTTGTTTTCGTACCATTCTGACAAGAGTAACACTTAAATAACTAACATTAAAACAAGTACTAGCTGTCTGCCTTTCCTCGCAGCGCTGAAACCTTCAGTCTTTCTCCTGCTGATTCCTTTTTATCTCTCTAACTAATCACGTCCACATCAAGAAAGTAGACATTCCAGTGTAAAACAAAATGATTGCTTTCATTCTCCAGCTAAAAATAATACCGCTAAGAATAGTTATATTTTTAAGCGTTTCATCCCAAGCATGGTAATAAAGCCACTAAGACTGAGTATTAGAGAGAATGAAAAGAGAAAAAGAAAAATACTATTAAGAAGAGAGATTTATAAAAGAACATGAATGAAGAAGACGGAGGTTAACGACTGAAATTGCATTTTAATTTTTTAAAATTCAAACTTGAATGGAAATCAAGAAGCCGGAAGAGAGTCTCACAAGCGAGACGTGCTATAGAAGAAACTGTCAGCATAGAACTTACGGTTACATCTAGCGGCCATTTCAACTGTCGAATGATGAGACCTTACCGCCAATCTAGTACTGCGCTTAATTTCATAGAGTGTAAGTTCCACAGAGGAAAGTTCTTCAGAACAATTACCATTGAAAGTATTTACAGAAAGTGCACAAGGAAGCTACATTATGGCAGTGAGACAGTGACTGAAGGCGAGATGCAAGGACAGGAACAATGACATTACAGATACTTATTTCGATTTTATCACAAATATCTAAATGTGTAGCGGGAGAAAAGTATAAATCCAACGTTTCTCCCCCAGCTATGGGTTAATTAGTAGTGCACACATCAGTAAATCGTTATTATCTCCCAAAATGTTTACAATCTGGCTTTAAATAACAGAAAAGGGTTGATAAGACGTAAAAATAAATCAATCTATCACTATTCCATTAAGTATTCTCTATATGTTGAATTCTAACACATCTTATTATATTGTTCCTCAAAATTCAATAATTTCAGATTTTATATGTGCCTTTTTCTATCTATTTTTATTATAAATAACTCCTTGCTTGTATGTTCTATACCTATTATTCTCAGCATCCTTCTGTACGCCTACATCTCTATTGGCTCATGTCTTCGCTTCATCTGTGAGGAAATTGTCCAGTATATACTGCTATATAAAATTATTGATATTACATCGTAGTTCAGCCGCTCTTTTATTTGTTTCTGTTGTAGCATACCTACAGACGATAATGGTATGTCACCATTCACATAAATACAATAGTAAATATAGTATGTTGGTCAGCAGTTGGAGATTTGTCTCATGCTGTGCTGGTCAAACTCTCTGCCTCCGGACAGAGAGGATCCCCAGACAAAGCTATATCGAAGGGAAGTCTCGTTTTGGGAAACAGCTACCCGATCACGTTTTAGGCGGAGTCAACGGGGAATTTTTGGCCGAGACTACGGGGACAGATACCCCACATAAAATTCGGCCTTGTGCCACATCTAACCGCGTGAGGCGATTGGTAGATATCCTGCTTGGAGATTCGTCTCCAGCTGTGCTGGTCAAACTCTCTGGCTCCGGGCAGAGAGGAGCTCTAGACGGGGCTATGTCGAAGGGCAGAGTCTCAACTCGGGGAAACAGCTACTCCACCCCCTTTTCATATGGGTCTACGGGGAATTTTTGGCCGAGCCTACAGGCTCGGATACCCCACATTAAATTCGGCTTTGTGTCACATCTGATCGCGTAGGGCGATTTGTAGATATCCTGCAGTTGGAGATTCATTGTGGAATTCACTTGACTCACTTCTAGCAGTTGACTACTTCTTCGACACGCCGTTGGAGAATCTTATATGTGTTGTTCTTGTCCTAAGTATTATCGTCCATTACCAACCTTTGGGTTATTATTCTATTTAATAATCTTCCCTAGGCTGCAACAGTTTGTAAAAGAATTTTCCTGTTTCTTAATCCTTTCGTGAGTTTCGGAAAGTCATATTTTTCTATTCCAATTCGCCTTCTGATTCCGGTGACACTTTACCCGCCTTCCAGTTCTTGGTTCGTATTTTTGTCTTGTTTACTAAAATACCTTCTGTCTTTTTTTACAACTGAAGGCGAATCCGTTTTTCTTGATATATTTTAATACCGGGTCTATGCATTTCTGCAGTTTCCTTTCTATGTTGGCCATCAACACGGTATCATCGGAATACCTTACGTTGTTAAAACGATGCCTAACGGTACAAAATGCTAGTAGAACTTTGGAACATTTAAATATCTGTACGTTCAGATAGTCTTTGTAGATAGGAAGCGTGTGCTATTTACATGCCTTAAGCATTCATATTGTTAGTTCATGTTTTACTGCTCTGAGTGGAATATGTATATATATATATATATATATATATATATATATATATATATATATATATATATATATATTCCACACAGAGCAGTAAAACATGAAACAGAGCAGTAAAACATGAAACAGAGCAGTAAAACATATGTGTGGAATATATATATATATATATATATATATATATATATATATATATATATATATATATATATTCCACACAGAGCAGTAAAACATGAACTAAGCAAGACTCTTCGGTAAATCGAATCGAGTTCTCTCTGTCACTGTGTGTTTATCTAAAAATAAATACGCTTAAATTCTCCTTCATCCCTGCCGCAAACGGACGTCTAGCCACACTGATGAGCTGTAATACAGCGAAACAGTCTGTCTGTGGATGAGAATATATATACATATATATATATATATATATATATATATATATATATATATATATATATGTTATGAAATGGATTAAGTCCGACAATTATTTAACATATTTTCTGTTTATACGTTATTTTTATTGTACAATTTATGTAAGTAAATGCTCTGTTTATAATAAACAATATTAATTCCATTAACTGGCCTGAATGTTCGAGAAATTCGGTAGAAAATATGCGTTCTCCAACAGGAATCGAATTTGAATTAATATAGGAAAACGGCATTTTTTCTTTTACTAACCAGACGGTTCTCTATATCTAAATGGCATATAACGTCAGATCAAATAGCAATACAGGTTCGATTCCTGTCGGAGAACGCATATTTTCTATGAATTTTTTTGAACATCCAGGCCTGTCATGAGCTTATTCCATCATTGACTGAACAATTAAGTTTCATGAGAATATTAAAATAGGAAAACCGTGAAACTTTCACGGGTTAAAACTCATTTTATGTAGTAAGCCCAAAACTTTTGCATGCCAAAGCTTCACGTTTTCCGTGAGGGCTGAGTAAAGAGGTGAATCGCTTTCCTCATATTTCAGATTATTTATAGCCATAACTTGTTTGTCATCATTTAGTTATTTCATTTTTTATTTATAAAAGCTTTGCTAAGTAGCGAGAACAAAAGAAGAGCAATTAGGAGATCAGTAGATAGCGATTGACATTGCATTTAAAGTTTTGAAGATTAAAACAGTTGGCTGAAAATCATGGAGTCGGAAGAGAGTTCCACAAGCGATATTTGTGGAGAAAAGAAACTGTTAGCATTAAACTTACGGTTACATCTCGCCATTTCAACTATAAATTGATGTGACCTCGTCGCGAGTCTAGTTTGTTTTGTTCTTTTGAGATTATGTTATATATCGTACATATGAACACTAATGGGTACGTCCCAATCCTCATAAATACATTAGACGCTATTGTAAGTGGTCCACCACTAGCAGTGGTTTACCTACTTCACGCCGCTGGCGAGTATTGTACTTTGCTGATGTTATAAAGATTACTATTTCATACTATTCATATTATTTCCAACCTCTGTTTTGTTTATTCCTCTTTCAGTAAACTTTTCTAGGTTACAACAGATTCCATATTTATCGTGAATGCGTTGCGTTATTTGCATTATTTTGTTGTTACATGATGTTTTTTTGTGAGTAACTTCTATATTTCCAGGTCATTTCTATTGTTCCTATGTATATTTTCTAAATTTCCTTTGGTTCTTACTGTAATTTTGGAATATAACCTTACTTTGTAGCATGCATGTGTTTAGTATCTGCGTGTCTGTGTATGTGGCTCTCTCTTCATTTCCTCGCAACAATTCGGTTGAGCCGTTAGGGACAAGGAAGTTTTCAAGGAGGAAAATGAGACTGCAAGTAAGAAAGCTTGAGAAAGATGAAAAGAATAACGAGTGCCAGGAAATCTTGAAATGATTAGGAATAACAGTTTGTATAGACGGGTTGAAGTTTTGAATTTTATTACTCCTTTACCCCTATGGATTTTTGAAGTGGGTGATGGAATGTTTATTTCGTTTTTTGTTGCACAGCTTAAATAGTTAAGTTGTATTCAGATGTCTATAAAGATAAATATCCAGGTAAAATGAGAACAAATGGGGAATAATTCCACTTTTTTATCGAAAAAAAGTGGAAGTATTCTGATTTTGAATTTAAATTAATTGTTCACTCGCCATTAGTTTAACATCACCTGAAGTGACACATTTGTCGTGTTGAATCATGAATGCATTTATGTAGCGATTTTTAACATATTTTTGTTTTAATGCCCTAAAATAAATAATAAAGATAAATTTAGAAACACAGACTAGCTTAGTAAAAAAGAATCTTTCATTTTGTACCATTTTCTCTTTGACACTGGATATTTAGTGTATTAGATAGAATATTAAATTGGTTCATGCTGAGGAAGACGTACGAAATGATGGATAAAGAAACAATTGAAATATTTAGGGATATTAGGGCAGATCATTTCGTCTTTACCATCAGAATATTCATCTAGTATTTTCAGAAGATCGACTTAAACGCAACAATTGAATTGTCAAGTCAGAGCCATTGTGTAAGCCCAGAAGCCGGCGGTAAAAGGAAGACAATATAAATCGTAATCATGCTCACCGCATCCGGTGACCTGCAAAGTTACGCAGAAAAAAATTCACTTCAGTCATTGATTTTACAATCGAAGGAAAACAAGATTTTCATCACATACACTTTTGATAGGATGTTTTAAAAGTCACAGCGTTTGGCGCCCAGTGAGGATCAATATCCCCACAGAAATAATTGAGTCCGAGGACTTATTTGCTAACCACGGTTGCAAGGCAACCCAACTGACGCACACAAATAATATTGTACATTTCGTCTATCTATCTATCTATCTATCTATCTATCTATCTATCTCAGTCTGTTTATATCTATTTCAGTCTGTTTCTATCTATCTCAGTCTGTATATTTTTCTCTCTCTCTCTTTATTTTTGTCTGTCTATCTAGGTATCTATCTGTGTATTTATCTATAACAATATGTTCATAATTATCTACCTATATTTCTATCTACCCGATCTAGTCTTATCTATCTATTAAATCTAATCTAGCATTTCTATACGGCAGTTTCACATCTAGCAACAATAACCCTCACTATATATATATATATATATATATATATATATATATATATATATATATATATATATATATATATATACACACACACATACAATTCATCCCTACATATATATTGTCTGTATAGAAAACAGCGAGTGATTGTGACTGTTTTACGGCTTAAATGATCATCAGTCCTTCACACATGATTTGATGATCGCTTAACGCTTAAAATTGTCAGCCACCATTTCATGTGGATTTAAATGTCCATATTTGTTTATGACCACACACACTCTCTCCTCGGTACTTTCCCTTTATGAATATGACCAAATTTATATATATATATATATATATATATATATATATATATATATATATATATATATACATATATATATAGTTATATATTTAGGCAGCAATCCTTCGTTTATTTATGTTTCATTAAAAACGACAGACGAGGTACTACGGTTAAGCTTTTTATTTAGTTTTCTTGTGTTCGAACAAGAGCTTTCTTTTCTGTACAAAGAGTGTGTAAAAACTGTCCAAATGTTTTATAGTTCCGAGCGCTTTCGACTATACTTTAGCCATTATCAAGGATGAATCGATTTTTCAGCCTAATTGAGTGTCTGCATTATGTGTATGTTTTAGTGTGTTATAGAAATGTTTTTAATTTCCGAATACGGTTAGCACATTGTGGCCTTGTGCGTAGTTAATATTGTTAAGAGTTGGCTTTTTCTTTTTTATTATTAAAACTTTCATTATTTTTAACGTTTTTTTACAGCTGGATGAAGTCATTATATTTGTGTTTTCTACGAGTATGTTTCTAATAGAGTCTGGTAAATTTGTGTGTTTGTTTAAATGGGTTCTAATAGAACTATGATCAGATAGATGCAACGTAAGGTGTCTGGATAAGCATGTAGTTGTGTAACCGATGTAATTATTTATGAATCCGGTTTGATATATATATATATATATATATATGTTGTCATATAGAAAGTAGAATCATAATCGCAATACATAAATATAGGCTCTAATCACCCGACACATATCTTGAAGCAGATAACAAAAAGTATTAATCATAGACTATCCACAATTTAATCGAATAGAAATATTTTTAATGCAAACAAAATAACCTATGAACAGGCCTTAATGAAAAGTGGATATAACAATAAAATAGAATATATTAATATAAATGATGACCATAGAATGAAAAACAAACGCAGAACTAGAAGTAGAAATATACTATGGTTTACCCCCCGCCCCCTTATAATTCTACGGTGAAAACTAAAATAGGTAAAGTATTCGTTAGACTTCTCGAACAAAGTTTCCCACAAACTAGTGCGTTATATAAAATATTTAACAAGAACTATGTTAAATTAATCTATAGTTGTATGCCCAATGTTGCTAGCTTGATTAGTTGATACAACATGAGAAAAATTAAGGATACAACATGAGAAAAATTAAGGATACAACATGAGAAAAATTAAGGATAAACCACGCACGGCCCCTCCCAAATGTAATTGTAGGAAAAAGAAAGCCTGTTCTCTCCAGGGTAAGTGCCAGTAAGAGTGCGTGGTATACCAGGTAAAAATATGCAAGGATAGAATTAACAAATGAATGAAAATCCCAAAGTATATATAGGATCTACTCAAAATAGTTTTAAAAAGAAGCTATTATAACCATATTAGTAGTTTTATTAACGAAAGATTCAAACATAATACTACGTCATCTACTTACATTTGGAAAATTAAACATGACTATAAAAAAAGACCCCATTTTGAAATGGGGGATATTAAAGAAATGCCATAAATATAAATTAATAAGGTTTGTCATCTATGTATTGAGGAAAAATTATTCATCGCTTTATTTAAATAACCTAATGATTTTCTAAATTTAAAAACAGAAATATTAAGTAAGTGTAGACATAGAAAACGCTGGTTACTACAATAGGTTTGGTTTTCTTCTCTTGTTTCGTTTTTTTTTTTAATGTTGATTAATAAATAGGTTTAACCCCTCCCGTTGTTGTGTTACTCTTTAGTCTCTTTTTTTTTGTCACATGGCCATGTTATGTGTTGTAGGCTATATATACTTCTGTTCTTACATTCTTCAGCCAGAGTGCCCTAAATATCGGCGTAGTTGAAACGTTGTTAGATTTGTCTGGCTCTTTAGGTTATATATATATATATATATATATATATATATATATATAGATAGATATATATATATATGTATGTAGTCCTGATCTGGAGTATCTGTGCCTTTTCTATAAATACTTTCATGGTAATTTTTCGGATGAATTCTTCGCTATAGAATCTAAACTATATTAGAAGTCCTTATATCAAAAAATTCAACTTATTTATTGAATGACCCTCGTATATATATATATATATATATATATATATATATATATAAAGAGTTAATGTATATCGTTTGAACCTGGTATTTTTTACATCAAAGGTTTTGAAATAAACTCACCAGTTTTGTATATATTAAACAGTGTGAATTACTTCTGTCGCCTTGCGCATTCGAGAGATCCAAATAAAGAAAACACATCCTCCAGCTATAATGCAAAAGGTGAAATAGATTCCATGAATTTACTTTATTAAATTTTTTATTAATACACAAACCCATTGACGTAATACGCAGTTTAATAAACTTAAATGGGGAGTCGCTTTCAAATGAGAAGGAGCCACTGGAATAATGTTTCAGATAATAATAATCATAATAATAATAATGATAATTCAGTATTTATTCAGTAATAAAGCAAGTCAACGAATTCAAAATGACGTTTGAAGTGGATGGAGAAATGTAGGTAAAACATAATACACTTACTGCAGCTGGAAATCTTTTTATAGATACAGAAACGATGACAGGATAAATCTCTTCACGGTCAATATTATGCCTGTACGAGACAAGCTGATGTAGACAAACCCCATACCCATCAGTGGCTACGTAGTCCAGGTTTAAAATCTGAAACCGAAGGTTTTATTCTTGCTGCACAGAACAAATGCATGCTAACTAGATATTACCAAGCACACATTCTGTAAAATAATGTTAGCCCAAAATGCACATTCTGTTATAAATATCCAGAAACATTTGACCAGTTTGTATCAGGTTGAATGCTATTGACAACCACTTAATATAATCCCCGACATGACAGAGTAGGCCAATATCTGCACTGGAAAATCTGCAACTCTTACAGAAAGGTAACTGCAGGGAATTATGAACACATTCCAGACTCGGTTACGGAGACAGGTCGTGTAACAATTTTTGGGACTTTACAATACACATAGGCAAAACAATCAATGCTAATCGCCCGGACATCGTGATCAGAGACAGCAAAACAAAATGCGCCTTCTTACTCATAGTCCCTGCAGCTTGTAAGGTAACTTTGAAGGTATTCAAAACACTATCAAAATACAAGGATTTTGAAATCGAAATCTCAAAAATATGGAACATGAGGACATCAACAACTCCAGTTGTATTTAGAGCCGTCGGATTGATTGGAAGATATCCCAATAGACTCATTGAAGGGATTCCTGGTAGCCAATGCCTTAAAGAAATACAAAACGTTGTACTCATAAATACAGTCCATAACTCACGAAGGGCTTTATCTAGGTAAAATATTTGTATGATATTAGGTTTTTGTTTGTTTTTGTTTTTTTCTCCAAAAATGCAGAGTGGAAAATGTAATGATCCCATTTCTGACATTAGTTGGGACCCGGAAATAAATGACTATGCACGAGAAATCATATCAAATCAAAATAAATTCATAATGATAATAATAATGACACACACACACACACATGCAAGCACACACACACACACACACACACACACACACACACATATATATATATATATATATATATATATATATATATATATATATATAAAAACGAGCTGAAAACATCTCACCTGGCCCAGTGCTGAAAATGATGAAATGAAAATAAACAAACAATTTTTTAAATAATTTGTCAGCACTTCACTACACAAACACATTTCTCAGTCTGTCTCTCTTTCTATATCTGTCTCTCTCACGCACACACACACACACACGCACACACACACACACGCGCTCGTGCGTGCGCGCGAATACACACACGCGCACACGAACATATACACACACACATATATATATATATATATATATATATATATATATATATATATATATATATATATATATATATATATATATATATATACACATACTTAAACGATTAGCCAATCACGTTGCCTTGGTTTCAAACTTTTGGTATCCTCAGGCGATAGAGGCCCTGTTAATTTTTTTTTTTTTTTATACGTGTATTGGACACTTTTGAATACAACTGTTTCCTGGTCTCATTCAACTCTGACCAATAACTGTTTTATGATTATGTATATACATATATATATATATATATATATATATATATATATATATATATATATATTGTATATCTGCACAGCAATGTTTCATTTATACTTATTCCACTGTATCTAATGAACACGGAACATATAATAAGTTATTTATAATCGATTTGTCTAAAGTTCTTCTATTTATGAGGACGAAGAAAGTGTAGAAACGGTCTGAAGTGATTACTCTTACAAACGCTTTTCCAAATCCCTGAGCTATTTTCAATATGTTCATTGTTAGTATGCTTTCCTGTGTTTGCCTTCCAAGTTGCATTGTACACTGTGCTGATTGCCAGCAGTAGTAGCCCCATGGTTGGCACCTCTTTAAAAGAACGCCAACATCCGATTTCCATTCTCAAATCGAATACGATTGAGACTTGACTTAAACCGTTTTATATAAAGCATTTCAATTACCATAAATTGTCTTTTACAATTAGATGTTCTGATAAGGACAGTGTTAGCTACAGTATTTTTCCTATGGGAGCAGGTAGTGGTGTATTGTTTTTTAACTGCTTCTTTATAGCACTGAAATCAATTAACTGGTTGTCACCCTCCGATTTATATTTGCAGTTTTGTACGTGGCCGCGACTTCGATGAACTAAACTACAGTGGATTTTACTATCGGAGATCGAGAGTTTATCGCTACAGAGAGTGTCAATATAGGAATCAACACTGCATACTGAATGTCAGTTTCACATTTTAATTGTTCTGAGTAGCTGTTCTTCTTTGTGACTCAATTGCATGTATTCAAATGTGCTACTAGATTGGCAACTAGGTCTCACTGCTTTATAGTTGAACCAGTTAAATGCAACTGTCAGTTCTATTCTAATAGTTTCTTCACTAGCACTTAATTTCTTTGGAATTCCCATCCGATGACATGCTTTCCTACCATCTGCAATCATTAAAGATTTTAATATGTAACGCCAATCGCCATCTTCTGTCTTCCTAAATGCTGTTCCTTTATTGCCCATTTTTTTCACTTCTCTTTACTAAACTTTTCTCATTCCCTATCACTCGCTGTAAACTTCTGCGTCCTAATAAAAATTATCTCCTTGTTTAGAGTGAAATGTCGCACAGAGATGATTCTAGAAAAATCAATATTTTCAAGACTGTAAAAGCCTTCATGTGAGCCATTGATTTGGTTGATTTTGATTTGTTTGTCTAACGGCATATCTACTCCTTGTGTGTCATATAATGCCGAAATTTAATTTAATTTTATGAAGTAATACAAAATATGATATATGTCATTCTGCATTCACATTTGAATACATGGTAGATGATACTCAGCTTTTGTGGATATACATGTTTCTGTGGACATAATTAAGAGAGCCGATGATATGCGTGTTTTATCTCGTAGTTTTGTTGAAGTTATATTTTGGAATACAGTTTGATCTCTTTAAGAAATTGTAAGATATTGATCAATGTCACGAAAGAGTCCTTTTCAAGTTGGTTGTTTATTTGGTTGGTTGAATTCGCTTAACATTATATCAAATACTTTTATTTAATACCGAAATCTAAATACTTTTGAATGCATTTGTATGCATTCAGCTACAGATAAAATGTATCCTTAGAAATTTTGCTTTAAAAAATGTATTGTTGGTCATTTTACTATAAATATGTATTGTTGGTCATTTTACTATAAATATGTATTTTTGGTTATTTTCTATAAATAGGTATTGGTCATAAAAATGTATTGCTTGTATTTTTACTATAAAAATGTATTTTTTTAAAAACTTTCATAAAGTTTTGTTTTTGTTTGGGTGATCAGTATTTTACCATTTATGGAACTTTGACAGGTGCTACCACCCAAGGCCAGGGTGGATCTGGAAACAACAGCAATTTAGAGGTGGTTCCAAGCAACTTAAACACTCCAATCTCCCCCATCATTGGCCTTGCTGTTAGATGTAGTTTATCATCATACCTAAGACATTATGTAAGCCATGTTAGTGCCTTGCGTTATTTTGTACAATGTCTTAGCTAATCCAATATTTGGGCAGACTGCATAAATATTGCGTGTGATTTACAGTTTATAAAATATTTCATATTAGAAGTATTAACAATAATTTATTTAGCGATATGAGAATGTTATGCAATTTTAGATATTCCGTCTGAGTGTCTCACTTACAATTATTTACATAGTTACACTATTTATATTCGGACTATTATCCCCATCTTTGTCGTTATCAAAACGTATCAGCCATTGTGCCCTCCGGCTTTCATCAGGTATATGTCGAACCATGTAAAATACAGGGAATTTTTAGAATTGTATCACTGGATTAAAGAGTTGGTTCCTCAATTTCTTGACATAGTGATTGTGAGTTCGAAACCTGAGTCGGGCAGTGTTTACTTGGATTCAGTGGAAACAGGACACGCAGTAACTCAGCGGTTTCTAAAAAGAGAACGAGACCACTAAACATGGACAGTTGAATATCTGTCTATATTTCTGAGATGAGGCATTATGTACACTATTTACATTATTCGGACTATTGGCATCATATGTGTTGTCATATTTATCACAGCGTTTCGGCCGTGGTATGCTCCGGCCTTCTTCAGGTGGTTGGAATGTCGAACTGAACCCTTTATTTCGCTCGCTGGAGTAGACTGTTCTAGTTCTACGTGTCATGTCTAATGGGTGTCAGTTATCAGTTATCTCATGTTAATTCACCTCTCCAAGTTCTCCACTGCCTTTACCAGATATTGAATTCACAACTCTTTGGGTCCTGTCACTGGATCTAACCAGCGCCTTTATCCACTGTGCCATTTGCCCTTAAGGACACATGGCACAGTGGGTAAAGAGGGCAGTTGAAGGAGGGCAATCTAATCCCGTAGATTAAATAAAAGGTTTACTTCAGTTCAGAATTGTCTGTAGGTTAGGTGGATTGATATACACATGATGAAGACTGAAGGGCATAACAGTTGAAACGTCGGGATAATAACAAGAAAGACGAGGATAAAATTCCGTATTTAAATAGTATAAATAGCGTCAGATACGTTCAGCGCATTTTAAAGTAATATAAATTTGAGTTTGTGATATTTACTTTAAAAAATATTCACATATATATAAACATTCCGGTGATTCGTATGAAAGACATAAACAAGAAAAAGGGAAAACAAGGAATTGAATAGGTATTCAGTTATGGAAAGACAACATTGGAAATTACGAAAATGTTGGACAGTGATCATAGAACAAGCAAAAATGAAATTGAAAAGATTGGCAAGATAAGAAGAAAAACAGCTTTAATAATCTCACAAAAAAAGATTCGAGGAAAATTAAACGCGTAAGTGGTAAGGAAAACTGATTGAATAGGAAGACAATATTTAAAATCGCTTGTGTTGCCAAAGAAAACACAGCAGAAAAAAAATGAAGCAGAATATTAAGAACATTCACTAAAGAAAGGAAGACAACGAAACTAAAAGTTAATCATCATTTTAATCATTATCATTATGACTGGCTCTGGTCTTAGTGTCGCTGCGCATCTGAGCAGATGACGATCTCCGCCAATATGGCTGTGTTGTGTGCCAGTTTCTTACTTTCAGTCTTCCACTTCCCCCACTGAAGTTGCCAACCCATTTTACCCCTGCCATTGGTGTAAGGTGGTACTTTATAGGATGACAGTTGAAAGGTTGTTAGCTTTCATGATATGGCCATAACATTTCAATTTCCTCTTCTTATTTGGATCTTCCAATTGGCCTGTTTCTTGCTTACTACTGTCTCTTAATGCGCTATTTGTTATATGGTCAACAGAGGAGATGTCTAGGTTGGATTCTGCTGTATTTGTGTATTTCTTTTACAAAAAATCTATTACAATGAAAATTTATTGTAGGTATTTTTACTATAAAAATGTATTTTTATACACTCATAGTCTTTTGACCACAGAGTGGAGGCTCAGTATTTATTTGCCCATACGTGGGACCCTAACAGGTGCTACCACTCTTGGTCAAGGTGGACCTGGGAACAAAAACAATTAAGAAGTGGTGCTACGCTCCTCAAAACCTCCCAATCAGAGGCCTTGCTGCCGGATATAGTTTATCATCATACCCAGGAGGTTTTTGAATGGCAACATAAGACTGTATGATGCAGATACATAAATGAGCTCTGCAATGGAAATATATTTATTTAAGTGTTTGCTCTTGTGGTTAAACTGATGATACCCTTTACAGATTTTCTCCACACTCTGACCATTAAGATAAACTTTCCAGTGCAAATAAATGGTTTGTTTAAACAAAGAATAAAAGTATTTTCAGTAAGTCTTTTTTTTTTACATACATTACTAGCACCTGACAAAGAGAGCCGCTGGCTGTGTGTTGTCCCAGTCACCCTATCGTCCATCGTGTTCATGCTGATTTTTACCCCCATCCTTTCCTCCCCACCCCATTGAATACAGTGATGAGTTCTTGGCATTATCACAGTGACCTATCGAACTGATCGATACCCTTTCGCCAGTGTGCGCAATGCTGACCTACTCTTTCTTGTACGATCGAATGTCCACATTTCGTTTTTTTTTCTTTTCTGTGATTATGGAGATGTAGGAGGGGATATCTAATCAATAAGGTAAAAAAATAAAATAAAACAAGAATGATCAAGTAAATGGGAAGAAAAACTTTCATTTTTGTTGATGCCTTTGGGTTAGATTGACTTTTAGATCAAGTTCTGTAATTATCCGACTATAATTCAGCACGCACGGAAATTCTCAGAAGAAAGAAAGCCTGTCTACTTTAAAAATCAAAAATCAAAAAAAAAAAAGATTCAGGATTTGATGTTTTGGTTTTGCTTCGAATTGAACACTAACCTCTAGCTTCGGTGGTAAAAATATTATATGCAGGAAGCTAGAAAGTTAAGTTACAGTCGTGTCGGTAATGATTCGCGCACAGGGAACAGTGACCAAATCATTAGAATCATGATTTAAAACTCTATGAAATGTTATTTTGAGTCATAAATAATTTCCGGTTTTGCTTATTTATTAATTTCAGTCTTCAGAAAAACTAATGTATAATTACCATTTAGACAGTTATATATTCGCCATTATTTGCAATAACTTTTTATCATGGGACTTCAAGAAAATCTAGTAAAAGGGAAAGTTTGAAGAAAGGACTACACATCGATTGTAAGGCGGAACGTTTGGTGATCAGTAAGAGAAAAAATATGAAAAAGCTGATACCGAAGATATACTGAAATAGCAAAATATATCTTCCAAAAACTAAACAAAAAATCAAGAGACGAATATTCTATTTGAAAAAAAAAGCTGAATAATTATATAACAAAACCTTTTTTTCATTTTTCGTTATCAACTGTCTTCAAAACATAAAGCACAATTAAATTTTATTCAATTATATATTCAACATTTTTTCTGCGATCTATTGCCACTTATTAGGCAATTCTCCGATATCGTTTGATTAAAATTGTGCAGATGTGTCAAAAGTGGTCGAAGAAATCTTGTATCTCTCTAACATTAGAGCTGTTACACATCAAAGCGTTCTGCAGTGATCAAAATAGGTAATAATCGTTTTTTTTTTCATTTCACCCCAAGCAAGGCAATAAATCCACTAGGCCTCAAGGGGTTACTAAATATTAGAGAATATGAGGAAAATACTATTAATGAGAGCGAACAATAAAAGAAGAAGAATTAAGAAGACAAGATATTTATACTACATTTAAAATTTTGAAGATCAAAGTTGTAGCAAGTAACCGGAAAAGAATACCACAAGCGAGAAGTGCGAGAGAATAAACTGTTAACCTAGTACTTACAGTTACATCTAACCATTTCAATTGTAAAATGAGACCATACCACCAATCTAGTACTGCGTTTAAATTCATAAATTTTAGGCACTATAGCTTCCTAGTCAACATTGATAGGCAAAATTACTGACCCAAACATAACATAGTATTCTTTACATCAAAACAACACGTTCTTACCATTCTTACTGCAGCAATAATAATGTCTTAAAATTTCTATGAAGTCCTAACTAGAACAATTACCATGAAAGTATTAATAGAAAAGGCAGAGGGAAGCTACCTTAGGGCGGTGGGAAGATGCCAGGTTAGGAGCAATAACATTGCAGATTCTTCTTTATGTTTTATCAAGCATCTCTAAATATGTAGCACGGTCACCAGACCAGATATGGCAAAAATATTCAAGGCAAGGACGAATGGTAGACTTATAAATATGAAAGATAGATTTTGGCGGGAAAAAACTGTCTAGCAGGACATAGTGAACCAATATTCTTTACTGCAGACCTTAGATTAGTAAAAGGTTGGGAAACGGTCAATTGTATATGGCACTGGGGTAGATTATACTAATCGAGTTCCAATTTTTTTTCTATATGCGGCCATGCGTTTTCGGGGAGGAAAACAATATGTTTTCTTTAAACCACTGTGTACGCTACAACAGCTGTAAAAAAACTAAAATTTATCAATGTACTTCAAATTTATTCTCAACTGCTACATATGATTAGTAGTTAGTATGATATATTCTTCATTACAATTTGTTTTCCAAAGCGGAAATTACTTACGATGCAATAACATTCTCATACTAAAGAGGCTTTCCTACTGTTGCTCTTTGCATGGTAGATGCTAGTTTTCAAGAGAATTCTCTCCCTTGATATCCATTAGCAGATATTTATCGTATACATTACATGTATCCCTGTAAATCAACGCATATAGATACATGAAAAGTATACGGAAGAAGAACTAAAGAACCGAATGACCTGCTCTTCGCCGACCAGATGATTCTAAAGATCAAGAAAAAAACATTGCGATTATTGCTGGTTATTCAAATCCCTCAGAATGCCAACGGATCAGCGTTGGGATTTAGATCACTGAAAATTAAAAACTGAAATTTAGTTACTGTTTCTCTTCAAGATATTGGTGAACATGACTCTCCACGGTAACCTATCCTGTGTAGCTCTAAGCAACGTTTGTCCTGTTTCTATCCCTCTCAGTCTCTCTTCAGGTATTTATTGACAAACACTCTCTAGTTAGATTACGTAAGTCTCCCTCTATCCCGCTTTCTTTCAATGTTCTGTATTATCTAATTCGCATAATGGCAGAGGACATTTCATCACCGCCGACGCGACACCGCCGACTCGACACCGCCGACTCACCACAACCAACTCACCACAACCAACTCAACACCGGCCAACTAGTTTGGCTGTCATAATGTGCACATATCTTAAATCAACTTTTAGTCGTATAGATTTTTAAAATTTGGGTGTTTTATTAATTACAACTCCCTATTTGGTTGACTGGTGTTTAATTTTCAGACTTTTCACCACACTGAAAACAGACATTCTTAGCCAAAGAGGAAAAAAAAAACATAGATTCACAGATCGGTATTCCCCAAGTTTCCTTTTCAACTGTAAGAAAGATTTTTTGCATTCCCTACCATATAGGAAGATTGATATTACATAATAGTGACCATGTTCCAAGCGAAATTTTCTTTTTTGTTAATACTTTGTTTAGCTTTTGGGAGGTATCTTTCGTTATTCCAGTAACACTTTGGATTTCTGTATCACATTTCCTACATCCATCTGATCAGAATTAAAATTTAAAAGAACGAATTTTCAGAGACTCTATATCAGCACTCCCATTTGATATCGCACCTAAAACGGCTAATTCTAATCTTAATGAAACCTAAATTATATCACTTATTCAGTCAGGTTCACCTTGTACCAGGCCTGGTGACACTTAGGGTGGATAGTTATATTAAGGGGCAGTTTATGCAGATAGGAGAGGAAGATAACGGTTAATACTAGATTTGAAAAATTTAAGATTGTAATGTGAGTGGCATGACGAGTCCGAGTCGTGAAAAATATAGCTGGTGGAACCAAAGAATATAGTTCGTCAGCGTACTTTCCATGGATATAGCGATAGCGCAACGTTCGGCTTGCCACATCCCGACTGTGAGTGAGAAATTGAAGGGTGGAAAATAATTCGTTGCCCACAAGGACGCGGAGACGCTTTTAGACTCTATCAAGACTGTAGAGTGAGGACTGGGCAGCTTCCACCCAAATAGTACTCCATTTTCCGTCTGATTCGGCTCTTAAAAAGGTAGAGCATAGCATTCGGAGTCGGGTACTTCCTGGAGCGGTACAGGGTGCCGGCCATCTTTCCTGCATCTTCTACGATGGATCATATGTACGAGTTCCACTTAAGGTCTAGGGGCGAGTTTAAGGCCTAATATTCTCTCAAACTGATGTGTATCCTCGAGGGGATATCAGTTCATCAAGACTGTAGGCATTTTTGGGTCTGATCGGCGGTGATAGAATTTAACTTGCTTGGTTTTCGAGTCATTGAATGTAACCAGATAGTTTTTCCCCCACTAGTAACTTAATGCTAGGTCGGAGGAGAAGTACTATTTAAAATTATTGACACGCTTAAAAAAGAAATATAATAAAATGATGGGGAAGTGAGCACAGAAGGAGCGAGAAGACATGCTGTCACGTGATCTCCACAATGGAATAAATATGAAAAGTGAATGGCAAATAGTATCCTTAACATTTTAGGTGAGAAACAAGCGACACGAGATGATTTGACGGCAGGTCGATCTATTTTAGGTGTCGCTTATCTTTTATCTGACATGACTCAAGTGAATGCAAGTCATGAGAAACAGATAAAATTACCTAATGACTGAAAAAAATGTCGGCCTAATTAGCAGTGAATCTGTTAAGGTCAAAGTTCAGTTAAGGAACTGTGTAGAATTACACTCGATGGGGACACGAGGTGCTTGGTTTTTATCTATCTATCTATCTATATATATATATATATATATATATATATATATATATATAATCCTCTCTCTCAGTCTTTTCATATCTATTTCAGTCTGTCGCTATCTATATCAGTGTGTACATGTCTCTTTATCTCTCTCTATATATGTATATATCTTTGTCTGTCTATCTAGGTATCTATCTGTTTATTTATCTAAAGCAATATGTTCTTAATTATCTATCTATACATCTATCTATCTATCTATCTATCTATCTATTAAATCTAATCTAACAATTCTATACGGTAGATTCACCTCTACCAACAAGAACCCTCAATATATATATATATATATATATATATATATATATATATATACAATTCACCCCGACATACATATTGTCTGTATAGAAAACAGCGAGTGATTGTGACTGTTTTACGGCTTAAATGATCATCAGTCCCACATGATTTGATGATTGCTTAACGCTTAAAATTGTCAGCCACCAATTCATGTGGATTTTGATGTCCATAATTTTATGCCCCTACACACTCTATCCTCGGTACTGAGTACGTTCCTTTTATGAATTTACCAAATTCATATACAGTGTGAATAAAGACTAAAAGAAAACTTATCCTAGCCGACGCCATGATAAATACCCCCAAGAACGAAACGCGTCGGTTGAGATGTTTTCACTTTTCTCTTTACTCACACATACACATATATACACATCTACTCGCACACACTATATATATATATATATTGGTCATAATCCGTTGGTATATAATCCAAGTGAATCCTATTAATACAACAAAAAATATTGAATATAAAACCGATTCCTACATAGAGCCCAATGTTTTGATTAAACAGAGCAACATATTTTATACCATAGGAATTGAGATTACATTAGGTTAATGATCATTTTCGCTTTGTAAATTGAAATAAAATTTACAAGTATCTTTCACACCAGTCAGTGGGTGATAAATTATTGAAAATATAATTGTTCAATAATTAACCTAATGTAATATTAATTCCCACTGTTATATATATATATATATATATATATATATATATATATATATATATATATATATGTTATTGAATGGGAGAGCGATATGCCTGAAAATTGACGCAGGCTTAAAAATACACGACGTTCAAAATACGGACATTTATAAGAAGAAGAAAAAAGAAGAATTACAACGCTTCAAGTTGGTTAACCCAGGCGTTCTCTTTCATTCTATTTATTTCATTTTAATGACCTACATAATCTGATGAAACATAAAAGAGACTATCTCCACTAGCTATTGACCACAGTGTCCACTTTTATATATACATATGTTCTATATATGTTAGTGAGAAGTTTAACCCATAAATATAGCGCGACCAGTGTATGACGATAGACTGCATCTACTTCCTGGGTAATACGATGAACTACATCCGACGTTGAACCACCTCTTGATTGCTTTGGGCGGTTGATTGATCCCCCAAACTGTGGTCAAAACGTGTTAAAATGGGTTTTGATATCACCAATTCAATTTTGAAAAAAAAAAAATTACCAGCAGTGAATTTCTGAAGAAAAAATTATTACCAACAATACATTATTACCAGCAATACTTTTTTTGAAAAAAATATTACTTAAAAAACTTTTTGTAAAAAATATTACCAGCAATAATAATCTTGTCAGCATTAAATAAACCATTGGAATTGATACATCGTAAAATAAACCAAACCAAACTAACCCATAAATACAGCATACCTTAAAACTATATATATATATATATATATATATATATATATATATATATATATATATATATATATATATATATATATTGAATAGATATATGTGTGTGCGTGTGTAGGTGTGTGTGTATTTAGGCAGTAGTCTTTCTTTCATCAACATTTCATTGAAGACGACAGACTGCTTTGATTTAATATTCTATACAATTTATCATGCGATCAAATATTTTTTTTCTTTTCGGATGACAAATTATATAATAACTGTTCGAAAGTTTTTTTGGGAGGGGGTTAAGCTTATCACCCCAAGCAAGGCTGGAAGCCACTAGCACGCAACGGGTTACAGAAGGTTTGGAGGAAGTGCAGATAGGAGTGGTAAAGGAGAGGATGTGGAGAAAGATAGTGGATCGATCAAGGCTAGGGGGTTACAGAAGATTTGGAGCGAGAGCAGATAGGAATGAAAGGTGAAAGGATGTGGAGAAGGGAAGTGGATAGATCAAGGCAACTGGAGATGTCGATTGACGTTACACTTAAATAGTTGGAGATTGTATTTGTCAGGGAAACAGGAATAAGGAAGGGAGTTCCACATGCGAGATGTGCGAGACATGAAGCTATTGGAGTAGAAGAGACGTCTACATCTAACAGTTTCAACGGTGAAGGTGTGGGAACGGGATGCCATCCTCGTAGGACGTTTAAATTCATGAGGCCTAGGAACCAGCGACAGCAGCTCATCGGAGCAATGTTTTTTTATTATGACCGTTTCGGATATACATTTAGCCATTTTCAAGGATGAAATATTTTAAATGTTAAATATTAAATAGTTTGTTGCATGTATGTATTTATATAGTGTTTTCAATTCTCAAAACACGGTTAAGATATTGTGTCCATGTTCATAGTTAATATTATTAAGAGTTGTTTTTTTTGGTTTTGTTTTTTCTTAATAAGGCTTCCATTGATTTTAGCCTTTTTTTGCATGTAGCTGATGCTATTATACTTGGGTTGTCAACAAGTATATTACGAAAAGTGTCCTGTAGGTAACCATCAATATTTAAATAAGATCTAATTGAGCTATGATCAGAAAGGTGTAGAGTGAGTCTTCGTATCAAACATGTTGTAGTGTGGCCTATATAATTATTTACACATTTTGATTGATCAGAAATACAATTCCTTAATGGGCATTAAAATTCATAAATAATATTTGCTCTATTTAATTTTCTTCTAGGTGAATTATTATTTTTAACTATAAGGTTAGAGGGTTTTTTTAAATAAATATTTAATCTAATTTTCCCATAATTTTATATATATATATATAATATATATATATATATATATATATATATATATATATATATATATATATATATGTGTGTGTGTGTGTGTGTGTGTGTGTGTGTGTGTGCGTGTAGACAGCAGATTTAATTAAGGCAAATGTAATTAAATACAACAGACATTTCGTGTTTCTCACTAGTTTTACGAAACTCATTGTTTATCTCTGCCTATCATGATGATTACTTAAGAAAGTGGAAAGCTTCAACAGTATTTCTCCTGAGATGAATTATGATAAAGGCCAAAATGTTTAGGACTTCATCCGACTAAAATGATGTTTACATTGATGCAATTATTCATGCACACAAAAGAAAAGATGGGGGTCTCTACGAATTTCAAATTGGTCTTTTCCAAATTATTCTACTTAAAAAACAACATACTTCCGATATACTGATAAAGATCTCGTAATATATTTCACGAAACTAATTTACATCACCTTGTATATATACTAAACAAAGCTGGAAATATAAAATTTACTACACACAGTTTTGAGACTTGTCTTTGTGGATTCAATGAATAGCCTCCATTCTGCTAGATTGTAACTAATGTTAAGTTAATTCCTAATAAGACTGATATCATTGCAGTGCACCTAGTCATCTTTCATAAGAAAGAATGGGACTAGATCCTTGGGACGAATGAGAAATCCATACATCACCTGTTAATAGATTCTATAGCTGTAATCTCGAACCTAACAGTTCTGTTCTACTCTTAGGAAGTTCCAAAATTCTAGATCCTTTACGTCTATTTGAGTTATGAGTTGTGGTTCAGAGATGGATGTTGGACAATATTCTTCGTCATATGGAATTGATAGTTCAGGTTCTAAGGTTTCATTTTCTTCCTCATCATTTAACACGGTTGCATATGATTCTGGTGCTTCTGTAACTGGTATGTCTTCATTATGAAGTACAGGTTGCAAAGCTGATAGAATATTTAGATATTGCACTGTCCATTTCTTTTTCTTTGTCAGTCCCTTAGCAATTGGTACCACTGTTCAAAAGTAGCTATCAATGGCATGATCTGTTAGCTGTCTCCAACTCATAGACACTGCAAAAGGCAGATATATTCTCGTTCCAGTTAGCCATTGATAGTTAGCGGAGAGGTATTAAAACATATGTGTGATACCCATTTCTTGTATTGGCCTCCAATTTTGCATCCAAAATATAGTTGATAAGCTTTTCACACAACTTTGTTCAGGCATTCACGGGGCATTTTTCATAGGTCAGTTAAATATCAAAATGGAGGATAATGATTACTTTATTTCGTGACGTACGGTGGCTGTTAATAATTAAGTATAACTCAAAACTGCAATGTTAAAATAAAACTGTATTTACTTAGAACTTCAAATAAATACTTAACAAAAACAAAGAAGTAAAAGTCAGCCAAACATAATTAACCATCTCAGTGAATACCTTGTTAGTAGCGCGGCCAGGCTTAATGTCAGATAAATCCTAAATCAAACCCAAATCATCGGTGCACACTAATTCACACTAATTCGACTGGATAGGTCCACTCAGTAGTCACTTAATAATCACTGCAGTGACACCGCGATTTATACACGTGGCGGAAAACATATATTTATAAGTCCAGGGAGTCACGTTCAAACCTCGGTGTCCGTAGCTACTCATTTTCTTCCTATATGACAATTATCACGACGTTTCCGATGTTGTGCTTTAATATCTGACAATTGATAATCCTATTCATTCAGGTGTGGGTTAATCGGCGTAACATTCAGGGAATTTTGAACTGAACCCTTTGTTTTATATACGGGATGCTCTCCCGAGTCAACAACCTGCAAGATTAAAACACTCTTTTATGTATTTTTTAATCAATTCGCCCCAAGCAAGGTGATAATGC
Source organism: Acanthosepion esculentum (assembly GCA_964036315.1). NCBI lineage: Eukaryota > Metazoa > Mollusca > Cephalopoda > Sepiida > Sepiidae > Acanthosepion > Acanthosepion esculentum. Next base: position 53,904,928 of record OZ038497.1, on the reverse strand, counting down.
CACTAAGACGCAAGATGACTACTGAGAGTGAAAGAGAATGAGAAACCTTTAGAAGGAACCGGAAACCCCAATCCTAAACAGGAAACAAGGGGTAAACCTCACGACCTGTTAACCGGAGAGAAACGTGAACCGGGAAATAGGCGAAACTCTCTACTCCTATTGGGAAAAAATAAAATGAAAAATAAATAGTAAATGAAATTTCAGAGTTTAGTCGATAAGGTTAGAAGTATAAAATTGAAGTAAACGGAACTGGAAACCCAATCCTCAGCATTATGTTCAGTAAAGCCGATTAGATTATCCTAATTGTTATTGGGTAGGCGGTAACAGTTATGTTTCAAATTATTCAATATGCTATTGAGAAGGATTGATTGTGAATCCAAAAGCAGTTATTTGTAGCTATTTTCTAATGTCCTTAACTTTTTACTCGTTATTTATTATTGATTACTTAATTTTGTGACGCACCGCTATTTATACACCCTAAGGAAAACATATATTCATGATTCCAGAGTGTCACACTCGAGCCTCGGTGTCGGTAGTTTCTCATTTTCTTAATAAATGATAGTTTATTAGGAGAATAACTATATATAAGATTATTAAGAGAATAATATTTAATCTGTCATTTGATGAAATATTCATAAAAATCTGGGACAGTATCTTGAAATGTAAAGCCAATCTACAATTTTTGGTAACATTTTTATTTTCATTGCCCCAGAATTAACTAGGATTGGCAACTTTTATTTCTGAAGGTTTCATGTTGTATATCAGTGTAATTTAGCCATTTTCAAGGTGGGTATTTTACCCAATTTTAAGGTGGGTAATTTTCGTGGTAACGAGAACTGCTAATATATTTATTATTTTTGTTCTATACTGTATTGTATGAGAGATATTTTTTAATAGTAATTTCATATTTAGTGGATTTTTTGGTTTAATTTCAAACAAAGGTCTATTCTGGGAATGTTTGCTGTTTGTTTTATTTTTTATTTTAATAAGAAGTAATTCTAATTAATATCTTCAAACATTTTTGGCAACTAGATGGTCTCCTTATCTGTGTTGTCTACGAGGATATATCTAATCGCTAAGGAATATTTGGTGTTTATATTTAAGGGTTTTCTTATTACTTGCTTAAGATTAGTCGTGTGTCCAATGTATTCTGCTTTGATTTTAGTTTTAATTTTATTGACGGTTTCGCAATCCGGAGGGAGGCAGATTAACTTGTTAACGAGATTGATGGTCTGGCGTGTGGATTTCAGACGCGTCGTGATATTGTTGCTTATCAAGTTGGAAGGTTACAATTTTCCGTAGTATCTGGTGAGTTTTATGTGATTTGCAGACTCTACACGGAGGTGGGGAGTATGATACGTTGCATGGCGGATTCATCTTGTTTGTATTTTTATGCATTTGTTTGAAGAGGAAAATATTATTATTATGTTGCGTTTTTGCTGTATTGATGATGACTATTTTTCTTCATGTGAACAGTTTTATTCAATAATCCATAAAATACTTCAGGAAATTATAATTATTGAAGAATTTTCGTTTGTGTTCGCTGAAAATATTTTCTGGGCAAAAATTTCGTTTGCTCAGTTGAGAAAGCTGTTTTTTTTTTAATAATGTTATCTTATATCGCAGTGGGCATTTGCTTTTAGAATTGAAAAGTCATGATCTTTTCGGAATTTGTAATACTCTTAGGAAAAGGTAAGAATCCACCTTGACTTCCCCAGCTAGGGGTTAATTAGTACGACTCGTATTACGAAATCATTATTATTTCAAAAAGATTAATACAATCTATGAATATTTTCTGGCTGTAAATAAGTTTTGTTAAGCAGTAGAAAACAAATGAATCAATTAATCAGACATGATGATTTGTGAATTCGTGCTAGCAAAAGAATCAGCAGCTTCTGAATAGTTCCATCTACCTAGTTTCGCATGTAAGACTTGGGTCCCCCCGTGGTATGAAAAAAAGTCAAAATAAGAGATATTATATTCAAAGATGAAAGAGAAAAAAAGAAAAAAAGAACAGGGATGAATAAAACAATAAGTAAGGAAGGAAGGAAGGAAGGAAGGATGGAAAAAAAGAAGAGGGGGAAAGAAAAACAAGAAGGAAGGGGGAAAGAAAGAAAGAAAAGAAGAAAAACAAGAAGGAAGGGGGAAAGAAAGAAAGAAAGAAAAGAAGAAAAAGAAGAAGAAAGGAGGACAGAAAATAAAAAAAAAACGAAATTACATTTTGGCACAAAAATGTATAAATACAGAAGAGAGAAAATAAAGGAAAAATGATTTGTTATGTCAAAGAAAGAATAGAAAAAGTGGAATGGTAAGAGTGAAACAGAAACGAAAACATGAATGAAAAACGCGTACGAAGAAATACTGCTCACGGAAATATCATTTCCGTTCTGAAATGAAAAGACAACGCCTCAATTTTCTGATCAGTTCAGAATATCACGAGCTCGAGTTCAAAATTTTCTTCTGGTATTGTTCGTTTCTCCTGTGAATTTTTATTATATTTACTCAATTTCACACCTGTTTGACCTGTTGGTTCTCACTAGATATCAAGCAAAATCAAGTCTCTTCTTATTAACTAGCATTGTTCTCATATATTTTTTTAATCATTCTACCTCAAGCAAGGCAGTAAGTCCACTAAGACACAATGAATTAGTGAGTTTTAATGAATACGAAAAGGAGCAACGTTATTAAGGAGCGAGAACAATAAAAGAAGAGTAATTATGAAGACAGTAGATAAGGATTGCGATTCATTTAAACATTTTGAAGTTCAAAGTTAGCCGGAAACAGGAAAACGAAAGAGAGTTCCACAAGCGATAAGTGCTATAAAAGAAACTGATAGCTTAGAACTTAAGGTTGCATCTAACCAATTCTGTTCTAAATTTATGAGAGCTTTCCGCCATTCCAGTACTGCGCTTAGGCTAACAAAGTCTAGGTATCATAGAGGCAAGTTCATCTGAACAATTACCATGAAAGTAGTTATAGAAACAGCACATGGAAGCTGCATTACAACAGTAGGAACGTGACTTAAGCCGAGATGCTAGGTCAGGACCAATAACATTGCGGGTTCTTCTTTGGATTTTATCAAGAATCTCTAAATATATAGCAGGTATACCAGACCCTATGTGAGAGCAATATTCAAAGCATGGATAAGTGGTAGACCTACACATATGTAAGATAGATTCTGGAGAGAAAAATTGTCTAGCATGACACAACGAATCTACTTTCGTCGTAGCTTTTTGAACCTCAAAACTGTTCCAAGCACGCCGATATCGATGAGTGAATTATTCACCTCTATAGTCTGGCTATTTATGCAACAATTAAAATTCATAGCACTTGGAACTCGAAAAAAATAAGTTGTCAACGTGTTGACCTTCCATACTACTTCAAAATAAATGATAGGAAGAATGGTATGGTTAATAGTGATATTAGCCATTTCCCTATCAGGAAACATTCGACTTTCATTGCTCGGACAGCTAGTGCTACTATCGATTGAAATTTATAAAATCTTTCTCTTAATTAAGACGATTTTTCAGAAAAGAAGGTTTCTTAAGTACAGTAACTGTTATCGCACTTTGCATCGTATATTTGAAAGAGTGATGAGTATCAACATTTTGATTATGTCATTATTTTTCTCTTTTGTGTTACATGTGATATCCATGTTAGTACTTACTGCTGTTGAAATTCCTCAAGTGATGTGGTTCCTGTTATTTGGCACCGTTTGTGATTTCCTCGCGTTTGTTCTCAAGGCTCGAAGAAGCGTGTTCTTCGTCAAGACACACAGGCTTCACTCGTTCAAATTCATTTTTAATCTTATATTTTAGAAAGCTGTTGTAATCAGCTGACATGTGAAATATTTCCGAACGGATCTGGTACTGTGCCTACATCCATATGAAATTCTTAATGTGCCGAGGCTATTTAAGGACATGAAACGAGTTTTCAGATAAATGCCTTGTAGCGATTTGCGGTACTTGGAAGAACTACATCTATTCTCTATTCCATTTCCTTATCGCTTATATTAAATTCATTATTTTTTTATGATGAAGAAAGCCCCCATCAATTCTGGAAAGGGCGATAACCTGCAATGGACTTAAGAAAACACACAAAAATATTGTATATATTTCATCCAACATTAGCGCTGGTTTCTGGGTCAATGAATGCAGAATTTCCTTACCATTTCTCAGACCACTTCCTTCAAGCGAATTAACCCAGTCTGAAAGAAAATTATTCTTTATCAGTTCTCATAGACTAGTGCTCCAGAATCACAATTAAAAAACTTTACCAAAATAGCAAATCTTACTTCACTCGAAGGTTTTCAACACCAGCAACAACTAAAATGCATAGCACAGGAATCTCAAAGAGAAAATAATATCATATTCAAAATATTGACTTTCCACACTACATGGAACAAAAGGTTAGGAAAGAAACCCCAATCAATACTGGAAACAGCGATACATTTGACTTGAGAAATATATTTTTCTGAAAAAAAAAACAACATTTTAATAGAAACATTTTTTTTTAAATTTCAACCGACAGTAGCAATGGCTGCTTGGTCCTGAAAGGATGAATTGTTCCTAATAAAGAAACGGCTAATGTTACAATTAGCATTAGAAATGACAAGAACATATACTACATTTGGATTCAAGGCTGATGAGTGTAGCAATATGAGTCAAGATGAGGTCATGTTACATTTAAAGCAGCTCTATACGGAACATTTACTTTCAACCGATAGCTATCAGTAATTGGAGTCAAGTTCAAAGTACAAGAGCAAGAGGCTCAGACTGAGTGAAAGTGACGAAAGGAACGAAGCGGGCTTCGCCGAAGGACGGACAGCAACGAGGGTCGCTGAAATGTGCACCTCGCCCTTCACTTACGCCTCATCTCTACTCCGCTCGATTATAGCAGTAAATTATTAAAAATAAAATCTGGTTTGTTGTTCGAAATCGTTTTGTTCACTCGTGGGTAACCATCTGGCTGAAAAGTAATTTTTAAGGCACGACGGTTTAAATGCAAGAAACTGCACGCTGTCAACGCACCTGATGTCTGGTCAGATTTGTAATGCAACAGGAGCAATACACGAAGAGAATTGTAGTTGGTTTGGTACAGACTGCTTGGTCAATGAATGGCGAACGTTAATAATTATGTGTAATGTTACCCTTACTGTTAACAGTTCACAGGCCTGTGGATATGCTGGTAGCGTAATGGTTAGAGCCACCAGAAATGGATATTTTTTTAATCGTTTCACCCCAAGCAAGGAAGTAAGCCAGTAGCACGCAAGAAGTTACAGAGAGTTGGGGCGAGAGCAAAGAGGCGTGATAGAGGAAATGATGAAGAGAAGGATAGGGGATAGATTAGGGCATCTGGAGACGTCGATTGACATTACATTTGGATAGGGGGAGACTGTAGCTATAAGAGAAACAAGAAATGGAGAGGGAGTTCTACAGGCGAGAAGTGCGAGACATGAAGCTATTGCAGTAGGAGAGACGGCTAGATTTAACAGTTTCGACAGTGAAAGGGCGATAGTGAGACGCCAGCGTAGAGTTTGTTTCGTTCACTTGGAAAATTCACCTCCCGCCAGCTTTGGGTTAAATAGCATAGTAACCTGGAATTTTTTTTGCCTTGGCTGGCAACCAGTCTATGGAATGGAATTAAAGCTCTGTAAAAAAACAAAAAAAACAAAAACAGACTGCTCCAGTTCTGGGGCGACCAAAACTAATAGATACAGGATCTAAAACAAGAGGAATAAGCTTCGTCAGGCTATTCACACACACACACTGCTGGGAAACACAATGGCACTAGGTATTTACTCTGTCTCTCCACTAAGACAAATTGTGACACAAGGCCAGTTTTTAAGGTGGGACCCGAGCGCAATTTCACCGATCCCTCTCTCTGGTGCAATGAAACGTCGGGGCCTCGGGCAGCTGTTCTCCAGCGCTGGGCACCTCTCTGTATAAGGCGACATTGCACTCTGCCCAAAGACAGAGACACAACTGAGAGATAATAAATAATGTATTACAAACTACTCGAGAGGAATTTACCTCTGCACAATGACACTGTTGGCCTAAGGAAATTATGATCGTGAATCGGGCTCAGATATATTACGAGCATTTTATACTCGTTCGATTTGAACCTTGCTTTTTTTGCCACATGCAAATGATTTTTTGTTATGACAACTAGTTTTGGATTACTAGTTCGGAATATGAAGCGAATGACAATGTTCGTGGTATGGCGTGTCTTAGCTGTGAATGTAAGCACTGCTGGAACTAACGAGTGTAGTTCGTCTGAACACTTTCCATGGAAATAGCGATAGAGCAGCGAGTTTCTTGCGACCTTTCGTCTGTGGGAAAAGGGTTGTTGGATGGAAAATTATTTATCACCCATAAAGACACGGAGATGCATTGGTCTCTACTGTGACTGGGCAAGACCTGCACATATATACTCCATTCTCGACCTGATATGGTTCTTGTTAACGTAGAGTATAGCAGGCAGAACCAGGTTCTTGCTGGATCAGTGCAGGGAAAAGACAATTTTTCATGCATCTTTAGCGATGGGTCGAATGTACGAGGTCCACTTCAGGTCTAGGTTGAGTATACATCCCAAAAGGGCTAGGTGAAAATCTGGCTGGTTAGGAATCACCATATATATCTATCAACTTTAATATTAAAAGACTTCAGAAAATTAAAATATCAGATACATAGCCATCCGTCTGTTAAAAGCATCTCAGTAAATGAATTTGGTGGAAGGACATGGTTTTCTAACATGATTTTTCACAATTAGTTCTGGTCGACTAGTTTGGATTTCCCTGTCTCTTTGAGCGCTGAAATTCATTAAACAAAAGAAAATCCAATTCTGTGTGACGTTTTTAGACTTTAGGATCTCATATTCTACCAGAAATTCATATACTCCATTCTGTCTCCCTCCCTCTTTCTATCTCTCTCTATACACACACACATACACACAGGCACTGATATATATGTGTGTGTGTATAATATATATATATATATATAGATATATATATATATATTATATGAAAAGATTACATAACTTTTTAAATATTAAATTATCCCAACATCGATGTTTCTTACCAAAATTTCCAGGCATCAGGGATGGTGGTTTTGAACAGTATATATATATATATATATATATATATATATATATATATATATGTATGGAGAGAGAGAGAGAGAGAGAGAGAGAGAGAGATACATAGATACAAACAGAGATAGGGGGAAAATATCGTTTCTTTCTCTTTTCTCCGTTAATTTTCCATTTCAGTTTTCCTCATTTTTATTTCATTATTCTTCCCAGTTTTCCTTCGTATTTCATTCTATTTAATTCCTTTTTTTCTTTCTCTTCCTTCTCTTAATATTTATGTTTTTTTTTCTTCTCTTCATATTCTTCTTCCTACAAACTTAATTAGAACCAGACCTTCTCCTC
>OZ038497.1:53867497-53892497 GCA_964036315.1 Acanthosepion esculentum | reverse complement strand
CATTCGGACAGTTTTTATATAATTTATCATCGGAAAAGGAAAAATTATTAGATCGCAAGAAAAATTGTATAAAAAACTAAATCAAAGCACCTTGTCTGTCGTATTCAGTGAAATGTGCATGAAAGAAGGATTGCTGCCTATATATATATATATATATATATATATATATATATATATATATATATATATATATATATATATATATATATATATATAGTTATTCACAGACAGACTGTTACCATGAAAGTATTTATAGAAAATGTTCAGGCCGGTAAATGTTGTTGATACTGTTTATTATAAACAGAACATTTACTTACATATCTGTATCTATAAAAAGAACTTATAAACATAAAAATATATTTACACACACACACACACACACACACACACACACACACACATATATATATATATATATATATATATATATATATATATATATATTCTGTAATTGGGCAGCATTTCCTTTTTTATGCAAGTTTCATTCAAAACAACTGACATGGTGTGGTGTTTAAGTTTTTTTATATGATTTCGCATGTGTTCAAATATTTTCTTTTTGACATTTCAGTACATAAATTATATAAAAATTGTCCGAATTTTTTCCAAGCGCTTTCGTCTATTCTTTTACCCATTATGAAGGATTCATTTTATTTTACTTTTAAGTGAATATATGGAGTGTTTCATGTATGTATCTAAAGTTATAGGAATGTTTTATATTCCAAACACGGTCAGCACATTGTCGCCGTGATTATAGTTGATATTACTAAGTATTGTTTTTTTTATATTAATAATGCCTGTATTAATTTTAGCCCTTTTGAACATGCGGATGATCGTAATATATTTTTATTATCAACGAGTATGTTACAGATTGAGTTTGATAGGTTTCCCTGTGTATTTAAATGAAACTTAACTGATCTATGGTCAGACAGATGTAACGTGAGTTTTCTTGTTAAACATGTTGTAGTATATACAATATAATTATTTACAAATTTGGAATGATCTGAAACACAGTTCCTTAACGAACATTCGCCTCTTAAAGTAAATTCGTAAATAATATTGGTTCTCTGTAATTTACATCTTGCAGGTTAATTATTATTTTGGGCGATGAGTTTAGCGGTTTAAATTTTTTATAATAAATAGTTAAATTATTTTTTTTTGTTTTTATCAATTGAAGTTGCGTATTTATTTACGAGCTTTCTAAGTGAAGATTCGTCTTGCTTAGAGTTACTATGCATTTGACTTTTGTAGATTCTGCAACGAAACTAACATATATATATATATAACATACATACATACATACACACACACACACACACACACATATATATATATATATATATATATTTACCGAATTTATTTTGAGAAAGCTCTAGTATAGATTAGTTTTGAGTTGGATATGAGTGTAGGTTTAGTTAAAGATTTAGGATGGATATGGGATTAGTATTTAAAAGGTAAAACACGGACGTAAACAATGCAATAAAGATACCAGCTTACCTCGGTATCGATTCCGGAAATAAAAAAACCGGATGTAGTAATAAGACACCATTATATAGAAGAGGAGTGTGAAAAGCCCTGTTTTCATTGGCTGACGCTGACTGACATGTGTCAATAAGAACTGTGGAAGTCCAGCCTTACTAGTTTACTGGTTTAGTAATTACTGTTTTTTGCAATGTCGCGGTGCGTAGCACGACGCTTTCAAGGAGGCGGCCTGTTTCACCTAGAATCAGGTCGGGGTTGCTGCTGGAGCCGATATGATGCGAAACCCGAAATCGGCGATGAGAACAGAGGCATCACTAAAGACCACCCTTGATGCATCTAAAATGTATGACTTAACTATATATATATATGTACATGATTGTTAAAAAATTTAAATATATCAGGTCCACTAGTTTTCCTTGTGATCCTTAAATTTCGCGGATTTAATCTTTTGGTAGCGTTAGAAAATTGATTAAGAAAAATAGCAACATTTTCTTTCAGATAGTTTTTATTTTCCAAAGTACTTTCAATCTCATCGGAGACCATCTTCAGTAGGTTAAGTTGTAACTAAATATGAATGAGTAATAAGGGAAAAGTTATTTATACTGGGAAAAAAACAGGTGAATTTTGAAATTTAGATCGCTGTATAAGCAATAAAAAAGAACAATTGAAATGTCTTGAATTTACAGAAACATATATTCTTACTCACAGACAACGTAAATTTTGCTATTTTTCTAAATCAATTTTCTAAGATTTCCAAGAAATTAATCCTTCAACTTGAAAGGATCACAAAGAAAGCTAATAGACATCATCTGTCTAAATAATTTAACCAAACCTTTTTGAATGATACGTGGTGTGGCAATAAAATATGCAAGTTTTTGTACAGCTATTTATGTAGTGAATGTCAGTACGTTTTAACAGGTTCTTTATTTCGTTAATATTTCGCCATTTTTAGATATCCATTATGTAGGTATATCGTGCTCTCTATAACTCTCGTTTACAACTGTCATCTCTCTAATTGCGTCAATAAGCAGAATTTTTGCTACCGTCCGACAGACAATTCCAATCAGTTCAATGAAAGTGCTCTACACCCCAAACGAGTTACTGCGTGATGCGCTGTTGTAAATGTTGCTTTGTGTGACCATTACGCTTTTAAGGATGAGGAAGGTCAATCGGTTCCAACAAATTCCGTTCGCTATATGGAGATTTTACGGATGATTTTCTGCAAGCAAATTTCACAATTCTTGGGAATTTGTGTGTATGGTTTCAACAGGATGGAACCGACGCGTACAAAACGAGAAGATCAATAGAATCTTTAAGGGGACAGTTTCCAGGACATTTGATCTCCTTACGGAGTGACACTGGATAACCTGCACGGTCGCCTGATCTCTCCGCATGCGATTATTTTCTCTGGGGCTGCCTGGAAGCTGGGGTATGCAAACATCGTCCAAGACCAATTGACGAATTGAAAGCTGCTATACTCCAAACAATTATAGAAATACCGCTTGAAAATGACTCGTTGGGTAATGGAAAATACCAGAAATTGACTACAACACTCTATCAAGAAATGAGGCCCCCATTTAGAAAATATCATTTTCCAAAAATAAATAAAAATAAACTGTATGTATGCAATTCATCGATTTTAAAACATTTTTGTTGAAATTACTGTTCATACTCCCGATTTTCCAAGACCTAATTTTGAAGTTAATTTTAAAGGGGGGGAACGCATCATACAAGAGATAAAATTAGCGCATTTACCGCTGGCCCTGGCTACGCTGTTGACCAAACTATATTTCCATTTATTGTAGTTAAATTACCTTCAAAATTAGGTGTGCAAAATTCGCATGATACATGAATATATACGGTAACTAAAAAACAACATTATAGATAATCAAAGCAAGGGATGGTAAAAAAAGGAGGCTCATTTTTGTATTGTTCTTCAGTATTAAACACATCCCCCATTTTTTGGGCATATTAGATTCATAGATAAAATTCGAAAACATCCTTATAGATAATCAAATGAAAAGATGATAGCGAGGGATCAGTTTTTTTTATTATTCGTTAGTATTAAACTCATCCTCCATTTCTTGACCACTTCATATGCTATCCATTTCTAAAGGGTTTTCCAATAACTTGGACCGATTATTAATGTGAATTAAGTTTAAGCGTCTAATGATTTTTCCTTTTTCTTTCATATTTGGCGGATATTTGGGCGATATTATTTTTCACACATAATTGCCATGACTTAACTAACATGATCCAATAGACAAATAAATAAATTTTCACCAATAAAACTGATTTATTTACTGCTGACTTTGATCCGTCTTAATGAAACACCCTTATATATAATCCGTCTTAATGAAACTTCCTTTATAATCTTGACAGAAATTAAGTAACTTCCAAAAATATTATTATGGTTTGTTATATATACCATATATACTCGCGTATCATGAGACTTTTGAAGATCTAATTCTGAAGCTTATATTAAGGTATCGCATCATACACGAGATATAAAATTATCGTGTTTGCTGATGGCTCTGGGTACACAGTTGACAAAACTATATATTCATTTAATGTAATCAAATTACCTTCAACATTAGGTGGTTAAAATTCTCATTTAATAAAGCAAATAAAAATTTTATGTGTTAAATTTGTGTGCTGTTATTTTTAACATTATCTGTCTTCATAATAATAAAAAATATTTATCGGCAAAATAGCCAGGAGTTTATTTTACGGAGACCGGTAAAATTAGCTTAAAAGCATGAATGACTATTTTTCCGGAACCGGCAAAAAAACCTCTTCTTTCTTTCATCCCAACCAAGGGAATAAATCCACTAAGACTGAGTGTGAAAGAATAAGAAAAAAGATTATTAAGGAACGAAAATATTAAAAAAAAGGAATCGAGAAGACAGCATATAACAATTGATATTTGTTGTAACGTAGGGAAGGTTACTTAATAGAATAATCAAACGAAGGTTGGTAATGAACGATAATACTTACGACAAGAACAACACACATAAGATTCGCCAGCAGCGCGTGGAAGTAGTCAAATGCTAGAAGTGAGTCAAGTGAATTCCAAAATGAATCTCCAACTGCAGGATATCTACCAACATCACCACGCTGTTCGATGTGGCACAAGGCCGAATTTAATGTGGGGTATACGAGCCCGTAGGCTTGGCCAAAATTTCCCCTAGAACCCGTATAAAATGGGGTCCGGTAGCTCTTTCCTGTTTCGTCATAGCCTCATCTGAGGCAGAGAGTTTAACCAGTACAGCTGGAGACGAATCGCCAGCTGCAGGATATCTACCAATCGCCCCACGCGGTCAGATGTGGTAGAAGTCCGAATTTAATGCGGGGTATTAGAGCCCGTAGTCTCGGTCAAAAATCCCCCATAGATCCCGTATAAAACGGGGTCGGCTAGCTGTTCCCAGTAACGAGATTCTGCCCTTCGGCATAGCCTCGTCTGGGGATCCTCTCTACCTGGAGTCAGAGAGTTTGTCCAGCACAGCTTGAGACGAATATCCTGCTGCAGACCAACATACAGTATTTACTATTGTATTTATGTGAATGGGGACATACCCATTATCGTCCGTAGGTATGCTACAACAATATTGCATTTAGATATTCGAAGGACGGCCAACGTTTCCGGGAAAGAAAGAAATCGGAAAAGGAACTTTAGCGAAGGATATTACATGTAGCCTATTCAACTGTAAACTGAATATTCATAGAAAGGCACAGGGAAGTTATATTACAGCGGTAGGAAAGTGAATGAAGACGGGGTGACAGGTCAGAACCAACAACATTGCCGATTCTTCCTTGGAGTTCATCATGAATCTCGCAATATACAGCAGGAGCAACGTGCCATATGCAACAGCAATATTCGAAGCATGGACGAATGTTAAACCTATAAAAACGTAAGATAGAATCTGACGAGAAAAAAACCGTCTAGCGAAACACATTGAACCAACATCTCCAGAAGCAGAGCTAGAAAATAATTCGATATAATCATTCCACATAGGATGTTAGTACGAGCTGCGCAACAAGACACTCTCTTGGAGGTTAACATCAATCATGCTGATGGAAGGCTGAAATCGGTCTCTCATATGTTTAATAGTGATCAGTTTTTGTTTTGGAGGAATTAAAATTAACAAGCCATTCCTTGCCTCTGTTAACAACGGATTTTAGATTACTTTGATGTCAGCTGCTTTATCGAACAGATCAGACTTGCTATTAAGACAAGAGTAAATACCACCCTATGGCTAAAATACGCTGACTTCACCTCTGCAGAGGTGCAAAAACCCCTACTCATGATGCGTCCTTGGTATGAGTATAAACTACATCCGGTAGCAAGATATCTGATCAGGAGGTTTTAAGGAGCGTAGATCCACCTCTTAATTGCTGTTGTTCCCAAGTCCACCCTGATCATGGATGGTACCACCTGCTAGGATTACACTTACGGGCAAATTTTTCACCCCAAAACAGAGTGGAGAACTTTCAGAGGGAAAATTAGCAGGAGATAACTGATAACTGACATCCATCAAACATGGCTCGTGGAACTTGAACAGTCTACCCCAGTGATCGAAATAAAGGGTTCGATTCGAAATTCCAACCACCTGAAGAAGGCCGGAGCGTACAACGGCCGAAACGTTGTGACAAATATGGCGACAAAGATGAGGACAATAGTCCGACTAATGTAAATACTGTACATAATACCTCATCTCAGAAATATAGACACACCCCAAAACAGAAGTCAAAAACCTATGAAAGTATAAAAATAGATTGATACAGTAAAAATGCGAGCAATATATTTTGAAAATAGCATTATTCCTAGCAGCTCATTTTTGAAAAAAATATTATTACCAGCAGTACATTTGACTCTCGATTAAAACTCTCTTTAAAAAATACATCAATGAAACCTGATTTAAAAACTGATTTCTTACTAATAATACATATTCTATTCATACGAACCTATCCTAAAAATCTTGTCGTTTTTAAATAACTTATTGAGGTTGATATGCCGTAAAACAAACCAAACCAAAACAAACCACATCAATGAAACCAGACTCTCGATAAAAATCATCTTTACATCAAAATACGTCAATGTAACCTGATGTACAAACTGATTTCTTACGAAGAAAGCATATTCTATTATTCATACGAACCTACCCTAAAAACCTTGTAGGTATTAATAACTCATTGCGGTTGATATGCCGTAAAACAAAATAAACCAAACTAAGTTGTGCCATCAGTGTAGGTACCAAGTTAATAGCTGACCTCAATCGGAATGTCATTGAATTAGGATCAACTTAGTTACAAGGATAGATTCCTGCGGGACACATGCATTAATGCAAACAGATCTAGAAGAGTGGCCGTTCAAGACCACCATCATATAACGATCTAAATAGAAAGATTATTTCTATGACGATTGTGTGAATGTAAAAATAACTGGATCAGCCGACAAGAATGAATCACGTTTTGTCTCGCGATTGTAAATTTTATTCATGTGAATTAAAATTATTTTTCTGATTTCGATGTATCTTCGTCGAAAGATATAATGGATTTTTTTTCCAAATTATCCTATCTCTCTATCTCCCTTCATATATATATATATATATATATATATATATATATATATATATATATATATGATTGTGTTTGTCGGCGTGAGTGCGTTGTGTTGCTTGGAAGGATTATGTATGTATTTGTGCGTGTGGTAATAATGTCATATATACACAATGTAATTATGGAAGTCTAAAGTCCGAAGGCTATTGTTTTAAATTCTTCAAAAAGGTAATGGTGATTGTTTTCCAAGACAATAATTACCTAATTGGTGGTAACTAAAGCTTAATAAAATCGGTTTGTTGTTAAACGACTTATAAAAGATAAAAAAAAATAAAACGCAAAGAAATGATTTGTTTACGTTCAAAACAACATCAACTATTTTCAGAATTCCTTTTTCAATATGTCTTTAAAAAAATAGAAGTAACTTTCTATTGAATCTTCGTTGATATGTTTGTTTTGTGAAAGGAAAATGAATTTGGACATGACGTTTTTGATTTTTTTTGTTTTATTTTTCTATCTTTTATTTCTTTTATTTTCTTTACATTTCTTGTTTGTCCGTAACGTCACGTAGTAAACCGCATGTTTTCCCTCTTTAGCGAGCGTTCGTTTAGCCTTTCTAAGGCTGCTTGATTTTAAATCATTTCTCTGTATCGATTGCGGGAGCACTCAGTTTAGAAGAAGCCATCTTTGACTGGAAACACCTTGGCAAAACATCGGGGGTTTGATTGGTTGTTATTGTTTCGGTTTTAACGGCTTATAAACCTTTTACGGGTTATTTAAAGCCCGAATATATTTGTATATTTTAAGAATTTATTGTCTCTAATTATGATTTATTGATAAATATCCTAGTAATTTAGTCATAGAGGGAAGCGGAAGTGTTTAATTCCTCCATTTCCCAAGGGTATTCATGCGTAAGTGAATATAACGAACCCGAACGGAATTAGAACTCGGGTCTCCGATTAACAATTCCCATCCGTTATCTATTACACCATAGGCACAACCAAGCTTACTGTACCGGATAAACCCAAGAGATCTCCTACCCTCAAACACACACACAAACACACACACACACACACACACACACACATATATATATATATATATATATATATATATATATATATATATATATATATATATATATATATATGTACGCCACCGGGAAAATTTAATTCCTGTCGAGCACTCTTGGGAGAAAGCGCGAAATTGTAAACAATGACTACTATTGCCAACACTGCAAAGTTCTTCTATGAATTGAGCCCTGTCGGTTATTGGCGTGTTTATTCGAAGAATAAGTACGTAAAATTTAGCCTTCCTCTCAACCTTTTTGTGCGCTGATAGCTCAGGGGTAAAATTTCTTGCAGATGCTGGCTTGAGGCAATCGGATATCTAGCCACAGTGATAAGCTGTGATACAGCGAAACTGTCTGTCTGTCGATGACATTATATATATATCGAGTGGTTACAGGGAAGAGTAAGAATAGGGATAATTGTGGAAAGGATAAAGGACGTTGCATCTAAAATTTTGAAAATTGTAGTTATCTGGGAAGCAAGTACAACCGGCGAGAAGTGCGACAAAAGAAACTGTCGTTGTAGAAGTAGCGGTTATATTTAGCTATTTCAACAATAAAACGCTGAGACCAAGATGCCAATCTAATAACGCGCTTAAATCTATGCATTACTGGCATCAGTGAAAATAGCTCGTCAGACCAGTTGCCATGGTCTTGTAAAAAAGACAGGAGTAAGAAAAAATATTAAGCAGACTCTCATTAATAATGACTTCCTAAACCACATTGAAGATGAACAAATAAGACGATTTATCAAAAACCTCAACACACGTCATATAGAACATGGGACTTCCTCAAAGGACCCTAAATATATCAAACTCTTATAATGTAACCAGATGCATTCTAACTACAAACAAGATGAGAAAATCATTAAAAAAATCTCTCTCATACAAATATATCTCCCACGGACCCTAATAAAATTAATCATATATTATGCAAAATACAATACAACTAATTTATCTATTCGCAATATCTCCTCCCTACCACCTCATGTATTACGTAAAACCAACATTATACATCAACTCAAATGTCCCTAGGATGAATATATTCCCGACAGAAAAAAATATATATGTTGGATATACGACAACTACATTATCAAGACGTCTTACTCTACACATGTTTGACCATTCGTTTATTGCTACACATTTACATCAACATTTCTGTCTACATTCACAGTAGAGAAAAATATTGGTTGATAATACAACTATACTACATCAGGAAAATAGCAAATTAAAAGTACAGATTCTCGAAGCAATCTACATAAAAAAAATTGAAGCCGACCATGAATAGAATCAGCTACGAATGCTCTAATAATGTTCTAAACTTCCTATGAAAGGAACAGTTTTCACGCTTTAATGCGCGCTTGAACATAACATTACAACATAAAAGAAAAAATTCCATAGTAGATAATTTTTTTACGTTCTAATGAACACTAAATCATAACTGTCAGCCGTTGCATTTAAAAGCAAAAAGACAAAAAAAATCAGTAATGGATAGTTACACATAGTTTTCCCCTTAAAATTTGCACCCCGGATGATCATCTCAGAAAGAGATGGAAAGTAATTAGGAAATAAAAATGGTCTTCACTGTTGCAGTGCATTTCATGCGGGAAAATATCCGTGAATATGAAGAGATTATGCTAAAAACAAGCAGACATAATGTTTGTACAGTGTAACCCGGATATAAGAGACCCTGATATAAGAGAAACCCAGATATAAGAGGGATTTTCTCTGGTCCCAAATTAGAGCCTGTGTTAATAAAACAAAATAGACCAAACCCGGATATAAGATAAACCCGGATATAAGATACTTCTTCTCCGGTCCCGACAACACTCTTATATCCGGGTTACACTGTAATTTATTTAATCAAACAGCCCTGAAAGAGATTTTGCTGCCTAATGCATGCCCCCCACACACATGCACACACACATACACACTCGCGCGCATATATATATGTATATATATATATATATATATATATATATATATATATATATAATGAAATGTATAAAGTTCGACAATTATTTAATATATTTTCTATATTATAGTTTATACGCTATTTTATAGATACAATTTATTTAACTAAATGCTCTCTTTTTTAATTAAACATTTTCCGATTTTCAAGCTTCTACACTTAATTGATTTTAAGACTTAAAAACTAGTTAGTAGTTCGGATCATTGTTTTGCTTACTAAAACACCTACTGTCTTTTTCACAATTGAAGGCGAGTTCGTTCTTCTTGATCTATTTTACTACGGTGTCTAGGAATTTCTAAAGTTTTTTTTCTATGTTGCCCATCACCACGAGGTCATCTGACGATATCACCATACGTAATTTTAAGAGCATTATCATTCCGAGTATCGTTCAGATTGCCAAAAACCATTACTTTGTTGCCATTGTTATTAGCTCAAACTTTGGCTGATTTACAACACGCGTGTTCATATATATTCAGCATTCCACGAGTTCAAAGATTAACAGCTTAAAACACGGCATTATCTTTTCCCCGGAATCGAATCACCATCACTTCTTCCATGTTTCAAAATGTAAGAATAATGTTACAAATAAGAAGCACTTCGTTGGGCAGACTCCTGCGGGATTGCTTTGCGGAACACTTCAGTCTTGACCGCTACGAGTCAAGGCTAGATCATTATCTGAGAGACTTATTTCATAATATTCGATTGCTACTATCTTTTCTCCCCCTTCATTGTGTGGATTGAAGCCTGCCCATTGACAGTCTTGTATCAGGCGAACTTTAGCATATAAACAGTTCTAGTATAGCTAACTAGTAGAAGACCTCAAAGAGAAGATAATTGATAAAGTTTTTGGCGGAAGGTCAACACATCATGCCGTCAATCGAAGAATCGAACTCAAATTCTGTCAGTGGAGCTTGCTAACATATAGACACCTCTTTAAATGTTGTAAAATGATGCCTAACTATAAGAATTGCTAGCAGAACTTAGGAACATTTTAATATCTGTACTTTCCGATAGTCTTTGTAGATAGGAAGAGTGTGCTACTTTCAAGCCGTAAGCATTCATATCATCAGTTCATGTTTTACTACTCAGTGCGTGGGATATATATATATATATATATATATATATATATATATATATATATATATATATATATATATATATATATATATATATATATATATATGTGTGTGTGTGTGTGTGTCATTCGCAGGCAGTACTGAATCGCTGTGCGACTAGACATCCAAATACCTCAAGCTAGGTTTTAAACACGACCGATTTGGTGTCAGTCAGAGTTTCTACCATTGAGCTATCTTCAATCGGCAGAGAGAAACAGCTAATTCTAGCGTATGTTTTTACGACTGTAAACAAAGGCCAATCAGTCAGAGGGCTCCAATTCATTTTAATGAAGAGCTTTGTATTAGACTGTAGTTTATAGAATCAGCCAATTTTTCAACAGTACTCAATTGAAATATATTGTCAAGAACTTAATATATATATATATATATATATATATATATATATATATATATATATATATAAATATATATATATATATATATATATATATATATAAAAGTCAGGCCTGACGATTGCACTAGCATGAAACAGACTGTCGCCTCTAAGTGCTGACTTCCATGTCCACTTTTATATTTACGCACGCTCTATCTCTGATATTGAGCACTTTATCCCATAAATATAGCACACTTTAAGACTATATTTCTTCATATATATATATATATATATATATATATATATATATATATATATATATAGAGAGAGAGAGAGAGAGAGAGAGAGAAAGAAAATTAAATATAGTATACGATGTTTATTTAATATATTTTCTGTTAATATGCTATTTTTATAGATACAGTTTATTTACATAAATGCCCTGTTTTTTAATTAAACAGTATTAATTACATTTAATTTTCTCTGAATGTTCGAGATATTTCGTCGAAAATATGCGTTCTTTGAAAGGAATCGAACATATATTCCGATAGGAAAAAGCTATTTGATTTGATGTGCTATACCATTTAGCTACAGAGAAGGGTCTTGTTATCAATGTCCAATTTACTGTTTTTAAACTCAAAATCTTCGACGATTTTTCTCGATCGATCATATCTGCTAACAATACGTATCTTTACGTAAACGATGACAACATATAATGAAATGGATTAAGTCCGACAAATAAACTGTATCTCTAAAAATAACGTATAAACAGAATATATATATATATATATATATATATATATATATATATATATATATATATATATAGACAATATTAGTGGTAAATATACACATACATATGTAATTATATATGCACATACACATATGTGTATAAAAATAATTCCAAGAGGATAGATTCCAGGTAGAACTCATTGTCTAGGACAGAGTAAGGATATAATAAAAAGACTTAAACACTAATATTCCATGGTCATAATTTATTCCATTGGAATCGTAAAAACGATCCAATTCATCAGACCTACAAATTCAAACTGTAGGTCTGATGAATTGGGTCGTTTTTACGATTCCAATGGAATAAATTATGACCATGGAATATTAGTGTTTAAGTCTTTTTATTATTTATATATATATATATATATATATATATATATATATATACATATATATACATATATATATATATATATATATATATATATATATATATATATATATATATATATGCATGTGTGTGTGTGTGTGTGTATTAAATAATGCGGCTTAATTAATCCTTAACAAGGATACGTCTTTCAAGGAGTGGCCAGTGAGTTAATGCCTTATTTAATCTGTTAGAGAAGTGAATTCGCCATTAATTACATTAACTTTATTGATTAATTCTTTCGATCATATATATATATATATATATATATATATATATATATATATATGCGAAGGAAAAATTGCAGGTAAAACTTAAGACGCCTCATGAGATCATTGTAGAATAACAAGGTTGACAAAATATTGATTTTTTTTATTTCATGGTTCGGTGATTTGGAAAAGATTTTTAAATATCCGGTGAGACACGGGAAACGCATGGTAACTTAAAAATAGAGTGGATCGATAACAGAGTTTAAACGTTCACGTCTTGAGCATCACGACAAATGCACACACACACACACACATACACACACAAACACGCGCGTGCGCGCGCACGCTCGTGCGCGCGCACGCTCGTGAGCGCGCACGCACAGATATGGGTGCGCGCGCGCACACACATACAAGCGTAACTGTGACAGTATATTTATAAATAACCTCTTGAAGAGCGTTCCGAAAGAGAGACGCCAACTTCGAATTTAATTTAAGCAGAAAAATTCTTAGAATCTCTCTACGATGGAGTAGATTATAAGTTTCCAATTTCGATTCAATTCTTTGGTTGTTTTTGCTTTTTTAAAAATTCATCTCGTCTGTAAAGAAATTATTAAATTCCGTCTTTGATAACTCCAAATTAAATTCGCCTTTTCAATCGAAAAACTGATTTTATTTGATTTTGATATTTTTGACAATGCACGAATGATCAGATTTCCTCAATCGATGCCAATGAAATCCAGCTCCAGTTGGGTCAACCGGTACATGTAACGGACATCTGAGGCTCTTCTTTGAGGTAGAAATCCATTTATTAGCTAAATAAAATTAGTATTTCCGAAGTTTATGTTAGTCTGGCACAAGACAATTATTATGGTGTGCTGTACATAGAGAATTGATCTGCGAGACCAACTTGCCAATTATCGTTTAATAGGACGGAACCCTTGAATAGCTATTTTGTGCTACCTTAGTTATATATATTTCAACGTGTTAGACGATCGCGGATCTTCACAACTTCCTTTTGTTTGATATTTTGTAAATTTTAGCAAGCTTGTTCTTGGAAAAGATAATGCTTGATCGCTGTTTTCTCAAGCGCTCTGAATTCAAAGTTATAGTTCTCCTAGACTGGTTGAAGATCTGAGGCTGGTGTAAGTGATAGCGGAATGAGAAATCGGAGAGCCAAGTTCTAACTCCAGTTAAGTTCATTAGATTAATTTACAAGAAAATATCCCTGCGTAAGGTATGAATCCATCTATAGATTTAATATAAAGAACAATCATTCTTATCTCCAAAAATTGTTCAAGAAATATCCGCTCACAAAATCAAGAAAATTATTCTTACAGTCCAAGAAAATACGTTTTGACTTTAAATAGCCACACACTGATCTACCAAGTCTAGACTAGTTGTCAACCAAGGATAGGGGGTCTTGTTTACCTTGCTATTTAAGGTGTACCTGTGGGAAGAAAAAAATATTTATATATATATATTTTTCAAAAGGAGTGATGTAAAGTGATCCCTATAGCATCGGCCGGTAATCGAACACAAACCTCTGATTTCATTTCTCGCGTTTATTACCGTTGCACCATCCACACATGCACACAGTTTCGATGAATACGAAGAGAAAATGAGTTCAGTAGATATACATAATTAGAAATTGGTGTACGAGAAGGATGCGTCATCTCACCGGACCTATTCGCCCTATACAGCGAGGCGATTCTGAGGTTCATTATTGACCGCCACGATCTTAACACAAAATACAGATGACACAGTCTATATAGCAGACACAGAATGAAAACACTGGAGAAAAAAAACTCCTACAGAAGGTAGTGAAAGACAGCGAGAAGAAAGGATTGAACGTAAACTGCAGGAAGACAGAATGCTAGTAAAAAGGGTGAGTCCAAAATGCAACTTGCAAATCGGAGATACCAAAATCAAACAAATACATAGATTTAAAAAAATCTTGAAGTGTTCTAACAGAGGATAAAGTGTGCGACACTGAGATCCTAAAAGGAGTTGGGATGGCCAAAGATGCATTCCAAAAGCTAAGTAGAGTATTAAGAGACAGGAAAAACTTTGTTAGAAACAAAGTTTACTGAACTGTTACAAACAAGGTTACGTAATACCTTTCATCCTGTATGGCAGTGAATACTAGACAATCTCCTTAAAGATGAAGATGAGACTTGAACCAACAGAAATATGTTCTACAGAAGGATAATCAGGATACCATAGACCGAACATGTGAGTAACATCGAAGATTTTGAGAAAATGGAAACAAAAAGGAGACAGTCGTGATTTATGGGTCACATAACGAGAAAGGAGTGTTTGGAAAATCTGATACTCACAGGACGGATATAGGAAAAGAGAGTTTAGAGGAAAACAACGCATAACATTCTTGATGTTTCATAAGTAAATGGATGGTTGAACAGAGTTTAAGAGAAATAATGAAAATAGAAAAATTATTAAGAGCTACAAGTGACAGGGAGTTGTGGAGGGCCATGATCGTCTACGACTTGAGGAGACACGGCACATAAAAAAGAAGTATTAAATGATAAGCGGCTCGCATATAGAAATTTCTGCAACAAAATCTGTAAAATATTGGTAGAGAGCTTGTTTTACTGATCAGAATTTATATCGTAAGTTTAACCTTTACTGAAATGCTCCTTCTTGAGGCATTCTGGTAGATGAGGCTCTTCTTTTAGGTGCTGTGTCCCCTCATGACATAGGCGATAATGGCCCTCCACATCTTCCTGTCCCTTGTAATCTTCTCTCTATTTATTCAAGCCTCTTTCTGTCCTGTGAGTATCAGATTTCTCAGGCGTTCCTTTCAACTACCTCTTCATGGTGTTAAGTTTAAGTTTTCTTTTTTGTTTACATTTTCTCTAAAACCTTGTCGTTGTTCACATGTTCGTTCCATGCTATCCTCAGCATCTTTCGGTTGAACCATATTTCTGTTGCTTCAAGTCTATTCTTCATCTGTGAGGAGATTTTCCTTGATGTGAACTCATCATTATATGAATATTCTGCCATTTCCCCAAGTAGCTTTTATCTTATTAAAGTTAATTTTCTATGTTTTTTGACAAAATATGGATTTTTTTTATTTCATGGTTCGGTGATTTGGAAAATATTTTTAAATATCCGGTGAGACACGGGAAACGCATGGCAACTTAAAATAATATGGAGTAGATTTGTAGATGTGCAAGATGGATTCTCCCGAATAACAATTTTTTTTCTGGCACCAGACAGTGACCCAACTTACCCTGCAGTAGATGCAGCTATTGATTAGATGGAGCTGTGTATTTTACTCTCAAATTCTTTAAATGTGTATGCTTTCTCTTGTATTAATCTTATTTACAAGTCAAAATACATAAATTAAATAAGTTATAACGATTCTAAGATTGTATACATTATTTTGGGACACGCTGTATAGATCATTTTTCTTTTAAAGAGGTGTATAAATGAGAGCAAGCTCCGCTGACAGCCCAACGAAATTGAGTTCGATTCTCGCTGAAGGCCTAATATGTAGAGCTTCCGCTAAAAACTTAATCAATTATCTTCTCTTTGACGTCTTCTGCAAGTTAGCTAGACTATAACTGTTTA
Organism: Acanthosepion esculentum; assembly: GCA_964036315.1. Taxonomy (NCBI): domain Eukaryota; kingdom Metazoa; phylum Mollusca; class Cephalopoda; order Sepiida; family Sepiidae; genus Acanthosepion; species Acanthosepion esculentum. Next base: position 53,876,017 of record OZ038497.1, on the reverse strand, counting down.
TATGCTAAAGCTTGCTGATACAAGCCTGTCAATGCGTAGGCCTCCATCAACACAATGGATTGCTGAAGGAGGAAAAAAGATGGCAGTAATCGAAGATTGTGAAATAAGTCTCTCAGATAATGATTTAGCCTTGACTCGTAGCGGTCATGCCTGAAATGCTCTGCAAAGCAACCCCACAGGAGTTTGTCCAATGAAGTGTGAGTTATTTGTAACTTTTTTCTTATTTTGAAACATAGAGAAAGTGATGGTGATTCAATCCTGTGGAAAAGATAATGGCGTGTTTTAAGCTGTTAACCTTTGAACTGGTAGAATTAATTAAATGCACATATGAACATACGGTTTGAAGAATTCAGTAGAACGAATCGGACAAACGATGAGCTAATAACAATAGCAACAAAGAAATGGGTTTGACAATGTGAACGATACTTGGAATAATGCTCTTAATATTACGTATAGTGACAACGTCTTTGCAATGTCCCAAGTCTTAATAGAGTCGCTGTTTCTAATAAGTCTTCAGGTCGGCAATGACTGACAACTAATATTAGTTCATGGGCTTTAACACAATCGTCAAGTGCCCAGTGACTTGTAATAAGATGTATACCCAAATATTTCCTGGGTCATTGTTTTATTGAGAAATACTTCATATATATATATATATATATATATATATATATATATATATATATATATATATATATATATATATATATATATAAGTACTTCTCAGTAAAAGAATGACCCAGGAAATATTTGCTATTACTCAAAAAACTCAAAGCAAAGAGTGAGCCAAAACAAATAAGCTAAGATTGCTTATTCAGCGGGAAAAAGTAAATAAATAAAGATCTGACCTAATTTAAATGATAAGCGTCAAGAAGCACGTGTTACTCTCACTGCCTGATGGGAGATTACCATACTTTGGTTTCAGTTACGCAAGACGTGAAAACAATTCCAAGGCTAAGGAACGCTGGAATAAACTTATCCTGGGGTGGAACAAAGCACTACCGAAGAGAAACTTAACACTAACAGTTATACAACTGGGTGTACGCAGTTTGTTACATAAATAGGTGCGTGCCCGAGAGGTTAGAACATTCGCTTTCTGAACATGGGACCCAGGTTCAAATCTCACCATGATAGAATTGTCAGGGAAGTAACTTCTTTAGGCTATCAGCCTTGGGAGGCTTTCCCAGTGCACACACTCGGAAAGTGCCTGAAAACGGGTTGACCCACACATTGTTAAGAACATTAGATAACAGAACTTTTTCTGCCTGCCACCAGCATGCCTGACGCTAGACTCCATGAGTGCAACACACTGCACTTTCTTGGCCTCACGTTTTCGACTGACTTGAAGTGAAGCGACTGCATCAAATCAATAGCTGCATCTACTGCAGGGTAAGTTGGGTCACTGTCTGGTGCCAGAAAAAAGTTGGTAACTCGGGAGAATCCATCTTGCACATCCACAAATCTACCATTGCATGGAATACTGTTGCCATATCTGGTCTGGTGCCCCAGCTGTTCATCTCTAGGTTCTCGATAAAATCCAAAAAAGAATCTGTCATGTAATTGATCCTGATCAGACGTCTCGACTTCAGTCACTTTCTCACCGACGTGATGCGGCCTCCCTCTGCCTTTTCTACAAATATTGTCATGGCAATTGCTCTGCGAAGGTTTTCTCCCTCGTGTCCCGACTACATGAATTTAAGCCTTCTACTAGGTTGGCATCTAGGTCCCACTGTCATACTCTTGAAACAGCTAAATGCAGCTGTCACATCTACTCCAACAGTTTTTTTTCTCGCACTTCTCACCTGTGGAAGTCTGCTTCGTTAAAATGCAGCCCTGATAATTACAATCATCAAAAGTTTAAAAGCAACATTAGTCTTCATTTTCTGTTTTCTTGTGTTCCGTCTATCTTTTGTCCTTTCTTCAATCCTCCTTATTCTCAGATTGTTTTTCTCTTTCACTTTCACAGACTGTAACTGTGGCACGTCTGCTTTGCTTGCGGTGAAAGGATTATATATATATATATATATATTATTTTTTTTTAATCGGAATCACCTCAGGCAAAGCAGTAATGTCACTAAAATTCAAAGGGTACATGGCGTGGAAGAATTAGGAACAGGATCATTAATGATGAGCAGAAAAAGAAGATAGTCATCAGATTGATAGTAGTTATCGATTAACATTACATATACATTTTTGCCGATTAAAGGTAGCTGGAAAGCATTGATCCGGAAGGGAGTTCCACAAGCGAAAATTGCAAGAGAAGAAATTGTTAGCATAGAATTGTCTTTTCTGTCAGTTGTTTCTTACATGTCACGCGATGTGGATCCCCGACTCGGTAGTTAGATAATGTAGATGTCGACATGATTAATAAAAATAGTTAGGTTAACATTCCCTGTGTTGAAAGCTTTTCATTGCCGAACCAAAATGAGTGGAGTCACCGGCCTGGAGAAAAAGCCGAGCTGACACATCACTACTGTCAACATGCTACGCAAGGAAAATTATATTTCCAGTCAGAAAGTGACAGTTGACATTTTTGTGACCTATTCGAGGAAAGAAGGCTAAGTGAATTTAACATCCTCAGGTTATATTAAAGACAGGAAAAACGGGAAAAACGCTAAACTCGTTAACGGGTTTGTGCGAAAGAATGGCAAAATAAAGACAAAGAAGTATGACAAAAGACCAAACATAATTAGGGCAACAAAGGAAAGAACGTTGTAGAGAGCCATGATCCCCGAGACATGAAAGTATTTTGTACATAACTGAAGAAATGCTTCTTATTAGTATATCTCGATGTAGGTATATATTTATATAAAGTTCATCTAATACAAGGTTCAAGGGTCACTCATCGTAGTGAGATTCTGAAAGAGATGTGGGGTATGAATGTAATTGGATAGTAGTTAAGTTTAAGATTATAAAGAGAATGGAGACCAAAGACTTGAAATATTTGAGACTGTTATGTTCAAGAAAACATCCCAGCGGTAATGTGTTCTATAAAGTAGCGGTTCTTAAGTAAAGCCTCTCTGATTATAACTTTTTTCTTAAAATTGAAGTAGTGGGGAAATGTAGACAATTCGATTCCAAGAAAGTATCATCGTGAATCTTCGCTATAAACGTCTGAAATGGAAGACCAAAAGAGTGAACATTTGCCATTGAAGTAGCGATGGATTAGTGAGAGGTTTGCAACATTGCCTTTGTAGGAAAGAAATCGTCAACGATTTTGAAATCTATCAAGGCTGTGAAATGAAGAGTAAGAGACAGAAATTTTATTTAATCCTTCTCTTGTTAAAATAAACCATGTTCTTTGTTGTGTAGAAGAACATTAAAAACGTTTATTTAAAAATCAGATAAAGATAGCTGTGTCGAAATCTTTGGTCTACACTGTACCAGATGACACTTCTCCATCCAACAACAAAGGCATCGTTCGCAGTCAACAAAGCGAGACGATCAGAGAAGAGAACACACACTCCATTTGCCAAATACGTATAGTTCACTTAATTAAGCGACTAAATGCATTCATTTGTACAGATTCACTTTCTTTCGCAATTTTTCCGGTCCTCTGATCGCTTGGTTAACTACGGAAGCCCAGAGTGGGCGTAAAATGTTAGTTTCCTTAGGCGCGTTCTTCCTTTCAAGAATCTTTCATGCAGTTATGTCAGCTTGAGTTACTTTTCCACTTGTTTTGACAAATAGCTGGACACTATTAAATATGCACGATTTATTTTTCAGATATTATTATTATTATTTTCTTCTGAATGGCTTTTCTGTATTTAACTTAAGATCTTGAATTATAGAGTCCTCCATCAAACCATCCGATCTCATACAGATAACACCGTTTACAGCAACAAAACAACCTAGACTTCTGAAGCAACGGGATACTAGGTATTATTCCGATTTACTTAATGTAGGATTTTAATTTAGGTGCTACAGACCCCAAAACCTCAATGATGACAGGCAAAACAGTGGCCTCGAATATTCAACATTATTTCAATATTTTCTCTGGAAGTCGGCGTATTTGTTAAGGTTGCCAATATTTTTGACCTTGATATTACGATCAATAGGAGTAGGCACATATTTAGTTAGCTTGTCTCGGTAGACTAAGTATGATTGAGTAGTGAATTCGATTCTCATTGGGTGCCCCTTAAGCACGGCATTGTGTCACAACTAAACTATGCTTCGTAAATTAGTAAAATAAAAAAAATAGGGAACGTCTATCAGTCTAACATGTGAAGATATCGGAACTCCCACTAGAGAGACACTCATACACAATTGCAAATATTTATTGTCATGCGATGTCCACTTAGACATACAAGAATCTTTACAAACTTACGGACATATAGAATTATCTACGGGTTTAATAGACGTGACACGTGTCTGTCCAATGAGAACTGATCCAAACATAATTAAAAATAACCAGAGTTTCTGTTTTTTAGTCTGTTTTCTCTCAGAGCCTGGTGAATCTTTAACAAAAGTGAAATATGATATACTGATAACCTGATAAACTGATATACTTCCCTATTTGTTCTTTACATTGTCACACACACGCACATTCATATATATATATATATATATATATATATATATATATATATATTAAAATAATAAGAAAGAATAGTAATAATTAAATTTATAAATTTAGGTTCAGTTTTAAAACATGGAAATTTTCTGTGCCGCGATGGAATCATATTTTTAAAAAGAAAAAAATTATAATATATATATATATATATATATATATATATATATATATATATATATATATATATATATATATATGATTTATTCGAACATTATGACATAAATATGTTATAAAATCACGTTTGTGGTGGGAATTTTCTTTAAAGATAATCCGAAATTGATTCTAGCCATGGTATATGAATAAAAAAAAACAGTGCTCCACAGTAATAAGAGCTAATATACAAGTATAGAATTGGTGTATATATATAATATACATTCGCACTACAAATGTGATTTTATAATGTATTTATGTTATAATTTTCGAATAAATTATATTTGCTCTACCGTGTATTGAGCACTCATTTAAGATTAGTATTTTTGATTATTGGACTTTATTCCGTATACACCAATCCTGTACACACGTACACACGTACACACACACACACACACACACATACACACACACACACACACATATATATATATATATATATATATATATATATATATATATATATATATATATATATATATGTGTGTGTGTGTGTGTATGTATGTATGTATGTATGGGGGAGTTAAATTGGATATATTTAGACAGTAATTTTTTTTATAACAGTTTGGTTAAAGAATGAAAAATATTTTTGTGTTAAGGATTTTTTGTTTAGTTTTATATATATATATATATATATATATATATATATATATATATATATATATATATATATTTATATGTATATATATATATATATATACACACACACACACATATATATATATATATATATATATATATATATATATATATATATATATATATATATATATATATGTCAAATTTTCCTTGTTTCCGGTAAAAAAATTGAATATAAATTCCGATGTCTGAGTACTTTTGGTTTTCAAAAGCCATTATCAAAACCTTTTTGTTGATAATGGTGTGAATATCTGCTTGTTGTCAGTTTTATCTTTTTATTTCCAAATATCCCGTATTCATGTTGTAAAATATGTTTATTTTATTTGTTTATACATTTAAAAAATTACCTTGATTTTTTTTATAGTTAATGCTTCTGACAAATTGTAGATATATCTGTATCTACCTATATATGTTAATAATACAAATCAATAACTGCTGTCGAAATACGTAAAATTTTACGACTTTAAGATCGCGCTGAAGTTTTGAATAATAAATGGCCAATACGTGACAAAAATGACAATAAATCATCGGCCTCTGAAACAGACTGTCACCATGCAGTTGTCATTCCTATGTCTAGACTATCTGTCTTTGTAATCGTTCTATATCAGATATTGAGATTACTTCATATACATATAACACAAATTTAACCATACATTAATCTCTCTGACTCAAACACTCACTCAGTCAATCAATCTCTCTTTTTCTATCTCTCTCTCTACTCATGTGCACATAAGCACACGTACTGGCGAACACACATACACGCATACACACGTGTGCTCGCACAGACACACACACACACACAGAAAAAAAGACAAATCAAGCAAAAAAGGCATAAATCACATTTTTTAAACTTAATATAAAAATAACGCCAAAATTCCCAGACATTTGCTGATACTTCCTGACGAGTGGACCGAACAATATATATATATATATATATATATATATATATATATATATATATATATATATATATATACATGAGTCCATCCTTCAAATCTAGAAATCTGACATTCATCCTTGCATTGAATACAGTTGCCATACATGCTATGGTGTATGGTGCCCGCGCTGTTCATTTAGAGATTCAATCCAAATCAAATCCGAAGATGGCTATCCACTGTGATGCGTCCTGACATATCGACGCCAGTCACTTTCTCACAAACGTGATGTGGCTTCCCTCTGTCTTTTCTACAAATATTTTCATGGCAACTACTCTGACGAGCTGTTTCTACTGGTGCCCCAACTGCGTGCATTTAAGCATGCTACTAGGTTGGCAATTCGTTCCCACCCTTTCACTGTCGAAACAGTTAAATGCAACACTCTCTTTTACTCTAATAGCTTGTTCTGCCGCACTTCTCAACAGTGGAACTCCCTTTTTCTCACATGTTTCCCTGATAACTATAATATTCAAAAATTTAAATGTTATGTCAATCGACATCATCTGATTCTTTGATCCTGATCGCCGTACTTCTCTTTATCCTTTCCTCGAACACCCCTCTTTACTCTTACTCTCTGTAACCCCTTGCGTGCTAGCGGCACTCCCGCCTTGCTTGGAATTAAATGTTTAATATATATATATATATATATATATTAATGCATGTTTCATTAAATAATATAGACAAGTTTTGTCTATTTACTTTAAGTAAGTTCCTTTCGTATTGTCTGATAAGCTTAATCACATTATCGTTGAAAGTCGAAAGGAAAACACCATATTGACACATGTTTGAATCCAATCTAAGCTTTCGGCTTACATAAGCCATTATCAAAGATGACAATTTCAATAAATCAAACAACACATATACGAAACCACAATAATGGCCCGCTGTTGCTGTTTGAATAAGCTCAAAGAAACGACAAACTCTTATTTACGAGCCAAGGAAGCGAAAAACGCGTCGTAGCTCGTGACGTCACACATGACCACGCGAGAGTGAAAACGAGAAGTATTAAGTATATATATATAATTGTGTGTGTGTGTGTGTGTGTGTGTGTGTGTGTGTGTGTGTGTGTGTGTGTGTGTGTGTGTATAAACAGACGAGGACGATATAAGGATAGTGCTCGATGTAAAATATAAAAAAAATGCTGTTAAATTTACAATCCAAGATACAATCAAAAAATATTTTACAAACGTTTGGGGCGGTTTCCTGACACAAAAAAAACTTAAAATTGTCCATACAAGCGTATGTCCAATAGCCCCTGGGTGTACATCAATGCAGTAAGGCATAACAAATGTTGAAAATGTCCCCCGCTTGCTTCTACACACGCATGCACCCGTCGGATCATTCAGTGGCGGACCATTTCAAATACTCCCACAAAGTGTCTGATGGGGTTTTACACGCCCGCATTACACGTCGATGAAGATAATCAATCAGCTATATGAGAATAGTTCACATAAACGAAGAAGTCCATCCTTCAAAGTGATGTGGCTTTTACAAACTTTACTGCGAGACAGCCGCATAAATATATTGCTGTCCACATGAAAGTTTAATATATGCGTTGTGTATCAAAAATACTTTTACAAACTTTGGAGGCGTGTTGCTCACGACAAAACAAGAACAAAAGTCCACATAAAACATATATCCGCAAATCCTTCGTTTTGGGGAGAATTGAATGCGTCAAGGCCGCATTCATTTCACTTAAAAACGCTTAGTATCTAAAATTCAGACATGAAATGGAAATCGACAGATCAGCGTGGCTATGTTTAAATGGATGTATACATTAAATTGCAACCACGTCATTTGTACACATGTATTTAACTGTGGTCCCGTAGTGTATACACACACGCACACACACACACAGCCATATATATATTGTTATACAGACAGATATACTCCCTGAGGAAGGCCGGAGGACATAACACCTGAAACGTTGTGATAGCAACAAAAAGATGAGTACAATAGTTCGAATATATATAGTCTAAATAGTCTCTCTCTCTCTCTCTCTCTCTCTATATATATATATATATATATATATATATATATATAATGCTTGAAACGTGATCTGTGGGACCAGCAAAAAAAAACAGCTTCTTGGGGAAATAAAATATAATCAATGGACCCTTGAGATTATCTGTTTTCTAATTAAAATTATATATATATATATATATATATATATATATATATATATATATATATATATATGGTGGGGGGTTCATGCTAGAAGCA
>OZ038497.1:53854997-53862497 GCA_964036315.1 Acanthosepion esculentum | reverse complement strand
GTCGTAGTGTGACCGATGTAATTATTTATGAATTCGGTTTGATCAGGAACACAGCTCCTTAAGGGGCATTTGAACTCATAAATAATGTTCGTTCATTGTAATTTTGATTTTGCTGGTGTGTTGTCATTTTTTAGTATAAGCTTATTTCTTTTAAATTCTTTGTGGTAGATTATTTTCATTTTTTTTATTCGGGTCAGTTTGGTAGTGTATTTCTTTATGATATTTCTTAGTGAAGACTCATCTTGCTTGTAATTGATGTGCATTTGGTTTTTGTAGACAATATTTATGTTATTTTTGACTATGTATTGTTTACTTTGGGGATAAATAGTCTAATTTGGCGGTCTATATGGTGGTTAGGGAAGCCATTGTTAACTAGTGACCATTTTGCGTTATTGAGTTCTTTAAGGAAGACTAGGCGAGAGGATGAATTCTGGTGTGCTCTTTTTAGGAAGTTTTTATCACTGCTATTTTGTATCTGAGTGGGCATTCGACCTTAAAGCTAAGGTGGCAAGAGTTTCTACTAGTGGGAACTTTATACAATGTGTTGGTAAAAGTGTTGTTACTATATTCTACGAGAACGTCTAAGAATAGGAGTTTATATTTTTGACTAACTTCGTAGGTAAAGTTAAAAAAAGAGATTTTTTTTCAGATGTGGCCTTGAAAGTATCTATTATCTTTTGTGTAAATGAAGGATTACTGTCTAAATACACAATATATATATATATATATATATATGTGTGTGTGTGTGTGTGTGTGTGTGTGTGTGTGTGTGTGTGTGTGTGTGTGTGCATTGAGCGAGGTCGACTTGAACATTGGGATCAATTTCGTGCAAATATTAAAGAAAGTGGTCAGCATACTGCTCCTCTCATTGATGACCTTACCTGCCACTGTGGCTTTGTCGGCCGCAGTAAAGGAGGCCTTGGTGTCCACTTGCGGAAATTTGTTGCAATTGATCCACAACCACTTGAAAAAAAATGGCTCAACTAAATGTTCCATTTGCGTAAATGATTGTAAAACTTCAGCAGGCCTTGGGAGATACAAGAGTGCCCATAAAATTTGAGTACCTCTTTATTTTACTGTGCCCTCATTTGTCGTCCTCGACGTGTGAGCTCACCACACACAGGCACATACACATACACATAAGGAGGCACGGTGAAGTAGTGGGTAGCGGAATGAGGGCTCGGAGAATTGGTGTCGAATACATTACATTCACTTACATGCTAATACCCTCTCCTCCTGCCAGGTATGGGTAAATAGCAGGACAGACTGGGTTTTATAGCCTTGGATGACAACTGGTCTAGGAGGAGGACAACAAGGTTTGTTTGATGACCTTGAGACACGTAGTGCACCAGGTTTTTGTATTCGGCCCCTCAAAAAGTGTGGTTTGTTCTGTACAAAGCCTTCACCACAGAAATCAAATCATGTGCTGGTGTCTGGCTGTCGGTTCCTAGGAATTGAGTTGCTGACTTTCATACGTCGAATAAGACGGGAGAGTCCACCATACATAATTAAGAAATATTGCGATCACATCGGGTCTGGTGTAGCTTAATTTGAATTTAGAGATTTTGGATAAAATCCAAAGCCATGTTATCATTCATGATCCGACATCTCAGCTTCATTTTTATACCGACGTAATATAGCTTCCCTATGCCTTTCTATAAATATTTTCATGGTTATTATTCTGAAAATCTTTCCTCATGGGTATCCCCAGTTTGTGAATTTAATAGAGAAATACTATATTGGTAGCAAGATCTCAACATTTTACAGTTGAAATGGTTAGATGTAATCGTAAGTTCTATGTTAACAGTTTTTTCTTTCACATTTCCCGCTAGTTGAACCCTATTCCGGCTTCAACTTTGATCTACAAAAATATAAATGCAAATGCCAATCATCATCTTCTGTCTTCTTAATACCAGCACTTTATTGTTCGTTCTACTTAATAATATTTTCCAAATTCTCTCATGGTGAGCAACCGCATAGGTCTTATTGTCTTTATCGCCACATAGCGAAAAAAACATATTTTAAATCAATTAATATATATATATATATATATATATATATATATATATATATATATATATATATATATATATATACTGCATCCCCATAGAAAGGGAACCGTCGTTCGATACGACGTGATTTAACAGACTCCATCACGAAAAAGCAAGACGATCAAGGAAAGCTGATGAGTGTCTTTATGAGAAATCCTCTCAGTCATTTACTTCTATAGTAATTGATTTGTTTATGTTTGTATACGAAACTGAGCTATGACGAGAAGTATTTGCTTAAATGCACTGTTCACCCTTTCTTAAATGCACTGTTCACCCTTGCTTGATCGGTAATTGTTTTTAGTTGATTAATGCATTTCGGATATATATATATATATATATATAAATGACAATAGGAAAACAGTAATTGCTGACGCGTTTCGTCCAATGTGGACTTTTTCAAAGCAAAATACGAAATTAATTTAATTAAAGAAAGACAAATAATAAAAACAAAAAACAGAGTGTTCTTAGCAACTGGAATGTAGGAAACGCTATTTTCATTTTGTCAACTGAAAATAACGTCAGTTAATGTCACGTGTGGAAAAATTATCATTAATCTGTGTTTAATATTATCATTAATCTGTGTTTTATGTTATTATTAATTTTCTTTCTTTAATTAAATTCATTTCGTTTTTTGCTTTGAAAAAGTCCACATTGGACGAAACGCGTCAGCAATTACTGTTTTCCTATTGTTCTTTATTTATAAAGATTGTCTTCTCTAAAAGTTAACTTTGAGAAATTTTCATATATATATATATATATATATATATATATATATATATATATATATATATATATATACATATACATTCTAATTATAAACAAGACGAAAATATACTAAGAAACTAATAAGTACTAATATGCCCACCACAGATCCTAGTAAAAAAAATAAAATTAATTATATACTATACTAAATTCAATATATCCAATTTAATCATTCGTAATGACTCCTCACCACCAATTAACGTGTTTAACACCAACATTGTATAGAAATTTAAATGTCCCTTGGCAGATTATATCTCGAACAGAAAAAGTAATATATATGTTGGTCATACTACTACTAATTTGTCTCGACGGTTGAATTTTCATTTTAATGATTCATCAAACGTATCACAACATTTACAACCGCAATAATAAACATAAACTAAAAATTCTTAAATCTATCTATATTAAAAAAAAGAATCCTTAATAAAATTAATTACGAAAACTGCACAAATGTTTATAAATGTTTACAGTATATAGTTTTAAATATTTAAGCTTTAAGAAGATGACATTGTGATAATGTCGAAATTACTTGCAATAAATGAATATGTATCAACATGCTAATTTTCTCTCTTCCTTTATTAAGGATACTAAGAGACTTGTCCGTGAAAATGAGCAGATCCTATTAAAAATAGGTGGATGAAACTACATTATAATAATAACTAAATTATACAATGAGATATGAAATATATATATATATATATATATATATATATATAAATATTAAAAAAGACAGAAACCGCAAACGTTTTCGCTTATAATGTGGATGTGTATATATTACATTTTATTGTTCATATTTCTGTTACACGTCTGGTCGGATCGCACACATACATTCGTGTAAGCACGCGCAAACAGGCATCCATGGAGAACAAATACACATACACACACTGACAAAAACAGATAGACTACTCACGGCCAAACACGCGAGCCCTTCGCAACACAGCATATGTATGTGTACGGTCTGACCAGACGTTTAGCAGAAATATGAAGAATAATATATAATATATACACTAATACAAATCCACATTATAACAAAAAACTTTTGCGGTTTCTCTTTTTTTAATATATATATTTTTTTCTCTAGTTAGAAGAGCTATAACCGTTTCCATATATATATATATATATATATATATATATATATATATATATATATATATATATATATATGTATATATATATATATATATATATATATATATATATATATATATATATATATTGTTGAGTCTTGACTCAATGTTGAATCTCGCCTATTGCATGGAATAATAATGCAACACAAAATGTACTTAGAACAAGAATGTATTATAACAAGAAAGTGTACACAATAAGTACATATAGTATTTCTGTATATTTCTGGGAAGACGTTCCTGGAGAATGTGTTGACTAGTCGCAGTCGATCAGAGTCTCTAGTTGGATCTCGTGATTCCTCTTCCCTCGTCTTCCGGTATCAACCATTATTTATATAGTTGGTAGTCACCTATGCAGATTAGGTGGATCCCACCACAACATATATATATATATATATATATATATATATATATATATATATATATATATATATATATATATATATATATATATATATGGCAATTGATTATAATGGATCATACCGCTACGTATACACATATGTATATAACGTTTTAAATAATTTGTAGCTAATGAAGTTAGGATTAATTAAATATTTCTTATGCTTTGGTCGACATTCTTGTTACTTATCATCTCTATCCAAAGCTATAGAGTTTCTTTTTGCCGTAAAAGAATAAATCTATTTTTATATCGTTATCGCGCTTTCATTCTACAACGAACAGGGCTAGTGATCCTTAATGAAGTCGCCCTATTGGTTTCAATGATGGCGAAACAATTAAAAGACATTCAGCATTCTTGTCTTACACTTTACTGTTGGAAATAAGATTATGTAGTACAAGAATAAAGGAGCTAAATCCTAAACTTTTTGGTGTTTAAAATTATAAAATAATATCTTTACATATATATATATATATATATATATATATATATATATATATATATATATATATATATATATATATATATATATATATGTCTGTGTGTCTATATATATATATGTGTTTGTGTGTGTGTGTGTGTGTGTGTTGGTGTGTGTGTAAATAATAAAAAGAAATGACAATAATAATGTCATCTGTTCGTATATATTTTAATTTTTTTTTATCATGTCACACCAAGCAAAGCATCAAACTCACTAAGGCACTCGTGGTTACTGAGTAATAGAGAATATGAAAAAGGCTTAAGTCGAGATAATATAAGAAGAACATGAATCGTGAAGACAGTCGATAACGATAGACAGTGCATTTAACTTTTTGAAGCTCTGAGTTGAAAAGCAAGAAGACGGAAGCATGTTCCACAAGCGAAAAGTGATATAGAACTCTCTATTAGTATAGAATTTACGGTTACATCTAGCCCTTTCAAATGTAAAAAAGATGAGACTACCGCTAATCTACTTAGTTCAGAAAGTCATGTGCCATGCGTGATACACGCTTAGGTGATCGTGTATCTTTTGATACATGACTGATGAGGCAGATTTTTTCCCGCAGTAGGTTGCTATTTCTTTATGCGGTAGACCAGTTGCCATCGATTGGTATAGAACTCAGTCTATCCTGCTTTTTACCCATAGCTGGGGAGTGAAGAAGAGGATTCATACCTTTCCCAAGGAGATTAGCACGTAAGTGAATGTAGTGGATCAAGTACTGCACTTACAATAATAAAGGCTAGGTACCATAAAAGTTAAAATGTTAAACTACACAATCACCATGAAACTATTTATAAAATCGTTGAGGCCTTGTGCCACATGTAATCCTAGTGGGGGTGGTAACTAGATATCATTATTTATAAAATAGTTGAGGCCTTGTGCCACATGCAACCCTCGCTGGTGGTGGTAGCTAGATATCACTATTTATAAAATAGTTGAGTCCTTGTGCCACAATCAACCCTCGTGGTGGGTTGTAGCTAGATATCACTATTTATGAAATAGTTGAGGTCTTGTGCCACATGCAACCCTCGTGGCGGGTGGTAGCTAGATATCACTATTTATAAAACAGTTGAGGCCATGTGCCACATGTAACCCTCGTGGGGTGTGGTAGCTAGATATCACTATTTATAAAATAGTTGAGGCCTCGTGCCACATGTAACCCTCGTGGGGGGTGGTAGCTAGATATCACTATTTATAAAATAGTTGAGGCCTTGAGCCACATGCAACCCTCGTGGGGTGTGGTAGCTAGATATCACTATTTATAAAATAGTTGAGGCCTTGTGCCACATGCAACCTTCGTGGGGGGTGGTAGCTAGATATCACTATTTATAAAATAGTTGAGGCCTTGTGCCACATGTAACCCTCGTGGGGGGTGTTAGCTAGATATCACTATTTATGAAATAGTTGAGGCCTTGTGCCACATGCAACCTTCGTGGGGGGTGGTAGCTAGATATCACTATTTATAAAATAGTTGAGGCCTTGTGCCACATGCAACCCTCGTGGGGTGTGGTAGCTAGATATCACTATTTATAAAATAGTTGAGGCCTTGTGCCACATGTAACCCTCGTGGGGGGTGGTAGCTAGATATCACTATTTATGAAATAGTTGAGGCCTTGTGCCACATGCAACCCTCGAGGGGGGTGGTAGCTAGATATCACTATTTATAAAACAGTTGAGGCCATGTGCCACATGTAACCCTCGTGGGGTGTGGTAGCTAGATATCACTATTTATAAAATAGTTGAGGCCTTGTGCCACATGCAACCCTCGTGGGGGTGGTAGCTAGATATCACTATTTATAAAATAGTTGAGGCCTTGTGCCACATGCAACCCTCGTGGGGGTGGTAGCTAGATATCACTATTTATAAAATAGTTTAGGCCTTGTGCCACATGCAACCTTCGTGGGGGGTGGTAGCTAGATATCACTATTTATAAAATAGTTGAGGCCTTGTGCCACATGCAACCCTCGTGGGGGTGGTAGCTAGATATCACTATTTATAAAATAGTTGAGGCCTTGTGCCACATGCAATCCTCGTGGGGTGTGGTAGCTAGATATCACTATTTATAAAATAGTTTAGGCCATGTGCCACATGTAACCCTCGTGGGGGGTGGTAGCTAGATATCACTATTTATGAAATAGTTGAGGCCTTGTGCCACATGCAACCCTCGTGGGGTGTGGTAGCTAGATATCACTATTTATAAAATAGTTGAGGCCTTGTGCCACATGCAACCTTCGTGGGGGGTGGTAGCTAGATATCACTATTTATAAAATAGTTGAGGCCTTGTGCCACATGCAACCCTCGTGGGGGGTGGTAGCTAGATATCACTATTTATAAAATAGGCGTAGAGAATCTACATTACGGCAGTGGGAAAATGACTTAAAATGCCAGGTAAGGACCAATAATATTTCAGATTTGTCGTTGAATTTAATCGAGAATCTATAAATACATCGCAGGAGCACCAGACAAGATGTGGCATCCATATTTAACTCTAGAATGAATGGTAGACTTATAAATATGTAAGGTAGATCCTGGGGAAAATAAATGTCGACACCGTAATCCAGTTTTCCTAGCTGCAAACTTAACATTTAATTCAATATACTCTTTCCACTTCATGTCAGCAAAAAGCGTCAGTCCGAGAAACCTGAATTAATCACTCTCCGAGAGGTTAGCAACAGCTATTCTGAT
>OZ038497.1:53799997-53849997 GCA_964036315.1 Acanthosepion esculentum | reverse complement strand
ACTGTGGCTAATTCGTAGTATTTATTATTGTACACGATACAAAACTATGATAGAAAGCCGAAAATAGGTAAACCGAAGGTCTTGATCTCAGTATCCCTTCATGGAACTATTTAAATTGAGCGGTCCTTTTGTAAAAAGTAAAAAAAAATATGGAAATACATTGAGTTGAGAAATGTTGCTAGATTAGCAACCATAAGTCATTCTGCGAGTCACAACATTTGTCAGGATTGAAAAATATCGATTTTTTTAGGATTCCATAATAGAAAAGGATTATGGGTAACTTTGAAACTTTGCTTAAGTCATATGTAATTGCATACTATTAAGAATTGAAGAAAAGGACACCAGTAGTTTAACATATTTTAATTTTGTTATATTTATTTTCGCGCAAATATTCTTGGGGAAAGTCGTGGATCCACGTCCTCTCTCCCCAGCTATGAGTTAATTAATTGTAATTGTATCAGAAAATCCATATTATATCCATTTTGTTACGTGCATGGCCGTTAATAATTGAGCATGACTCAAGACTTAAATGTTAAGATGAAACAATATTTAATTACAACCGCAAATAAATATTTTACAAGAACAAAGGAGTAAAATTCAACCAAAGATAATTAACCATTTCTGTGAATACCTTGTTAGTAGCGCGGCTCGGCTTAACGTCTGTTAAATTCTAAATCAAAGCCCAAAACATCGACGCACAATAATTCAAACTAATTCAACTGGATAGTTCCACTCAATAGTCACACAATAATCACTCCAGTCAGTAGCCTGACACCGCTATTTATACATCTGTCGTTGAACATATATTCATACGTCCAGATTTTCAAGATCGAAGCCCTGTGTCAGTAGTTAATAATTTTCGTCCTATATGGCACACATTTTATATAGATAAAGCTCACTATTTACATTATTCTCGAGGACACATGGCACAGTGGATAAAGGCGTTGGTTAGATGCAGTGACAGGACCCAAAGACTGTGAGTTCAATACCCTGTTAAGGCAGTGGAGAACTTGGAGAGGGGAATTAACAGGAGATAACTGATAACTGACATCTATTAGACATGGCACGTGGAACTAGAACAGTCTACCCCCAGTGAGCGGAATAAAGGGTTCAGTTCGACATTCCAACCACCTGAAGAAGTCCGGAGCGCACAACGGCCGAAACGTTGTTATAAATATGGCGACAAAGATGAGGACAATAGTCCGAATAATGTAAATAGTGTACATAATACCTCATCTCAGAAATGTAGACATATACTAGGTAAAGCTCTTTGTAACGTGTGAGGTGTACTTTTGAGTACTTTTGTTTTATTTCTGTAAGACATGGGCTACCAGGGATCCCTTTAATGAGTCTATCGAAACAAATAAAATGGAATTATCGATGTCCTCATGTGCCACAATTTTTAGATTTTACACTTCAAGATCCTTATATTTTGATAGTTTTTTTTCAAAGATACATTACAATCTGCAATGATTGCCATGTCAATGAGGAAGTATATTCTGTTTTTTTTTTCTTTTGTTTTTTGTTTTTTGCTGTCTGGCCGATTAGTTTTGATTTCTCTACCTCTGTGTATTGTACTTATTCTATCTCCGTTAGTTAACATGACTTTTGCGCTATCCCAATCCATCATAAATAATGGCATATTATTATAACGCCCAATATTAATATTTTTGATTGTTATCGCAATATTTTGTTAAAGTTGTCAAGCTCAAATATTTAACGGCGGGATAGAGGAATTTCTACAGTTATTTTATTGTGGTAGGAGTCGCAATGATCTTATTCAATCATTAACTTAGGATTGAAGATTCATCAGAAAATTCAAATAAGAAATCCGTGACATTTTCTAGTTATAATTATTTTAAATTTACAGCTTCCCAATGAGAAGCGAGATTCCGCAACGAGTAAATATTTTAGGACCAACAATTTGAACTGGAAATAAAAATCTGCCATATTTTAATTGAAATCGTTTAATGAAATGGGAATTGAAAATAGCGTTTTCTTTTTTAATCTGATGACATCAATGAACACAAAACCAGCTACATAAAAGAATAAAGCTTCTCTGTCGTTCTCAAGATGCATGTCGTCAGTGGATTATCTCCGTTGAATGACAGCAGCTTCCATTCATGGAGAATTTAATAGCCCGCAATTCGAATTAGAATCTCATAAAACCGCTGAAAACATGAAATGTCTTCTTTGTTCTTTCAGGGGCCATCATCGTATGCGGATAAATGGATTCCTATATAAAGATTGGAAGCTTAATAAGGACATGAGTATGTGGTCTTGTTAATAATTAATGGAGTAAAAAGGGAATATTTAATATTCCCTTTTTATGTTTTATGATTTCTTCTTTTTCTTCTTCTTTTTCTTCTTCTTTTTTTTCTTCTTTTTCTTCTTCTTTTTCTTCTTCTTTTTCTTCTTCTTTTTCTTCTTCTTTTTCTTCTTCTTCTTCTCACTTAACAGCGACAATTTAATTATTTGTTATAAATATCAAAAGCTTGATTTTAATTGATCAAACAAACGTCGGAATTAAAACGAGAATATAAATTAAATTATCGTAGAATCTTTAACCATATCTGCGGTCATCAATTTCAAAGATACCGTGTAATCGGTTATCTTAAAAAAAAAAATTCGATTTTTCCCGAGCGGGTATATCAGTAGAATGACAAACGTGAGGTCTAGTTTTTAAAATAAATGCAGAAAAAAATTAACTATGATCTCGGCCTTTTGCCTGTGACGAAAGTGAAGTATCTGTTCTTATCTTATTTTAGATGTGCGAAGGCGCCCGCCACCAGGGATTCCAAACTTCCAGCACCACCTGCTTTATTCGATTAAATCACTGAAATCGGAGTCATATCGATTTCAGAGTCAGTGGTCGCAGAGACAGGGAAATATTTGTCGTTGTTCCGTATCAATATTCATATGTACAGGCACCTACATGAAAACGACCTTGTGTCACATGCTGCCTTAGTAGGAAGGGCAGGTGTACTGATATATTATCAGTTACCTCCCCTTAAGATCTACGAGGTATAAATACCACCCTGTAATATCTGTCAGTAGACGAGTAGTCAGGGTAAAGTCCAATAAAGCTTTGGTATAAGTTTATTCATTGATTCTGTTTTTACTACAACCTATTGCACTTACAATGGAACTTTATATGCTGCCAGAATGATTTACCTATGACTCAGAAAGCGAAGTCACAGATAAACGCTGGACTCACTGGCTCGAAACTTTTACGAACTTCGTTGAAACTCTACGCCTTAAGAACCCGCATCGGCTTATTAACAAGCGTTCTCTTCTGACTGTGTGTCTCATTCATTCAACGATATCATTGTAGACTGTAAAACTTATGAAGAAGCGATAGAAAGATTACACACAAACTACGTGAAGCCCAAATTTGAACTCTTTGCCCATCATATACTTGCTACCAGGCGACAGGAATCTGGCGAAACATTGGATCAGTTCCTAAAGACCCTTCGGAAATTAAACAGGGACTGCAATTTTCGCCCCATGACCGCTTTGGAGGCACAAGAGGAACATATTCTAAACACCTTCGTAAATGACCTACGCAATATTCAGGTAAGGCAACGCCTTCTTGAAAATAAGACCCTTATCTTGAAAGCTACTTATGAACAAGCTTATACTTGCGAGCTTGCTATACAGCAGTTCAGCTTGTATTTTCAACCCGATACTGTGGGTGACGCTCTAACACAACCTGTTCCTACTGTCCCTCCTCTCTATGATGATTCAACTTACTCTCCTGCCCAGGATGTTCCACCTTTAAACACCCCAGAACAACCTGTCACTGCTGCATCAACCAAACGGTCATGTTACAACTACGACCTAAATCCGCACTCACGACTTTCATGTCCTGCCATGGAAGCTCATTACCACAAGTGTGGTAAAATGGGACATTTCTCTAAGTTATGCCGTTCGTTTAAAAATATCTCTTACAAAGCTAACCGTCCTGTCAGTTCGTTATTATTTACTGCAATATTAGACTTGTTCCCTGAATGTCTTTCAAAAATTATTATAAAAATTAAAATTAACGGAGTCATCACCAACACATTATTACACACTGGCAGTTCGGAAAACTATATCAGAGACAGTCTAGTAAAAATTCACAAATGGCACTATGTGCCCCCTCCCCCAAGACAGTAACAATGGCGAACGCAGCTTTGTCATCACACGTAAGTGGATATTGTTTGGCCGATCTACATTATAACGGCTTCTCATATAAAGCTGTTGTGAAGTTATCGACAATGAAAGACCTTTGTTGTGATCTGGACCACGATTTTTTTCCAGCAACACACTAGCATAGATATCCCGTTCAGTGTAGATTAAAGATTTTCGGGCTGACTGCAGCCAACATTCCGTACTATCACTTTTTGAAGACCTAATAAAGGAGTGTAAGTCAATAGCTATTAAGAGCCGACGTTATTCGCATGACGACAAACAATTTATAGGGTGCGAAATAAAAAGAATGCTTCAAGAAGGAATAACTGAGCCAAGTATGTCACCATGGAGAGCCCAAGTATTAATAACAAACACAGACCCCCACCGCCAACAAAAAAGGATGGTTACCGATTACTCTCAGACAAATTAACCGGTTCACTTTTCTGGACGCTTTTCCATTGCCACGCATAGGCAAAATGCGATGTGAAATAGCTAAATATAGTATTTGCAGCACGTTAGATTTGAAAAGTGCTTATCATCAGATGGTCATAAAGCTAAAATACAGACCCTACACTGCATTTGAAGTAGTTGGCCAGCTGTACCAGTTCCGGAGGGCACCTTTTGGTGTAACTAATGGAGTAGCCAGTTTTCAAAGAATAATCGGCAAAATCATAATGGATGAAAAACTGGAAAGTACATTTGGTCATATAGATAATATAACTCTATGTGGTCTCGGTCCGAAGGACCATAACGAAAACCTTCGACGGTTCATGGACGCCGTAAGCTAATATAGCCTTATACTAAATAATGACAAATGCTCGTTTGGGCAACATAAAATCAACCTTTTGGGCTATACAATAAGGAACGGACCCGGAGCGATTAAAACCTTTGCTCAGATTGCCACTCCCATATAACATAAGAACGCTGCGACGAACTACGGACATGTTCCCCCACTTGTCATAATGGAGCGCCTCTTTCTCAGAGAAGATACGTCCATTATTACAAGTACGATCTTTTCCCTTATCTCACCATGTGATCCGTCAGAAAACGAGTAGTCAGAGTAAAGTGCAATAAAGCTTTGGTATAAGTTTATTCGCTAGTTCTGTTATTCTACAGTTAGGTCAAGTCAATAACTCTTCTCGGTCTTTTAGCAGGGATCAATGCGTAGTATTCCTTCGCATCTTTAAACAATGAGGTAAATGGCCTTGTCCCGGGGATTCCAAGGCCGCGACTGCACCGTCGTAATTGCAGCAAATGCTAAATATCTGGAAAGCAAATATACAACGGAATAAAAAGCAGTTCGATAGCTGATGTGTATATATATATATATATATATATATATATATATAGCTGATAGCTGATGTGTATATATATATATATATATATATATATATATATATATATATATATAATAAATCAGCTATCGAAATGCTTTTTGGAAAGCAAATATACAACGGAATAAAAAACAGTTCGATAGCTGATATATATATATATATATATATATATATATATATATATATATATATATATTGCTTTTCATATTATTATATTAATATTTTTTTATAATAATATCGCCACACAAAAAATGTCCACGTTTCGGAACTTTAAAAATTGTCCCTCATCAGGCGATGATAGATAACTTGGGAAATCAGAAAGCAATTCGGTAGCTCATTTGAGAGTTAAAAAGGAGGGGGAAAACCAAATATCCAAAATAAAAAAAAACACATTTGTGCGCCAGACTTGATTAACCAATCAAAAGACGGATCATAGCTAAAATAGAAAAATGGAGAATAACACCAGGTGGTGTTAGGTGGGTTATTTCCCCTTGTCTAGATGAAATGACACTTTAGGCATGTCCACCACAGACATATTGTTGCAAATCTCACGTTAAGATACAGTGAAATAGACATAGAGTTATATTTTACAAAAAGTTATTTATAAGGAATTACAAGATTTTTATTTTTTTATATTTACGAAAAATGTTGTAATTGGCGGCCCCTTTAAGAAAGGGGCCACCAATTAAAATTTTTTTTTATATATAATGAACCTTAAATACGATACATATTAAAGTGAATGGGCAATAAAACATGGCAATATTAAAGTTGGAAAATCAAATTAATAAATAAATATCATGTGAACTATTATATATTAATAAAATAATGGATATGTAATTTTAATGCATAGATTTTGTTAATGAAAAATTGTATTAACTATATTTAAAAGTAAAGATTATACAATACCTACAAATTATTGCTAATTCATTTCTCTGATTTAGGAAAACTTTATTTTTTAAGAAACTTTATAATATGCAGCATTTCATGTAAACACAGGAGACATGGATCATTTAAAGAATTACAGATTCTTGTTTTTTTAATATTTTTCATTTTACTGTAGGTTTTTTATTAATTTCTTTTAAATGCCAAACATATTAAGAAAGTGATGTTCGGTTACGGTACGCATTATTGTTAAAAAAAAGATATATGTTAATACCACCTCTGTTTAACCGGTTTTTGTACTACCAATATAGAATTTATTAACAGCCGGGTTTTCAGTAAATGAAATAGTGCATTAGTAAACAATAGATTCAGTAAGACACCTATTTTCCATAAACAATTTTTAGTATTTCTGCAATTACATACTTTATTACCATTATTGATTTCTGTTTTTGAATTACTATTGTTACTATGTGTTGATTTAAAGTTTAATTACTATGTCATTTAATATTTTTTCTAGATTATTAGTACAACTGTAACTTAATTTAAACTTATTCTTATTAAAAATCTTGCTTAGAGGATTATTACTTGGGAAATGCTTTTCAATCAAAGTGAGAAACTTATGCCATAACTTAATGCTAACAATTTGGTTAAATGGGGGTCTGTACCAAATGATTTTTCTATTTCTATTTTTTCCTGCTATCACTATTATGTTTTCTGTATTTAATATCTGGGCATTTATAGCCACTATTTCTTTAAGGCTTTGTTGTAAAAATTGCTGTGTTTCCTTGGCGGAGTTCTTATTGATTCTATATTCTATGAAGGAGGTACGTGTTTGATTATAGATGGAGGGTGATTAGACTTTGGGTGGATATACAGTGGATTAGTATTAGTTTTCATGTATGGTTGATATATATTGTTGACTAATTCTATCATTACATCGAGGAAGTTTACCTTTTTTAAATTCGTATTGAGTGTAACTTTTAGGTTTAGCTTTTTAAACTGTCTATGTATTAATTTTCTAATTTTGTCAGTTTTGAAGTTAGTAGACTTCCTCACAACCATAACGCCATCATCCCTATATAACCTTATATCCTCTATACTGATGGCATGATGAGCATTAAGGTTGTGTAAAATGACTGTAATATCAAATTGGTCATCTGAATAATGGTTTATCCCTTGTTGTTTGTTATGTATACGGACAGATTTTTTTACGCACATAATAATATTCCATTCATTCTTTGATTGATCAGAATACACGGTGGCAATTTCCAGAACTAATTGAAATAGTTCCCTTAAAATGGATGGATAGTACTCCTCAATATCAAATTAGAATAAAGAACAATTACCTTTTATAGTACAAAATCAATTGATGACATCGGTGGTGTTGATCCATTGTGTTAGTCTAAGGCGCTCCTTAATTTGTTTGTTGATCCTCTCAAGGATAATTGTACTAATTTTACCAATTTCGGGTCTAGTAGGGTTTATGATCCTGGTAGTAGGATTAATTTCAAAGTCCGGTCTATGATCCTTGATGGTTATGTAAGATTCCTTTGTACTGAATGTACTAACTCTGTCACTAATTTTAATCTTGTATGTGATATTTTTTTACTAGTTACAGTAATACAGTCTACCAAATTAACTAAGTTATTTACTTTTCTATAGTTTATTGGTAAATGATTTCTAATTAGATTAATGCTAAGGGTTACAATATAAGGTTAATAGAGTTGAATTAGACCAAGAAACAGTAGTATTAAAAATATTAATATACGTGTGAAAAAAAATAAATAAAAAATAACATGTAGAGCTTCTAACTTTAAAAATTATGAGATCAGTTGGTGCAGGACTAATGAAACTAGTGAGAATACAGTGTAAGCAGAGTATATCATGGTGACTGATGCGTTGAACGGCAGCAGCATTGAATTGCGATGTGATTTGATGGAATATTCCCTTTCGTTGCTTATTTACCATCCATGGTAACTGGTGACCGTTACGTATTTGCATTACTGGTGTGTGTATGCAATTTTCAGATGCCGTTCTTCTCTTTCCAGAATTCAAATATTCCTCGAATATTTTGCAAAAAAAAATTCAACCATTTCTCAACCTCTCCGATAGAATGCTCCAACACATTTCCTCTAAAACAACGAATAATCCTTCGCAAAAACGGCAGCTGTTGATTTCCATAAATAATAATAGTTATAATAGACGTAACCAAGTTTACGACTCTCGTGAGCCACCCAAGTACATTATATGAAAAAGGCAAAAGCTAGTCAGTGTGCAGCTATTTAGATTTTGGGCACTTGAATACACACACACACACACACACACACACACACACACACACACACACACACACACACACACACACACATATATATATATATATATATATATATATATATATATATATATACATACTGTTGCGGCCAAAATGTTCAGAACGGCATTGTTTTCGTCAGAAAAGTAGGTATAAGTTTTTATCTAAGTTATTTTATGTTCTATAATTTTCACAGACAATAAATATGATTTTAATTGTTATTGTCTGAGATTTGGTGTAATTTGAGAGGATAATACAAAAGTTATGGACATTACACCAAAATCTCAGATAATAACAAATAATATCGTATTTATTATCTGTGAAAATTATAAAATATAAAACAACTTTGATAAAAAAAAACTATACCTACTTTTCTGATGAAAACAATGCCGTTCTGAAAATTTTGGCAGCAACTCTATATATATATATATATATATATATATATATATATATATATATATATATATATATATATGATGTAAAGAATATGCATACATCTGTGTTTTCCCCCTCACAGGAATATGATCGCTGGTGTCAGCCATAAATGCAGACTGACGTTGAGGTACGGCTAGAGTCCACGTCTATGACGACGCCCATTGGACTACGCCATTGGCTATCCTATTGGTCTACGCCTCTTGCCTACGTCTATTGACTACGACTACGAAAAGTACCAGTCGATTAAGGTTACCTGCTAGATTGTACTTCTCATTTACAGTAGCCAAAACCACTTAGCTACTTCGATCAAATATATCCCTTTCGGGGACATATCAATATACACACGCGAACACACACACACACACACACACACACACACACACACACACACACACATATATATATATATATATATATATATATATATATATATATGCATATATATATAAATGGTGTTCCAATAACTTGGAGCGATTTTAAATGTGAATTAAGTTTAAGTGTCTAATGTTTTTTCATTTTCTTTCATATTTGGCGGACATCTGGGCGATATTATTTTTCACAATAATTGCCATGACATGAATAAAATGATAAAATAGAGAAATAAATAAATTTTCACCAATAACTGATTTATTTACTGCTCGGATTTTGATCCGTGTTAAGGAAACACCCTTATATATAATCCGTCTTAATGAAACACCCTATATGTCAAAACGGCTCAATCTACATATGAATGATTCATTGTCTTTTGCACAACATCTGCAAAAACGCTTCTGTCCATGTTCACAGTTTAGAAAAATATTAGTCGACAGTACCTGTATACTTCGACAAAACGTCATAAGGAGAAACTACAAATTCTTGAAACCATCTTTATTAAAAATATTAAAATGTGAATATGGTACAAATGTTCTAAAAGGCTTATAGTATATAGTTCTTTAGACGTATTTACGTTAAAACTAAATTTTATTTTAAAAACAAAATATAACCTCTCAACGAATGCAGTTCTTAACTAAGTTACCTTCCTTATATAGCAATGTTTACAATATGAGCAGTTTCAAAATCAGCGTTCTTAACATTGTGCATGACGGAACTGCTAAATATTTAACCGCAAAATATTAAAAAAAACTTCGGACGTATAGAACTATTTGGCTTCGCCATCTTAACCGTCAAGATGATATTGAAATATATCGGAAGTACTCAGAAAAAGAAAAATGAATAAATACAACTATCATACAAAGCTTATGAGATTACAAAAGAATATTAAAATAAACAAAGACAACATGTCTAAATTGTTTCATCAGATATGCTTAAGTATATATATATATATATATATATATATATATATATATATATGTGTGTGTGTGTGTGTGTGTGTGTGTGTGTGTGTGTGTGTGTCTATCTGTGTATAGGCAGCATATCTTCATTCAGTCATGTTTCATTGTATAATATAGACATATTTTCTACGTATCTCTCTCTCCCCATTCATTGTTTTGCTTTCTATTCGAAAACTCTAACCTTTTGTTTTTAATTACTGTTTACAACCTTAAGAAATGTTATCAACATTCCAATGTTTGCTGAAGCAATTGAACAACATCATCGTTTAATGTTTCGACTGATCCATACTTAGCTCGGGGTTGGTGTATATTGAATACGAAGAAGATAGAAATATTTTCTTACCGATTGTTTTCCTGATGAAGGCCTGACTACAGAATGGCCGAAACTTTTCTTATTGTGTTCAATTTTCTTAAATTTTTATCCTCTTTATTATTTCTTTCTTTCTTATTTATTTACTTTCTTTCTTTCTGTTTCCTTTTCGTTTCTATACTGCTTTCATTATTTCCTTCTTTCCTTCATCAACTCTCTAACAGTTCATATTCTTTCGTTCATTCATTCATTCATTCACAGATTCATTATTTCTTTCTTTGTTTCTCCTATTCTTCACATTTTCTATACTGCATACATTCTTTCTTTTTCTTTCTTTCTTTCTTTCTTTCTTTCTTTCTTTCTTTCTTTCTTTCATCCTTTATTTCTTTTTTCTAGCTAATTTTCTTTCCTGTTACTTTTAAATTATCTTTTTTATTCAATAACCCTTTTGTTCCTTACTTTATGATTGTGAACTTTTTCTTTCTTTCTCTCTTTCTTTTTTCTTTCTTTATTTCTTTCTCTTTTTCTTTCTTTCTTTCTTTCTTTCTTTCATTCTTTCATCTGTCATCCTTTCTTTCTTTCTTTCTTTCTTTCATCTGTCATCCTTTCTTTCTTTCTTTCTTTCCTTCCTTCTTTCTTTCATCTGTCATCCTTTCTTTCTTTTTTCTTTCTTTCTTTCTTTCTTTCTTTCTTTCTTTCCTTCCTTCTTTCTTTCATCTGTCATCCTTTCTTTCTTTTTTCTTTCTTTCTTTCTTTCTTTCTTTTCTTCCTTCTTTCTTTCATCTGTCATCCTTTCTTTCTTTCTTTCTTTCTTTCTTTCTTTCCTTCCTTCTTTCTTTCATCTGTCATCATTTCTTTCTTTCTTTCTTTCTTTCTTTCTTTCTAGCTAATTTACTTTCCTGTTACTTTTAAATTACCTTTTTTAATCAATAAGCCTTTTGTTCATTCCTTTATGATTGTGAACTTTTTCTTTCTCTCTCTTCCTCTCTTGCTGCTTTCCTTCCTTCTTTCTTTCTTTCTTTCTTTCTTTCTTCTGTCCATCCTTTCCTTCTTTCTTTCTTTCTTTTCCTTTCATGCAGTTTTCTTCCTTTCATTTACCTCTGAGTTCTTTTCTTCTCTCCCCGAGACTTTCAAATATTGTTCCTCCACCACACTCTCAACACACTTATAAACTATCGTATTTCTTAAATAGCGCTAATATGCTCTGATCACAAATTCACGAAACTTTCACAAATGTTCCATTCAAAGCTTGACCAGTTCGCTCCGTCCGCAGATATTGAATCCTCCTGGACACTGTCCGGGGCTAAAATGTGAGAAACTCTAATTAATATTTATGCTGGCTTTTGTAGACGTTTGCTTAAGAGTTTGAAACTTGCAAAGTATCCTAGTGAATAACCAATGCATTGCATCTGCGTGACGTGGATAGTGTAAATCGGCCTTGGTTGGCAATATTGTCCCTCGGTTATTGGAAAAGTCTTATAAATGTCATCTTAATTGACTAAGTCGTTTCGTTTGGTAAAACTCAAAGCGCCGTTCTGTGCCATTGAGATAGTGCGTCACTGTGATTATTGTTATCAAAGAAACAGTAGTATGCCTTCATAGTTGAAGATTCAGTGAAGAAATGTTAAAGAAAATATTTATCCCTTTCATGACAGAAGCTACATCCTGTTTTTTTTTTTGTTTTTTGTTTTTTTACAATGATGCTCACCCTGCACAAGGCCCAATAACCACTCGAGGTAGAGGGTTACAGAGTAAGGGAGAGTGTTTATGCATATAGGTGGGGAAGATAGCGGTTAACAAAAAACTTGAAAATTTAAGATCAAGCAAGCATTCTCTTGTGAGTCTGTTCCACAAAGCAGCGGCTCGTGAGAAGCTGCTGCTCGAATTGAAATTATATCTCACCAATGGAATACGAAGGGATCTCTAAATGCGCGCGGCACGGTTGGTCATAGCTATGAAGGTTAGAACTGGTGAAACTAAGGAGTATAGCCCACCTGAGCGCTTCCCTTAGAAATAGCGATAGAGCAGCGAGAAACTCACGAAGTTTCGTCTCTGCGAAAGAGGTGAAAAATATTTAATCATCCACAAAGCAGAGACACATTTGGATTCTATCGAGACTGGAAGGGTGAAGACTGGGCAACCCCTGCCCATATATATATATATATATATATATATATATATATATATATATATTTAAGCATTCCACCCCAAGCAAGGCGGGAAGCCACTAGCACGCGAGGGGTTACAGAGAGTTGAAGAATTGATAGAGGAAAGGATGAAGAGAAGGTTAAAGGATAGATCAGGGCATATGAAGACTTCGATTGACATTACATTTGAATAATTGGAGATTATAGCTATCAGGAACACAAGAACTGGGGAGGGAGTTCCACAGGTGAGAAGTGCGAGATATGAAGCTATTGGAGTAGAAGAGACAGCTACATTTAACAGTTTCGACAGTGAAAGGGTGAGAACAAGATGCCAGCCTAGTTGGACACTTAAATTCATTATATCTGGAAACCAGCGAAAGCGGCTCATCGGAGCAGTTACCGTAAAAGTATTTGTAAAAAAAAACACATAAGTTAGATCCTCTATATTTACAAGAGTTAGATCAGGCCGAAAATAGAATACAGCTTCGTCCACCGCAAAGAAAAGTCGGCTCCCTGTGCCGCGCCAGGAAATTTTTCTCGCCGGAGTCAATCCTTCAAATCTACAAATCAACGATTCGACCTTGAATGGAGTATTGCTTCCATACATGGTCTGGAGCCGCTTCTGTTTGTCTCAAGGTCCTTGATAAAATCACAAGACGGATACGCAATGTAATTGGCCCAGATCTGGCATCTCGTCTGCAGTCGCGCTCTCATAGACGTGCCGTTGCCTCCCTATGTGTTTTAATGTTTCCATCTGAAAAGCACCCGGCACAGTGGATAAAGGTGTTGGTTAGATCCAGTGACAGGACCCAAAGAGTGTGAGTTCAATACCCGGTTAAGGCAGTGGAGAACTTTCAGAGGGAAAAATTAACAGTAGATAACTGATAATTGACATCAATTAAACATGGCGCGTGGAACTAGAACAGTCTACCCAAGTGAGTGAAATAAAGGTTTCAGGTCGACATTCCAACCACCTGAAGAAGGCTGGAGTGTACAACGGCCGAAACGTTGTCACAAATATGGCGACAAAGATGAGGACAATAATTCGAATAATGTAAATAATGTACATAATACCTCATCTTAGAAATATAGACAGATAGTGAAAAATTGGCCTTCTATAAAGTATTAAGAAACAAAATAAAACCAAAGGAAAGAGTACTGAAGTGTTATATAATATCTGTTCCTTATATGGCAGTGAATAATGGAAAATCTCCCCACAGAAGAGAAACAACATAAATGTGGTTCTACAGAAGGATGCTGAAAATTCCATGTACTGAACATGTGTGCAAAGATGAATTTGTAGAGAAAATTGAAACTGAAAGGACTCTTATAGTTAACATCAGAAAGAGAAGTTGAAATTTGTCAAGCATATAATGAGGAAGTGGACTCGGTGAATTTGACACTTACAGGACATATTGAAGGCAAGAGCGATAGATGAAAAACTGAACACAACCTTCCTAACGAGCTTTTGAAAATGGATGTCCAGCAGGTCTTTGGAGACATCGCAAGATTTACTAAGAGCTAGAAAGGGCAATAAATTGCGGAGAACCATGTAGGTGTACACCATATAAAAGAGATAGAAGAAGAGAATTTATTGACGGACACCAGCTTAGTATAAGATTCGAAGTTTGATTCGGGAAAACCGAACGTAGTCTTAGAAAATTTAATAAATTAAAGCAATAATTAAAAGGATATTTAACCGGCATATTTTTGGGTAAAAACCTTCAAAAAATTGCAGGAAATTATAGACATGACACAAAGTTTCAAAAGTTAACAAGAGCAACAGAAAGAGATGAAGAAGTGCAAAGCCACCGTCGTCTCTGTTCTGAATGTATTTGATACGTAAAAAAGTTGTATAGAAAACAATGATCAAATAGAAACTATAAATGCTTTAAGGTTATGGTATACATAGCTTACCTTAGATTAGACTTGCCACAAGGTCGAAATTAGGCTTTAATTTGATATTTTTTCTTTCCTTTATTATTCTTTTTTTAAGATGATATTCTCATTTAACTATTTTCCAAAATTAAGTTTTCTCTCTTTCAGTTTTTCTAGCGTTATATTCAGCTTTATTTCTAATGTAACATTCTTTCTTTTTTTTCTTACTCTTTATTTAAATTTCCGGCGACAAAGATTCTCTCTTTCTTTCTGATAAAGCATTTTGTCTTTTCTTGTTCTTTATTTCTAAGGTGATAGCATTTTTTAGAATGTGATTTTTAAAAAATTTTTTTTCTTTCATTGCTATTTTGCCTCTTTGATATATGTATTTTTTTAAATATTAACTTCTTTCTATTTTTCTTTCTCTCTTTCTTTTTTCCAAGGCGATATTCATTCTTTTTCATTTTTTCTGAAAACGATATTTTTTCTTTCTGCCATTCTTTCTAGCATGATATTAATTCATTCTTTTTTTTTCATTCTTTTGTTCTGATATTAATTCATTCTTTTTTTTTTCATTCTTTTGTTCTGATATTAATTCATTCTTTTTTTTTTCATTCTTTTGTTCTGATATTAATTCATTCTTTTTTTTCATTCTTTTGTTCTGATATTAATTCATTCTTTTTTTAACCACGAAAGCAACAATAATGGCTAGTATAATATATATATATATATATATATATATATATATATATATATATATATATATATATATATATATGTATATATATATATATATATATAACCTTGCATAATCTGTCAACACTGAATCTAAGCTCAACGAAAATCGTTCCCTGTGCCTAATTTTTCTAGTGCTTTCGAATGAACTATGAATCATTGAAATCGGACCAGTGGGAGCGGAGGAGTTGCTTGGACAAACATACGCACAAACACACATACAATGTAATTTATATATAAGATTTGTCTTCTTTGCTATTTGTCTTTCTTTCATTTTCATTGCTTGTTTTTCTTTTGTTGCTTTCTTTCTTTATTTCATTCTTTTTCAGATGTCTGAGTTTACGATTGTCATGTCTTTTCTCTTCAATTCTTTTTTACTCATACCTTTCTTTCCGTTTCTAAATTTCTAATTCATTTGTCTTCTCTGTTGTCTAATGCTCGAGACAAGACGGCCGTCAAGAAGACTGTTGAGCCCTTGTCACTATGTTCGACCATTTATCTTCGAGTGATATTATTCCTTCTCAACCTGGATTCCACGCTCGAAACTTTTTTCTTAAATCGATATATATATAAAGCCAACATGTACTCTCTAGGAAGAACTTTTTGTCGACTACGTTGTCGACTCTTCGCTTCTGTAAATACGGATAACACGTCATTCACACCCATTCGGCATTTTGACGCTCTTCATTCTTGATTTGCCAAAAAACAAGTATCATGAACCTCCCGAGAAAGAAACCTACTGTACATCTTTACTGATTCTTTGCCGTTGCATTTCTACTAGTAAGCTGTCTTTAAGAATTCTATTTTCTTCTTTTTCTCCTTTTGCTGTCGTTTTAGAGGCAAGTACATGCGTAAGATGAAGACAATTCTAGCAAAAACATTTGCGATCACAGATGTTGATATTTTACCACACTTATGCACCTATAAAAACACCAATTTCTGCCGTTTCTCGACAGCACGCCAGACTCAGATGCGCCACACGTTGATGAAATGCAGTCAAGAAGAAGATGACAGCCATTATCTAACGTTTCCTCTTAGAACGATGTACTGTCTACAGACTGTCGAACATCTCATTAGCCTGGTGCTTATAGAGGTGAACAAAAACATACTGCTGTTAAAGAAAACATTAACTACTGTCACATCAGGAGACTCTGTAACTTAGCAAATAAATCGTTAGTTTAAGGAAACCTAAACCAGAGTGATCCCGGTTCAAAATTAGCAAAAGTTAAGAGCCGCAAAATGGCTATTAAAGATAAAGAATTAATGAATAAGGTTGTTTTAATGACGTGACAAGACGAAGTAAGACGTGTAGCTAATGATATGCAGGTTTGATTTGGTTTGGTTTGGTTTGGTTTATGGCATATCAACCTCAATGGGTCATTTAATGCCGACAAAATTTTCATTGTTGGTAATATTTTCTTTCCAAAATCCATTACTGGTAATATTCCTTAAAACAAAAACAAAAAAAAACATTTCTGATAATATTTTTTCCTACAAAAATCTATTTTTGGTAATAATTTTCTTTCGCAGGTAATATTTGTTTTTTCAAAAATGTATTACTGGTAATAATTTTTTACAAAATATTTCTGGTGCTACAAACCTATTTTTATACTTTCATAGTGTTCTGACCCTAGTTTGGGGGTTAACTATTTCCCCGTAGCTGGAACCCTAGCAGATGCTACAACCCCGGGTCAGGGTGGATGGATCTGGGAACACCAGCAATTCTGAGGAGATTTCACGCTCCTCAAATCCTCCTGATCAGAGGCCTTGCTGTCGGATGTAGTTTATCGTCTTACCCAGGACGGAATGATATGTAGGATAGATAATAGTTGAACCATAACTTGAAGAGGTTACGATTGTAATGATCGGGGAAGCATCTTCTTGGGAATCTGTTATAAAAACTGCGGTTCTTGTGGAAAAGCTTTCTTTCAATCCAATGGAATACGGAGTGAATTAGGATGATACAACATTTTGGATGGAGCATGGTGGGTCTTAGCTGTGAAGTTTTGAACTGATGGAATTAAGGAATGTAACTCATCATAATAGTTCCCATGCAAACAGGTATATATTAGCTAGAAGATATACTCTGGATACTTCTCTAGTGTGGAAAAGGGATTATAAAATATTTCATTACCCACAAGGCAGGGTAAGCCCTTCTGAACTCTGATGGTTCTGGAAAGAGAGGATTTGACAGCTCATGATCAGATATCGAAGCGATACACCTTGTCTGCTGTGATATATTCCCATGAGGAATCGGCCATTTTCTCGTATATATATTTTTCTCGTATAGATAGATAGATTTGTGTATGGATTTCTTAGTGTTGGTTTAAAATTGATGGAGAAAGACGTCGTTGTCAAAGAGTTACATTTCATATGAATGAATATAGTTCACACTAATAACTATTGAGGGGTCTCCCCTTTTCACACAAATGGAGTCAACCAAGGTATACATATACTACTACCAGTGAATACCCGAACAGTCAAGTAAGAGTCGAGACGGAACGACAGAAGAGTAGTAGAGTTCAGTCGTAGTACCGCGATACTTCAATACCAAGACTGTATATATATATTAGTGCTACTAACCCTCATTCCTGGATCTACTAACCCGTATTACCAGTTTGTATTATTATGTTAATACATTTATTTTCCTTATCCATTCTTGGCGTTTGTTATTCATAGATATCGGATTCCATCCCGGAATCCACAACAATAACATTTAAAGAAACATTCCTGTCCACATTCAAGATTTAAACAAATATTAATCGACAATACAACTATATTCAACCAAGAAAATAAACAAAATAAAAACTTCAAATTCTGGAAGCCATTTATATAAATAAGTTACGACCAAAAATAAATAAAATAAAATATGAGTTCAGAAACAAAATTCTGAAATGTTTATAACAGCATCTTTTTTAAATATCTAAATTTTAATTGTTGAAAAGAGCAATTAAAACATTATTTTAAAACACAGAATTACAATTTTTAATAAGAATTTACGTAAATTAAGTTACCTCCCTTATAGAGCCGAATTTTTTTAAAAAAGTTAATAACATTCATGCTCAAACTTATTCATAATTTATATTAATTCTTTGTCTTAGCAATTCACGCCTGAAGATGATAATACATGAGATGGAAAGTACTTGGTGAAAATAAAAACCATATTTACAACTTCAGCGTTTTTCTTGATTGCACAAACACTAAGAAATTAATCCTCGAATTCCTCAAATTCACAGATTAATTTCTTAGTGTTAGTACAAAACTACTTAAAAGAAGAAATGCTGCCTATATATATATATATATATATATATATATATATATATATATATAGTTTACGAAAAACTAGGTAATCCGTATGGGTAGACCCAAGGAGGATAAAATCCAGAGAGCTCAATGTAAATCAGAGCTAATAATTTAAATAAAAACAGACCACTTTAAGGATCATCAGATTTTATTTCCAAAAGTTGAAATGAAAAATGAAAACATTTGGAAATAAAATCTGATGATCCGCTGTCCTTTAAAAGGGCTGTGGTGAAATAATTTATTATATGGAACCTTAAAGTGGTCTGTTTTTATTTAAAATATATATATATATATATATATATATATATATATATATATATATATATATATATAACCAATAATAACTATCTGATTAAAACATCCTACCACATCTAGCTAACATTTACACACTTTAGCGTCTACACATATTTGAATATTATCTGTTACTACATTAAACATGACACGTCGGTCAGTTATGTGCCATGCGTATCTTTCAATACATGACTGATGAGGCAGATTTTTCCCGCAGTAGATTGCCATTTCGTTCTGCGGTAGACCACTTGCCATCCAAGGCTATAGAACCTGTTTTGTCATAGCTGGGGAGGGGGTGTAGAAGAAGAGGATTCATACCTTTCCAAAGGGTATTAGCACGTAAGCAAATGTAACGGATTCGACTGGAATTCGAACACGGCTCTCCGATTCCTCAATCCGAAACTCCGTTACTCCACCGAGCCTCCTGACATCGAACAAATAAAAAAAAATAACCGAACACAACATACCATTAATCTGCGTCATTTTTATCATATCTCTCTTGATCGCTGATGAAGCTTTAATAAAGTTAAACATTTTAGATTAAGACCTATTTCCTACTTGTTCTTTATTCTATCATTTTTTATGTGTTTCGGGCCGACTATATATATATGACCGTATGCCGGTCAATGGTGTTGATGAACTGCTATGTCAATTCATTATCCTAACGGTTATACGATAGGCAGTAAATGTTACGTTTTAATGTATTCTACAGTCTACTGGGTAAGAATAATCCAAATGGATATATATATATATATATATACATATATATATATATATATATTACAAAGAGTTAATCATACCTTGAATCAATTAGCAATATTATTGGCGAAATCCCTTCGCTAGTAGACATAATTATAAGCATTATACAATTATAATCCATTGAATGATGAGATCCTTATGTATAAAATGGATATGTTGTGTTTTGTAATTCAGCTAGTACTTTCAAATGCTTCACGCATTCATTTTCGGGCTGTATTCTTTTTCCTTTAGAATCAAAACTGGAAGACGAAATAAATGTGTTTTTCCAACCCAAATATGTTTTTAAGAATGAGCTATTAGTTAACGGCTATGTCGTGTTGGAGCGTGCAAATCGCAACGCTAAGGTTCAAATATTACAAGTGAGAATTTTTTGAATTTTGTAATTTGGTAAAACCACGAATTTTTTTTCGGTTAACATGACATGAACTAAGTAGATAGTTCAATTAACAGAGTGTTATGTCTTAGTTGTTTTTTTCTCAGGAATTCTTTACTGCAGATCAATAGTTTTTCATGAACATAAAAAAATAGCCAGCATATAATTTTGTATTACAAAGAGTTAATCATACCTTGATTATATATATATATATATATATATATATATATATATATATATATATATATATATATGGAAAATGCTACATCGAAATCCGAAGGCCAGTTGAAATAGCAAAAGATGTCTTCTAAACAAAGTATTAAGAGACAGAAAAATTCAATCAGAAGCAAAGAAATGACTACTCACTTCTTACGTAATATCAATCATCTTCTCTATGCTCGTGAATATTGGCTCATTTCCTCACAGATGAAGATATTCCGTCACTCCTTCGCGGGTTATTTAGACCTCGAAGATAAATTTAGATACGAAGACCTTTCTTTTTGTTTGAGATAATAATGATTTAGTGATACAAGTCTTATTAATTAACATGTAACTGCTGGAAGAAGAGGTGCTTTCAGATCTTTCTCAAGTGTATTTGCCCGTAAGTGAATATAATGAACCCATCCGACTGGAATTGGAACTGGGTTCTCTGATTATCAAGTCCGAGCTATTATCCACCCACCTGCATATCCAAGCTTACAGAATTTGGTACTTCGAAGCGTTCACCCATCTAGTTACTAACCAGGCTCGACGTTGTTTAACTTCGGTGATTGTACGGGAACCGGTTTTTCAACGTGATATGGCCGTAAAAATGAAATAGTGAGAGATGCTGAAAAAAAAAACTACCCTTTTACCCGAAAGGCATAAAAAAGGAGAGAGAATTATTTAGAAGAAAAAAACAGAAACGACAAAAAAAAATCTTTGCAGATCTGATACAAAACGTGTTCCGCTCATATTACTTCGCTGTGATGAGCTCGTAGAAAATTCGTATGAAAACATTGTTGACGGGTTTTGTTGTTCGACTCACTCAACAGGGGTGCAATGATAACAACTTTGTTCTTCTGGCATTGCCGGCTGGAATGTTTGACAAGCAATATGCAAACACAAGAAGTTTTCTTAATTCTTCAACATCCACAAGCCAGCTAGTTTCATTTGCTCTCCGTGTAGATAAAGATAGCGACGTTACTCATCGTGTAGATAAATACAGTGGAGTCTCTCTTCGTGTAGATAATGATTTCTTTAGATAAAGATAGCGGAGTAACTCATCGTGTAGATAAAGATAACGGGGTTATTTTTTTGTAGATAAAGATAGCGCACTAGCTCTTCTTATAGGTAAAGGTAGCAGAGTCAATCTACGTGTACTTGAAGATAGCGGGTTCCTCATCGTGTAGATAGAGATGATGGGTCACTCTTGGTATAGTTAAAGATGGCGGGCCACTCTTCACACAAATAAAGATAGCGGAGACAATCATGGTTTAGATAAAGAGGGCGGGTTACTCTTCCGGTAGAAAAAGATAGCAGTGTAACTCTTTGTGTCGATAAAGATAACAGTTACTCTTTGTGTGGCTAAATATAGTGGAATAGCTCTTTGTTTAGATAAAGTTAGTGGGTTACTCTTAGTTTGAATACAGAACGGAATTACTCTTCGTTTAGATAAAGAAAGGGGATATAGTCTTCATGTAGCTAAAGATAGCGGAGTCACTCTTCTTTTATAAAAAGGGGGGAGTTGCTCTTCATGCAGATAAAGCTAGCGGAGTAATTATTCGTTTAGATAAAGAGAAGAGTTACTCTGCATACAGATAAAGATAGCCGAGTCAAGAATCCTTTAGATAAATATAGTTGAGTTATTCTTCATGTAGATAAAGATATCGGATTCACTCTTCGTTTAGATAAAGAGAGAAGTTACTCTTCATATAGATAAAGATAGTGGTGTCACATTCATTTAGATAAATATAGTAGTGTTACTCTTCATATAGGTACAGATAGCGGAGTCACTCTTCGTTTAGATAAATATAGTAGCGTTACTCTTCATATAGGTACAGATAGCGGAGTCACTCTTCGTTTGGATAAATATAGTAGAGTTACACTTCATATAGATAAAGATAGCGGTGTCACACTCGTTTAGATAAATATAGTAGCTTTACTCTTCATGTAGGTACAGATAGCGGAGTCACTCTTCGTTTAGATAAATATAGTAGCGTTACTCTTCATATAGGTACAGATAGCGGAGTCACTCTTCGTTTGGATAAATATAGTAGAGTTACACTTCATATAGATAAAGATAGCGGTGTCATACTCGTTTAGATAAATATAGTAGCTTTACTCTTCATGTAGGTACAGATAGCGGAGTCACTCTTCTTTTAGATAAATATAGTAGCGTTACTCTTCATATAGGTACAGATAGCGGAGTCACTCTTCGTTTGGATAAATATAGTAGAGTTACACTTCATATAGATAAAGATAGCGATGTCACACTCCTTTAGATAAATATAGTAGCGTTACTCTTCATATAGGTACAGATAGCGGAGTCACTCTTCGTTTAGATAAATATAGTAGCGTTACTCTTCATATAGGTACAGATAGCGGAGTCACTCTACGTTTGGATAAATATAGTAGAGTTACACTTCATATAGATAAAGATAGCGGTGTCACACTTGTTTAGATAAATATAGTAGCTTTACTCTTCATGTAGGTACAGATAGCGGAGTCACTCTTCGTTTAGATAAATATAGTAGCGTTACTCTTCATATAGGTACAGATAGCGGAGTCACTCTTCGTTTGGATAAATATAGTAGAGTTACACTTCATATAGATAAAGATAGCGGTGTCGCACTTGTTTAGATAAATATAGTAGCTTTACTCTTCATGTAGGTACAGATAGCGGTGTCACACTCGTTTAGATAAATATAGTAGCGTTACTCTTCATATAGGTACAGATAGCGGAGTCACTCTTCGTTTAGATAAATATAGTAGATTTACTCTTAATATAGATAAAGAGTCACTCTTTGTTTAGATAAAGGTACTGGGGTTCGTGAAGCATGATTTTCTTTTTCTTTTAACTGAATGTATGGATTGTTTTAGGTGTGTATATAAAGTAAAAATAATATCATCCTTTATAATGGCCAATGTATAACGGAAACTCTCGGCTATGCAATACCTTTGTATAATTTCTACATCATTTATGTACAGAAAAGAAGAAAATTATCAGTACAAAAGAAAAGTTAAATAAAAAACACTTAACCGGAGTAACTTGCCAGTCGCAGTTAATGAAACCTTATATATATATATATATATATATATACATACATATATATATATATATATATATATATATATATATATATATATATATATATATATATATAAATGAAGTAACAAATGGAGTAAAATCCGATGTTTGTAGCATTTTCTTTTAAAAAAATTCTCAATACAAAGTAGAGAAATATATTATTATTATATTTTTATTATAAGTGATAATAATAAAATATTTTGAAATCGCTACAAAAGAGCTTTCAGATTTCAATACTATGATTGTACATTTTACGTCTGATGAAGTACAATCATAGTATTGAAACATGGAAGCTTTTGTTTAATCTCTTATAATAAAAACAATGTATATATAATATTATTGTTATTATTATTATTATTTTCCACACACACACACACACACACATATATATATATATATATATATAATTTAAAATCCTCTTTGACACGTTTCGCCGATGAAGCGGTGTCATCGGGTAATGTATTTTATTTCACAAGACCTGCATCTAAGTTGAGACCAAACGCCATTTATCATAAACCGTTGAACTGTAAGGTTTTAACTAATTGCATTACGTTTTCTGTTGCTGATGTAGAGTTTGCTCTTGTGAAATGAAATCGTTTTCTTTTTCCCTTTCGAGTTAAAGAATAGTTATTGGTTTTATATATCTCTTTTTCAATATTTCCGTCATTGTTCTTTATTTTTTTATTAATATATTTACGAAACTTTGGTTGAATATCATTACGCCGAATGCAAAGTTCGAAAGCCATGAAGAGTATAACGTTATTTCCTTTTACCATTGCAGCAAATAACATTATTGTACTGGTTTAAAATACTTTTATGTGCTGACTCCCTGTGGAACATAGTCGGTCATGATCTCCACAATTGCCTGTTCATTTGAAGCTCTAAGCAACATTTTATTGTTTTCCATCTACATCCATTTACACAAAATCGTCAGATTGTTAAATCGCTTAAAATATGTTGTTAACTGGAATAAAAAATGCCTTTTTAACACCAACGCTTCTAAAAACAAAACTGGACTCTGCCAATCGTCTGAGCGGGCCGATTTTGCCATCTGTCACCATGAGAGGGACTCCTTACTGCGTCTTCTCGTACTTACGTTTTCCACTGACATTAGTCAATTACTAGATATACTGCTAAGAATGTTGGTTCACTGTGTCGTGCTAGAGAATTTTTCACACCAAAATCTGATGCATTTATGAGTCTAACGTTCATCCATACATTGTTTTGTTTTGGTTTGTTTGACGGCATATCAACCTCAATGGGTTATTTAATGTCGTCAAAACATTCATTGTTGGTAATATTTTTTTTGCAAAAATCTATTTCCGGTAATATTTATTCCTCCAAAAATCTATTTCTTATAGGAATTTTCCTTCGCTGGCAATATTTTCTTTTTCAAAAACTATATTGCTGGTAATATTTGTTTTTCAAAAACGTATTGCTGTTAATATTTTTTTACTAAGTATTTCTGGTACTACAAACCTATTTTTACACTTTCATAGGGTTTTGGCCCAAGTTAACTATTTGCCCATAGCTGGGACCATAACAGGTGCTACCACCCTGGGTCATGGTGGACCTGGTAACATCAGCAATTAAGATGTGGTTCCACGCTCCTCAAAACCTTCTGATCAGAGGCCTTGCTGTTGAACATAGTTTATCGTCTTACCCAGGACGCGGATGTAGTTTACCGTCATACCCAGAACGGCCCATGCATTGAATACTGCTGTGGCATCTAGTCGTGTGTTTCTGATATGTATTTAGAGATTCTTGATAGAATACAGTGAAAAATATGCAATGCTATTGCTACTGAACTAGCATTTTCCCACCGACATAACGTAGATTCTCTGTGCCTTTTCTATACTTATTTCCATGGGAATTGTTCTGATATGGTTTATGTTTTGGCACCTAGATTTATAAAATTAAGCGTACTACTAGATTGGCGGCAAGATATCATCATCTTACTGTTGAAATGGCTAGATGCAACCGTAAATTCTATGCTAAGATTTTCTTCCCTATCATTTCTCATTTGCGGAACTCCTTACTGACACTTGCTTCTCAGTCAACTTTGATCTTCAAAAATTTTAAAAGCAATGTTATATATCTTCTGTCCTCTTTATTTTTATTCTTTTATTGTTCTCTTTCTTTTATAATGTTTTCATTTTCTGATATTCAGCCAAATTGAATAACTGGTTTAGTGGCTTTATTGCCTTGCTTGGAGTGAAATGATTAAAAAGGTAGGTTAGTCTTATATTATTTATTTATTTTTTCAAGTTTTATTGCTTCATCTAATAAAAAAGAAAATAAAGTGAAACTGGCCGCTCGTATATTAACTGTTAGTGGTACATACCTCCAGTTTTTACTACATTAACAGGGTGAATGTTGTGGAGTAGCTGAACACCATCAAAATATCGACTGACCCAAGACTATTTAAATAGCACTCCCTCTTATTGAGGGAGAGGATTTAACGATTACAATTAACTCTGCTTGTCCACTCTCTGCATCAGGGTGGAAAAGAGCCCAGATGATGCTATGCAGAAGGGCAGAGTCTCGTCTGGTAGGTAGAAAGCTACCTGACCCAGTATATACAGGCAATTTTAGCTCGAGCCAACGGGCTTAGGACGCTCAACGTAAAAAACCGGTGTGGGGCCACATCTGCCTTATAAAAAGGTCTCGGGTAAATACCAGGTTTTAACGATTAATTGTTTATTACATTAGTGTGTGTTCCGAAACCTGTACCTATTATTCTCCGGAATAAACTAATTCTTACTTTCTGTCAACATATACGGAACTCTTTACGACACAACAAAAACAATATTGGGTACGTAAACCTTAAAGTAAAGAAATGCACATCTAACAATAAAAAAAAACTGTCTAGCAATTAGTTACAATCTATATTTGTCAATTTCTCTAACTTTTCTTCTTTATTATTGTTTCTTATCACAAGCTTTCGTCCGTTAGGCTTACCAGCTTCGTCAGCTGTATATTTTGATCGGGGTAACCTACAAATAATACCTAATAGAACCCTTTATTTAGACCACGGGGATAGTCTCTTCCCGTTCCACTGTCCATGTCTAGGGATATCTCGATTAATTCTTATTTTTGTACTGTTCGGCTATTACTCGCCCTGTTTAAAATGTGCCCAAGTCTTGGTGCATCCGGGTGGTACTTGTAGAAATACTGCGAGCAAAAATTTAGTAGTTCTAAAAACTTAACGATGCAATGGAAATGTGGCAGCAACAAAGATGAGGACAATAGTCAGACTATAAATAATGTAAATAATGATAACTCTTCATTCTAGAAATTTTTCTTCTTCTATGTGCCCTGTCCCTTCAGGATATGCGCGATCATGACTCTCCACAACATCTTATCTCTTGTGGACATTTTTTTCTCCCTTTACTAATGTTCGGACTTCCTGATCCATTCACACAAGGTCATGAGGTAGGATGCTCCCTGACTTTCCTCTGCTTCTATTGCCCTCAGTATACTCTATGTTGGTTAAGTTTTCCAAGCCTCCCTTCCTCATTATACGTCCATTAATTTCAGCTGTCTCTTCCTGGCTCAGAGCATAAGTGTTCGTTTTGCAGCCATTTGCTTTACGGCGACTTATTTGCTTAATCATTTAATTCATGGAATTCTCAGTATCTTCCAGCAGAACTACATTTCTGTAGCCTCCAGTCTTCTTCTCATACCATCGTCAACCTGTGGGCGAGGTTGCTTGGGACGGTGGAAGACGCGGAAACATTTTATAATCCTTTGCTCCCACCAAAACGGAAAAAAAATGTAAGAATGGTGGAAAGACGTCATTCGTCGGTTCACTAAAATAAAGAA
This sequence comes from Acanthosepion esculentum, assembly GCA_964036315.1. NCBI lineage: Eukaryota > Metazoa > Mollusca > Cephalopoda > Sepiida > Sepiidae > Acanthosepion > Acanthosepion esculentum. The sequence continues at coordinate 53,822,618 of OZ038497.1, read as the reverse complement.
AAAAAAATGAATGCTCTTTTATACAAATTTTATATTTGCAAATCTAACCGTCTATCACCGAGGAACTACTGATGTATGCGATAAATCTGGCCAACAATTACTAGCCCATAAGCAACCAAGACATATATATATATATATATATATATATATATATATATATATATATATATATATATATATATATATTGTTAAATATAACAGACAGCGAAGGTCTATTATGTTTGATCATGAGCCGTTTCAAGTATCGTATAGTGGCTTTAGTTTCGGGAGAAAATAAAGGAAAATAAACTGTCCAATATTTTCCCCCGAAACCAAACCCACTATACGAAGACGAAGCTTAGAACGGCTCATGATCAGCCACAATTGACATACGGTGTCTCTTATATTTAACAATACATGCTTGAATAATAATCTTCTGCCGAATACACTGTGTATATATATATATATATATATATATATATATATATATATATATATATATATATATATATGAATGAAAGATTTCTCTGAATTAACCTGTAGAAAAAGGCAATGTGTATAAAAGTAAAAGACAATATTTAGCCGACGCGTTTCGTTCAATGTGGACATTTTCAAGGCAAAACGAAATGAATTTATTGAAAACAAAGTAACTATTAACAACATATATATATATATATATATATATATATATATATATATATATATTTTTTAGAATTGGACATAGTCCGACAATTTATTTAAAGACATTTATATTATGTTTAACGTTCTTTTTATAGATACAAGTATTTAAGCAAATGCTAAATAAGGTAAATGTTATTTAATACTGTTTATTATAAAACAGAGCATTTGCTTAAATACTTGTATCTATAAAAAGAACGTTAAACATAATATAAATGTCTTTAAATATATATATATATATATATATATATATATATAGTTAGTTAGTTAGTTTTTCCAACATTGTTACAATATTTATCATTTAACCATTAATAACAATTATTTATGTAAAAACGAAATACAACTTTCCTAACCCAAGTAACGACAAGAACACACAAAAATTAAAAATGATAACATGTCTAGAGAAAAAAATAATATAAATAACAATAAATAGTAACAATTAAAAGAAAAATGGATAAGGAAAAAGCAAAAGAGAAAAATCTAAGGGGTGAGAGTAAAGTGTAGAGAAAAAATACGCAGAAAAGGGTAAATAACCACGACACCCTACACGTAAGCACTCCCGCACAGGCGCAAGCTCACACAAAAATAATAATAAAAAAAAATATACAGATGATAATTGTATAGAAAAAACAATCGAGAAATATAAGCAGTCAATTGCTGATATCCCCTGAAGAGTGGGCGGACGGGTCCGTTTCCAAAATTCTGCTGAAGATAACATCCATCAGCTAAGGGACAAACTTTTAATTATATATATATATATATATATATATATATATATATCAAGGTACGATGAGAACGAATAGAGTACAATTCCAACGTTCATAACATTAATTTTAAAAGAGGACTCAACAGTGCTCAGTAGATCATTATTACTTATTTTAGGATATTACACTGAAAACATTTAAAAATGCATCTCATAAGGCGATTTAAGGGTAATTTACAATCGCCTGATGAGATACATTGATACGCATTGAAACACGACAGCAATTGTGTGGCGATTTTTACATGTTTTCGGTTTAATATCCTAATATATATATATATATATATATATATATATATATATATATATACATATATATATATATAGTCATCCCCAGACAGACTGTTTCGCTGTATCACAGCTCATCAGTGTGGATAGACATCCGATTGCTTCATCGAAACACGGCTGATTTAGCATCTACACCTAAGCTGTTATAGAGAGGAAGGTGAATTTTAGCGTATTCATTTTTAGACACACCAGTGACGGAGAGAACTCAATTCGTTATAAGAGTCTTGCATTATCAGCAGTTTACAAATTGGCGCTTTCTCGCCGAACCAAATTAATTTTTATAGCGCATATATTGTCATCCACAGACAGACTGTTTCGCTGTATCACAGCTCATCAGTGTAGCTAGACATACGATTGCTTCAAACGGAGATTGAAACCCGGCTGATTTGGTATCAGTCAGAGATTCTACCCCTAAGTTATTGTCAGAGAGGAAGGTGATTTTTTAAACACCCCAGTGGCCGAGAGGACTCAATTCGTTAGAAGAATGTTGCATATATATATATATATATATATATATATACATATATATATATATATATATATATATATATATATATATATATATATATATGAATCAAATTAGATAAATATCCGAGGAAATAGAAACATATGGGAAAATAAGAAAAGAAGTGTCTATACCGCAAGGGGGATTATATTAAATGATAAACTTCACTTATGCACATTCCATGAGAGCATCTTCAGTCTATGAACATTTCAACCAACCCTCGTACATTCAAATTTCTATGGTTACAAAAGACGAGGGTAAGCACAAAGGTCTCAGGGTTATAAATTGGCCAGTAAACCAATCATTGTGAATATCTGAGAATCAATTTAAACGTGATTCGGATAAATAATTTAGAATGTAATTTCTTCATAGCATTTTATTATTATTCGGCGAAATATATATTTTTTTTCAGGTAAAACGATTTCTCTTGGTCAAAGCAGAGATACAAATAAATATGATTAAATATTCTTCGCTTATTTTTCTTTCGTTTTGTTTCTTGTGAATATGTGCTGTCAGGAAATAGCGAAAGAATTCGATGAGCACGGAGACGACAGAAAAAGATTGTACGGACACCTATTTCCTGTTCACGTCCAGGAACACCCATCAATTTATAATGATGCTATTACAGTCAAACGAGCAGCATTATTAGCAGCTTCGACTGATATATCTCATTTCATAGATATGATCTATCTATCTATCTATCTATCTATCTATCTATCTATCTATCTATCTATCTCATTCTGTATATATCTATATATTGATTGATCGGTTTTAGCTTGTTTATATCTATTAATCAAACTAACTATTCCCATTCTGCTCTGTTCATATCTATCTATATATCTATCCATCACCGCCTGTTCATATCTATCTATCTATCTATCTATCTATCTATCTATCTATCTATCTATCTATCACTGTTCATCTCTATATGTAATATTTATCTATCGCTCGCTCGGTCTCAGTTTGTTCATATCTATTTCATTCTGTTCATTATCCATCTATCAAATAATCGTTTTTAGTTTATTCATATCTATCTATCACAATCTGTTCATATCTATCTATCTATCTATCTATCTATCTATCTATCTATCTATCTATCTATCTCATTCTGTATATATCTATATATTGATTGATCGGTTTTAGCTTGTTTATATCTATTAATCAAACTGACGATGTATATATCTATCTCTCAATATATATATATATATATATATATATATATATATATATATATATATATATATATATATATATATATAATTAAGTAATTCATCGAGTCTAGAAACCTCAACAGAATACAGAAAGCACTGGATGGCCGTTTCGTCCAATATTTGAACTCATCAGCAGTGTGCATCCACTACCGAGAATTGAAACCCGGCCAGTTACGTTCTCATACAAACGCCATAACAACCGTTCCAACGGGTCTCGGTGACGAAGAGGAGGTGATAGTAGTCGTGACTCGAGAGGGCACAGTCCTATGGGTAAAAAAGAAAACTCATTTGATTTCCACCACGGAATACGTGACCGAGTGGCGCTATACCGAGTCTGATTTGCTACCTCTTCGTCTGGCAACGTAACTGTCCGGGTTTTAATTCTCGGTTGTGGATGCACACTACTGATGAGTCCCTATATAGGACGAAACGGCCGTCCAGTGATTTCTGTATTCTGTTGAGGTTTCTAGACTCGATTAATTACTTAATTATAATTCTCAAATCCACCTAATTAATTATATATATATATATATATATATATATATATATATATATATATATATATATATATATGTAAACATACACACAATTACACATACACCCTGAACATATCTATCTATCTCTCAATATATATATATATATGTGTGTGTGTTTGTGTATGTGTGCGTAAACATATACACAAATGCACATATACGCATTTCATATATTTCGTTTTCGGTTTCGGATCTGATAAAGCCGTAAATGGCGAAATGCATTATCCTTTATATTTCTAAATAAATCTATTTCATGAACGTTTCCAATTGTCAAAATGTATTAAAAATTTATTTATTCGTTCTCTTTCATTACTGGCTGTCATTCGAGTCTATATTTTCCTTCTGAAAGAGACTGGAACTGTTTATTTCTGTTGTATTTCTTTGCCATTTCCACCTTATTTCCTCTCCTTTTTAATATTAAATTGTATTTTATTCGTACCTCCTCGTTCCTTCCTAGTTTGTCTATAATCCCACGATACTTGCATTATACTAGATGCACACTAGTATAATGCATATACATTGTATATGCATTATACTTGTTGCCAATGAATATTCAAATGAAGTATTGGCCGAAAGGTTACCTTTCAATATATATATATATATATATATATATATATATATATATATATATATATATATATGAAGAAATATAGTCTTAAGATGTGCCATATTTCTGGGATAAAGTGCTCAATATCAGAGATATAGCCTGTGTAAATATGTGGCCTGACGATTACATCTAGCATGAAACAGACAGTCGCCTCTAAGAGTTGACTTCTATATTCACTTTATATATATATATATATATATATATATATATATATATATATATATATATATATATATATATATATATATATATAGTCATCCACAAGCAGGGTGTTCCACAGCTCATCCGTGACGCTAGACATCCGATTGCCTCTACGCTGAATCTACGCTTAAGCCTTTGCCGCACGGCTTGGATAAAAGTGAATTTAAACGTATTTATTATTTGTTTTAAAATAAACACGCTAGTAACTGAGAGAACTCTATTTGTTTTATTGAAGAGTCTTGCATTAGCAGCAGTAATATTCGCTGCTTATAAACTCATTTTTCCTCCCCGAGAACTCAACCGAAATATTCTTTTTCAGGAGCATGTATATATTGTCATCCACAAACAGAGTGCTTCGCTGTTTATATATATATATATATATATATATATATATATATATATATATATATATATATATATATATATATATATACAGAGAGTGAAACTTGGTTGTCAACCAGTCTAGTAGAATGTAAACTCTGAATTCAAAACAGCCTGTAAATGTTTGGATAAAAGGCGAGTGATCATTTCATAAAAGCCACCGACCAACCCAACATTTCAGCTCAGAGAAAGAGACATCTATTCAAATTTCTACGTTTGTAGCAGCAGATAGCATATGTGATACAGTGCCACAATTCAGGGCATTTTGCTATATTGACATTGTGTCAATCACCTGTGCCATGCCATGCAACCTCCCTGTAGAGGGAGGGTGCATTGCATGGCACAGGTGATTGATTAATTTAAACAATTTACTTCTGCAGGTTGTTAAAAAAAAACTCTACTGAACATTCATCTGTCGTTCTCAACGGGAGAATCCATGCATTCATATATATAAATATACAGTAATATTAGCTGTTCCTTAATAAGAAAACAATCACTATTAATTGAGTGAGTAGTCATATAATATTAATATAAATCTGGATAGTTAGCATTCTGCTGTGTGCCTTACGACATGACATGGCCAAACATCTGAATGCTCCTGGAAATGTCAGAGGCGCTAATATATCGACAATTTTTCATCTGGTACAAAAGATGAGCTTGTAGTTCAAATTTGTAGCAAATTGTGGTGTTGAGCAAAACTACCCCTCTTACAACCTATTCAAATTCCTTTATCATAAATACGTTATATCTGATTCATACACCCAAATAATTATTTGGTGGCGTGAGATTTTACTATGTAACTCAAATGTTTGTTCAGTATGTTGTTGATAAACGTTAATATTAATATCAGCCGTTTCCTTATAAGGAAACATTCAGCATCCATTTAGCGACCAGTACTACATTCAGTTTGAAATTTATAAAATCTTTTCTATTTTGAAATATAGATTTCTCAATTTCCTGATATCACATATGTGCACATTCCGTCATGAATGGATACTTGCAGAAGTTGCTGATAATTGGGATGACCCCCCCCCCCAAAAAAAAAACCCAATCGTGACTGGCTGGGCAAATTGGAGAAAAGTATTAAACTGCAAGTCAAGTTTTTCCTTTTGCGATGAGTGCACTTCTAGGAATCTTTCTGCATCGTAGGCTTGTGCAGATGGCAGCGCAACTTCGAACAGCTTATTTGCAGAAGAAAGTCTTGTATCTTTAAGCTGTGGATAAGAGCTGAGATATGATCACCATTAACTTGTCGAAACACCTCAGTCGGAGATAGTATTAATAAATAATAATGATAATACCATTTCTTTCTTAGCAGTGAATGCGTTTGGGTTGAGGTTTATTTTGTTTTACGGCATATCAATCTCCATGAGTTATTTAATGAAGAAAAGATTTTATTTTTTACAGTAGGTTTGTATGAATAGACATACGTATTCTTTGTAAGAAATCAATTTGTAGATCAAGTTTCATTGACGTATTTTTTTAAAGAGATTTTTTTTTTGTCGATAATTAAATGTATTGCTGGTAATATTTTTTATAATGTATTGATAGTAATAAAACTTTTTCCAAAATGTATTGCTGGTAATATTTTTTATAATGTATTGATAGTAATAAAACTTTTTCCAAAATGTATTGCTGGTAATATTTTTTATACTGTATTGATAGTAATAAAACTTTTTCCAAAATGTATTGCTGGTAATATTTTTTATACTGTATTGATAGTAATAAAACTTTTTCCAAAATGTATTGCTGGTAATATTTTTTATACTGTATTGATAGTAATAAAACTTTTTCCAAAATGTATTGCTGGTAATATTTTTTATACTGTATTGATAGTAATAAAACTTTTTCCAAAATGTATTGCTGGTAATATTTTTTATACTGTATTGATAGTAATAAAACTTTTTCCAAAATGTGTTGCTCGTAATTTTACTATATAAAAATATTTTTTTTACTATATAAAAATAAGTTTTTATACTTTCATAGTGTTTTGACTCCAGTTTGGGGGTTAACAATTTGCCCATAGCTGGAATCCTAACAGGTGCCAATACCCAGGGTCAGGGTGGACATGGGAACAACAGCAATTAAGAAGTGGTTCCATGCTTCCCAAAACCTCCTAATCAGATACCTTGCTACCGGATGTATTTTACAGTCATACCCAGGACGCATCATGATGGATGGGATCTTACTCCTCTACAGAGGAGCAGTCGGTGTATTCTGATGTGCCTGTGCTTACTCTTGTCTTAATAGTTCAGTTTTATCTGTTCAATATAGCAGCTGGCATTAAAGTTAACTTGGCTTAATGGCTTGCTAAATTTTATTCCTCCAACACAAAAACTGATCAATACTAATCATATGAGAGAGTCAAATCTATTGCTGGTATTTTTATTTTCAAAAATTTATGGCAGGTATTTTTTATTATAAAAAATTATTTTTATACGTTCATACTGTTTTGGCCCCATTCTGGGGGATAATTATTTGCCCACCCCGAGTTAGTGTTGATCTGGGAACAACAGCATGGTTCCACGCTCGTCAAAACCTTCCGATCAAAGGCCTCGCTGCCAGATGTAGTTTATCGTCATACTCAGGACTAGAATGTCTTTGGAGAGTTTCTTGTATTAAGGACATGTCAATAATCAATAATTCCCTCTAATTGTATTCCCAGAAGTAGTCCTCACAAGGAAAAGAATGGATACGGCATTTCCTCGAACTGTTAACCAGCTGTGAGTGGAGATAAGAAACATGAACATTGTTCTCAATAATTTTACATAACAAGAGAGAATTCAATATCAAGTCAGTGTCAAATTATGAGTCGAGTTAGATTTAAACTCCGATAATCTTGGGTCGCTTTTTACAGAAACGATCAATCTATAACCGGGCAGCCGAATCGTAATCTTTGGCAATTATAATGAATTTCTTATCTGGCCGGCTTACAGTCATTCCCTCAAACGGTCAAGCCGTCGACTATTATCACATTTCTGAAAAATCTAAATCTATTGCAAGGTGACTGCGTTTATCAACGTTGAAGGAGAGCGAGCCTTGTGTAGGGGGAGAATAAGGAGAGAAGAGAATGTTTCCCAAAATGGAGAGCGAGGATGGAACGTGGCGAAATGTGACGTAAATCAAGAGAGAGGCGAGGTAAAGGAGGAAAGATAAGGCAATGAGTTGTGTGATGGGATTGGCGTTTAGGGGTGAGGTAATAATAATAATAATGAGAGAGAGAAACAGAAGGAAACTGTGCGTCGACTTCTCGGAGAAATGAAAGGAAAAAACGCTCTGCTGGAAAAGGTTACGAAAGGTTTTCTTCAGGATTCCGTACTAAATTTGTCCGTTATGGCATCTCTTGTGTAATTGGCAATGTCCGTCTTTTGCTCTAAATAGAATTAGGCGAGCTACATTGATACATCGTTCTAAGAGCAGTTTGATACTCCTTACCTGACCACCGTTTTCTCTGTCATTCACTGTGCCATAAAAGTAACTCGAATTTTATTAAGACATTGGGAACAGGGAAAGGAGGTATCATGCATTTTTCTTCAAAAGATTTAGAAGTTTTAGAATTAAATTTTGATTTTTAAAAACCGGTCACATTAACTGAACCACATACATTTATGTTACATAAAATTAGCACGTCAAGAGACAAAAAAAATGAATAAAAATGAATGGTTAAAACAATTATGTTGCTCCAAGATATACATACATACATACATACATACATACACACACACTAACACACACACATATATATATATATATATATATATATATATATACACACACATATATATATATATATATATATATATATATATATATATATATATATATATATATATATATATATATAAACACTCATACTGCTCTGCTCATATCTATGTATCACTGTTCATCTCTCTATATATAATATCTATCTCTCACTCGATCTCAGTTTGTTCATCTCTATTTCATTCTGTTCATTATCCATCTATCAAACGATCGTTTTAATTTGTTCATATCTATCTATCTATCCATATATATATATATATATATATATATATATATATATATATATATATATATATATATATATATATATATATATATATTAGGTACCTCAAGAAATTCGTATACCTAAGGTTTAAATTTATTTTTCATAAAGGAAAAATCCTTTTCGAAGCTTTCCCAACGCTTCAATTGAAAGCTAAAGGATTAAATTTTCTAATTCCAGAGAAAATACTGTCGAGTATTTCAAATAGAAAGTTGAATGATTTTTAGTCGATACTTACGAGAAAGCAATCGAAACGGTCATTTTAAACATTTTTTGGGAGAAATGTAAACGAACTTATTATTCGGTTTTGAAAATCCCGCTAAAATTACATATACATTTCTGAAACGCTACTTTCGTAGAATTAGCAAATTTAAAGTTAAATTAATCTGTTCTGAAACAAATATCACTTTCTTATAGCATAAAGTTTTCTAGACAAGCATTTCTTGACCTCGGGGTCTTGTTGTTTTCTCGTCGCCATCAATAATTTGATGGTTGAATCTGTTGACAGGTTTCGTACGAGGCATCAAAAGTGACATAACGGTTTTTTTGTTTTAAAACTGCTATAAAAATTTCTTACATTATTTTGAATTACCGCTATCTCTTTCATTATTTAATAGTTAAGAAAATGATAAATAATTTTATTAATTATTAATATTACATTAGGTTATAACATTTTAATTTAATAACTGACATAATAACTAATAAAATTATTATTATATTAATAAATGAAATATTTGACTGAGTTATTAATTGTTTAAATTGTTAAATGCTATAATTGTATTATCTCAATTTAATTTTTAATTTAACAATTGAGAGTGAAATGAGACGTTTACATGTCAAAGGGCTTTCCCCAAGGAGGAGACAAGCTTTGAAACACGTGACCTTTTAACCATAATGTCACTTATGAGATATCATCATTTTGACGCACAAAAAAAAATTATTTTTGGTAAAAAGTTTTGGTAGCATTATTTGTATTAAGCTTTTAATTTTCGCTGAGTAAATATAGTCTTCATTTAAAAACTTGATAATCGACCCGACACTCTGCGTGGAATAATTTTAAAACATTTTTTAAAAATAAAGAAAAATGAAAAAAACTAAAAGAAAAATGCAAACAATTCTTGTAAAAATTATTTATTCATTGAAAATTTTTCTTTCTCCAGATAATAATGTCCTTAATGTATATTATTTATAAAAGCAAATAAGAGCCTATCTAAGTTGATAATTATATAGTTTATTGCAGTTTTTATTTTACGATTTGGAGCAGTTTTTTAAAAAGATGGCAGTAGTTGTAAAAAAAAAAATGATAATTTAATTTCCCCAAGGCGCTCTGCTTATAAGTAATATAAAACAATTTGTGTACTCTTTGAAATTCTAGAAAATTTTATAAAATTAATTTATGGGGGTGTAACAGATGTAAAAAAATATTTTTACCAAGATTTTCTAAAAGTAAAAATTCCAAAAATAAATTTATTCATTTTTGAATAAGTCCTGAAAGGTCCATTAAAATCAGACAATTATTTAATTTTTGCAAGAATTTCCAAATTAATGGGTTTTCCCACTGAAACTGCTACACTAAAATATCCATTACCACAAGTATTACCAAGTTAAAAAAAATAAATGTAATTTTTTACTAAAATTTAGAACTTTAGATTTAGAAAGAAGGAAAAATTCTTTTAAAAATATTTAAAAAATACTTTGTTCTTTGCTCTTAATAATAGCATAAACACTTTAACGGCGAAACTTTGTTTTTATTAAATTTGGGACCTTTTATAATTATGCTATACTGATTTTTTACCGAATTATTAGAGGTACCTAAATTGAAAATATTGAAACAAATGTATTCTACTTATATATATATATATATATATATATATATATATATATATATATATATATATATATATATATATATATATATATATATATATATATATATATATAATAAGTAGAATACATTTGTTCCTTAATTATACAGAATCACATCCACACATAACGAGATTTGATTGTTAAATATGTTTATTTTAAGAATGAATAAATTCCAAGAGTTCAATTCAGACTCACAGATGGGTCTTACACTTTGGCTATATTCTTTTATAAGTTTTTCTTTCATCTGACGATGGATTATCTCGAATTTTCACTAACGTCGAAATATTTCTACGGTTATCCTATTTCAAGCTCCGTTATGGGAGCTGTAACAGGACAGTTTCAGTTTTCAGATGTATTTATTTTGGTTTCCTTTAAAGTTAATTGGCACAGCTCTATCGCCATAACATTACTAAATCATTTCACACTTTGCAAAAGTCTCTTAAGCTGTTTATTATGTTTAATGAAAGCTTGTGGTTATGTAGGTAGAATAGAGTGTCAAAGACATTGTCATTAATTTTGATTCTGTTTTCAATTGTATTATTAATGTTCTATCTCTTCATACACAGCCGTATATCTTGCCTCAAATACCTTCCAGTATTCCTCTGGTGAAGTGATATTTTGTTATCTCTATCTATAAAAGGCAGGATGTGTGTGTGTGTGTGTGTGTGTGTGTGTGTGTGTGTGTGTGTGTGTGTGTGTGTGTGTGTGTGTGTGTGTAACGAATGCACGGCCGCAATTGTCGAAGGATTTGCACCAAAATTTACATGCACATGCTGCAAGTTAGTGGAGAGGCCAAGACTGACTTTGCATTTCCCAACTCCCATCGATAGTGGAAATAATCAATTATTTCATGCTTCTACGGCAGTTTTTGTGTAGTTTGCGGACATTTTCTACTGGGCAAAGTGAGAGCCTATAGCTGGCTGCCACGAATAGGCAGGAAGATTCTATTGGCCAGCGTGAGAGCCATCAGCTGACTGACACGAATGTTAACTACCATGCTAGCATGCAAAAAATCGATAGCTGCATTCGTCACAAGTGGGAAAAATTTAAATCTGCATGGCACTTTACTCCAATTGGCTCATTCGCTTGCTTAAACTCAACGTTGATTCTGATTCCATAGAACTGGGTTGGGTGTGAAAAAGTATTTGTTGTTAACATTCTTTTTTCATTCGTTTTTTCCTGTTACGAGTCCTTTTTTAAAGCTGATCGTTTTGTGTTCATTTTATTTAGTTCTTTTTTCGTAACAGATTTAATGTTTATTATAGAGCTTAGAAAAAATTCGCAGTGTGAGATAGGCAAGAAGTAAGGCATGTAGCAACATCAGCACGGCAAAGGGCACTTCTTTAATGGCAAGGAAGGGCAAAAATATTTTAAGTCAAGTGATAGCGATTGCTGTATGAGTCGTACGATTTTTGAATCAAGCATGAGCAACGCCGGGCCATTTTGCTAGTTTCATATAAGTGTCCACTATAATACAAGGTATTAAAAAAATGGCATCATTTCACAAGCTAATAATTTTAGCAATTCTTGTTGAAATAAATTCAAATTTTCACAGAATGTATAGAAACAGATCAAGATTATATATTTAATGTTTTATTTTTGCTATCTCCATGAGAATCTGCTAGAGAGATGGATTGGGCGTGGTGGAGATGAAGACAGTTTTCTGATGAAATGGCCGCCGCTGTCATTTCTTTTTATATGAAGGGACTGGACTCTGTACCCACTCTTCCTGCTAGCATTGATGAACTCAAGCAGAGAATCACTTCCGCACTGGATAATGTTACCGGAAACATGCTACGGCGTGTTTGCAAAGAGCTTAACTACCGACTTGACTTGTGCCGTGTTATAGGAGGTGCACATATTGAACACTTATAAAGTCAGGTTCATAATGAACTTTGGATGTTCAACACCTAAACTGTTCAATTTCATTGAGCTAATCTTAGTAGTTTTCCAGATAATTGCTTTTTAAATGATGTCACATTTTTGGGGACAGCCTCTGTAATAAAAATGACGTTTAAAAATAAATCTATTAATTCTTTGTTTAGGTATCGGTTACGAAACAGAACAGATTTGAGTACTCAAATATCGGGCGACTATTTCATAATCAGGGCGCAAAACACACAGGTATTTTTTTAAGATTAAAAATCATATATTTTTGCTGAGCGGTTGCACAATGTACAGGTATTTTTTATGGGGGGGGATAAAGTTCATGCCGAAAAGTGAAGTCGGCTTATATATATATATATATATATATATATATATATATATATATATATATATATATATATAATGGACTCTCCCGACGGTTTCGACGTATGAGGATCTGAAAACTTAACTAATTGATTCAGTTATGAATTTTTGCGATAAAGACCTGCTAGTGATTTGCAAAGAAGGCCGCATATGAAGCAAGAGGGATGAGATCACTGTTAGACTGGCTGACCTTTTAGATCTTGCTCTCGCTTCTTGAAGACGATTCAGACTATCATATTGAGTCTACTAAAACACATTGATCTCCACTCTACCCGCACCAAAGCTAAGCGCTCGAGAGTGTTATGAGGTATATTAACAGCTGACAAGTTACCTATCAGCTTGTTTTTGTATCTAAGCCATAGGCGTCCCACATTCTTGTAGCCCTGTCCTAACTGGCTTTTCATTAGGTTCTCGGGTATCCTGCCATCAGACATTCTCAAGACATGAGCAATATATATATATATATATATATATATATATATATATATATATATATATATATAGTTATGTAATGAAAATCATGGTAATCCGTATTGATAATCCCAAGGAGGATGAAATCCGGAGAGCTCAATGTTAAATCAGTGTGATTAATTTAATTTAATGGAAACAGACAACTTTAAGGGGCCATGGTTATAATTTATTTCCCCAGGGAATTGCTTTTTCCCTGGCTCATCAGACCACACTTCCAAGAGTGAAAAAATGAATATAAATTTACATATAATTTCTTACACTTTTGAGGGGTAATATTAAATTGATTTAAGGTGATACAGAGAGTTTTGAGAGATAGTGTGACAGACATGGTCGAAATTAGAGAGAGAAGGGAGAGATAGTAATGCATTTAAATTTATTTTTATTGCAAAAATTAATAGCGAGGAGGTGGGTAAGGATCAGACATTGACCTATTTAATAGGTTAACTCACCGGAATAGAGAAAAAAAAGAGAGAAGTTATGATGTAAGAAATAAGAGATGGAATTAGGCTTTTGAAGGAAAAAAGGGGAATATATATTTGGAGAGGGAAATTAAGAGAATTAATGTATGTGGGCATATAGCGGGTAATCTGAAAAAACACAGATTTAAATATTTTAAATTTTTTTTTATATTTTTCGGTTAACGTTTGATAGTAATTTAAGTGTTTAAAGTTTCCACAAAATAAACTAGGAATTTAATATAAACTGAATATTATATCAATAAACAAACAAAAAAAATTACTAATATTAATATTTTTAATATTGTGAATAACACTTAAGGAGTAATATTTCTTAATTAAAATCTAAATCATCAATTTAATTTAAGACTATTTTGAGATGAGTAAGATATCGTAATTAAAGTCTAAGTCATCAGATCTAATTTAAAACCATTTCGAGATGAAGTAAGATTTGAATGTAATAATAAAATATTATAAAATTATAAAAATTAAAAACCAGTATTAATTATACATAACGACTAAATTCCAGTTACTGATTATAAACATTGAATTAAAAACTAGGTATTAATTATAAAATAAAAATCCAGTCGTAGTTACATTTATTAAAATATAACCCTAAATGAGATCTAAAATATGAAAGGAAATATTCATTACTATCAATTATTAATAGGGTCTAAAATAAATTGTTCACTAATTTCTAAAACAAATCGTCCATTAATTATAGGTTACTAAAAGAAATCAGCTCTTAAATATAGGTTTTTTAAAGAAATTCTCTATTAATTATATATTTATAAAAGAAATCGTCAATTAATTATAGGCTTCTAAAATAAATCATCTTTTAAATATTGTTTTTAAAACAAATTCTCTATTAATTATACGTTTCTAAAATGCCCTATTAATTATATGTTTATAAAAGTAACACTATATTAATTATAGGTTTCTATTTGTTATAGGATTCTAATAGAAATCCTGAGTTAATTATTTGTTTGTAAAGGAAGCCCTGTAATAATAATTGTTTTTTTAATTGTTTTTAATAGAAATTGTTTATTAAGTATAAGTTTATAACATAAATACCCTTTTATTTACAGCTTTCTAATAGAAATCTTTTATTAATTATAGGTTTCTAAAAGAAATCATCTATTAATTATATGTTTGTAATAGGAATCGTCTACTATTTATAGATTTAAAAAATAAAACCCCTATTATTTATAGGTTTCTAAAAGAAATCCTGGTTTCTAAAAGTGATCATCAATTCATTATATTTTTAACTCCTCTCTTAATTACAGTTTTCAAAAATAAATCCTCTATTAATTATAATTTTCTAAAATAAATCCTCTATTAATTATTGGGTTCTGATACAAATTGTCTAATAATTACATGCTCCTAAAATAAATCCCTTATTAATTATAGGTATCTAAAAGAAACCTTCGATTAATTATTGGTTTCTAATACAAAACTTCTATTAATTGTAGTGTTCTGAAAGAAATCATGTCTTAATTATACGTTTCTGATAGAAATTGTCAATTAATTATGTTCTAAAAGAAATCATTTATTAACGATAGTTTTCTAAAAGAAACCCTCTATTAATTATCGATTTCTGAAAGAAGTCTTGTATTAATTAGAGACTTATGAGCCCAGTTGTATTGCAAGTGATATACATTTTTTTGTTTTTTACTTTAAGTTACATAACCGTGTAGGACCTAAATATTCATGTCACACCATGGTGTCTTTTTTCTTTAATATCACCATATGTGTACTGCCATTTAGGAACCCAATGCAGTTCTTTCCAGTTACCTTATATACAGTCTCGAATTTAGTGTTGTGATTTCTCGTTACAGTTTTTCAAGCATGTCCAACAATCGCATTATGCCCTGCTATAGGTTTAAAATATAGCTGGGGTGGGTATAGAAAGATATAATTCCATGCTTTTCCCAAGGCCATTAATGTAAGAAATGAAATCTAAGTGTGTCAGCTGGAATTTGAACTCGGTTCTCCGATTCCTTTTTCCAATTTTCTTGTTCTAGATCCCCCATAAGGTCACTTTCTGGGCCCAACGTATGATTTTGTGTGCAGAGAAGGGAAATAATGTATAGCGTTTATGAAATGACAGACATTGTTTAGTGTTGTGGACAACGAGGGAGAATTTTTTCTTTTTCTTCCCGAGTGAGTTCGATATCCTCGTCGCCAAGTTGTAGATTCCGGGATGAAATCCGGTATCAAATAATAACAAACGCCAAGAATGAATATAGGAAAATAAATGTATTAACGTAATAATACAAACTGGTAATACAGGTTAGTAGTTCCAGGAATGCGGGTTTAGTAGCAAAATAAATACAAAGTCTTTGATATCGACGTATCCCTGTATGACTTCTTACTAAGTCTACGTGCTTGTTACTGTAACTCTTGCCGTTACGATTTTCTACCGACCGACTCTGCTCTATTACAGACAGTATTTACTGTCCTCCCACGAGGGATAGATGTGGCACAAGGCCGGGTTTAAAGTGGGGTATTCCCAATCCCGTAGACTTGGGCAAAAATATCCCGTAGAGTTGGTCAAGCAGCCCGGACGAGACTCTACCCTTCGGCAGAGCCTTGTCCGGGTTCCTCTCTACACAGAGGCAGAGAGTTCGAGCGTCTAACAGAGAAGACGGCGACGTCTTCTCTGTTGCAGACTGTCCGTGTATTCACTGGTTGTAGTATATGTATATCTTGGGTGAGTCCATTTGAGTAAAAAGGGGAGACCCCTCAATCCCCTCTCCTTACTTCCCTTTTTGGGGGGAGTTATTATTTTTTCTCTTATGGTCGATAATCAGAGGTTCAGTAAATTTTCTCTTCCTGTTTGACCTTCTAATTTCTGTGTCTTCCTGAGGTCTCTAATCTCATTTTGTATTTGGTCAATATGTCTTCTGTGGGTAAACTTTTCGCCTTGTACTGGGTACATCACATTTCTTAGTCTGTTAATTATCGTACCAGGTTCGAATGATCTCTTGAGTACTATAGGTGTATGCCGATTTTTGTTCTTGTTTGGCAATAACTTATCACACACAGACCGTATTCTGCGGACAAACGTCACGTTTCGCTTCTTTTTTACTGCTGGTTGGACATTTTCTTTTAATTCAGTTTTAGCGGCAAACTTGTTACCTCGTCCCAAACCTCTAGAAAATACTTCGGGGCATTGATTATGTAATTCTTCCTTTAACTTTGTCGCTTCTGATGGTTCGCACTTTATCTTCTTACAAAAAGAACTGATAGGTAAATCCCATAGGTCGAACTTTTGTATCCAGTCTGTATCCACCAGATTTTCTGTATCTTTCATTACGAATATCTTGAGTATTTTAGTTTTTCCGTGGAATTTCACATTTAAGACCACTTCTCCTTCAAATTTAATACGCTTTCCTGTAACTGACTTAGCAATTTTCTGCATATGTATCATGGTCGGTCTATTAAGCTTTCTCCATGTCTTGTAGGTTAATTATCGTTAAATCCGAACCTGTGTCTAGTTGTAATTTTATCTTTTTATTTAAAATTTCAAGTTCCACGTATTTTCTTATGTTAATATTGTCTTCGTCGTGCATTCTAGTTGCTCTTATCTTACTATTAAATTTTCTGTTCCTACATTGGGATGCCTTGTGACCCATTTTCCCACACGCTAGACATTTTTTTTATATTTAAAACGACAATCCTTATTCCAGTGTAGTCCTCCACATCGATAACAGGAGGCTTATATTTGCTTAGATTTTTGTCATAATTTGTCCTATGCGTTGTACTTTTTCCATTATTGTAGAATTTTTGTTTTCTTTCTGGGGAGGGTGAAAATCTTTTTTCATTATTATACAATTTTTGTTTTCCTTCCGTGGAGGGTGAAAAACGTAAACTTTTGTTCAACTTACGTATATGCGCTACTCCTGACTCCTCGATATCCTTCGAGTCTTTCTTTATACTCAGGCATTTTTGGAAGTCATCTGATAATTTTTGTAGTGTTAATCCAGACTCATTTTGCAGTTTTGAAAGCATGCTTTTGCGCATTTCATTATCTTTAGCTGTGACTAACCATTGTACAAAAATAAGACACTTGACATTGTCCGGAGTTAATTCTGCCAACTTGAAGTCGTCACAATGTTTTTTCACGATTGCGGCGAACGTGGAGTAGTCCTCCTTTTCGTCCTTTACGAGGTTAAGACATTTCCACCTTGTGTGAAATAGTGACGTCTTTGGACTGAAAAGCTCTGTAAGGCATGTAACTGTTTCGTCAAACGTTAACTCATTTGTCTTTTTTTGGCAAGATGTAATCCACAAATTTTGTGTATTCCTCAGTTCCTAATTTTCTGAGTAATAGACGTAGCATCTTTGCTTCTGTTCAGTTTTGACAATAGATGTTGTATATGTCTTCATAACGTCTGAAATAATCTCCGAAATTTTTATCCCCTTCTAGGGAGTAATTGAATTTTTCTATCGTATTAGGAAAAAGTCGCCTCTTTTTTCGATATTTTGTTGTTTGTTACCCGCTACCTTTAATATTAGTTCCTGGAGTTGCATTTGTCTTTCTTCATTTTCCTTCTGCGTTTGTAGTAATTGCTTTTGCCACTTCTCTTCTGTTCTTTCTTGGAATTGTAATTGCTGTTCATTTTGTCTTTCTTGGAGTTGTAATTGCTGTTCATTTTGGTATTTTACAAGTTCTACTAAAATACTTTTAAAATCCTCCATGATAAGAGTCTTACGAAAAACTCGATTTTCCGTGTTTTAATCCTCGTAAACCTTTGTCGCCAAGTTGTTGTGGATACTGGCAAAAAACGGCATTTTTTTCTTTTGAGTTTCCGAGAAGTGCAAATTCTTGTCGCCCCAGCTGTTGTGGTGAGAAGAGAGAAGTTTTTTCTTTCCGTGTAGGTCTCAATTTCTCGTCACCAAGTTGTTGTGTTCGGCAAGGGAGAATTTTTTCGTTTTTCTTTCCGGTTGAGTTCGATATTCTCGTCGCCAAATTGTTGTGGACAACGAGGGAGAATTTTTTGCTTTTCTTCCCATGTGAGTTCGATATCCTCATCGCCAAGTTGTTGTAGATTCCGGGATGAAATCCGGTATCAAATAATAACAAACGCCAAGAATGAATATAGGAAAATAAATGTATTAACGTAATAAAACAAATTGGTAATACAGGTTAGAAGTTCCAGGAATGCAGGTTAGTAGCAAAATATATACAAACTCTTTGATATCGACGTATCGCTGTATGATTTCTTACTGAGTCTACGTGCTTATTACTGTAACTCTTGCCGATACGTTATTCTGCCGACCAACTCTGCTCTATTACAGACTGTCCGGGTATTCACTGGTAGTAGTATATGTATACTTTCGGTGAGTGCATTTGTGTAAAAAGGGAAGACCCCTCAATATTTAGCATAAGTTCATGTGAACTCAATTAACGTATCTTATGAAATATTTCCTAATGCCTGTAAAAGACATACTGGAAAGGACTGGATAAGCAATAAATAAGAAGTTTAAACAAAAAGGCTATTTCAACACGAGCAAGGCAATAAAGCCACTGAGACGCAAACGGTTACTGAAATGGAAGGAAACGGACAAAATTTATTGAAGAGAAGAACAATAAAAGAACAGAATTCAAGGAGCAAGAAGACGAAGATCGCAGTTGACAGGAAAACATGAAACCGGAAGAGAGTGCCACAGTTGGGAAGCACGAGATAAAATCTAAAGTTTTACACACACACACACACACACACACACACACACACACATACACAAACATATATTTATATATATATATATATATATATATATATATATATAGGAATGGATAAGATAAAAAATCTGCATACATGCACAAATATTTGCACGTACGTATAAATATGTTTCTTCCTCAGGTGTTATAAATACAGAGCTCAATGTTATCTAACAGAACTATAAGTATATATTAGTATATATACATAATATTCAACGTCGATAGTACGAATCGGAGTTTCATGCAGTATTCAGGTGTGGATATATTCTACGCACCTGAAGATTGCATGAACTGCATGAGTCGTGCTATCGACGTTGGATATATATATATATATATATATATATATATATATATATATATATATATATATATATATATATATATAGTGTCTCCAACATTTGTGCAAAACAACATGGATGGAAAATATAACCGTGACCAGCATCTGGAGACAGGGTGTAAACTGACCTGTCATGTGATCAATATATCGTGACCTTATAGTCAACGTGTTAAATAAAAGTATATTGGCTCTAAAATTAGCTCGTAGAAAGTTGTCTCATACGTTCTATTGTAAATGTTTCATACCGTAATCAGAATCCCAAGCGGTCGATGGTTGTCTCTTGGGAAGGCAAGGCGACATAGGAGGAAAGAGGCGTGCAAAGAAAAGCGGTAGAAAGGTAGCAGTGAAGACGTAACCAGACTCTTTACACAATTAACTCAAGAAATCAAGAGAAAGAAAAGTCTTAATACTCAACTTGACATCTGCAGTGAATAGCGGTCAAAATCCGAGCCGCACCCCCAGACGCTCTCTTCTTGCATTAGCTGAGACAGTGCGGACTTTTGGTAATGTGTTATTTAATACACCGGTCTAATTATGCAGATTTGATCTGACAGATCCCAGCTTGAAGGGAAGGTATTGGTTATACATTTCATATTGAAAGTATTCTTAGGTGGCTTTCTTCTTCTTCTTCTTCTTCTTCTTCTTCTTCTTCTTCTTCTTCTTCTTCTTCTTCTTAACACACACACACACACACACACACACATACAAACGAAATACTAACAAAAAGATATTTTCCACTTCAATATATTACCGGATACTAACGTTTTCCGACAATACTCGTCTGATAAGGTGACTAACCGATCTCTGTTGCAGACACTTACTCAGGCACTTTCGTGTTTTCCTGCACCCACAACTCTAAACTGTGGTTTCTCCTGCAACTATACGGAGCGAACCTTAGTTACAGTTTCCGAAGCACGCCTTACAGTTGTTTGGTTGGGTTTAGGTTGAGACCGAGTGAATAAAGTTCCGACTTGAATCAACTTTATGGACCGTGGTGGATATTCGAAAATAACGCGGTTAATTAGTGACTATCATCTACTGCAGATGGCCCCTAATGTGGGGTAGATTAGTGACATCGAAATACGTAAATCGAGACTACACATTGGATCGCATTTACATCCTTGTTCAAATTAATTGAAACAACCCCTTTAGTTTCCTTTCTTTCATCATACGCTCAGTTTTAGACCCACTGGAGTGACTGGGCGTTATCGGTTTCTATTTTTTTCCTCAGATTAGGTCATTTTCAGGGTGTGATGAAATTTGTTTGGCTTTGAAAATATTTCATCCTAATTGTCGATTAGTTGTCTAACGGCCATTGTCTGCGATGGACGTTACTCCAAGGAAGTGTACGAAAATTTGTAACGCTGCGCGAACACACTGACAAACCTTACCAGTGGGGAAATCAAAGTACTATAGACTGACCACGAAACTATTCATGATTTAAATCCAATCGAGAAGCTGTGGTCAATCTGGAAGGAACGATTTCGTTGAATGAACATACGAAGTACTAACATGTGCACTAGGGCATGTTTCAATGCAAAAATACGAAAAAAAAGTAGATATTAACGGATGTATTCGTTTTGTTTCAATTAATTTGCGCAAGGGTGTAAATATACATTTAAAATGAAATCTTGGCAGGGAAGGAAAACGTGAAACTTTCACTTCAACGTGGAACGCAAAGAAAAAGAACTATGAAATTATCCCAAATCCCGTTTTCATCCATAAACACGATGCCGTGTATTTGATTGCATAGCAAACATAGGAACTTTTTCTGAGCATCTTCTACAAAATAAATAAATAAACGATCGATACGAAAAAGTATTGTTCCACAGTAGACGAAATGAAGGTAAAAGTAAATGTCGACCAGGATCCAGAATTAGTTGAGAGGAACGGCGACATATTTAATCAGGCTTATGAGAGAGCGATTTCTTCCCTTGTGACCATAACAAAATTGTTACAAATTATCTCTTAAGCTTTTACTCACCACATCTTCACATAATGGTTCTTTAGCTTTTTCATATATTCCAAGACTAGCAGCATGACCCGCCGTTGCCCGTCCTTGATTAAAAAATCGTACGACTCATACAGCAATCGCTATCACTTGACTTAAAATATTTTTGCCCTTCCTTGCCTTTAAAGGCGTTCCCTTTGCCATGCTGATGTTGCTACATGCCTTACTTCTTGCCTATCTCGCACTGCGAATTTTTTCTAAGCTCTATACTAAACATTAAATCTGTTACGAAAAAAGAACTAAACAAAATGAACACAAAACGATCAGCTTTAAAAAAAGACTCGTAACTGGAAAAACCCAATGAAAAAAGAATGTTAACAACAAATACTTTTTCAC
>OZ038497.1:53779997-53794997 GCA_964036315.1 Acanthosepion esculentum | reverse complement strand
TATTTTTATTTTGTTTTTGTTTTTGTTATTCTGTCAACGTCAGACGTTTCGGTCAAATAGACCTTCTTCGGGACATGGTTAATGGAGACATATTTATATTAGATTTAAGTTAGATGAAGAGACGATATATACAGGACTGGTCAGAAACAGAAAAACTGAAATTCTGATTTTGCTTTGTCTTTTCCACATTTTCAAAACTGAAATTCGGATTTTGCTTTGTCTTTTGCACATTTTCATCATACCGTCGGATCTACATCCACACATTTGCTTACATATATATATATATATATATATATATATATATATATATATATATATATATATATATATATATATATGTATGTATGTGTGTGTGTGTGTGTATGTGTCTAAGTGTATATGTGTGGTGAAATATATATATGTATACATAATTATAAATATATATATCACCACAGATATATACCCACATATATATATATATATATATATATATATATATATATATATATATATATATATATATATATAAGTTACCCAAATAATGCCCGCAACGCAATCTATATCTGGTAAACATTGAAAATAATTCTATTTGGCACTCAAAGACCTGGCATTTCCACGTCCGGAAAAAGAATCCGGTTGCCTGAAACTCTTGGGAATTGGTAAGTGCCGCTTCCACGCCTTACTTTGACACTGAATTTGCCAAACAAGCTTTGACACATTGCATCGGAAATCACTTACATACATACATATGTATATATATATATATATATATATATATATATATATATATATATATATATATATATATATGTATATATATATATATATAAATGTGTGTGTGTATGTGTGTGTGTTTGAGCACGCGTGGCTGGGGTAGATAGATATCTCTGAAAAATGGACGTGTATATATATTTCGGGAGATTGAATTTCTGAAATATTTAGCTTTTTTCCTAAGTTTCCTCTTCCATCATAAAAAAAATAAATATCGTATGTTCCAAAAGGCAGTCCAGACTTTACACAAGTGTAGAGGTCTCTGGATATAGAAATGAAAACATTATGCAGATATTATTTTAAATGAACGATCATCGGACGACAGGTCATTTCCGTAAAACATGCAGAGACGTCGTTGCAAATATATATATATATATATATATATATATATATATATATATATATATATATATATATATATATATATATATATATATATATATATATACTATGTAGCATAAATGTATATATATAAACAGAACATAAGTTGTTTTTCATATACCTAAATTCATAAACTGACTGAAACATCTGTTAGCTTTCTGCATATAGTCTCCCATGCGAAAGAACAATTCGATATCGCCACTGCCCTGATAAATGCATACCATTAAAATATTTATAAAAGCACTCTGTGTTATTTATTGGCTAAATCAAGATATACTAAAACAATGAAAAGTTTCAGATAACTTTTCATTGTTTTGGTATATCTTGATTTAGCCAATAAATAACACAGAGTGCTATTACAAATATATTGTGACTCAATGGAAATTATTTTTACTCAACCCAACATTTTCAATACTCATGCATCAAATTATTAAATAAGTCTTTTCTTTCTCTACATCTAATGCAATGATCACATAGTATCGAGAATAGTGTTACAAAGTTTATATTTCCGGTTTATTACTCTCGATCCATAAGAACCTCGGTCTTCAGAAGTTTCGAAACACTCTATTTCGTCGACTCTATTTTGGATACTGCAAAGTCAGTCCAAAATTGAATGCTAACACCTTCTTAGAAGCAGTATTGCTCCTGCCTGGTGGCTTGGGCATACAAGACATGCTGTCCGTGTCTCTCGATTTTTCATCATACCGAGGTTTGCGTCAAGCAGCGGATATTTAAGTGGAAACTCAACTGTGCGAGATTGGTCAAACAATTAAAAAAAATGCTCTTCTGGCGTTCATCCTGGGTCTCTCGAGAGCGAGGAAAGCATAGGCATATATGAGCAAGTTGTTATCTAACCTGGAAATAATATCTGTATTTGTTAAAAATAATTTAATTAAGTTTTTGCAGAACAATCTAGGTGTAACATAGACTGTTTTTATCTTCTATATAAATAAAGCCCAGTGCACGTTTCTCCGTCCTTCCGTCCGTTTTTAGATCTTGGCGAAACATGAAACAACGAACAACATGAAGTAACAGGTAGTAATTACTGTAGTATTACGCGATTAAAAATGAAATAAAAATCTTATGTAAAGTTAAATTTAAATATCGAACAGAGTGAAAGGTTTAAAAACAATTCTTTATTAAAGGTTTAACTTTAATTTCGCTTATCGTTGCAATTGCACGGGACACGGTACGTTGCTAATATTTTTTTATTTTCTTTTTCTAGCATGCGTACTAAGATGAATTCGAAATTTTACATAGTTCGAGTTCCCTAATATCTTTTAAGTGTGACTTTATGTTAAGAAATCATAAACAATGGTGATTTTAAAAGAAAATGAAAATTGCGTGCAAAATAAATGTAAGCAAACTACGGAGATCGGTTGCGTATACGAATAAAGATTATGCCGAATTAAGGCGTCTTATAAAAATAAAATAACCTTATTATTCCTAATTCTTATAACTTTTACGTACATAGGACGCTGAAGTAAAAAGGCTGGAGTCCCAAAAGCCATCCGATGGAGCTCGCCTAAAGGGTAGTTTCTAGACTAGTTTATAAATATTTGGCATAAAAATAATGTCAGTAAAACATAAACTGAGTTTATAAATTACGTAAGCAATTCTAAATTCTTATGTTTTTGTAACTGTAGATGAAAGAATTAGTCTGTATAAAGGATGAGAAAAAACGGGAGATTTACAAATGCGACCAGATATATTTTTTCAAAACCTTTTCATATTACTATAGATCCACGAATATAAAAGTATCCAGGTTGCTACATAAATCTATTGTTAATAGATGACCCTACGGAATTCAAAACAAAATGTGCTCATACCACGTCTTTCTTAAAATGTAAAAATAAAATAAAATTCCTTCTCCAATTTATCATTTGTATTCTGTGCTGCTCCATTGCCAACCATCATGTATTCCGCCTTCTTGATGTGTAACCCATTTTTGTCGCTTGCTTTCATGACCTTCTGTCGGAGTTCTGCAAGTTTAATATTGGATAAACAAAACAGGAAATTATTTTTACTCAACATTTTCAATACTCATGCATCTAATTATTAAATAAGTCTTTTCTTTCTCTGCATCTAATGCAATGATCACATAGTATCGAGAATAGTGTTACAAAGTTCATATTTCCGGTTTATTACTCTCGATCCATAAGAACCTCGGTCTTCAGAAGCTTCGTCACACTTTTGAACAAGTCGGCCACTGCCTCATCCAAATGTTTTGAAAAGTATTTTTATTTAGATAGTTTTCTTTGTGTTGTAATGTAGAAAAGGTTACAGAATGAGAAATACCAAAACGGAGGTTGGAAATGAAATGGTAATCTTTCTAACATCAACAAAATCAAATACTTGCCAGCGACGTAAAGTAGGTAA
Organism: Acanthosepion esculentum; assembly: GCA_964036315.1. Taxonomy (NCBI): domain Eukaryota; kingdom Metazoa; phylum Mollusca; class Cephalopoda; order Sepiida; family Sepiidae; genus Acanthosepion; species Acanthosepion esculentum. The sequence continues at coordinate 53,791,487 of OZ038497.1, read as the reverse complement.
ACCACTGTTACTGGTGGACTAATTAGACAGCATATTATCCCCACAGTGTCCAACGTATTTATGAGGATTGCGACATACCCATTAGTGTTCATAGGTACGGTATATAACGGTATGTCTACTATCTTATCCTCAGTTGAATTCGCCAAGTGCCTGCCATTTCAGTCACTTGTGACCCCGCGCAAAATCATCTCACCACTTCCCCCTGGTTGCCGTCTCAATTTGTGAAGTTTCTTTCTAGCAGTTAGCCACTCAGCATTATCATCATCTTTTTTTTTTTTAAGCGTATCACCCCAAGCAAGGCTGGAGGCCACTATCACGCAAGGGGTTATAGAAGGGTTGGAGGAAGAGCAGATAGGAGTGGTAAAGGAGAGGATGTGGAGAAAGCGAAAGACAGTGGATCGATCAAGGCAAGGGGGTTACAGAAGATTTGGAGCGAGAGCAGATAGGAATGAAAGGTGAAAGGATGTGGAGAAGGGAAGTGGATAGATCAAGGCAACTGGAGATGTCGATTGACGTTACACTTAAATAGTTGGAGATTGTATTTGTCAACGAAACAGTAATAGGGAAGGGAGTTCCACAGGCGAGATGTGCGAGACATGAAGCTATTGGAGTAGAAGAGACGTCTATATCTAACAGTTTCAACGGTGAAAGGGTGGGAACGGGATGCCAGCCTCGTAGGACGTTTAAATTCATGAGGCCTAGCGAAATCAACTCCTCGGAGCAATTACCGTGAAAATATTTGTAAAAACGACAGAGCGAGGCAACATCGCATCTGTGAGAGAGCGACTGCAGACGAGATGACAGATCAGGGCCAATCACATTGCATATCCGTCTCTGGATCTTATCAAGAACCCTGAGGCAAACAGCAGGGGCTCCAGATTATATATGGCAGCAATACTCCATGCAAGGGCGAATGGTCGATTTATAGACTTGGAGGATCGATCTATCTGAATTATCGACAGTACCAGGGTGGTTGTCAACGAGAAGGGCTGAATAATTGATCTTAAAGTATCCTAAGGTCGACATACATCTGTCGTAATTGTGCGCAGCTCTGTAAAAGAAACTCGAGCACGTTACATACTTTTTCACACAACCAACCTTGGAAAAAATGGGTAGACTCGGCTATCTAGCTGTGATGGAAAACCCAGAATTCAAGACTGTGCATACACTTACTGCTTTTTAATTTTAGAATTGAACATTGCTATAAAAAGTGGCTGAAATGCAGATCAAAGATTGTTTGAAGTCAATGTTTTAGAATAACGCCTAAATCGTCTTAGGTAAATCAGCTTACGGCCGGATCTCGTTGAAACACAGGTTCCCGTACGATCACTGAAGTTAAGGAACGTCGAGCCTGGTCAGAACCTAGGTGGGTGAAAGGTTAGGAATACCAGGTGCCGTGTGCTTGGACGTGCGGTAGATGTAATGAATAACTGTTCGTAATTGTTAATCGGATAGCCGAGTTCCAATTCCCGTTGCGTTCGTCATTTTCACCTACGTGCAAATATCCTTGGAAATGAATGCGCTTCTTGCCTCATCTATGTATTAATCAATAAGATTTGTATCACTAAATCATTATTTTCGCCAACAAAATATTAAAATCTAAAAATATTCTTGGCTTTAAAAAGCCTGCAAATGGTTGATAAAACGTAGGAAAAACGAATTAATCAATCTTAGATAAATCTGAATTCATATTTTTGGTATTTAGTTAAGTAAACAAAAAGGACAAGATAAATGACATCTATAGTTCTGGCTATCGACTATACAACAATTCAGAAATCAATAAATTAGCAATATGTTTAAAAGTATAACGATTACAAACTTTACAAATTTAGCTTTCAGTTCATACAAATTTATATTCATAAAATTTTGCGTAAAATATTTCATTATATTTGAAGATCTTTAGGCAAATAATTAAATGTTTTATCAAATTAAATTTAAAAACAAAATATTAACTTTGAAATTTAAATATATATAAAATACAAATTTGATTAGTTACTTTTCCATTATTTTTTAAATCATTCCAATTTACTATTCTCAAATTAAAAATGACTATTCCATTTTGAAAGTTACTATTTTCAAAGTGAAAAGGTATAGAATGTTCGAATGGTCAAAATCGCCATCTTCATATCGGTTTGAAAGCATATTTTCGGAAGTCTGTCTTAAATTCATTAATTAAAAATTATCATCTAAGGGATTTAAAATTTTCTTTCAAAAGTTCTGATATTCTCAAAATAATTTATTGACACTCTGTTGATGAACAATTTCTGTAACCTGCAAATCATTGAATACTCCTACTGATTCTTATTTCTGATGGACGTACTTTTGTCTGTTAGTTTAGTCATGACTCCCTACAATGGGACATTAGTCTTTTTAAGTCATTAATGGACGCCTAACGTTCTCTCCTAGAGTTTTCTAATCGTTCAAGTAGAAACTTTTCCCCCTCCTTTTCATCAGCAAGGTTCCTTGAAGTTCTGATCACATGAAGTTCGTAGAAAAAAAAAGAAGAAGGAACGCATTGCGCATGTCATTTCCGTCTTCCTGTCTTTACTTTTGTGATGTGATGGGCCAGCCGACTATTTTTGCAGCGAAAACGAGGCGAGAGTAATAGGTTTGTGGAGGCTTCTATTTGTCACATCTAATCACAGTGGCCATTTTTCCTACTCGTAGAGTCAAAACCGAATGTTCATGGGTGAGTACCAATCACCGTAATGGCCCGAGGAAATGTGGAGCTTCTGAAAAAGATGTAAACCAAACGGTAAAAGCACATGAGCAAAAAACCGAACGTGCCTGAAAAGCGACAGCAGGCGAAGAAGACCTGAAAAATAAATAGAAAATACAGAGAGAAAAAGACGAAACGATGACTGTTGAATGCCCGAGAAATGGGGAAGAAGTTTCAAAATGGCTGCTTGAAGTTGATGAAAAAATACCGGGCAGCAACAAAAATCGAGACGTAGAATTTTAATACGATAACAAATGGTGTATCGAAATAAATACCTTCATATTTCTTTTTACATCATTTTTTTTCACAACTAGCCAACAACCTCTACTACGAACAGAGAAATCTGATTCTCTCATAGAATTTCTCTTACCTCTCAAGAATATCTATATAAACAATATTTTCAGCAAGATATCTATTTTATAATGTTCCCTCTGTCATTGAAAAGAGGTACGGTGGAGTAATGGATTTCGGCTCGAATGCAGGAATCGAAGAGCCGAGTTCAAATTCCAGTCGAATCCATTACATTCACTTACGTGAATACCCTTGGTATGAATTCTCTCCCTCCCCCCCCCATATCAGCTACGGGAAAAAAAGCAGGATAGTGTTCCATAGCCTTGGATGGCAACTGGTCTACCGCAGAAACAAATGGCAACCTACTGCAGGAACAAATCTGCCTCGTCAGTTATGTATCGAAACATACATGATCGCTTAGGTGTTTATCACGCATGGTAAATAACTGACTGACTGTCATTATGCTAAGTCCACTTGAATATGCTACTCCGGACATAGCTATGTAGAGCTGATCATGAAAGAAACATTTAAATAATTTTAAAATGTTTGTATTAATAATAATTACTATTTTTTCGCTTCTTTAAATAATTTTTGAGTTTTAAGAAGATCTAATTAAATTGATTGTTTTGAACATAATTTTGAACACTTTTAAGAAAATCTAATTAAATTGATCGTTTTAACTTAGAAAATTCCGTATTTTTTCCAACTACACGCGACTAATTCGTAGTAATGTGAAATGGCAGACATCAACAATTGTTATACGATCGTAACTTTAAATAATGTTACCGGGTATAAAATTAAAGAATTCTATAACTATTTTAATATTTAAAAAATATATATATATACTCTATTCTTGATTTAAAAAAGGAAAAAAAATTAAATTTTCCAAGTGAAGGGTTATTTATTTTATGTTTTCTTTAAATGCAAACGCACTGATATATTTCTGCTAAGTTAGTCAAGGCATATATAAAGTTTTTCCATACAAACTCTATGCATTAAAAAAGTTTATTGACACAAACAGGCCAATTAAAAAAACAAAAAACAATGAATTATAATTAAATGACACTGAATAAGAATTTCTAAATATATGCTTTTATAAATTGTTGTCCAAATTCGATCTGACCGATTATGTCGTAAAATTAATTTGTTAGTAATCTTCTTTATTTGCCTTGTCCCTTCAGGGCGTTGGCGATCACGGCTTTCCATAATTTCTTGTCGTTCGTATCTATCAATTATTTTTTATGACTTTTGTTCTGTTATCTCTTCACTGAAGCTCACTGAGGAGGTTAGGCGTTGTCTCCCTCTGTCCCTCTTGTCTTCAATTTGTCCTGTGAGTATCAAATTTTCCAAACCTGCTTTCCTAGAAAGCCCTAGAAGTTCCAACCATCTCTTTCTCATGTTAAGTATAAGTTTCCTTTCTGTTTCCATTTTGAAACAGAATACTGTTGCTTCAAGTCTGTTCTTCATATTTGAAGATTTTGTCCAACATTCACTGCCATATGGGAGGACTGATATTGCGTAACCATTCAGAATTATTTTCTTTAATTTTAACGAGAATTTTATGTTTCTTAATACTCTCTTTATCTTCCGAAAAGCATCTTTCATTATCCCAATGCGCCTTCGGATTTCAGTTTCACATTTTCCGTCTTCTGTTAAAACACTTCGCAGATATTTATTTACATTTTTGTACTTGCTTGATTTTGGTATCTCCAGTTTGTAATTGGCATTCTGGGGCTTATCCATTGGCTAATAACCATGCATTCTGTCTTCTTGTAGTTTATACTTAGTCCTTTCTTCTCGTTTTCATACACTACCATCTACCGGAGTCATTGTAGTTTCCTTTCCGTATCTGCTATCAGCACTGTGTCATCAGCATATTTTATGTAGCTAAGATTGTAGCCGCCTATAAGGAATCATGGTATGGCTTCTAATTCTCTCAGAATCACCTCACTGTATAAATTGAATAAGTCCGGTGAGAAGATGTATCCTTGTCTTACACTCCTTTCTCTGTTTTTATGTCTGCTGAAGTCATTTTCTATCCGTCTGCAGGCCGTTTGTTGCCAGTATATATTCTTCATTATTCTTCATTCTTCATTATTCTAATACTCTTTCCAAATATGCCAATATTGCTGAGCAGTTCGGACATGTATTTGTGGCGTACTTTCTAGTGTACAAAAAGCTGATAGCAAATTCATTTTGTGTTAGCATTATAGGCTGTTCTTTCCACTGATGTGAGCCGAGGAAACACAGATAACATTTAACCTTATGCAAATATATAAAATATAACATCTCAGTTTTAGGACTTCTAAGATGTTAAAAAGGATGGTATAATATACTTGACTAAAAGTCTATATAGAATATATCTAGACTAATTGAATATATTGAGAATAGTTTGTTCGGTTTGGAGGTAAAATAGTTACCAATCAGAGGTGCTCTTACTGTCCAAGCGGGAATATCAACTCTCCTGTGGGTTTACTCTCGACAAACAGACGTTATTTAATGAGCTTGTGACCGTCGTAATAATCGTGATAACTCGACTATTTCTTCATTCTTAATGACACATGCAGGTGACTTTATTTTTTAAAAGTATCATACCACCATCAATGAATTAAATGAAATGATTATTTCTATAAAATAAAACGAAAATAAAGAATCGATAAGAAGTCTAACAGCTAACCACAGTGACCAGTAAACCAGTAAGTTATGTGTCAGAGATTTTGGATCTTAAAATAACCCCACCTTTGCCTGTGAACGTAGATGAGCGCGTGAAATATTTGACTTCCATGTCTGTAGAAGAAAATAAGGCGAGCCCGTACGTTCTTCTTCTATGTACCCTGTAACTTGTGAGAAAGTGAAGCATTATCCCTGCCCGCTGAAATTCTAAAATGTCCTTCTGGGTGAAAGGTTGAGAAACATGGTCATAAAGTGACAAGGTACATAGAAGAAGAGATGGGTTTGCCACAGTTTCTTCTACAGTAATGGAAGTCAAATATTTCACGTTCAGGACGTGGGCGATCATGGCCCTCCATAACATGTTCTCCTTTGTAGCTCTAAGCTAGTGGTTCTCAATCAGGGGAATGTTACCCTGAGGGGAATTTCAGGGTTTCAGTTGGGGTCAGGGAATATGTTTTACTTTTTCATAAGTTTCTCATTGACTATAATCACAGAATAAAATCTATGTAAATACCCTGACCTTTTATTGAATAGTTTTTTTTGTTAATGGAATTGAAATACACTGTCATTATAGTGAACTTTTTTTTTCACTTACATTATTTACATTATTCGGACTATTATCCTCATCTTCATTGCCATATTCAAAACGTTTCGGTCGTTATACACTCCGGCCTTCTTCGGGTGATTGGAATTTGAAATCGAACCCTTTATTTCGTTTAGATTGTTCTATTTCCACGTGCCATGACTCTCTCGGATGTCTCAATTATTTCCTTTTAACTCAACTCTCCAATTTTTGGTTCACCACTGCTGTGGCCTACTCACAACTATTTGGGTCTAGTCAATGGATCCAACCAACGTCTTTATCCACTGAGCCATGTGTCCTCTGTATGTTGTGAATGTCGTAATGAAGATGAGTATAACAGTTTGAATAATGTAAATAATGCAAGTAATCATAGTACCTCATCTCGGAGATATAGACAGATTTTGATCATTTTGTTTATTGAAGTAAGTTTCAGTTCATTTATTTAATAATTAGATAATTTAAAGAAAGAAATATTGGACATGTACATCAACGTGTTCTGTTGCTATTACATTTGTAAAACTTCTTGTATATTTATGTGTACTAGTTTGGAAGAGGATGAAGATTTTCAATAATATATGCATATTATTTGGAATGCATCTTTTGCGCCGGACAATCTTGGAAAGTCACTGGCAATGAAACTGACTTATGATGAAAAGTTTGGATTGGAAATAAAAAGGTTGTGAATCAGTGATCTAAGCAATGTTTCTTTTTTACAGTCCTTCCCAATCCCAATTCTGCTCTCAATTCACCTAAGCTCACCAGATCACCCGCTATCCCGGTCCCTCTTGCCTTCGATATATCCAGCGAGTGTCAAATTTTATATGACCTCTTGCTCATCCACCGGCCATAATCATTGACAGAGACCCCGTCGAGTCGCGTCACGTCTTTCGTATACGAGGGCTCAGAAGTTTCCAACGCCGACGACCTCCGAACGGTGATCAACAGAAGGCGTGTGCCGGCTGAAGTTGTCAACAGATCTGCGGACGCAAGCTACGATGTTACAACGCCGACGATATTTCTGTGCTCCCATACAGCCCCGAGGCTTCGACTCTCAACATGCCCCTCGCCTCCCATGACTTCGAGCCTCGCGCGCCCAAGAACATTGGGGGATGCATTGATCTTGTATTCAATGAGAAGATCCTCTGCATGATAGACCAGCCAAGCATCCTCCACAACATCTCACAGCACCGTGTTTGCTGGCCTACAGCAACCTGTTGACCATCCCCAAGCAGAGTCATCTACGAGTTCGATCCGCCAACTGCAGACTGGAGAGGATCTAACGGCAGACTGCACAGCCGCTGGAAGGTCGTCGTTTGTCGGGACGTCCAGCAGATCAATCTTGCACTGGATCATGTTCCGACATACTGTCAAGACCTTGAGAACTGGAGGGAAAAAGTGGTTGTCGCAAGCTCAACACTTTGATGGCATGAGGTGTAATTGCAATACCAGTTCATATTACATAAAAAATCACCTGATGATACATGCAGTTAAAGAGTTAATTAGGAAAAATGAAAATTTGGATATGACTACCCGTATATTTTTGGTGTGATATTTTAATACAAGGAAGTCATCAATACGTCAGTAACTACACTATTGTATAATTAACATAACACTTTCAAAATATTGCCGAAAGAGCGAAGTGTTCGAAATGGAGACATTCTTATGTGACCTCTTCTTCGTAAACTAATTACTGCCTTCAGAGATTTCATAAAGAATTATCTGTTCTAGTGTTATGTAATGTTCGCATTAATTTAAGATTTGCTCGGATCGTCTGCCGAAATATCACCTTTCGAATTGTTCCACAATTTCCGACTTATTACTTGACATGCATCGGAATCTGAGCAAATTGTTCCATCTCTTTTTTCGTCATCTCTAATTTACCTCTTTACATAATATTTCTGCAGGTTATCAACATTATCTACGTTCTGTCGGCGAAAAGTTGCGCCTGAAAAGTCCCACTGTTTCCAGGCGCCGAACATAGCATAACCAGCGGAGACGCGGCCAGGTAATATGAAGTAGATAAGCGCACGATTCAATGTTCGTCAAACATTCTTTGCGAAAAGAGTTAAATTCTACTGGAAAGTCTTATAGTAGTGTAATATCTTTTTCCATTCTAATAATAGATATTCATATATATATATATATATATATATATATATATATATATATATATATATATATATATATATATATATATATATATATATCAGAGAGACATTAAATTTGTTCCAACGAGACAAAAGTGTATATTTTAAAGAGTAGAGAGAAGAGGTAAACGTTTTGGTTATAATGTGTGTTTTTTTAAAACATATAGATTATTTGACATGTTAAAGTATAATATATATATTAAAAGTCCACATTGCAAACAAAATAGTTTGCTGCTTCTTTTTACTTTTTAATATATATATATATATATATATATATATATATATATATATATATATATATATATATATATATGTTCCATGGTTCATAGCTAAAATTCTGGTTGAAATCTTATAGTAGTATCTTGGGCTTTCTACTGCAATAATACATATTCATATATATATATATATATATATATATATATATATATATACATATATATGTCCCGCGATTCATATGTGCCTTAATACGCATCCATTGATGATGTTTTATTCCTAATTCTCAATGTTTATCAATTGTAAATAATTGGAAATGAATTTCTATTTTACAACGGTGGGCCAAAACTTCCTTCGGAAAGGCATGAATTCGTCTTTTCTCCCAACCGAAGCTATTTTTCAAATAACACAATAAAATGGTTACTCTAGCCTTGGGTAGCACTCATTCCAACAGAAGGGACACACTAAAGTCCTAAACGTGGACTAGGCAAGAAAAAATGACAAAATCTGTGAGAGCTCTACTCGCCTAAATCCTGAACAAGTATATTCTCGTTAATGCTTATTTTCATTCCATACATCTGCCGATATCATACGTGGGTAAGCTGAAAGATTCATAGTCTGGCTATGAAGGAGTAATGCTAGAGCTGTGAAATAATGCATGATTTAATTTTAATTCTTTTTATTAATAACTGCTTGCTTTATTTCCAGGCACGCGGATGGTCTGAAACGTTCATAGGTTGATTATGAAGGAGTGAATCTTGAGCTGTGAAATCTTGCACGTATTAATTTCAACTCTTTTATAAATAACTACATTGTCTGTTTTCCAAATAACCTGATATCTGACTGTTCAAAAGACTTCCAAAGAAACTAATAGCCACTTTTCTTGAAAAAAAAGGCCACATTTTCAATCGTGGGTTTATCAAGTACATGCAGAAAAAGGGTTTAGTCTTCATTGACATTGGTGTCGACATGATTGCTCCATTAGGTAATGACGCTCCTGTTTTAACAAAAGGGTAAAAGTGGGCTGCTGAATTTAGGAGATTAATGGAGAGTCTTGAATCTGGACGCCCTCAACTGCAACTACAGAGGAAAACATTGAGCCTCTTCACAACATGGTGATGGATGACAGGCAATTGACTATGAATAAAAAGAAAGCCAATGCTATTAGTATATTCCATGACTAAGTTGGGAATATTCTGCACTATGGATTTGCCATGAGAAAGGATTCTGCTTGGTAAGTGCCGCGTCTTCTGGCACATGATAAATAGCGCACTAGGCTGATCACATTCGTTCCAGATGGTTTCCTTGGTCAATGTCGTTTCATCTGCAAGGAAGGTTATGACCTCAGGTTTGGGGGATGCAAAATGCAGTGTGTTTATCTTTAAAAAAAAAAGGCAACACTATCAATGAAAATTAATATACCAACATGCTGAGGCAGTTACGAAAGTCTATCAAGACCACACGCTTAGGAACATCGCTGAAGGTGTTTTTGTTTAATCATGTAAACACTCCAGCACACAGCTCCTTCGTTTCAATGGATACCCCCCGTGACTGTGGCTTTGGATTGGTTGATCTCCTGAGTTGGCCCCATCTGACTATCATCTGTTACGCAGAATTAAAAAACACTTTGATGGGAACTATTACTGCAGAGATGATGACGTCATAACGACAGTTGATTACTTTTTTCACAAACAGGATGAAAGCTTCATCACTAATAGGATCCAATTACTGCAACACCGATAGAAGCATAGTGTGGATCGAAAAGTGGACTTTATTGAAAAATAAACCTCATTTCGTTACATTCCATGTGAGTATCGTGGTCAGCCTATGAACTTTTCAGCCGCTCCTCATACTTCCTGATTTTCTATGTAATTCTATAGTAGAATATGAGAAATTCATTTGCATTATACATCTATTTCTGTTTTTGTTTTTTACCCAATGCAAGGCCCAAGGGTTACTCAAAGCAGACGGTTTACTGAGCGAGATTGTTGTAAGGGAAGGGGAAGAAGCAATTAAAAAATGCGTAATATGAGGGCGTCTTTCAAAGGAATGGGATGATTTGCGCCAGTGAAAATGGCATGACCGGTCTTAGCTATGAATATCTGAGATGGTGGTACTAAGAATGTAGCTCTCTCAAACATTTTCTATGGAAATAACGGTACTGTTTCGTCTGTGGAATGAGGATTATATTTCATTGCCTACAAGACCGCGTAATCGCTTTTGAACTCTGGCGGGGTTATATTTTGAGGACTAGGTAACACCACTCCCGATATGGGAGCAATACTCCATTATCGGTCACAGCAACAGGATTTAGACATTTTCTGTAGCGATGCAAGGAACCGGACATTCTTTCAGAGTATTTAGCATGAAATGAATATACGATTTCCATTTGAGGTCTGCGTTGGCTTTTAGACCAATAGTCTTTCGAGGCAAGGGACCTCTTTGAATGTATTACCTCTCATCAGGATTGGTGCAAGTTTGCTATCCGTTCGATGGTGATGAAACGTTAATAGATTTGCTTTGGGTGGATTGACTAATAAAAACCGTTCTTTCCTGTATTAGGCGTTATTTTTGTGCTTACATCTGTTTCAGCAGGCATACAGGTTGATTCACAAAGAGTGTAACGTCAATTGGCATCGATTATCAAAAGTCTTATTAAGTAAATGTACATCTAAGCATAGATCGAATAAGAATTCCCTTCTGAATCGGAGATTTCGTAAGGGATCTCCAATTTGCAATGTAATTATTTTTTTTAAACATTTCGCCCCAAACAAAACGGGAATGCAACGAGCACGCAGGGCGTTACAGAGAGTGAAAGTGAGAGAATAAAATTGGTTGAGGAAATGATAAAATATGAACAGTAT
>OZ038497.1:53712497-53777497 GCA_964036315.1 Acanthosepion esculentum | reverse complement strand
GATGCTAGAGTCCCAGCACACCAAGTCCAAGCAAACAGTCCCTTTGTTTGCAAAGAGACGGTCGCCTGGACCTGATCTAAAAAGTCTCCAACACCCTGAGATGGAATACTGAGTGTGCCCTGGCCAAAACGGAAAACCAGGTCACACTAAAATCCAACGCGCAAGTAGGATTATTTATTAGATGATCCGCAATCGACGACCCATACGTATTTCGAATGGAATCGGCCAACGAAAAATTATTATTCAATATTTTCGTAGGAACGTATTGTTTTATTCTAGCGTCCAAGCGCTGTGTCGTTCTACCTATGTAGTCGCATCCACAACTACATTTGAAACGATAAATAACTGAATTAATATGGTGGCGGTGGGTGGGGGGTAGAACATCTTTACACACAGATGAAAGGACAGACCTAGTTTGAAAAAGAACACGGACGTTCGCTGCAAAATAACATTCACGTGAACTACATGAAATCTGCTTGGCAAAGGACTCACTAATCCTACCCAACCACGGTAAACGGAGATAGACCGGGCATTTACTAACCATAGCAGGCTTAATTTTATTAAACATTGCAGTCTTATCCCGAATAACCGATTGAACAACATCCAACGGATAACCATTGTCCACAAAGATACCAGTTAGACAGCTAATTTAATCTTCAACGGTGCTATCCGAGTAGATCATTAATGACCTATGGGTCAAAGACCTAATCAAATTGATCTTTTGTCGCCTAGGACAAAAAGAGTCCCATCGGGTATAAAGACCTGTAAATGTAGGCTTCCTATAAACGGAAGTAATAAACACGGAAGGAGTTCTGTGAACCAAAACGTCTAGGAAAGGCAATGAACCATTGACCTTCCTATCTACCGTAAATTTAAGGTCCGGATGAACACCATTGAGCAGGGAGAAAAAAGTGATCAACTTCCGATTCATGGGAAAACACACAAAAGGTGTCATCAACATAACGAAAGTAAACTTTTGGTCGGGAAGAACCTGACAGAAGGCTTTCCTCGTAAAAACCCACAAAAATGTTTGCCAAAACAGGACCCAAAGGAGAACCCATCGCCACCCCGTCAATCTGACGATACATAATATTGTCAAAACTGAAATCTACAGACATAGTGGCAAATTTCATGAGTTCAATGAACACATCTTCAGGTATATTCGGAAGAGTTAAATTACTGCGATATAACATATCACTGCAAATATTAATAATCTCCAGCAAAGGAACACATGTGAAGAGGCTGCAGATGTCAAACGAACACATAAATCCATCAGTGGCATCACAATTCCGAATGAATTGGGAAAAAGTAAACGAATTTTTAATACAGAAGGTACTATAACGCTGCAAAACTGGTTCCAACATTATAGCCAGCCACTTAGCAACTTTATGCTGTGAAGACCCAATCATCGATAATATGGGTCTCAACGGAACACCATCCTTATGAATCTTGGGTAATCCATACAGACGGGGACGAATCGAGCCAGACGGTCTCAATTGCCCCGCCATTTCAGAAGAAAGAACACCACTTTTTACCCATTTGACAAGACGTTTCTGAAATCGAATTTCAGAAGTCAGCGTGGAGTCATGAGTGTCAAAGGAACCAAGACGTTGAAACTTGAAAGGGTCGTTAAGTATATTTAACATTTTATTAATGTAATCATGGCGGTCCATGAGGACAACACCAGATCCTTTATCTGGTTTCGTAATAATCAACGACTGGTTGTTCTTGAGGGTTTTGATAACCCTATGGTGTTCGCTTCTCCATTTCGATTCAGAAAAAGAAATAGGAGAACTAGCATAAGAATGAGCCAAATCATTCAATTTAGCTCGAAAGTCACTGGATTTATCATCGGACACAGGTTTAAGCTTCGAGAGTTGAGCGTAATATACTTCGAATTCAGAGAAAATATTTTCCTGTTGATAGAAGTAAAAGGGATATTAAAGTCTAGGCCATGGGCCAAGACGGCAAGCTCAATCTCGGAAGGAGAAGAAGACGACGAATTAACTACATTTTTTGTAGCATTTGGTTCAACATTACAGCCAAATCTCTTGAAGATCAGATGTTGTAGCTTTTTCTGAAAAATGCCATCTGTCTTAGCAGATATATATATATATATATATATATATATATATATATATATATATATATATATATATATATATATATATATCGAAACCATCTCCAGAATTATCATGGAATGATCTTGACAGAAGAGTGAAAAAAAGAAAGAAATGAATCCGAGCTCTTAGAATATTGAAAAAGAATGGAATAATTTATCCAAATTTTATTTGTTAAGGTTGTTTTGCAACGAATGCCAAAAGTTTGTGCTGCATTAATCACGGAGAAAGGAGGACATTCTGACGAGAGCAGAAATTAATCATAAAATGATGTTCTTTCTTTTTCTCATAATAATAATTCTAATAAAAAAAATCATGTCTCAATTTTTAATCATGCTTAATAATTTTCTCTTTTTAAAGTAGAAACCATTTACTTGTTGGGCCAATTTAAAATAAAACTGCCTTGGTTCGCCTCAAACTTTTGAACAGTAGTATATATATATATATATATACAGTTGCGGTCAAAATGTTCAGAATGGCATTGTTTTCGTCAGATAAGTAGGTATAAGTTTTTATCAAAGTTGTTTTATATTCTATAATTTTCACAGACAATACATACGATAGTAATTGTTATTGTCTGAGATTTTGGTGTAATTTGAGAGGATAATACAAAAGTTATTGATGATCTAGTGATTTACTGCAAAACTCATGACGGCCAAAATGATCAGAACGGTTGAAATAATAACAAAATAATAAAAAATGACAAAGAATACTGGAATTATTTAATATTTAGTGTGAAGCCCTTTAGCTTCAATCACAATTTATCATCATCGACTGCATGAGTAAATTAATTTTTCAATTTCTTGCTGGGTGATCTTATTCCATTCTTCCTGAAGGGCATTCCATAACTGCTCGGTTGTTTTAGAATTTCTAGCTTTCGAACGTTCTCCTAAAATATTCCACACATTTTCAATAGGATTGAGATCTGGGCTTTGAGCAGGCCAATCCATAACAATAACCTTTTCAGCCTTGAGGAAGTTCATGACCCCCTTAGCCTTGTGACATGGGGCATTGTCCTGCATGAATATGGGTGGTCGCTTAGTTGAATTTCTCAGCACAGGCAAGACATGATCTTTTACAAGTCGTTTATAAACTCCTGCATTTACCTTTCCATGTAATCGCACCAAAGGGCCCACACCATCTACAGATATCATCCCCCAAACCATGACGATTCCTCCACCGAATTTAACACTAGTCTTAAGGCATTTAGGCGACAAATTTTCACCTACTTTTCGACGAACGTTACCTTTTCCCATCTGAGCCAAATAACATAAACTTAGATTCATCACTGAAATGCACCGTTTGCCATTTTTCTTGAGACCAAAACACATGTTCGGTTGCAAAGGTAAGACGACACTTTTAATCTTGATCAGTGGCTTCACTGCAGGTGCTCTTGCTTGTAGGTCATGTTCAACTAAACGATGAGACACAGTTTTTCGAGATAAAGTTTTCTTCAGTACAATGCTCATTTCCTGAGAAACAGCATCAGCAGTTTTAAATCTGTCCTTTTAAACCAACTTTACCATAGCACGATCTTCTCTCTTGGTCGTTCTTCTTGGCCTACCTGTAGACTTTTTTGCTTCACACGAACCACAATCATCCTAGACCTTAAGAATACCGTGAACAGCACATTTGACTTGTTAACAATCTTTGCAATAGACCCAATACTTAAATTACCCTTCTTTCGAAACTTAATAATCTGCTGACGAATTGGTAACGGGGTAAGTGGCATTATATTAACAAAGTACACTGCAGATATTCTTACTAATGTTTAGTAAACGAACCGTCACGTAAACAAATTAAAATAATTAGAGATCGCCGGTTAAATATACTAAAACACGGAGTAAAAGCAACCATTCTGGTCATTTTAGCCACCATGGGTTTTGCAGTAAATCACTAAATCATCCATAACTTTTGTATTATCCTCTCAAATTACACCAAAATCTCAGACGATAACAAATAATATCGTATTTACTGTCTGTGAAAATTATAGAATATAAAACAACATTGATAAAAACTTATATCTACTTTTCTGACGAAAACAATGCCGTTCGGAACATTTTGGCCGCAACTGTATATATATATATATATATATATATATATATATATATATATATATATATATATTGTATGTGTGTGTGTGTGTCGTTAGGTAAGGATAGAAAATGCTTCTCACGCTGTGTCTCCTCTTGGTGGGTCTTAATTTGAAATCAATCCTAGATTTTGTACATAATTAAACGACTTTCTCATGAGGTATGTTTTACAACAAAATTAATACCTAAAGCCCATTTAAATATATATTTCAAATGCATTCTGAAATTAACAAGCCTCACCCACTCTGAGATTAAATTCATAAACCTCATAGCGTGACATCCGAGCTTATACTCACTGAGCTGTGACCATGGCTTACTCAGTGTATGTACGTATAGATCGTTGTGCCACTGGAACTATTAACATAACTGACTTTTAATTAGGTTGCCTGCCCTGATTTTTGTAATTGCTGACGCACTTGTTGGTCATAAGATGAGCTAGGAACACAATCTTGCCTACCACAATATTTCTTCCTTTATGTATTACATCGCTTCAAGACGTGTACAACCATGGACCTCCACCATTTCCTTTTCTATTCTAATTAATTTTGTGCACTTGCCTATTTCCTGCCAACAGTTTTAAGCTATTGTTCCCCAATACTAACCCCAGGGGCCACTCAAGAGAGTGGACTATTGAATGGGGTTGATTTACGTACGTAGAAATTGTAGATGATGAGAATATGTGGTAAACCTGTAATTGAATATGTTAATATTGTAGGGGTCAGTGAAACATCCTCTCGGGATAAAGTTCCATAGAAGCGGTTCTTGTGATTAAGAGTACAAATACGTTTCATGGATTGATAGTTGTAAAGCTTTGAATGGGGGAAATATTTTCTAGATAAATAACAGTAGGGATTTGACTTTGCGTCTCTGGGAAAATGTGGTTGCAAGGTGGAAATTAATGAATCATATAAAAGACCACATTTGAATTCTGCCGAGTCTGGAAAGAGAGGAATTGGAAGCTCCAGCCTCGATATGACAGAAATATTCCAGTTTGGGTCTGATCTGAAAATTGTAATGATAGAATCAGGCAGTTGTTGTCAGATACTTTCTGGGGTGAAATAAAGAGTCCATCATTTTTTTAACATCTATATTAATGGATCGTATATATAAGATTTCTTTGAGGTATGGGATTAATTTGGGCCCCAATAACCGCTCAGAGAAAAGAGAAACCTGCATAGTGTGAAACGTGCATGTTGACCGGTGGAAATTCAAGTTGTCCTTCGGTCATAATGAAAAGCTGCCAGTTTGTTTTGTGAGTTATTGTAAGCTACAAGACAGTTGTTTGCCCTTGAACTGCTAGAGCTAGGTCAGGCTCCTGCCTTAGTAGCAAATCCGACAAATTAGAACTGGCAACTGCTCTCAAAAAGGACTGCCAGCCAGTGTTTAACTGGGGCAATGAATGGCGTTTAAAGCTTATCGCCTCCAAAGCAAACATGCTTTCATTTAATGATCACAGAGAACCTTGTCTACATGGCGTCATCATGGCTGACGCAAAATACCAGGAGAGAAATACGCTACGCTTTCCGGGCCTCAGACTTTTCAGACATGGATTGGAGTACTTATATTGAACTAATTACTAGGTCTACTGCTGGGAAAGTTGGTTTATTACGTCCTGTCAGACAATTCTTCTTGTCAAAATGCTTCTTGCATATTTATAAATTTGTCATTCTTACGTGCATTTAATATTCTGTCAAATTTGTACGTGCATTTAATATTCCGTCATATTTGTTGTGGTGCTGCCGCTCTCTCTCTCTCTCTCTTTCTCTCTCTCTCTCTATATATATTTTTTTGTCATCCATAGACAGACTGTTTCGCTGTTTCACAGCTCATCAGTGTGGATAGACGTCCGGTTGCCTCTAGCTAGGATCGAAACCCGACTGAATTGGCGTCAGTCGGAACTTCTACTACTAAGCCGTCGGCTCACGGCAGGGATGAAGGTGAATTTTAGCGTGTTTATTTTTAGATTTAGATAAACGCACAGTGACTGACAGTGACTCAATTCTGCCGAAGAGTCATGCTATATTAGCTTCAATAGTCACTGTTTACAAACTCACACCTCAAACCAAAGAGCTCAACCGAAATTAATTTTTCAGGAGTATATATTCTTGACAATTTTCAAAGAAAAATCTGCAACACTATCCGTCCTAATCTGGCATCAGGTCTGTTGCTCTTACTACTTATCTCGAGATTCTTTACAAAATCCAAAGAAAGGTTTGATTGATCTTGCCCTGGCTTCTCAAGTTCAGTCACTTTCCCACCGTCGTGATGTGGCTGCCCTCTGTCTTTTCTGGAAATATTTTCAAGACAATTTTTTTTCTGATAAGCTCTTACCTATAGTACCTCATCTACATTAATTTAAGCGTGCTACTTGGTTGGCAACTAGGTCTCATCGTTTTACTGTTGAACTAACTAGATGAAACCTTTCAGTTCTATTCTTATAGCTTATTTTCTCGCTCTTTCCGTCTATGCAACTCCCTTCCGATTCCTTATTTGGCTGCAACATACAATCAGTAGAAACTCCTAGCATAGAACTTACGGTTATGTCAACCAATTTCAACTGTGAAACGATGCGATCTACGAGACAATCTAGTATGCGCTTTAATTCAAAAAGTGGACGTATCAAAGAGGAATACTCATCAGAACAATTGCCATGAAGATATTTATATACAAGGCAAAAGGAAGATCCATTACGGTGGCGGGAAAGTGACTGAATCAGAGATACCAGATCAGGGCTGATAATATTGCAGATTCTTATTTGGATTTCCAGATTCTCAAAATACATAGCTGAAGCAACAGCCCAGATGTGACAGCAATATTCAAAGCGTGAACGAATTATAACATTTTAAAATCGCAAGATGGATTTTCGTTTTTATGCTTAAAACTTATTTGTTGTTTACGTGTTAAGTCCATGGTATTCTCGGCAGGCATCCATCGGCAGAACCACAAGTCTACTGGTTTTATGTCTCTTCTTTATCTGTGAATTTATTTTCCAGTACTGCTTAATTTCTTTCTAGCCATCTTTTCCTATATCTTAATGCTTTACTTTGCTTCTGTAAGGCATCATCTGCCATTTTTTTCAAATTTGGATTTCTGATTCACATTTTACTTTTTTTATTGCACTACCTTGATAGTTGAACTTCTGAATCTACTGGATTATCGCCATTTTCATGTGGAAACACCGGTTCTCGTACGATCGCCGAAGTTAAGCAACGTCTAGTCTGTTCAGTACCTAGTTGGGTGATCACTTGGGCATACCAGGTGCTGTAATCTTGGACGTGTGAATGGTGTAATGAATAATAGCTCAGGATTAGAGATCGGAGTTCAATTCCAGTCAAGTTCGTTAAATTCACTTACGCGCAAATACTCTTAGAAAATGTGTGAACATACCTCTTCAGCCCCCAGCTATGGGTTAAATAGAAAGAAACCGTCTTTTCGTTAATACCATCCGTGTTGTGGTTCAGTGACGACGCGGAACGCAAAAAGGTGAAAACTCATAGGAGTTATCATGAAATGATAGTTTAGCAGACTTATTTTTAGAGGAAGTCTATCTCTGCTCCGATTTCCTGAGGTTGACCATGGGGTCAGATGCAAGTCAAAATAGGGAAGTCGGTTTTGATTGGCTGAGCTAAGGAGGAAATATACACGTAAACGTGAATAATAAAACTAGATAAGTTAAAATTCTCTGTGTTGATGTCTTATATTATATCTATATATATCTTATGCTATTCACAGTATAAAGCATGCTAAAATAACTTTATTTATTTCCAACATATTAGCAATTCTACGCAGGTATTCGGATAATATTGAACATTGCGAACTCAGCGAATGCAGTACGGAATTTTGCCGCTGCCATCTATAATCAGCAGCTTTTAGAAACAAGTGTGAAAACAAACAACAAAGATTACCGAAGAAAACTGTAGAATCTGCGAACAAATTTTGTTCATAGCCAAATTCTGATAACGTAATAGAATATAAATTCGTGAATTTAAACGTGTCAGCCATGTGATAAAAAAATACCTAATTCCACCGTCCCTTTCGAAGTAGCACCATTTGTGAAGTGTGTTTTTTCCCAATTCGATTAACGCACGCTGTTATGTAGAATTTCGTATTTTTTTAACTCTGTAAATTATCATCATACCAGGTTGCAATCTATTTCTTACAAGACATTCACTTTCCTCAATACTGGGTTCATTTTGAATTTCCATTAAGTTAATATACACAGACAATACAACTGGCATTCATCTCACGGAGTAAAACACTGCCTGGCGTTTGAGAATTACTCTAATAACGTCAGGGACATAAGGAACAGTAACCAGTTTTGTGATTAAACCACTCTGCCATCACTTTACTTCATTGGAACTAAACAATATTTAATGCGTTCGACTTTTCGTCAAATCGTGTCCAAGATTGTAAGCAAGTCCCTTAAAAGCCATTTACCGATTTAAGCAAAGACATAAGAATCGTGAGGAAAGCATAGTTAACACGCTATTTCCTTTTGATGCCCTCATTTATTAAGCATTCAGTTTCGTCCAAACGTCAGACTACTCTGAAGCCGACATAATCTGTCTTGGGTTACAAAGAATAAAATGTCCCTTCCTATTAGCAGACATGCCTTGCAACTCGAAAAAGCTGCTTAATTGTCTCTTGTTTTTTTTGTTTTTGTTTTTAGTTTTTATGTAACCGCACGTCACCAGAGTGCTCCGTTATACTAGCCGACCATTAGTAAATACATACCTGATCTTTATTCCCGCCTTAGTTTATATCATGGACGTGTACTTCTTTCTTCTGCGCCACCCCAAACTGCCGTACACCATCAGAATTCCTTGTGTTGAATGTAATAAAGCTTAAAGAGCACAAAATACTTAGCGTCGAAAATAGAGGCGGGATAATAATTCTGGTTTTATCTTCCTGTCGTGTTCATGCACTCGAATCAGTCTTTTGATTTAATTGTCTGCTTCACATTAAGCGGGAAAACCAGGCTTCAGTGAGTAGTTGAACTCAAAATCTAAGCGGCATTACCGAAATGGGTGGGGGTTTATTTTGAGATGACACGATATGAGAGCTATAGTGTCGACGTACCGGTTCCATCCTACATATTGACTTCAGCGACAGATAAACTTTCACATCTCTAATACGATTGAAATCGATGTTGTCATATCAATATTGGAAGAGCTGATAGCAAAGATTTTAGAAAAAACAAACAGCGCGAGGAAGACAACAGGGAAAAGTGTCAATTTTAGTATATTATCCTATGATTTATATAGGGTAGCCATCGAAAAAATAAAGTCATAAATTGTTCGTTTTCAGTATTTTTTAATTAAACTTGAAGATTAAAATGTTGACGTATGATGTCCAGCATCGAGTAAAAGTCACTGCGTTTTTCTATTCCAATGAAAGATCAATGATTCAAATACAGAGAAAATACCGGCAATATTTTAATGTCAGAGTATCTCCAAGCGATAGCAAGATTCGGAAGAAAATCACCCGGTTTGACAGAACTAGATCTGTTAGCGATCTTCCAGGAAGAGGTCTGAAACGCACTGTGCGCACTGACGCAGCGGTGGAAGCTGTACAGTAGAGTTTCCTTGAGGATCCATCATATTCTTCCTGTCGCCCTGTTCAACTAGACATCGCCAGAACATCGCTTCAGAAGATTCTAAAACGGGATTTTAAACTGTTTCCATACTAGATTCAAATGGTCCAAACTTTACTATCCCAAGATACTCATGTGCTTGTAAAAGATTTTTGTTTTATATCATTCAGTCTTTCAGAGACTTCTCTCTCTCCACACACACACACACACACACACACACACACATACACACACACACACATATATATATATATATATACATATATATATATATATATATATATATATATATATATATATATATATATATATATATATATATATATAAATATATCAAACAGGCTTGTTTCAATAATTTAGATATTATGTCGATTAGTTCGAGGATTAATTTTTTGGTAGCCTTTGAAATCTGATTAAGAAAAATACCAACATTTTCTTTCAAGTAGTATTTATTTTCCAAAGTAAAAACGAACAGTTGAAATGCTTTAACTTTACAGAAAAACATATATATACTCACAGACAACTTAACACCCTGACGATGGTCTCAGATGAGATTGAAAGAATTTTGCAAAATAAAAACTATTTGAAAGAAAATCTTGGTATTTTTAAAATCAATTTTCTAAAGCTACCAAAGATTAATCTGTGTACGGAAAATAATCACAACAAAAACTAATCTAATTTATTTAACCAAACATGTTTGAATGAAAATATTCTGCCTATATATATATATATATATATATATATATATATATATATATATATATATATCCTACAATCAGAATTAAGATACCATTATGCAAATAATAATTTTCGCCTTGTAAAACTAAATTTACAGGATTTTTCAAGCAGTCAATGGATGATAACTTATGGAAATCGATAATTCCCATGGGTATTAAAGAAAAGAAGAAAAAAGTGGGGGGAAGAACAAGAATAGAAAGGAAGGGAAGGTAGAGAAGCAAACAAGAAGTGGTTTAAGTCATGATATGAGTAGTGGTCTAAGGTGAAAGAAAGAGAAAGGAAAAGGAATGAAAGGGAAAAGTGATGATCTAATTAATATAACCAATACTAATTAGATAGTAGACAGATTGGATGAACCTTCAGAAATTAATGAATATATATATATATATATATATATATATATATATATATATATATATATATTATAAAGATAGTTTCGCTCAACACAGATGCAGAGACACCGTTTGGGTAGATAGGAGTTTCGAGAAAAGGATATTGCCTTACACTGTTAAGAAAATTATATGTTTACAACGTTTCTGCAGCGTAAAATAAATGTTGTATTTTTCTTTTGCAGACAGTCCACAGCGTACACGCATTGTTAAACTGTAACGTTTCAAACACGTTGCCTTTTATATTTACCTTAAGCAAAAGAGGATAATACATTCCACGGAAATATTAAAACGCACATTTATCATTTAAATTATACATTTTATACCCTTTGTGAAATTGAAAAAAAACGTACTTTTGTTATAACAGACCAGTTTTTCATCTAAAACACTTCGCAACGTTACCGTTGAGGTAACCTTGTTGATGAGTGTTCAGTTGGATGCTTGCAAAATGTGGAGGTTTTCTAATCAGAGCTTGGATGCTACATAGGCCAGTCAGTTATGTGCCATGCGTGTTACACGCTTAGGCGATCATGTATCTTTCGATACATGATTGACGAAGCAGATTTTTTCCCCGCAGTATATTGCCATTTATTTCTGCGGTAGAACAGTTGCCATCCAAGAGGTGATAGAACCCGTTCTGTCCTGTTATTTACCCATAACTTAGAAGAAGAGGATCTATACCTTTCCCAATGGTATTAGCACGTAAGTGAATGTAATGGATTCGACTGAAATTCGAACTCGTCTTTCCGATTCCTCAACACGAGCAGGCTATCCATTACTCTACCATGCGGCACAGGTACAAGACCTAAATTATGGTGCATCCAATGAGGATCAAAGTCACCACTCAATAGCAATTGATCTCGCGAGACATCATTACACCACATCGAAGTAACCGATAATTTTTAAGCATAGCTTAAATATGGCACAAGGCCGAATGTATGATGCTGCCAGTGAGGATCGAACTTTCTATTCAGTAATAATTGATTTAGCTAACCATTACACCACGTCGAAGTTCCCAATTGTTCGCGAAATATGTATTGCATCGTTAATGAAAAACCGCTTTTATAAAGCGAACCCTAATAAAAGATGCAACTTATTTACAAGTTTCAAGAATATTTCATCTTTGCTGGTTATATTAATTCTATGTTTCGGTCTATGATATTCTCAGCTTGCTTCTGTAGAGCCATATGACTGTTTATTTCAACGGTCTTCACCTTTCAAGAGAAAATCCAGATTGTGCTATCAGATAGGAAGACTGATATTACATAACAGTCCAATATTCTTGGTGTGTACGATGTAGTGTATTAAGTAACGGTAGGAAATCAGAAAACAGAGTTCGAATTCTACTCGGGTTGCTTACATTCGCTTACGCGCAAATACGCTTGTGAAAGGTACGAATCCCTCTCTTCTACTCCAACTATGGGTCGATTAGCAGGACGGACTTGTTCTTATAGCCTTGGTTGGCAACCAGTCTACCGCAGAAAGAAACGCCAGCCTACTGCGGGAATATCTTCCTCCTAGTAAGTCATGAACAGAAAGAGAAATGATCGGCGGAGAGTGTATTACGCATGGCATTTTACTGACTAATTCTTTCCTTTGTTCTAATGAAATTCGTCTCATTCAAACCTAAAACTGAGGTAAATGTAATAAACACATAGGATCTTATAACGAGAAATAAATAAACGACTTCTTAGACTAATATCTATTGAAAAGTACAACAGAAATACATACAAACGTTTTCTGACACGGTTTAATAAAATGGCGTATTTGAACAATCATTAGACGTGCGGAATAATTAGAAAAATATTTTTATATTTTTATTCCACAATTTTATTTTTATAAATCTTATAATTTATATATTTATAAATTGCATATATTTATATATTTATTAATTTTATATATTTTATAAATTTTATATTTTTATATATTTATACTGCAATATATTTTTTTTATTTTTATAAATTTTATACTTCTCATACTGCAATATTTTTAGTTTTATTCAGCAATTTTATCATACTTCTATTTACCAATCACCTTAAATTAATTAACGCCCTCCGTAATCATGGACAAATAATGATTTATATGTATTACGGTGATAAAAAAAATGAGTTTTTGTTTATCAAATTTATATACCCCCTAAAATAAATTTGTTCATCTATATAGGTAAGGTAAATGGGGCAGCCACTCGTATCCGAGGATGCCAGTTTACTAGGGCGGTTACCTAATCCCTATTGCAGACGCCTGCTAAGGGACATTTGCGTTTGTTTAACACCCACAGAGCCTACATGTGATTTATACTGCAACAATGCTGAGCGAACCTTAGTTGTAGTTTCTATGAGAGAGTGCCTTATCTAGCTTGATAAACACTCTGAACAAGGCTAGCACGCTGAAACCCTCGGCCACGATGACTTGAGACTTCGTGCTAGCATAAACACAGACGGCTCCCAAATGTTCTCTCTACTTAATTTCACTTACAAACCGTGGTATGTTTTTCAGGTACTTTCCAAAGGTGTCGGCCGCTGGGATCGCCACCTCTAGACTGATAACATCAAGAAGTTTTCTTAAACCCGAGTTCGAATTGATAAATCGACAACGGTGAGATTCGAACCCGGTTTTCCTGGTCAGAAAGCGAACGTTCTAACCACTGCCGATATTGTTCATCTATATATTTACCATTGTTTGCAGTGATTTTTTGACAGTCATCAGGCAGCTCTGCGGAACGCTTTCAGCAAAATTCCATAGGTTTTTATGATAAATATTTTTCAATGAAATTTTGCATCTTGTTTTCATTAGAGAAAGCTTTCTTTATCAAATCACCGATCGGGAACGTAATAATCGGTTGGTGCAAGATCAGACCAACCAAGTTTCAAATTGTTTTTACGAAGTTCTTTTTAAAATATTTGGGATCGTTTAATTTTAGTGAGTTTCTTTTTTCTTTTCTTTTTTAAAGTAATTTCACCTCAAGCAAAGCAATGCATCTAGTAAGACGCAAGAGGTTACTGAATGTGAGATATATAAAAAAAAAAAACATTATTAAAAAGACAGAACAATAAAAAAAACAAGAATTAAGAAGGTGGACGATAACGATTAAGACGGCCTTTTAAATTTTTGAAGATCAAACTTGACTGGAAAGAAAGAAGCCAAAAGACAGTCTCACAAGCGATAAGTGAGACAGAAGAAACTGTTAGCATAGAACTTACGGTTACATCTAGCCATTTCAATTGTAAAATGATAAGACATTGTTGCCAATTTAATACTGTTTTAGTGTAAAAAAGCTAGCTAATGTGCAATCACGACTTTCCAAGATACCTGAGAGTCATGTTAAAATACTATGGAATATTTCTAACTTAGATTTTGTACATTATCTTGACGTATCATCTCAGAAATTTTATTGGTCAAATAGTTTTATATGGCCTTTTTCAGCTTCAAGTCTCTAAAAACGATGTATCTTCGATTATATGCAATCCATAGAAACAAAGCATCATATTTTCAAAACCTCAGAGCCGACGGACACTACTGCTAAAATCAGACTGGTAAACAATCTTTACTTCTAAATAAAGGTGTTATGTAATAGGTCCAAAACCTTTCTCCGACAGTTTTCTGTTTTCTGATAATAAATGGTAGTGGGGAGAATAGCTGTATCCATACAGGCAACCTTTCGGCATTCATTAACCGAACAGATGCAGTTACTCTCCGTTGAAATTTATAAAATCTTTTAATTAAAACAGATTTTTCGTAAATTAAACTTCTCCCATTGACTAACATTTAACTGTTTTACTCTTAGTCGTAGTGGTGCCTTTTTCTCGTAGTGGAGTGACTTTCTCGTAGTGGCGTGATTTTACTTTTAAGATTTTGGTAGTGGGAAAATCTAAAATCTTGATTATATTATGTTTCTTTGTTGATAAATGTGTCAACCATTATTGTTCTTGTTGATGTTTAAAATTGAAACAATTTCTAGTGATGTGTTTTTTGTTCATTATTATTTGGGAAAGCTCTTTTTTGGATTCTGTATCGCCGGTCTGTAGGGATAGTTTGGTTTGCTTTAGTTTGTTTTGTTTTACAGCATATCAACTTAAATGGGTTATGCAATGCCGATAAAATTTTCATTGTTGGTAATTTTTTTTTCAAAACTTCAAGGCTGGTAAATCTTTCTTTTTTCAAAAATGTACTTCTGGTATTTTTTTTTTGTTTTCGAAAATATATTGCTTATAACAATTTTTATTCCAAAAATGTATTGCTGGTATTAAAAACTATTTTTACACTTTGCTACTGTTTTGACCCCAGTTTAGGTGTTGACTATTTGTCCATAGCTAGGACCCTAACAGGTACTAACACCTCGGGCCAGTGTGGACCTACGAACAGCAGCAAGTAAAATGTAATTTCACGCCCCTGAAAATCTCCTGGTCAGAGGTCTTCCTGCAGGGCGTAGTTTATCGTCATACACAGGACGCGGATGTAGTTCATCATCATTATCATCATCATCATAATCATCATCATCATCATCATCATCATCATCATCATCATCATCATCAGAACGCATTAAGTATAATCTTCTTTAAGATTTAAAGAATTTATTTCTTTGAAAACATTTTAATCATTCTCAAACTCGTATTACATTCCTTCCTTTCTCATGTCTTATTTTCTTAGTTTTGAATTTCTATCGAGTAACTCTACACAGACATTTTGTGTATGTTTTAAATTCATCGCCGGTTTAATATTCTTGCATTTAACTCTGAAATTCCTCCTTGTGAGCCAAGTGAGTAACAGTCTGTGAACGCATAATTGAGGACAAAATTATGAGCTTCTTTTATGATAATAGAAACTATTTAACAGGACTAGGAAGACTTAACACGGCCTTACTAAACTTACTAGTCTTTTTTTTATTTTAATTAATTCGAATTAGTGTTCTTATCATTGTTATTATAGAAGTTATTCTGGAGTACAATCATGTAAATCAGATCCGCAGTTGATGAAGTAAAGATGACAAATGAATATCAAACTTCAAATTCTGATAAATTAAGAATGAAAAGCAAGTAAAAGTGCTGTTAGTGTAAACGTTATTGGTGCAGAAAATGGAATCAAAAGTCAAATTCAAGTTCCATCCATGCTTCACTCCTAGTGCAAAAATTAAATTGGGAAAGGTATGAAGCCATTCCCGCTTCTTTCAGCTATATTGAATAAAAGTGTAGACTAGGCTTTCTGGGTCTGAGTAAAGACGGATTATTCTGAATTTAAAAAAAAATATGGCGGAGGCAATACGAAACCAACTTGCTACATTTCCCAAGAATTCATAACAATTCACAGATAATGAAAGAAAGAAAACTGTGTGGAGCTATCATTGTCTACTTTTTAAAAAAAATCATAGAAAATAATAAACAGAATTATTATAGGAGATAAAAAGGTAGTTTTTCTTTTTCATTGAGTTTCTTATCAACGGACGGTAATATATTTGTACTCATTGACATTGCTTCAAAGAAGATCGACAGGGAATACACTACAATGACCACAAAAAATCTGTTTGAAGATTAATTCTGGTGTTCTTGAGACGACAGACTATCGAGCACTAATTCAGTCAATCAGTGTTGCACCAGTCTGCCCGTCTGTTAATAACATGCAGTTCTTACAGTTTGGCTTTGATTATTTCGAAAACAAAACTTATTACTATTTTTTAAAAGCTCAAACCCATGTTATAGACTTCGAGCGAAGGATTTTCAAGGTAGAATAAATGCAAGAATCGTTATTGGCAACGATGGTGCGGCATTTACTCATTTCATTATATCTGACGTCAATACATATTAATTTGCCAGATTTTGAATATGACAAGGTTTTTCTTTTTGTTTTGATTATTTTTGTTAGAAAACAAAATCATAACATGATCGGGAAATTGAATCTCCAGTGATAAACAAACTGTAAAGAGGAAACTTTATTAAATTTTCATCGTTGTCATAATTTTGAACCGGTTCACTGCAGACACTTCTCTTTTGCAAGCACATGCCTATCGTGCATCGGCTTCCTCAAATATTAGTTGCTCTGCTTCACAACTGGAGTGCCACACATTATATATATATATATATATATATATATATATATATATATATGAAAATTTTATCAGAGTTAACCTGTAGAAAATGACAAATTTATTAAACAAAACGCTATTTTGACGTAATTTTCAGTTAACAATATGAATACAATAGCATTTTCTAAATTCTTCCAGTTGCTAAGGAAATTTTGTTTTGTTGTTAATAGTTACTTTGTTTTAATAAATTAATTTGGACGAAACGGGTCGGCTAATATTACAGTTTTCCTATTGTCTTTTACCTTTGTATATATATATATATATATATATATATATATATATATATATATATATATATATATATATATATATATATATATGTGCGTGTGTGTGTGCGTGTGTGTGTGTGCGTGTGTGTGTGTATTGATATAATATGAAATATGAGTCATATTAATAATCCAAAGTTCTTTAGTATTTATGTTTTCATTTACAAAAAAAAAAAGAAAGAAAAAAATGTGCTCGATACACAAGTAGAGCTGATATTATAATTATTTTTATTAAATATGGTTCCATCGCGAGACAGGAATTACTGTTTCGAAACTGAAACTCAAGACCTAAAGTTTAATTCAAAATTACGCTTAAAATTTATAGCACAGTTTCATTCTCAATAGAGTTTATCAGTTTCGAAACAGTAATTGCGGTGTTACGATAGAATCGTATTTTTTTAAAATAATTATAATATATATATATATATATATATATATATATATATATATATGATAATTATAATATAACATTTGTTACTTTGATGGTATATTCATCAAATCGACTTTAGAGTCTCGTAGACGAACCATTGTGCCAAAATACTGTGGAAGTGTGGAAATATAGTTTTATAGTGAAGGTGCCAACAATACATTTTTATATAGAAAAAAATACCAGCAATAATGTTTTTTTAAAAATATTACCAGAAATATATTTTTAAGCAAAATTACTAATGCTCCTAAGAAAATGAAATTTCGGCATTAAATGACCCATTAGGCGTTGACTTGCTGTTAAACAAACAAAACAAACAAACGAATCATTGAGCAAATTGTTTGGCCCACTCTTCGGGAGGTATTACCAATTTTCGCCCGATTTTCTCATTTTCATTATTGTTATATTAAATTCTGAAAAAAATATTTGCCTACAGATGGGTCCCTAACAGATGGTACCAGCCCAAATCAGGTTAGAACTGGGAACAACAGCAATTAAGAGGGGGTTCCTCTCTGCTCAAAATCTCTCGGTCAGAAGCCTTGCTGCCGGATGTTCTTTGTCGTTATACCCAGGACGGAAATCTAGTTTAAATATACTATGTAAATTCATGTCTCGGAGATGGTTTAACAGATGTACGGAAAATATGACAGCGAAATCAGAAGGCGCAATGAAACAGTAAATGATGAGTTTCATAAACTAAACAAAGTATTAAGAAATAGGAAAAAATAATCCACCTTTGTGGACTCTGAATAGACCTCGCTCTAGATTGACTGCAACCCCAAAGAACCCGTTATAATATGCTGTTTTAACCCAATGCAAAAAGAGACGGAATCATGGTTTTCGCAAGGGCATTTGTGCGAAAGGACCAGGCGGGAATATGAACACGCCCCGTCACTTCCACCTGCAGTTAAGATAACTGTTACGCAAACAGAACATGAAAATTACACTTCCCAAATGCTGGCGAAGTTCTAAAATAACGGCCATGTTCGAAAATTACAGTTCTCCAATACTAGCCAAGTTCGAAAATTACAGTTATAAAATGCCGACCAAGTTCGAAAGTTACAGTTGTATAAAAAAGCCTATTTAAAAAGAAAATTACAGTTCTAAGATCCTGGCCAAGTGCAAAAATTACAATTTCAAAATGCCGACCAAGTTCGAAAATTACAATTCTAAAATGCTGGCTAAGTTCGAAAAATACAGTTCTAAAATACTAGCCAAGTTCGAATATTGAGGTTATAAAATTTCGGCAAAGTTCGAAGATTACACTTCTAAAATTCCAGCCAAGTTCGAAAAATAAATTATAAAATGCCGGCAAGGTTCGAAAATTACAGTAACGGCTAAGTTCGAAAAATACATTTCTAAAATGCCAGCCAAGTTCGAAAATTACAATTCCAAAATGCAGGCCAGATCGATAAGTAGTGAGTAAAAACAAAGGACCTTCGTAGAAAGTTCTGCTTTGCTCACAAATAATTAGCAGGGAAAAGAATAACTGGAAGGTGTCACAATGCATGGTTCTTAGCATAAGGGTGAGACCAAAATGCAAATTACGAATGTGGGTTATCAAAAAGAAGTACAAAACTGTATATATCTGGGAAATGATTTAACAGAGGACGGAAATTGCGATAACCAAAATTGACTTCCAAAAACTAAGCAGAGTATTATGAGACAAAGAAAACTTCGCTAGAAACAAGGAAAAAATAGTAAACTGTTATGTGATATCTGTCCTCCTGCATGGAAATAAGTGCTGGACAATATTCGTAAAGATTTAAAAGAGACATGATGCAACAAAAAAAATGTGGCTCTACGGAAGGATATTGAGGATACCATGGAGCGATTATGTGAGCAACGACGAAGTTTTAGAGAAAATGGAAACAAAAAGGAAATTTATACTTAACATCAGGAAGAGACAGTTGAAATTTCTATGGCACATAATGAGGAAAGAGGGCTTTGAAAATCTGCTACTCACAGGATAGATTGAAGGCTAGTGGGTCAGAGGAAACAACGCATAAAATACTTAGTGAGCTTGAGTAAATGAAACAGTTGCAAATGACAGGGGATTGTGGAGAGCCATTATCGCCTACGTTCTGAGGCACATAAAGAAAAAGGAAAAGAAAAAGGAAAAGAAAAGTTACCGCGTGCAACGGACAATAAACGAACAGAAAAGAATTATAAGGATCTGAAAAAATAGGGCGTGGGACAAGCAGAGATTTCTCATTACTCGAAGTCGTGTGACTAGGGTCCGCCCTGTCAATTGTTTTGCATCTGGTTAAAATCATATGCAATGCTTGTTTAGCCAATATAGAGATTAAATAACAGCGATGAAGTATTGCAAGCAGCCAACGAGGTGCCTTAGAAAGGAAACGACTCTTTGGAAAACAAATGATTTATGGGCAAATATTATTAGGAAGATGACGTCTTCTAATAGGGAGTCAGCCATTTTATTGCTGGAGTGAGTTCAGTTGGAACTGGTGGAAGGGGGACGTGCAGGAGGAGGGCTGCTTTGTGGGCAGGATCAGTGTCCCATGACGGCATGTGGTGTTCTGGGCGCTTCCGCTGGGTAAATAGTTACAGCTTCTTGTTGAACCAAGGATGAACAGGGAGAAAGAAAAGGCGTTTTTTTTTTTTGTTTTGTTTATTTTTTTTGCTTCTGCCACGTGGAGTAATGGGTAACGGCTCCAAATGCGAAAGCGGAGAGTCGTGTTCGAATTCCAGTGGAGTTCATTAAAACATCGTCAAAAAAGCTCAAGCCTAAAAGATGGGGGGTATCCACTAGACAATACATCCCTTCGGGAGTGGGGTATGATAATTACTCGACGTCCCTAGATGTGAAGGAGGCTTGAGCATTTTTTTCCCACGGTATACCCAATTTAAAGTGACGTTGTGTCACATTCGGTAATGAGGTTCTTTATATTCACTTACCTGTAAATATCCTTGTGATTCTATATCTTCTCGGTGGGTTGAATAGGAGGACGGACGATTACCTATACCCTTGGTTGGCAACCAGTGTACTCCAGAAAGAAATGCCAACCTACTACGGGGAAATTTTCTGCCTCGTCAGTCATATATCAAAAGAGATATGGTCGCCCAGGCGTTTATCACGCATGGCACTGAACTGTTTCATAATATATGTCAATGTACTGTATACGTTACAAAGGAAGAAGTATCCTTTGCTATACTAAAAAGCACTAGAAGTAAAACATTAAAAAATATATTAACCTTATATTTTCCAACATATTCATAGGCATTTATACATACTATGTGGACTTAGGCCTAAGAGCTACTCAAGCTAGATGTTTACTAAATTACGTTGTTTTAAGAGTATACAATTGATTGCTTTATTTTGTATGGTTTATCAACCATTTGTAGGTTATTTAAAGCCAGATAATATTTTAGATTGTAATTATTTTTTATAGAAAATAATGATTTAGTGATACATGATTTACGTATTAAACGGAAAATATATTTTCTTAATATGTGAGTAATAATCACTTACACAATCTTTCATATTTCATATAACCATTCCTAGTTCTCCGACTACTACTGGATTAACGGATATTTTAAAATGTCACATTCGTGTAACTTCTCGTTCAAGGTCATTATATTTAAACAGCTTATCAAACTTTTTGATCGCATGGTCAATGAGGTTATCTTATGTCATAAGAATTTATGGGGTTAACGTTTATCTATACAACTGAAGATACTGGGGAATGCAGTGTTAACAGAAGAAGTATTAATATTAATATTAATAATAATAATATTAATAATAATAATAATAATAATAATAATAATATGGAGTTTGAAATGGGTGAAGAAATGCAAGTAAGCACAATACACCGACCGCAGCTGCAAATTACTTCAAAAATCGAAAGCAAAAGTAATTGCAACCAACCAGATACAGAAACGATGTCAAGATAAACCGATTCAAATTCAATACTCTGCTGTACTAAACAAGATGATGTAGAAAAACTCTGTGTCTATCAGTGGCTACGTAGTGCAGGGTTAAAAGCTGAAACCAATTTCTAACTAGAAATTACCAAGCGCACCTACTGGAAAAGTTGCTTTAGCACAAAATGCATATTTTGTGATAAATATCCAGCAATAACTGACTATCTTGTATCAGGTTGCACGGTATTGGCACCCACTAAATATAAAACTCGGCAGAACAGAGTGGGCCAATATCTGCAACTTTTACGGAAATGAAACTGCAAGAAATTGGTAGAAACAACAGCCAGGCCTGGTTACGGAGATAGGCACTGTAATAATTTTATGGGACTTTACAATACAAACAGACAGAACAATCAAAGCTAATCGCCAAGACATTGTGATTAGAGAACGCAAACAAAATGTGCCTTCTTATTGATATGGTTATACATGAAGATCTCCAAAAACCTATCAAAATACAAGGACCTTGAAATCGAAATCACAAAAATGTCACACATAGGGACATCAACAATTCTAGGTGTAGTTGGAGCCCTCGGATTGATTGGAAAAGATTCCAATAGACTCTTTAAAGAGGTGCCTGGTAGTCCATGCTTGTTAAAGAAATACAAAAAATTGTTCTCACAAGTACAGCCCACACATTACGAAGGGCTTTAACTATGTAAAATGTGTGTGATTTTTTAAATTTTTTTCATCATTGTTGTTGTAACCTAGAAAAGGTTACTGAATGAGGAATAACCAAAACGGAGGTTGGAAATGAAATGGTAATCTTTATAACATCAACAAAATACAATACACGCCAGCGGTGTGAAGTAAGTAAACCACTGCTAGCATATTGCCACCACTTACAATGTATCAATGTACAATGTATCCAATGTATTTATGAGGACTGGGACACACCCATTAGTGTTCATATGTACGGTATATAACAATTGCTCAGTGGAAAATATCATGAAGCCATTTCTGACTTAAGATCTCGAGTAGGGCCAGGAAAGAAATTAGTATACACCAGAAATCAACAGAAATAATAATAATAATAATAATAATAATAATAATTATTATTATTATTATTATTATTATTATTATTATTATTATTATTATTTAACAGCTTCTCCCAATATTCTTAAATCACAGCACAAAACGATCAATATTAAAACACGCCAAGTTTCATTACTAGTGGCCACGGTAGTAACAACATCAGATTTGCAGATTATAAAGTGTTGATAGCAGACAAAGAACGGAAACCACAAGAACTCCCATAGAAGGCGTTACACGAAAGCAAGAAGAAGGGATTAAACATCAACTGTAAGAAGACAGAATTTACAGTTGCCATAAAAAAACAACAACACAACATGGTAATTTCAAATTGAAGATACCAAAATTAAACATGCAAAAATTTAAATATCTTGGAAGTGTTTTAACAAAGGTGGAAAAATATGACACCGAAATCCGAAGTGGTATTCGAATAGCAAAAGATGCCTATTAAATGCTAAGCAAAGTATTAAACAACAGGAAAATTTAACTGAAAACAAAATAAAAAAAAAGTACTGAACTGTTATGTAATACAGGGCACTGAATGCTTGACAATCTCATCACACGTAGAGAAGAGATTTGAGGCAACAGAAATGTGGTTCTACAGAAGGATACTGAGAATACCATGGACTGAACTCTAGCGGAAGGATGATGTTTTAAAGAGAATGAAAATAAAAAGGACCCTTATACATACCAGAAATACAGAGTTGAAATTTATAAAAAACATAATGAGGAAAAAGGGACTGTAAAATTTGGCACGCATATGACATCATATAAGTCAAGAGGGAACGACGAAAACAGTGCCTAACCTATTTAATGAGCTTGTTTAAATAATTGGCAGAATAGGGATTAGAAGATATAGCAAAATATTTTTATTAAGGGCTACAACGGAGAGGAAGTTGTTTAGAGTCATGGTTGAACACGCCCTGAAGGGACAAGATATATAGATGAAGATTCAGAGCATATAGATGTGCAGTAAGAAAAGTTTTAAAAAGTATGTCCAGATATTTACAGATTGCGAAAGCTATTAGGGAGATGCGATTAGATATACTTTAATGTTTTAAAAAATATTCAGTATTATTATTGTATAAGTAATAAGCATTATAACAAAACGCAAATGGCTATATTGTGGAAAAAAGAATTTTCGACAATATACGCATTTTTTACGTATTTATGGTTATTTTTTTAACTTCTATCAAAAACGACATGGTTTTGGACAATATTATACATTAATTAGTAATGTGTTAATTAATAACTATCTGTGGTCAGTTGTTGACATTAACAGCTATCTGCTGATGGGTTAAAATTTTGGAATAATGCAATAATAAAAATTTAATTTTCATCTCAATGATAGATGTCGAGACCTGTTAAACAGAATTTTGAATATGTGGGAAGATTTTATTTATTTTTTTACTTTGTCTACTGCATGGAAAATTTGCCACCAAAATATAAAAGTGTGTTAAAATATTCTTTCCAAAAAGCTAAACAAAGTACTAAGAAAAAAACAAAAAATTGTTAGAAACGAATTTGCTGGATTGTTGTAAATATATATATATATATATATATATATATATATATATATATATATATATATACAGTGTAACCCGGATATAAGAGAGTTGTCGGGACCGGAGAAGAAGTGTCTTATATCCGGGTTTCTCTTATATCCGGGTTTGGACTCTTATATATACATTAACACAGGCTCTAATTTGGGACCAGAGAAAATCTCTCTTATATCCGGTTTCTCTTATATCCGGGTTTCTTATATCCGGGTTACACTGTATATATATATATATATATATATATATATATTATAAATTAATTGATTTAAAATATGGGTTTTTCGCTACACAGTGATAACCATGTTTCAAAAATGGAATCTAAAGACTTCGAATTTAATTTTGTTATTAAACCAAAGACATTATATTAATGCTCTGTAAATTTACATTGAGCACTATTGCGTAAAAATAAAAATATCTATAAGAACACCGGATTTTATATCAAACTGTTCTTTCTTTTTATATATATATATATATATATATATATATATATATATATATATATATATATATATATATATATATATATATATATATATATGTATTTATATATGTATATATATATGTATATATATAGATATAAATACATATATGTGTGTGTGTTTATGTATGTGTGTGTGTTTATTTATGTGTGTGTGTGTGTGTGTGTGTGTGTGTGTAAATACCAGGTGTGATAGCAAAATTAGCCAAATCCTGTAACAGCATGGGATAATTGTCCATCCCAGAAAATATTTAATATCTTAAAAAAGTTCAACGAATTGACTTTCTTTTTGCCAGGTTTTCAAATAACACGTTTAGCCATCGAGGAGAAAAATACATTGAAAACTTAATAATGACATTATTACCAACTATAAACACACGCCTAAAACATTATATTAAATTGACATCATTCTTTGAATCAGCTTCTTAATGAAACTAACTTATATCTAATACAAAGAATATATTCTTAAACGGGCGAGCCATATGCTGCAATTTGATATACATTTCCTATTTGTTCGTATCATACATACATACATATATATATATATATATATATATATATATATATATATATATATATATATATATATATATATATATATATATATATATATATATATATCTGTATATATGACGTCACACATTATGAAATGGACGACAATTATTTTAAGACATTTTTATGCTTATACATACTTTTTATAGATACAAATATTTAAGTAAATGCTCTGTTTATAATAAACAGTATTAAACAACATTTACCGGCCTGAATGTCCGAGAAATCTTCATATAAAATATTCGTCCTCCAATAGGAATCGAACCTGTATCCTATACGGAAACGTCATATAGCCTGACGTGCCTTAACCGTTTCGGACATTCAGGCCGGTAAATGTTGTTTAATACTGTTTATTATAAACAGAGCATTTACTTAAATATTTGTATCGATAAAAAGAATGTATAAACATAAAAATGTCTTAAAATAATTGTCGGACTTTGTCCATTTCATAATGTGTGACGTCATTTGTTTACATTTGATACACCAAGAGCAGAGATGAATGTACGTGATAGATTCATGGAATATTAAAGTTTAAAGACAGTAAAATCGACATTGCTAACCTTGAGGTGTAGAGTGGATAAATGGAACGGCCAAATATAAGCAGGCGTGTACGCGTGTGCTGGTGTGCATACGCAGGCAAGCAAGTAAATAATCGTTAAATTTTTGCATGAGTTGCATATATATATATATATTTTTTTTTTTTTGTCATCCACAGACAGACTGTTTCGCAGCTCATCAGTGTGGCTAGACGTCCGCTTGCCTCGAAACCCGACTGAATTTGCGTCAGTCCGAACTTCTACCCGCTAAGCCATCAGCGTACGGTACGGAACGAAGGTGAATTTTAGCGTGTTTATTTTTAGATTCGGATAAACAGACTGAGAGTGACTCAATTTTGTCGAAGAGTCGTGCAGTATTAGCATAAAGAGTCACATATATATATATGCAACTCATGCAGAGACGCTCATTTAGATATCAATACCTCAAAAACCGAACGTCCTTAGCCAAACACTACTGGGATCTGGTGGATAAGGGACTAGCCCCACTTTTCGAATGGAGATGCTTATCAAGAGCTAGCACCCCTATCGGTGTAATCTGGGCATCGCCGAAAAAATCTTTATTATCAAAGATAAGAATCAGGATGAGTTGTAGGACCTTCAGAGTGAGATCTTCTCTAAATGTAGACACACAAAAAAGAACCCTCTCTCGTCTGTTACCCCTCTATATAGATCTCATGTCCTCCCACACTCTCATACATATACTCTCACTAATTTTTGAGTTGTTTTTGAATTTGTAGGTCTGATGAATTGGATCGTTTTTACGATTCCAATGGAATAAATTATGACCATGGAATATTAGTGTTTAAATCTTTTTATTATATATATATATATATATATATATATATATATTTATATATATATATATATATATAGAACTTAATTTCAATCTTTCATGAGTTTCTGATTTTCAGCAATGTTTGATTAATAATGAATATGTAATTTTCATATATGATCAATTTCATCTCGGTACTTCTGTTACGCATGGTTAGTAATTACCTTTTTCCTTAAAGTAGAATCCAATAGTGTTATAAAAACCTCGGATAA
This sequence comes from Acanthosepion esculentum, assembly GCA_964036315.1. Classification (NCBI taxonomy): domain Eukaryota; kingdom Metazoa; phylum Mollusca; class Cephalopoda; order Sepiida; family Sepiidae; genus Acanthosepion; species Acanthosepion esculentum. Next base: position 53,750,631 of record OZ038497.1, on the reverse strand, counting down.
TTCCAGTAAGATATCTTTAATCATTTCTAAGTTAAAACGTTTGAGAGCTTAATGTAACAATTGGACAATTTTGCTGTTACATCCTGTATATCCTTTTATATAGCATTGAATTGTTGTTATTTTTTCTCACAGGTAAAGAGGAGACTTGAGGAAAGAGAAATTTTGTTCTACCGAAGGATGCTGAGAAACATGTGAGTAACGTCGACGTTTTAAGGAAATTATAAATAAAATTGTAACGTCTTTTTTCTAAAGAGAAGTTTCCATTTTCTTGAATGGAACGCATAACTCTTGGACTTTATTAGACATATAATGTGTACTGAGCTGTTGTAGAATTTGACACTCTCAGGACATGCTGAAGGCAGGAGAGACGTGGGAAAACATCGAGACGTTTACCGATGGAGCTGATATAAAGAGATGATAGAACAGATTTGGGGAGGGAAGGCATGAGACAAATATTGTTAATAAGTACAAAGGATAATAGTTGTTATATATGCCCAATCTACGAGTGATAATGCTACCATATAAATTAATATTATCTACCATATGGCAACTAATCCGGTTCCGCCAACAGGATCTTCTTGGGAGTAAGGTAGTTAAACACCGAGTTGTATTATAAGCATTACCTTTGAAAAGGGTAAAAAGTAATTCCCTGTACAATCAACGGTTATCCGTCACAATGAAATAGATTGCACTTCATCGCTATGTAAGCAGCCACTCCGATGATTGCATAACATGGCGGGACAAAATAACCTTCCTAGATTGAAGTCAAAGGCCAGGACGGAGAGTTGATGCGATGAAATAAAAGGTCACGTGACCGTTGGCAAGGTGAGTTCTCAAGTTGGGGGGACATCGGCTGGGCGTTGACCTCGCGGGAATTGGCTCTGCAAAGTCTACTTGTTCAAGACACGCTACGCATGAATGAATACCTCTCCGGATTTCGACCCTGATACGTGGAAGGTAACTGGTTAAATGACTCTCCGAACAGACACGGTCATGGGACTGACGACGAATATGAAAAGGATCTTTCTTAAACGTCACCTGTAGTCAATTAATTATTCGCAAAATTACTCCCTCGCCAGGTTTGCCATGCGGTTTACAGTCTATTTTTCCCCTTCCTCTGATTTCCTCACGTCTAAAATCGTCTATGAACGATAGAAGGTTGTAAACTATCGACGGTATTAAGAAGACAACAAGGCCCTGATCTGGCTTCTCGTCTGCAGTCTCTCTCTCACAGACGCACCGTCGCCTCTCTCTGTCTCTTTTATAAAAACTTCCATGGTAATTGCTCCGATGAGCTGCTATCGCTGGTTCCCAGGCTCCATGAATTCAAGCGTCCTACGAGGCTGGCATCTCGTTCCCACTCCTTCACTGTTGAAACTGTTAAATATAGATGTCTCTTCTACTCCAATAGCTTCATATCTTGCACCTCACGCCTATGGAACTCCCTTCCTCATTCCTGTTTCCCTGATGACTATGATCTCCAACTATTCAAGTGTAACTTCAATCGACATCTCCAGTTACCTTGATCTATCCTCTATCCTTCTCCACATCCTTTCCTCTAACACTCCTATTTGCTCTTGATCCAAATCCTCTGTAACCCCTTGTGTGCTAGTGGCTTCCAGCCTTGCCTGGGGTGAAAAGCTTAAAAAAACAAAACAAATGCATTTAAGATGGATACAGAAAGCTGAGAGATTCTTTTCAAAGTGGAAAGAATGCAGAGGAGAAGTTTACGAAATCCGAAGGAATATTGTCAGAAGTGAACTACGGCGCCATTCTTGGTCAACCACCTTTTTGATAATAAGAAATAACTGGATGTTGACTCATACCAAAATTCAAAATGACTAAAAGGTTTGAACTGCTAAAGCTGGCATCGTTTAAATAATAATAGGTATGTGGCGTATTCAGATTGTCACACATTCAATCTTTTTATCTTTAATCTTCGTGAAATCCAAAAGAGGATAGATTGTGTGAAAATATCTTGTGAAAGGTCACAATGAAGGGAGAAGTAAATTCATGCCTTTCCCAATGATACCAGTATGAAGTAATCCTAAACAGCCTGATATTTTTGTCAGTGCTGCCAAACATTATGCCAGTACGCGCTGCCATAATTGAGATCGTTGTATTTACAATATCCAGTGAAACTAATGTAAAGATCTGTTTGTGTCCGGCTAAAATTAATTTGTGTTATCTTCGAAAAGATAAAGAGAGATTTAATATGGAAGAAATGAGAGAAAAAGCAGACGATAGAAGAACAAATTACAAGGATATCAGTAGAATGCCTGGTCATCAATCATCTCTTATGCGCATGCGTTAGTCACATGTCTGGAAAGCGTCAGTCATTTTAATCGCCCAGAAAAATAAACGGTTAACATCCATGAAGAAATGTAGGAAAGAACCATTCATTTTAATATAGGAGTTGTCAATTCATTTATTTAAAGATATTTACAATATTATATACAGATATAATATTAAGCAGCCCTGGTTTGATTCCGATAATAGGAATTTTAACTGCCGTCCTCAGGGAAATTTAATTCCGTTGGCGTAAGATCCATGTTATGTTATATAGAGCATTAATTTATTATACCTAAAGTTACGTAAAGTTAAACAGGATACAAAAGTTAAGTCTATATTCGAAACTTATTGGTACTTTAAAAAATATTTACTGAATTATCGTGTTTCTAGAAAACATATTGGTTTCGAAATGTGATAAGAGGAAAAGTCAAATATAAAGATTTAAAGCTAAATTTAAACATACTAATCTCCACTCACATCAAGCAGATTAATAACGGTATTGGTAAAATTAGCCGTTTCTCTACAAGTAAACATTTGGCATATCTTGAGCAAGTAGCCAGTCCTGTTTTCAGTTGAAATAAAAATTATTTATATTTCTTTTTTGGGGTAAGTATTGTGTGCTAAAGATTTTTGGGTAAGTATTGGGTACTGCACATACATAAAAAAAGAAATATACATAGAAAATACTTTATTATCGACGGGAATGTGATTAAAATTCAACAGCCATTCCTTGCCCCAGTTAACAACCGAGTGAAAATCTTTTTCGAGAACAACTGTCTTTGTCGGACTTGCTACAAAGACAGACGTAAGTAATTGTGTCAACAGCATAAATACATAGTTGGAAACTGATGGTCTAATGAAGGTTGTTGTTGAAGACAAGAAACAACGTAAGTGCATGATTGGAGTCTTTGTGGACTACCGGATTAACGTGAAACGTATTAGATACATGCCTGTTCGACATAACCTTCAGTGTACAAGCCTCGACGTTCCTATCTGATAGACACATTCAGTAATAGCCGTTAAAACATCAGTGATAGATCTAGAGAAGCGAACGCCATATTGTTTATCTGAAAGAAGGTGATATACATTTTTCCAATTCAGCATTGAATAGAGCTTCTCCTATTTTGCCAAAAGTAAAAGTTGTATATACTAAACATACGGGTATAGTTTAAACTAATCTATTTATCTCACACGTCGCTATCGCCCATCCGCGCTTAGAACCACGCAACATTTTAGCAATCATCTACGACTCTGTTATAGCGGTTATAATATTATGTCTCGCTTAGGCACTCGCCGTGACATCTGTTATAATTTCTTCTCTACTAACTTTACAAGACAGAGACCGACTGAGTCACCCTATGCCCCAAAACAGAGATCTTATTTGTCAGACACGAACTTGTTTGTTTTCTCAGCCGAGTCTCTATCCGAAGAGAGAACCACGACTAATTCACCCTCCGTCCGAAGACAGAAGTTTTGTCATTCCCTGCACCCAAGACAGATGTCTTGGCTTGTCACGAGCCTGGGAAGACTGCGACGGATTGGTATTCACTAATCGCCTAACTGCAGACTAGATACGACACAGGGTCAAGTTTACAGTGGGGAACGCAAGCGTTTCCACGCGGATTACTGGTCAATATGTATCCAGACCCCCTACCACCTCAAAAAAAGCGGGCTCTATCAGGAAGACAGAGCCCAACTGGATCATAATTTGCCCGAAGACGGAGATCTTGTCCCCCTCTGCCCGAATACAAAGTTCTTGTCTTGTCCAACGGACTGATGTTTACCGGTCGTTCCACTGCAGACTAGATGCGACACACTGTCAAGTTTACTATTGGGAACCCGAGCGTTTCCACCCGGGTCACCGGCCAAAATGTAGCCAGACCTGGCCAAAGCGGTCTCAGGTACAGTACTTGTCTGTTTTTTCTCAGCCGAGTCTCTATCTGAAGACGGAAACCGACTGAGTCACCCTATGCCTAAAAACAGAGATCTTGTCAGTCACACGCCAGACAGCGAACTGTCTGACTCCAATATGTCTGTTTTCTCAGCCGAGTCTCTCTCCAAATAGAGAACCCCGACTAAGTCACCCTCCGCTCGAAGACGGAAGTCTTGTCACCCTCCGTCCGAAGACGGATGTCTTGTCACCCTCTGCACGAAGACAGAAGTCTTATCGCGAGTCTGGAAAGACTGCGACAAACTGGTATTTGCGAGTCAACTCACTGCAGTCTAGATACGACACAAGGTTAAGTTTACTGTAGGGGACCCGAGAGTTTCCAGCTGGACCAGTGGTCGCAGAAAGGAAACTGCAGATACTAGTACCTAAGGTAGCAAATCAAAGGGGGAAGAAAAGACAAATCATCTATTGTAAGATGAATGAATGTATTGGTGCTAGTAAATGGAATAGCCCAACATGCTAATAGCAAACTGGACATACCAAAATGATGCAAGTACAAAAATTTAAATATTTGGAATTTTTTTTTTGTAAAGGGGAAGGAAAATGAAACAGAAATCCGAGCTTTTGTAAATGGCTAGTAAAACAGTGATTAGGAGAGATAGCAGAAAAAGAGAATATATTAAGAGCTACAGAGTGCAAGAAATTGTGGAGAGACATGATTACTCACGCCCTGAAGTGACAATTCACATAGAATAAAAAGTAGAAAAAGATAAAAAAGAATTAAAAAAAGACTCTGTAAAAAGTAGAATGTTTATCTTGAGCAGTGACTGCAAAATATAGTGAACGCCATATTTATCTAATAGCATAACTTAATTGACAGACGATATTCAGTTATGTGCCACACGTGATACACGCTTAGGCGATAATGTATATTCCGATACATGACTGACGAGGCAGATTTTTTCCCTCAGTAGGTTGCTATTTCTTTCTAGGGTAGACCAGTTGCCACCCAAGGCTATAGAACACGGTCTGTTCTGATATTTACCCACAGCTGGGAGGAGAAGAGAATGATTAATACCTTTTTCAACGGTTTTAGGACGTAAGTGAATGTAATGGATTCGACTGGAATTTGAACTAGGCTCTCCAATTCCTCAACCCGAGCCACTATTCCATTACTTCCATTCCTCTACTAAATTCAATTATATACCATGCGTGATACACGCTTAGGCGATCATGTATCTTTCGATACATGTCTGACGAGGCAGATTTTTTTCTTCAGTAGGTTGCCATTTCATTCTACGGTAGACCAGTTGCCATCCAATGCTATAGAACACGGTCTGTTCTGCTACTTACCCATAGCTGAATGGGAAGAAGAGAATTCATACCTTTCCCAAGGGTTTTAGCACGTATGTTAATGTAATAGATTCGACTGGAATTCGAACTCAGCTCTCCAGAGTGACACTTTACATAGAAGAAAAAGTAGAAAAAAATTTAGAATTAAAAACGACGCTGCAAAAAGTATAACGTTTGTCTTGACCAATGACTGTCAAGTATAGTGAACGCTATATTTATCTAATCATATAACTTGATTGTCTGGCGATATTACCGTTTCGAATTATTACGATAGTCCCCAAAGACAACTGTAATTTATTAAATATCAATTTCTCCACTTCTCGATCGACAGCCGACATCAAAACAAGTATATTAAATAATCATTCCCTTTGATTGATGCCATAATTTTTAATGTCCTATTTTCCCCGTCGTAAGGTCACGGTAGTTTTTGCACATATCTGTCATGTCATATTTTACTGATATCGCACTTTCATTCCTTGTTGTAACAAAAATGAAAAGACTAAGTGAGATTAAGAAGAAAAAAATACGCTTTGAAAGATACCAATTTACACGCCTGTCGGTTAGGTTACTCGCTGTCGAGTAACGATTAACCCCTTTCCCGACAAGTATTTTGAGATAAACGTTTCGCTTTCAGATGAATTCTTTCATTTGTGCATTATATGGTAACTAAGAAACCGAGGCACACTGAAATACACGAGCGGTGGCTAACTCCTGTACCAGACGTATTGGACAATTGGACACTTTTCAAGCTCAGGAGAGCATAACAAATATTCAAGATCGTTGTATAGACACGACTGTGAATGGATTTTGAATGCTATCTTCTGGATGTGTCTATTCGTCCGTGTCTGACGTTTTCGGTAATGGCGTTACCAAAGTCTGGCTACTCATTACAGCTGAGCATTCAATTTGTTATACAGTGCTTGCTCAGTTTCTTTTTAAACTTGCACTAGACGAGGTCTCTCGGGTCATACAGTGTATCACGTACGCAGAGATGTCTTGTGAGCATTCTACAGCACTCAATTTAAGTCTCTTTCTTTGGTTTGCACATAAGCCTAACTATTGTTTGTTTATTTATTTGGCTAATAGCTGATGACTGTTCAATGAATTCATGTTAGCCATTTTTACCAGTTTGTAAATAGGGTCATCATACAACATTATACTAAAGAAAGACAAATATTTATACATATTTTTTAAAATAATTTCACCCAAGCAAAGCGATAATGCCAACAGCACGTTAAGAGTTACTAGGAGTGAAAGAAAATGAGACTTTTATAAGGATAAAGGACAATAAAAGGAGACGTTTCGAGAAGACAGAATATGGCGATTGACGTTACATTTAAACTTTTGAAGATTATAGTTATCAGTGAAGGAAGAAATCGAAAGGGAATTCCACAGGCGAGAAGTGCGAGAGAAAAAGCTATCAGAATAGAACTTACGGTTGCATCTATTTATTTCAAGAGTAAAACGGTGAGACCTAATTGCCTGCTTAAATACATGCAGACGAGACATCGGCAAAGGTCACCGGGTCAATTAGCATTGAAAATATTTGTTGAAAAGATAAAGTTACCTGACGTTGGTGAGAAAGTTACCGATGTGGAGATGCCAGATCAGGATAGACTATATTGAAGACCCTTCTTGGAATTTTGTCAAGAATCTTGAGATCTATAGCAGGAACACCAGACCAGGTACGACAGTACTATTCAATGCACTGACGAATGATAGATTTATAAATATGCAAGATGGATTCTGACAAGAATAATTACTTGCCCCCGCACAGTGAACCAATAATAAATAATAGACAGAGAACATCACTGGAAAATACGAAAGCTTAAGGAATCAGTACATATGCTAGGCCACAAAAATTTCCTCAGCCGGATAAGCATAGAAATGAATACAAAATGGGAATCAGTAATAAGGAGTGCAAGAGAAAAGCAACGTATAACAAAAATTGCAATATAATCATAAAATGTAATAATAACAGAGAAATTGCAATATGAACACTGGTAAAAATGATTACTGTTAGGTTTATAAGTCGCAATATGTCATACGCTGATGTCTTCAAGGACACATGGCCCAGTGGATAAAGACCTTGGTTCGATTCACTGACTAGAACCAAAGAATTCAATAACAGGCTACAGCAGTGGTGAACCCAAAACTTGGAGAGTTAAAGCGAAATACCTGAGACACCCTAAAGAGACATGACACATGGAACTAGACGAAATAAAGGGTTCGGTTAGAAATTCCAATGTCCTGAAGAAGCCGAAATGTTTGGAATATGGCAACGGAGATTAGGATAACAGTCCGAATGATGTAAGTAATCATAATACCTCATCCCAGGGATATAGACAAATACAGTGAATCAACGATTTTAGCAGTAGAACTGGCAATTGATTCAATATAATCACTCCACTTCATGTTACTGGGAACCTTTGCGCCAAGAAGGCGAAAAGCGTTGTTCTCCTGGAGGTTAGCATTAGGCATGCTGACGCATGGTGGTGATTAAAATTGACAAGCCATTCCTTGCCCCAGTCAACAACCGATTGGAAATCTTTTTCGAGAACAACTGTCGGACTTGCTACAAAGACAGAAGTAAGTAATTGTGTCAACAGCATAAATACATAGTTGGAAACTGATGATCTAATGATTGTTGTTGATGAAGACACGAAACAACGTAAGTGCAAGCATGGAGTCTTTGTGGGCTACCGGATTAATGTGAAATGAATTAAATGCATACCCGTTCCACTCAACCTTCACGAGACGAGTTTTTAAGATTGATTAGATTAATTCAAATACTCGGCCAGAAACAACGTATGCCTTGAGCTTTAGAAGAAGCCAAACCCTGTCGAACGCCTTCAAGATATCTAAAGCCACTGTCCAAGCGTTGATGTTCTTATCTAAAGCCTGATAGACACATTCAGTTATAGCCGTTTACACATTGGTGATAGATCTAGAGAAGCGAACGCCATATTGTTTATCCGAAAGAAGGTGATATATATTTACTGAATTCAGCACTGATTAGAGCCTCTCCTATTTTGCCAAAAGTAAAAGTGTTATAAACTAACCACCTGGGTATAATTTAAACTAATCTACTTCATACCCCCAAGGTATGGAGTGTGCTAATTCTAATCATACTGGGTTATTCTAGACGAGGCTAAACTATATTTGGTTATACTCGGAGGTGCGCAATATGCACCGATATTCCAGCATTACGTTCTTTCATCCGCGGTTGACATATTTGGTCGTTGAATTAACTTAGCATTATGAGATGAAGAAAATTATGTACAACTAAAACGGAAGAATCCCATGAGCTCTAGTCGATACGAATATAATATTAACATTGGGCATGAAATATGCTATGTGCAATAGACTTCCGTACGTAGTTTCGAAATCAGTATAATTGGCAGAGACTATTTTTTTTTCTTTTCGAGTGTAATCAATATATGAACAATATAGATTCTGAATTCGCAAACTCACATTAGGCTTAAAATCATCATTTTACCCGGGTAGTTTGTACGGGTTGTAATGCACAGGGGAATCGGCGCGCTGCCTTCAAGTTTTGACCTAGTCAGTTGAGTCATCTTCAAGGTAAATACCCTTAGCAAAAGCCATGAACCAGTTTCTCTATAGAGTTATGTGTTAAATCAAAGTTCAGACTGGGTTCTCTACCCATTCATGCCAACGAGTCTCAAAGACGGCCGACTGTGAACTTGTAACTGCAGAAAAGGCAGCAGAAACTTCTCCACTGTCATTCCTTTAAAAAACGTTGTTGGTTAACAGTTTATAAGTTTGCGTAAAGGTAAATGTTTTCTGAGTCCTCACTTTACATCAACAGCAAAATAAAACCCAGGTTCTATGGATAGCACATAAGGGTATTTTTCAATTCGCCCTCGTCGCTACCAAATATGACACAAGGTCAGTTTTAAGTGGCTTTAACGGCAATACCGTGGAAAATTGCCCAGCGTATTGATGGCACTTAAGAACTGCATTATCAGTCATATGCATATTATTAACTAATATAATAATAATAATAATAATAAAAAAATAATAATACTAATTAGTCTTATGTATATTATTAACTCAAAATATAATAATAACAACAATTAGTCTTATGCATATTATTAACTAAAAATATAATAGTAACAATAATAATAATAATAATAATAATAATAATAATAATAATGATAATAATAATGATAATAATAATAACGAGCGCTACGACAAAACTGTGCTTTCCTATTGACATGACAGTCACTGCATTATCTTTGAAGATCCTCAAGATCTATCAAAATACAAGGACCTGGAAATCGAAATCTCAAAACTGTGGCACATAAGGACATCAACAGTTTCAGTTGGAGCCCTCGGATTAATTAGTGGAACCATGATGCCATTTCTGACTTTAGGTCTCTTGTCTGGACCCGGGAAGTAATGAGTATACACATGAAATCAAAGGAAATAATAATAATAATAATAATAGTATGGTACATAAGTACAGGTATAACATTGCGAATAGCTTTATCTATGTAAAATGTGTGTGATCTTAGGTCGTATTATTTAACAAAAATATTCAGTGGAAAATGTTATGAAACCATTTTTGACCATAGGTGTCTGATTGGGACCAGGAAAGAAATGTGTATACAACAGAAATCGAAGGAAATAATAATAATAATAATAATAATAATAATAATAATAATAATAATAATAATAATAATAATAATAATAATAATAAACATTAAAAAATAATTCAGATGATTCTCACATCCTCAGCACTACGTAGCTCTGTCCAGAGAAGAAAATTCAAGTTAACTTAGCGCAATAAATAAAAGAACTCTAAAACTATCTGCCTTGCTAAAAATGAGTTTCCAGAAATTTCAAAGAGGTAAGAGAACATCGATGACAATTTGAATTGTTCTGTGTTCGGGTATTCGACTAATGAATGTGTGAAGACTCTCAATCATCTACACTCGGACTGGAAATTTAGTACCTTCTTTATATATATATATATATATTGGTTTCTTTCGTGTATAAACTGGTTTTCGAATATAATTTGTTCTCCTCACTAAATATAACTGTTGACAGGTTTGCATCCCATTTTTACTACAAACTTTTTTTTTGTAAGGGGAAAAAACTGATAAATGTCGATGGAATACTGAACAGTGAAATATACATGACTTAAGTTATCATAATAACGTAGTGCTATGTCTTACGCCTCAGGCAATAAATAACTTCCTTTCGGTTAAAGACATTAGACACTGTTACATTCCAAATGCCCTACCACATCCAACATCGATGTGAGTCTGTAATTCGAACAATACTAATATTGATAAACGGCTACTTGTTTCCGTGGTAAAACGTCAGCATGTGCGGCTTGCCAATCATTGTTGCAGACACCTGCTCAGGTTCTCGTACATACGATCAATCGCTAAAGATATGTGCAAAATGTACGGCTCCCTGTGCTGACTCTTCATACTATCCTCTATCTCTACAAGAGCAAGATCAGGTCGAAAATGGTTTACTGTTATCATATTTGAGTGGGAGCTGCTCAGTCCTCATGCTTCTGTCTCGATAAAGTTCAAAAACGTCTCCGAGTTATTGGGTGACGAATTATTTTCCACCCACCGACCCATCTCTCACAGGCGGGATGTGGCGCGCCTCTCACTGCCCTATTGCTAATACAGTGGAAATTGCTCGGACAAACTGCATTCCTTTGTTCCACCAGTTTTAAATTTGACGACCAGGACCTGCCATGCCACTCAAATTGTAGCAAACCACTGGCATTACCTTCGTATTCCATCGGTGAGAAGTCAATTCGCTTCGAACAGCTTCTTCCCGCGAATGTTGAACTATTGGCACGAAAGGAGTGTTAGGAATTTTAAGACATTTTTATGTTTCTACATTATTTTTTATATATACAATTATTTAAGCAAATTCTCTGTTTTATAATAAACAGTATTAACAACATTTACCGGCCTGAGTGTCCGAGAAATTTTTATAGAAAATATGCGTCCTCCGACAGGAATCGAACCTGTATCCTATAAGGATCCGTCGTATAGCCTGACGTGCTTTTACTGATTTCGCCACAGAGGAGCGTTTCGGTTAGCAAGGTCGATTTTACTGTTTTTAAACTACAATGTTCCATGATTCAGGCCGGTAAATGTTGTTAATAATGTTTATTATAAAACACAGCATTTGATCTATAAAAAAGAATGTAGAAACATAAAAATGACTTAAAATAATTGTCGGACTTTGTCCATTTCATAGTGTTAGGAATGTTGAGGAGTAGATTAAAATCGCGTTTTATGTAAAAATTGATAAAAATTCCAACGAAATATCAACCCTCTTAAAATGGCTCATGGTTAAGATATTATGAGGAGATCGTGTATTTCATAGTCATATTGGTATTTCAAGATAAGACGATTAAATATGTACAATGACGGAATAGACAGAAATATCAGAGTGAACAGATTGTATGACTAATAGCTGCGGCACTGAATATGAAAAGAGAAATGTGGGGAAATTAAATTAAACCAATAAATAAAATAATAATAAAGAATAAAAAGAAAAACAAATAATTTCCCCATGATGCAAGTTATAAAGAAACCTGAAATAGTTTCTGGGAACATGCGCAATGTTATAACCTCTGGAACTTCTGGAAAAGACAGAATCTTTCTCTTTTCCACTTTCCAATGACTTCGTTCGAATGGGTCTTGGCAGTCTCACTCATGGAGTAAGTGAATTGGTCGTTCCAACTCAGCGTAAGGCTGGTTTGAGGTCAACCATTTTAACCTTTATTATCCTAACTTACTTCTGAATCCTAAAAGAAGATGTAAGTATGCAATTGTTAGCTTTATTTCACTACAGTCTCTATGAAAGAAATAAGAATCTGTAGCAGCAACTCAAGATTTTGTATACTTCTATCTTTGATAACGTATTGAACACTCATCTTCAGCGGAAATATACACACAAGACACAACCCTTTAACCTCCAAAGAAACAAAATAGAGAATTTAGTAATGGTAAAAATCATGAGATGGGATATTTTTTCTTGCTGGCTGTGAAGTCCGTTACAAAACGTGGCCATCCACCACATCCAGCAGGCTTAGCTACCTGTAATTATTGTAGCTGTTTCTATAAGTAAAGTGTGTCCTGAACGGTAACAGAGTTATTGACATCCAACAACACGCGACTATTTTAATGAAAAATTGAGTTCCAAGAATGTTTCCAGAAATGGTATCATTTCTCGGGAACTGCAAATTTTCAAATTTGAAATGCGTTGAAAGTGAGTAGGAGCTAATAGTATAAATATAATCACTAAAATATATTCACAGGTAAACTCAGCACTGACTAATACAAAAATCAAAGCTAACAATAAGATTTCTAAAAAAATTGTTCGCGTTAGAATATAATATTGAATCATTTATTAAAATTTCCACGCAATAAAATCACGATATGCCACTCAAGGTCAGCGGTTACTGAATTGGGTTGTTGTATGACCGTAAAGGAGGAAATCTAGATTATGATTCCATGTCGGATAGGTTGTAGGATTTATAGGCTATGTGTAACAATATATAGGATATATATGATAATATGCATGATAGTATGTAGGATATGTGAGATATCTATCATAATATGTGGTATCGGGTGTCGGACTATGTTTAAGACATGAAGGAAGACCTAAAGGAAAAGAGGCAGGATGATATATAGCATATGTCGGAGAGGATGTAGGGTAATATGTATAATATGTAGGATTTGTAGAATAATATGGACAATAATATGTAGGATATGTAGGATGTGTGCATGATAATATGTATGATAATATGTAGGATATGTAGAATAAAATATTGGAATTATAGGATAATATGTAGGATATGTATGATGGTATATAGGATGTGTATGATAATATGTATGATAATATGTAGGATATGTAGAATAAAATGTTGGAAGTGTAGGATAATATGTAGGATATGTATGATGGTATATAGGATGTGTATGATAATATGTATGATAATATGTGTAACAATATATAGTATGTATGATAATATGTGTAACAATATATAGGATATATATGATAATATGCATGATAGTATGTAGGATATGTGAGATATTTATCATAATATGTGGTATCGGGTGTCGGACTATGTTTAAGACATGAAGGAAGACCTAAAGGAAAAGAGGCAGGATGATATATAGCATAATATGTCGGAGAGGATGTAGGGTAATATGTATAATATGTAGGATTTGTAGAATAATATGGACAATAATATGTAGGATATGTAGGATGTGTGTATGATAATATGTATGATAATATGTAGGATATGTAGAATAAAATGTTGGAATTGTAGGATAATATGTAGGATATGTATGATGGTATATAGGATGTGTATGATAATATATATGATTATATGTAGGATATGTAGAATATTGGAAGTGTAGGATAATATGTAGGATATGTATGATGGTATATAGGATGTGTATGATAATATGTATGATAATATGTATGATAATATGTAGGATGTGTAGAATAAAATGTTGGAATTGTAAGCTAATATATAGGATATGTATGATGGTATATAGGATGTGTATGATAATATGTAGGATATGTAGAATAATATGTTGGAAGTGTAGGATAATATGTAGGATATGTATGATGGTATGTAGGATGTGTATGATAATATGTATGATAATATGTAGGATATGTAGAATAATATGTTGAATGTGTAGGATGTCTAGGATGTGTATAATAATATGTAGCATGTGTTGGATAATATGTAGGTTAATATGTAAGATATGTAGGATAATATGTAGGTTATATCAGATAATTTGTAGGATAATATGTAGGATATGCAGCATACTATGTTGGGCAATATGTAGGATATGGAGGATAATATGTAGAATAATACGTAGAATAATATGTTGGATGTGTATGATGATATATAGGGTATGTCGGACAATATGTAGGATATGTAGAATAATATGTAGGATATGTAGAATAATATGTAGGATATGTATGATAATATGTTGGACAATATGTGGGATAATATGTAGGATCAACAGTATAATATGTTGGATAATATGTAGGATATATAGGATAATACGCAGCTTAATTTGTAGGATGTTTGGTTTAGTTTGGTTTGTTGAGTTTTACTGCATATCAACCTCAATGGGTTATTTAATGCCGACAAAGTTTTTATTGCTGGTAATATTTTGTTTTGTCAAAAATCTATTTGAACTTACAATTTTTTTCTTCAAAAATGTAATGCTGGTAATATTGTTTCAAAAACGTATTGATGGTAATATTTTTTTTCAAAAATGTATTGCTGGTAATAATTTTTTTCTTCAAAGATTTATTGCTGATAATAATTTTTTTGTACAAAGTATTCTTGATATTAAAGCCCAGTTTTACCCCAGTTTCGAGGTTAACTATTTGCCCATAGCTGGGACCCTAACATGTGCTATCACCCAGGGTCAGGGTGGACCTGGGAACACCAGCAATTAAGAGGTGTTTCCACGCTCCTCAAAACCTGATCAGAGGCCTTACTGCTAGACGTAGTTTATCGTCTTACCCAGGACGCGGATGTAGTTTATCGTCATACCCAGGACGTTAATATGTAGGATAATATGTAGGATATTTATGATAATATGTGGGACATGTAGGATAATGTATAGGATATGTAGGATAATATGTTGTGTGTATACGATAATATGTAGGATAATATGTCATAATATGTAAGATAAGATGTAGGATATATATGAAAATATGTAGGTTAATATGAGTGATTATATGTAGGACATGCAGCATAATATGTTGGATAATATGTAGGATAATTTGTTGGATATGTAAGATGATATAAATGATATGTAGGATTATATGTAAGATTATATATATGATGTGTAATATTATACATGTGGTAATATGTAGGTTTATAATAGATATTGGTTTAACCAAGACATGAAGATATTAAGATCGTGGCGCTCAAGGAAACATCCACTCCGGAATGTGTTCCACAAAATAATGATCTTGGGGAGAAGTTATCTGAGCGGAATTTCCTTCTAAGCAGGTGAAGATGGAAAATTTTTGGTGCGGTACTCCATTATTTAAAAAAAAAAAATTAGAAACTTGATAAAAAGTAACCTCTGATATAGAATGATACTGTATATATATATTAAAATTATATTTGTGACTTCTTGATTTTTTTTTATTAGACTAATTTCTATATTTCCTTTTCGATTTTTCACCTGAGAAAAATCTCAGAAAGAAGTATTGCGAATGAAATGTTCTCGCCGAATATGCTTGGGGTGTTTGTTGCACTGACAGATAACCTCTAATCAGATGTGAAACTAGCTACGATCATATAGATCAATATCTGGTTCACATACACAGAAACCCTTGAAGTAAATGAAGTCTATGCACACACACACACACACACACACACACACACACACACACACACACATATATATATATATATATATATATACATACATATATATATATATATATATATATATATATATATATATATATATATATATATATATATATATATATATATTACCTTTCGGCTTAAATTGTTATTCATGTGTGAATATGACCAGGCATCTGGATGCTTGCTGATTTCATTGATCATATATAAATGCCGCCGGTGACGTTTCACCAATTCACGAATGTTGAGACTCGTTTGAAAAGTATTTTCAGAAATTATGGCTGCCATATGTATATCATCATAATCAGTACGACCATCATCAGTAGTAACAGCAGAGTCCATTTTTAGTCTAGTGACGTCCAACGGCCTTACCCAAACCCAATACAAAATAATGAGAATTATTCTGACAAGTTCTACCAGCAAACTCCTATATTTCATCATGCTATGTTTGATCCGTTTTCTACTTTTCATATATACCGGGAGTAACAGCAAAATTGTCCAAATCGTGTAACAGAAAAACTGAACCGATGAAACTTAGAAATGATTAAAGATATCTCTTCGTGGTTTTTATAACACTAGGGAACTCTAATTTGAACAATAAGAATGTGTTTAGCTAAGTTGAAATGTGTTCTAAGTTGAAATGATGATCCGTATTGCTCTTGTGATCTCCTGGTCCAGTTTTCCACTCTACAATTCGTTATTTTTAAAACTTATTCAGCGTTCTCTTGATGGTTCTTGAATGGACTTTGAAGATGAAAACAAGGGTATAAATGTTGGTACCACTACTGAAGGCATGAATGATATTTTTTCTCTCACAATTGCTCAGTTGGGAAGACATAGTGGGCGCTAACACAAACCGATTTTACCCTGTTTTTTTTCGAACTGAATAACTCAAAGAGTTTTTCCCTTATTCTTACGATAAATGATGTCAAGATGGCTAAAGGTCTTATCTGAAAACCTCTAAAAAAAGAAACTCACTTAGTTTAGTGTATTTGAGATATTAAACATGATTGTTGGATGGACAATTATCCCATGCTATTACACGATTTGGAAAATTTATATATATATATATATATATATATATAGATAGATAGATAGATAGATAGATAGATAGATAGATAGATAGATAGATAGAGTGAGATAGCAGTTAACAGAATGAGATAGATAGATAGATATATAGATAGATAAGTAGATAGATAGATAGATAGACGTGAGTGTTAGGGGTAAACATTTCTGTAAAACTATCTGTAAAAGGAGAATGTGAATAAAGACAAAAGGAAAAGTTATCTTAGCCCACGCGATAAATTCTCTGGCGGACCTCATCGAGACAAATGTGAGAATTTTATTTCACAACAAGTATTTATATACAAAAGTAAAATTGTTATTATTTTTCGTAATTTTTTATATATATGGTAAAAAGTGTCCAATATCATGGATAAGTGTATGTAAATATAAAAGTGGACACTAAGTTTATCACCGAGCGGCGATTGTTTGTTTCATACTTGAAATCAATGTTCCGAAATCATGATTGAGTTCATGCAGAATAGATAGACTGTCGACATTCGACGTTGATGTCAGTCTTATATATATATATATATATATATATATATATATATATATATATATATATATATATATATATATATACAGAGAGACAGAGAGACAGAGAGTTAGATATAGATATTATATATATATAGAAAGAGACAGACAAAGATATATATATATATATATATACATAATTTCGGTTGAGCTCTCTGGTTTGAGGTGTGAGTTTGTAAACAAGTGAATATTTAAGCTAATATTGCACGACTCTTCGGCAGAATTGAGTCACTGTCTGTCACTGTGTGTTTATCTAAATCTAAAAATAAACACGCTAAAATTCACCTTCATTCCTTCCGTGCGCTGACGGCTTAGTGGGAGAAGTTCCGACTGACGCAAATTCAGTCGGGTTTCGATCCTAGCTAGAGGCAACCGGACGTCTAGCCACACTGATGAGCTGTGAAACAGCGAAACAGTGTGGATGACAAAAATATGTATATATATATATATATATATATATATATATATATATATGTATGTATGTATGTATGTATTGCTGGATTCTCCCGGCATTTTTCACGTATGAGGGTAACACAACTCAGTTCTGAAAACCAGTCTTATTTTATTATAGTGGCGAAGGCTCGTGCAGAATTAAACAAACTTTTTTGTAATATCCAAATACAGAGAACTGATCATCTTTATCTGCCCCAAGATACTCAAACCACCCACCTCAGGTTTTGAAATCAGAGTTGTCCTCCCCCGAGACTGATTGACGCCCAATGTTACAGCGCCAAGTTTGTTCTGCTATTTATCCATACAGTGGGGAGAAGAGATGCATTCATGATTTTCCCAAGAATAAATTGCATGGAACATATTTTATAAGACAAAGACTTGGAGAATTTAAATCTTGATTTTTGTTTGTTTGTCAAACAGAACCACCAGCTACAGAAAACCAGCCATGAGTCTTAAAATAAAAATGGAATAAAATTAATACATCATTTAATTAGAAAATAAAATTAATTGTTTTTATTAATAAATATATTATGAACCCTACTTATCTTGTGAATTGAATATGACCATCGTTCCAGTTCACAATGCGTCCTAGGTATGACGATAAATTACATCCGCGTCCTGGGTATGACGATAAATTACATCCGCGTCCTGGGTATGACGATAAACTACATCCGCGTCCTGTGTAAGTCGATAAACTACGTCCAACAGCAAGGCCTCTGATAATACGTTTTTGAAAAAATAATGTTGCCGACTATACGTTTTTAAAAAGAATAATATTACTAGCTATACGTTTTTGAAAAAATAATATTACCAGCTATACGTTTTTAAAAAAAAAATAATATTACTAGCTATACGTTTTTGAAAAAATAATATTACCAGCTATACATTTTTAAGGAAAAAATATTAACAGAAATAGATTTTTGAAAAAAACAAAAATATTGCTAAGAAAAAAAAGTTGTCGACATTAAATGACCCATTGAGGTTGATAGGCCGTAAAACAAAACAAACAAACAAACCAAACCAGTTCACAATAGAAGAAAAAATAATAACCAGCTCGCCTTCCTAGATGTACAAATAAGTCGCGTAGACAATGTATATCACAAGCCAACGTTCACCGGAAAATACACCAGTAATTCCCTCCATCCATATAGTGTGAATATAGGCATCGTCTAATGCCTACAGCACGGGGGCAAATCATTAGTGACGACCCAGACACATACCAACGGGAAATGATTAGTATCAAGCAGAGAATTCATATAAATTACCCTGCAAATATAAGATCAGCATCTGCAGGTGGAAAGAGAAAATTGTCTTGGTTTGTCTGCTTTACGGTTGATTACTGCTGGTGCTTGAAAAGAGACCCGCCATTAACAAGCAAATACACTAGAAATTCTTTTAAAATAGATTTTTGCCAGTGAAAACTTCAAATCTGTTTGTTTTGTTTTTTTTAACTTTAAGTCATTTCTATCGTTCTTTATAGTGTACCAACTCATCCTTGTTTCTAGTTTAATTTCATAGATTGTAAGTGCCTATTTCATAAGTTACTATATAAAACAAGGCAGGAATTTTCTACAGTGTACAAATAAGAACATTAATTAAAGACATCAGTTTTCCTGTAGTTCGGATGGCTTGTATTCATGAAACTTGAAAACAAATTTAAAACATAGTCTCATTGTAAATCCTAATTTGAATAATCTGGAAAATGACACATAGGCTGTTGACAAGAATCAGGACCTGACAAATTACTTAGAATCAAGCGTCAGATCTCATTCAGTAAAATCCATGTTCCCAGTGTAAATGTTAAATGAAAAGTATACAAAATCACCATAACCAAAAACAATATATGAACGCAATCACTAGGTTCTTATATTAATTAAAACATGCATAACTAATGAGCCTAAGACTAATTAGACACTTTACACTTATAAACATTAAAACAGATTACTAACGAACAAGAATTTCCAGAAATACAGCGACTCGTAGTTTTATGGAAATAATATATGAAAATAAAGGTCTCTTGAAATGAAACAATATCCTCAATGCAACGAAAACATTATGATCACAATATTGTCCGTGAAAAATACCGCTGTATTAAAGGAAAAAAATCAAGATTATTTACTTAGGTGATGGTGCATTGAATGTGTCATATACTAATACCTTGTGTTTAATACAAAACCGATGTTCTTCAGCCTATCACATGTTCTCCTAAACTGGAGCGGAAACAATCTGGTGCACGGGCATTCTTTAAACAAATAAATATATAAATAGAAATGAGTGAAATCTTATTAAAAAACAAAAAAAAAAAAAAATCATGATACCGTTAAAAAACTAGAAAAACTATGAAATTAAAATATAAGATCCAGCTTTCAGATGACTAACCTGATTCATGATCTGTCTTACCAATATAGATTTGGTTGAAATAAAAACTACCGTATATAAACGAGGATAGTGCGATATTTTATCATTTGTTTTTTACGCACAAAATGTACACAGAAGATTTTTAGAAAAGGTTAAAAATGAAGCATTTTCAGGGATCGGTTGCACTATACATAGGTAATTTTGGTGGGGGAGGGTTAAAAGTAATACAAAAATATTCAGGGACACACTATACATGTAATCGAGTATATAGAGTATTTTGATGAGGCTGTTTGAATAGCGAAATATATTAAAAGAAATGTTTTTTTTTTCAAATTATCTTATACAGGGTGAGCCAGAAATAAACTCCCACATTTTAAGCTGTCACCTCTCTGCGACAATGGCATCTTCTTCTAGCTAATGTCTTACTAATTTTTGTTAGATGCCATCAATTACTATCATGGCTTTTTCTGCTCATTTCATGTTACGTAGAAATTATGCTATCCCTGGTAAAAAAAAATCGATGCTGCGATGGGTTGAAAATTTAAGGGCCAAAATTCAACGCTTAAAGGAAGCCACTTGGAAGAACTTCCGAGTAATGTAGAATTTAGAAATCGTCTAGAACAGTGAATGGTGAATAGAGGTCACCATTTGGAGGATCTTATTTTTAAAAGTAAATAAATAAAAACTCTAACTCTTTGTTTAAACAAGCTTGAAATTTTTTTATTGTTAGTTAGATTGTTTTTGTCAATATTTGAAATATGAGAGATATTACTGTCGCACCCTGTATATGATAAAGTAACTAACAATTTTTAAAGGACAACTTCTGTCGCAGTCTTTCATCCAAAACGCCACGTATTTTACGAGCATATTTCTTACTATAGGATGTGTTCCTTGAAACCCGTTGTGAATTTTAGCAGGAAATCGGTGTTTACACGAACTCAGCAATTATTTGACGTGACTCATTTACAAGACTTGCTTTGTCGCCTGATTTAATAAAACACCTTCTTAAATCGACCGCTATAACAGCAGGAACCCAATCGAAGCGCATTTTCACAGCCCAGAGGCAATTATGACTCATCACAGATCAAAGATGAGGATAAATTCAAATATAAATTGAATCATCGACATATAGTTCTTACAGTGTTTCCTTTTTATCTTTTTTTTCTCATCTTCTTCTAAACGAAATAACGGTTAATATCAATTTAGAATCCAAGATATTCAAAAGAAAACCATCACTAAAATTTCGATATATTTTCCCGAGAATAACGTCAGAAGAACAGATGTCTCACATTAACTACCATCGGTATTATTCTACTCAAAAGTTCTTCTTACACTTGGAATCACAGTATGGATTTTTACCCAGAGATATATGCAATAAACAGATACATCCGTACTTTAATTTACTTAAAAAATTAAATGTGATTAAATATATACAAACATTTGAGAGCGTTTGATGTCAGTCTGAGGACAGTGTAGAGGTATCAGAAAGAGTTTGATCCAGACATCATGGTGTTTGGAGTCATTACTAATGATGGCGACGTTATGTCTTCATTCATCATCCCATGGAGGCTCAGACTCAACAGGGAAGTCAATTCAAGTGCCTTGAGGAGGTAGTGTTGCCCTGGGTCAAGAGGGTGGCTGCTGGAAGACGCTATGTCAAGCAACAGGAATCTGCACGATGCTACACACAGAGGAGAACCCAGTCATGGCTATCAGACAATTTCTGCGATCACGTCACTCCTTACATTCTCGACCTAACTCCCCAGATTGCAACTCCCTTGATTATTATGTGTGGGGCGCAGTTGTAGCACAAAAGATGAACAGAAGGTAGTATTCACTAACTTAAACAAGGAGGCCATCCAGAACATTTGCAGGAGATTCCTAAGTCGTCTGTATATCCTGCTTGAAGCCAATTGCGATTTTATTGAATGAAATTAATCTTTAGTATTCCAAGATATTTTTATGTAATTTTGGTAGATATATCTGTTAAAATATGTCAGTGTTATTTCATTTTTGCGTAAATTAGACGACAATTTATCCATCGCAAACTATATATATATATATATATATATATATATATATATATATATATATATAGGGGTTGGACAAAATAATTGAAACAGTTGTTAAATTCAAAGAAAATGTCCAACTGTTAGATCATGCTTTGAAACGTTGTATTTTAGAAATGATTAAATATATCTTTCTGGAATTCACCGAGGTTCTTATAACACTATAGGAATCTGCTTTGAACAAGAAGGATGTATTTAGGTCTAAGTTGGAAGATGATCCCCCTTGCTGCTGTGACCTCTTGATTCACTTTTTCTATCTACTGTTCCCTTTTTATTTTTAAACATGTACCATTCTCTTGATCGTCTATCAATGGAGTTTGAACAATAAGAACGTATTTAACTCTAAGTTGAAATGATGATCTTTATTCCTGTTGTGACCTCCTGATCCAGTTTTCATCTCTACTGTTCCCTTTTTTTAAAACTTATACTCTTTTCTGTTGATGGCCATTGAATGGACTTTGAAGATATAAGCCAGATATAAATGTTGGTACCATTACTGAAGGCCTGAATGATCTTTTTCCTGTCAATATTGCTCAGTTGGGAAGACATAATGTTACTGACACAAAGAAATTCTAAACTGTTCTCTTTCTAACTGAATAACTCAACGGTTTTTTTTACTGACTCTTACGAACAAGGTTGCCAAGTTAGCTAAACGTGTGATCTAAAAACCTGAAAAAAAAGTAATTCTATTAGTTTAGTGTTTTTTAGATATTAAATATTTTGTAGGATGGACAATTTATATGTTACCCGATTTTGACAATGTTGCTGATACAACCAGTATAATGAAAGAACTTTAGCTATATCTTGTCCTGTTCTTTCCGTGAAAAGAAAAAGAACATATTCACCGTGGAATTTCCTGTATAGAGACCTCAAAATGAAAATGGCCACTCTACAAACACTTTCGAGTCACTTAATCTGTTTATTGCATTTTTTTTCACTCAACACTCTTTTTGAGCGTGAACCGTCCTTAAAGAGCAGTACTCGACTTCTCGATCAAAAACGAATTAAAATGTTTTTTAAAAAAAGCACCAAATAATTAGTTAAAAATAAATTAACTGTATTTCTTTTTTCTTTATTTTTCAATATAAATCATTCTTTGTTTAATGATTTTCTGACACGCGTTACCCCGGTGTTTAAACCGCACTTACTCTCAGAGAAAGGCTATGAACTGAGGCGGCTGGATGGAAAACTTGATACAGGTTTTTGTTAATTAGATTGTATAAGTTCTTTGCCATCGGCTACAATGCTTCATGTCATTCACTGGAGTTTGAGTGTGCCTGAAGTGTGCGTAAACGATGTCAGTCTTCAAGATATCGGACACCACAAGTAGGCGCCATCGTCTCAAAGAGGAAGAACACTCCAGTACAATAAATGAAGATCTTAAAAAAAAGTGGTATAAAATATTAGATAAGTGGTTAAATTGAAAACTAAAATATAAAAAAAAAGAGAATTTTCTAATTTAGCCAATATTTTTTTATTTATTTTCTACTACCACGTTCTGCCATAATTACCTTAAGACGAGAGGTTTGATTATCTCTCTCATTCACACACGCACTATCTCTCTCATTGCTATATATATATATATATATATATATATATATATATATATATATATATATATATATATATATATATATATCTTTTTCTATTTCTGTTTCTTTCACTTTTCCTATCTCTTTCTCTCTCTTTTTGTTTATCTCTCTATCTCTTCTCGCTCACACATTCTGTCTTACTGCAAGTCGTTCTCTGTCACTCCTTATCAGTTTCTGTATATCAGATTTTTCTGTCTATTTATTACTCGTTTTCTGGCCCTCCACTTCTTATCTCTTCCCAATCTCTCTCTATTTTTCTCTGCTAGTGTTTTTTTTTTGTCCGTCTCTCTTTTCACTCTTTATCAGTTTCAGTATCACTATCTTTCTCTTTCACCTTCTTTGACACTTCCATTATTCCTCCTCTCCGTCTATTCGCTTATTTGACTCAGTTTCCCTCTCTCTCACCCACACACACACGCACACACATTTCCTCTATTACTCTATTGCTTAATTTGACTGACTCGCACTCTCTCTCTCTCTCTCTCTCTATATATATATATATATATATATATATATATATATATGTGTGTGTGTGTGTGTGTGTGTGTGAAGTGTGTATGTATATAAATACACGCACACACACACACACACACACACACACATATATATATATATATATATATATATATATATATATATATATATTAAAAAGAAGAGAGGTAACGTAAACTTTTTTGGTTGTAATGTGGATTTTTTTTAAAATAATATTCTTTATTTTTCATAATTTTACAACACGTGTTTCTGGTCTCGCGACCGTCTTCAGGTAAAGGCTGGAGATTTCAACATATTATTAAAAATAATTAATTTTTTTCTTTATGTTTTTCAATGTTAAATATTCTCGATATGAGACATTCTCTGTTGAATGTTGAAAACATTGAATGTTGAAACAGAGAATATATATATATATATATATATATATATATATATATATATATATATATATATATATATATATATATATACATATATATATATATATATATATATATATGAAATGTTTTCCCCCAACGTCAAATTAAATTCTTAAATAAGAAAAATAAGATAATGGGTCAATACTGACATATTAACAAATATTTACTTTGTTACTTTAATAATAGTATAATATATCAGATAAAATATTATAATTTAATTAATAATACAAATACAACATAAAATATAACAATTTAATTAATAATATAGCATAACGAAATAACTTCTATATAAACCATAAGAAAAATAATTTCGAAGAAAAATTTACAACTGAAAGAAAAATCTACAGCCGAAAAACATGAAGGTAAAAAGAAAAGCAAAAATTGATGAACGTGCCTATAGAAAAAAAACGTTAAATTCATGAATACGCAAGTATACGAAACGGAGTAAAAACGGATTGAAAAAAAAAAACGCGGAAAAAACGGAAATATCATTTAAAACCAGAACTCGTAAAGAACGAACATTTTCCATGAAACTTCGATCTCGGGAAAAACAAAAAAAAAAATGATATTTAAAATTTAAATAATCTATTTATATAATAATATTACACACACACATACACACACACACACACAAACATCATATACATACATACATACACACACACACACAAACATATATATATATATATTTATTTATTTATATATATTCGCGGGGCTCGGAATACAGGCTACTATCGTTCAATATGCCTCACACGATTACGTCTTATAATTTAACAATTAACAACAAACGACTTGAAAATGGCTAAAGAATTGACCGAATGCCCATGGGACAATAGGCACTACGGAAAATTTTAGTACTCTATTACCCTCACAAGAAATTTGAAACTACTAAAAAAACACAATAAAAATTCATCAAATTTTCCTTGGCCGTCATATTCAACGAAACCTGTCTGAAAGAAAGTTTGCTACGCAAAAATGCATTATATTTTTTATCTGTCTCTCTGTCTTTCTCTCTCTCTATTTCTCTCTCTCCCTCTCTCTCTCTCTCTCTATATATATATATATATATATATATATATAGAGAGAGAGAGAGAGAGAGAGTGAGATAGATAGATAGATAGATAGATATGATGCAATAGTTTTAAGGCATACTATATTTATGGCTCAAAGTTCTCAATATCAAGGATAGAACGTATGTAAATATAAAATAAAATACCTACATTTAAGTCAACACCAAGAGGAGCAGTGGCCTAATTATTGCGTTTAACATGAAATAGACGGTCGTTCCTGGGCTCTAATTTCAATGACCATATATATATATATATATATATATATATATATATATATATATATATATATGTCGCACTGGAAGCATATTTAAAAATAATAATAATTATAATTATAATTATAATCTAGGCTCTACTTATGTATCGAGTACTGTTTTTTTAATTAAAAACAAAAATACTAAAGAACTTCGGATCATCAATCTAACAGTTCTTTCTTATTATACCAATATATATATATATATATATATATATATATATATATATATATATATATATATATATATATACACACACACACAAATATATATATATATATATATATATTAATTACACTGTAAACAACGTTCATGAAATGTAATGTTTCGAACAACATAAACATTTTACAATTGTCGTTAATGTATAACTATCACAATGATTTGCACAAATCTCTGTCTCTCTGTCTCTCTGTCTCTCTCTCTCTCTCTCTCTCTATATATATATATATATATATATATATATATATATATATATATATTATAATAAAAAGAAAGAACATTAAGGTACTAAATCCGGTGTTTTTATCGATATTTTTATTTTTACAAAACAGTGCTCAAAGTAAATTTACAGAGCATAAATATTATAAATTAACTGATTTAAAATATGGTTTCTTCGCTACCAGTTAATTATATATATATATATATATATATATATATATATATATATATATATATATATATATATATATATATATATATATATATACACGCACAGAGAGAGATAGAGAGAGTTTCCTTTAAAAGAAAGCGTCCCCTTGTTTTCAAAGCTATACATAAATTCTGTGGTATAAAATTTGGGCCTTAAATTCACCGCTGACTACAAATGGACCTCTTACATACGAGACATCGTCAAATATGTTGGGAAAAATGTCGACTCCCTGTACCGCTCCAGTAAGTACCTGACACCTCATGTTATCCTCTACCGTTACAAGAGCCAGATCAGACCAAAAACGGAGTACTGCTGTAATATTTGGACAGGTCCTGGCTAGACCTTATTGTCCAGCCTTCATTGAGACCAAAAGAATCTCCGAGTCCTTGTGGGAGACGAATTGTTTTACACCCTCCAATCTCTCTCTCACAGGCGTTATATAGCGAACCTCTCGCTTCTCTATCGCTACTACTATGGAAAGTGCACGGAGGAACTGCATTCCTTCGTTCCGTCAGGTCTAACCTTCACGGTTGAGACCCGCCATGTCACTTATATTGTAGCAAACTACCCACATTCTCTCCGTATTCCATCGGTGAGAAATAAGTTCCACACGAACAGCTTCTTCCAGGGAGGTACTGCTCTGTGGAAATGACACCCAAGTGAATGTTTAACTGATCACTACAATCTTAACCTATTCAACTCTGTGTCTTTCCTCAAGCAAAAATAAAAACAATGAAGTGGAATATTGGAGGCGGTGTTTGCATGTGTAATATTAAGAGATCTAGCAATTTGGGGCTATTTCTTTGCGACATTTGCGGTTGTAGAGATATTGTAGAAAGCTTTTTTGTGGAAACTATATTAATTGGGGAGGCTTAAATTTCTAGTTAAAACTAGAATCTGTGAATTTATCTGTAAATTATGTTAATTCGGACTTTAGAGGTCTTTTAAATGATGATGTTAAAAGGACGCATGGCCGGTTTTTTAAAATGCGCAGCTGAAATGGTTTCTTATCGTTATTAAACCGAATATGGAATTTCATACTTGTATCCACAGATATAATTTCCTTTTTTTTACAGTTGTTGCATAAACAGTAAATATAAATTATAATTATACCGTTTCATTCAATTGAATGATGGATTGCTGCGCATGACTGGCTACCCGTCATCCTGTGCGCACACGTGGTGTCAAGAGTCAGCCAATAATTGTTTGGTTTAGATCGTAAATAAAAAATTTAATTTACTTTGCGATTTGCCCTCATACTTTCTGTATATATATTTATAGTTTATCTCTGGGAAGCAGATAAAAGTGGATTATCTTAAAATGCACACAAAGAAACACATGCACTGATATATATATATATATATATATATATATATATATATATATATATATATATATATATATATATATATATATATATATATATTCCTTAGACTGTTTAAACATTCAAACTTATATCAGATATTATAATATATATGAACTCTCAAAGTAAAGCAAAAAAAACAGCGTCCATTCCAAAGAACGTTAATGACACTTTATCACAACTTCTTTCTCTCTTTCTCTTTATGCCTTTTTGCCCTATCCCCCCTCCCATATCAATATATAACTTCCGTTAAGTTTTAATGTGTCAATGTCTGGATTTCTTCTAAAAATTTAAATTTGAAAGAATAGAAATGTTACATCTAGCTCAATCATGTCTCTCTCCCCCTTCACTTCCTCACTTCGTAAATTTACTTATTACTGCCCGTCATAAATGTGTAAATATCTTTTCATTTTTCGTTTCAACATTTGGAAATAAAATCTGGTGATCCGCGGTCCTTTAAAAGGGCTGTGGTGAAATAATTTATTATATGGAACCTTAAAGTGGTCTGTTTTTATTTAAATTATTAGCTCTGATTTGCATTGAGCTCTCTGGATTTTATCCTCTTGGGTCTTACCTAGTTTTGCGTAATATATATATATATATATATATATATATATATATATATATATATATATATATATATCTTCATGAATATATATGTGTGTGTGTGTGTATTTCTAATTTATTTGTTTAAACGTTATATTATTAGTGGATACTCATATTTGAATAGATGCACTGTATTTATTTATTTATTTATTTATTAAACATTATATTTATTTTATTCTAGCAGCCTGAATATTCGAGAATTATTTTCTAAAGAGATTTCTCGGATATTCAAGCCAGTAGATATAAATAAATAAATCTTCTGTTTAATAAATAAAAAACAGTGCATCTACTCAAATAAGAGTATTCTTTAAAGATAAGGTTTAAACAAATAAAGTAGAAATATATCAGATTTAATCCATATGTATGTCTGTGTGTGTGTGTGTAATGGACTCCCTCCCGTCGTAGCTTAGTGAATGTAATGGATTCGATTGGAATTCGATCTCATTCCGAGCCACTATCCACTATTCTCTCTCTCTCTCTCTCTCTCTCTCTCTCTCTCTATATATATATATATATATATATATATATATATATATATATATATATATGACAAGCAGTGGATACTCTTAATATTTTTTTACTGCTTCTTTGTGAAGTGTCCCTTTGGCACGTGAAGGATCATGGCTCTCCACGACTGTAATTTATAATTTTTAGTTAAGTTTGTCTTTTTGTTTTATCTCCTCTATCTTGTTCTGCCAACCATTTATAGAAGCTCGTTTAAGTTATTCGAGGATTTCCTCTGTCTCTCTCTCTTACCTTCAATATTTTTGTGAGTGTCAAACTTTCTAAGTCCTCTTTCCTTACCATGTTCCCTAGAAATGTCAACTGTCTCTTTCTGATTCTATGCATAAGTGTCCTTTTCGTTTCCGGTTTGTTTTTTTGTTTTGTTTTTTTTGTTTTTTCCTTGTATCTCAAATGTTCTGTCCATGGTATTCTGAGCAGAAGAGAAGCACATCGCTGTTATATATTACATGAGCATTAAGTAATATTTTATTTGTTTCTAACGAGATTTTCCTGTTTAAATCTTTGCTTGAATTAAATAATAGAATAAATCTTTTCTTTGTTAAATTCCTCTCCATTACAAAAATGAAAAAAAAATATCGGAACATTTTAGGAAGAGATTTTCGTCTGATTGTCGTATATTAGGAACCATTTGTAACAAAACAAAGAAGCCACTCTTACACCATGTATTCGAAAGCTGGCGTGTCTTCGCGTCTTTGGAAAATGTCCACGGGAATACCATGACAAAAACATTATGCAATAATGTATAATAATATAATGTACGTGAAAATACATATAGCAAGCAAGGAAACAAAGTCTGTTGAAGAAGTCTGTTTTCAAGTAAACCATTGCGGCAATTAAGAGAACATTTTTCTCTGAAAGAACTATTTTTTCTTCCACGTAAATATGTAGATATTTTTAGAATAACCTTGAAACAAGTTATATAGGAGTTAATATATTTTTTCACCCGATTGTATCACTTTCTATCTATACAACTTACTTGGCTTCTATCTATCTATCTATCTATCTATCTATCTATCTATCTATCTATCTATCTATCTATCTGCATGTGTGTAAGTATCTAAGTATCATTTGTTCATCATATATACATATATATATATATATATATATATATATATATATATATATATATATATATATATATATATAGGGTGGGAATATAGTCACTATACAGTTACTTGCAATAACAATAAAGACAAAGAAATTAATCAACAGTCCAGAAATTTACTATTAAAATGGTACTGCTTAAGAACAATAAAATTCTATGGTAAACAATATGAAATTAATTACCGACACTGCAAGCCACCTGCTTCAAGGCTTTGCTTTTTTATTATAATTAACTGTATAGTTGCTTTGTGGCCACCCTGTATGTATATATATATATATATATATATATATATATATATATATATATATATATATATATATATATATATATATATATCGGTAGCTCAGTTCTTATAGTTTCCTTTATTCTCATCTGTTTATATATTTCGGTTAACATCTATCAAATTATCTTAAAACTGTTTACCTATCTATCTACAGTCATATCTTCGTATATTCTTACATTTCTATCTATCTCTGTTGATATCTCTCTCTCTCTCTCTATCTATCTATCTATCTATCTATCTATCTATCTATCTATCTATCTCATCCTGTTCATAGTTATCTATCTGTTTATTATCGCAAGCTAGGTATCTATCTATTTAAGCTGTTTAAAATTATGCATCTAGCCAATGTCATATATTCGTATAATTTCATCTCTCTATCGATTTTTGTTCACATCTCCCTCTCTCCCTCTCTCTCACACTATTTATCTATCTATCTTTCTATTTGTTATTTTATATATATATATAAAGTTATCTATGTACCTGTTTTAGGTTGCATCTCTATGTTTCTCACTCTTTCGTTCCCTTTGTCTCTCTTTCTCTACATATACCTGATGAGATATAGGTTTAACACACACACACACACACACACAGATATATATATATATATATATATATATATATATATATATATATATATATATATATATATATATATCTGTGTGTGTGTGTGTTAAACCTATACGGAATATATATATATATATATATATATATATATATATATATATATATATATGTGTGTGTGTGTGTGTGTGTGTGTGCAAATATGCTCAGTAATGGGAATACGATATGCAGACACATAAGCGTATTCTCTGAAAGTAACACCGAGTATCAAAAATGTTTTAAGTTACAACACTATCATCCGGACTGATGATTGCGTTCAAGCTTGAAACAAACAGGCATTATTTAAGTAAATACTGTTTTTTAAAATAAACCATATTAGTTACATTTACTGGCCTGAATGTTCGAGAAATGTCGTAGAAAATAGCATTCCCCAACAAGAATTGAACCTGTGTCCTATACAGTGAATCGTCTGCAAAGTCCAAATTACTGTTATTATACAACAAATTTTAAAAGATCTTTCCCGAATGCTCATAAAATGTATCTTAACGTAAATATTGACAACATATTATGAAATGCATTCTTTAATATATTGTCTCTTTATACCGTAAGTCCTACGCTAACAGTTTCATTTATTGTACTCCTTGTGGACCTTTCTTGCGGCCTCTTTGATATTCAAAATTTTAAATGCAATGTCAATTGTTATCTTCTGTCTTCTTAATTCTTGTTATTTTATTGTTCTCACTTCTTAATAGTAGTTTTTCCCATATTCTCCAACACTCATTAACCCTTTTGCGTCTTAGTGGCTTTTGTGACTTTCTTGGGGCGGGGTGGACTTAAATGCAATGTCAATCGTTTTATTCTGTTTTTTTAATTATTGTTCTTTTATTGTCTTCTCACCTTAGGGGTTTTTTTTTCATATTCTCTAACACTCATTAACCTCTTTCGTCGTAGTGGCTTTATTGCATTACCTTGTCAATCACAATCACATTTAATATCTTAAATATTATTTATTTCATGGGGAATTGTCAAAGCGTGATAGATTTTATCTATGACCTTTCTCTGGTTCATTTTTAACTGAAAGTGCTGGTTTAAACTTGAATAGATGGATCACGGGATACCTGAGACGAAACAAAAGCAGAAAATTAAGCGAATTTCTAACCGAAAACTCAAAATTTTTTATGTATCAAATGGTCCCTTAGTCTTTTTCGAATGTTTATCGCACTCTTCCTTCACTGTAATAGAATCAATAAATTACTTTCTTTTGTTCGCCATCCGCTACCTCGTCATATTCTCCTTTATCTCATTCACGTCCTAGTAAAGGTAATTTTATTTACGGAAGACGACAAATGTTACAGGGAGCCATATCTAAGCGTAAATGAGACACGCCTTGTTATTTAAAAAATAAAATGTCGACTGAGCAACTATAAAGAAGAATGGTATTCAAGTTCCCCTTGGAAGAATGTCAAGATAAATCAAGGCTGCCCAAATGGTTCTCATTTTTTTCCAATACATTCTGAACTCTTAAATCTTACAAAGCGTGAAGAATATGTTGGCCAATATGTTACGTTAAAATCAGTAAAAACGGAAATAACAATCCGAAAAATATGGAGAATTATGATTGTCCTCGGCATGAGGTTTAGCATTTATTGTTAAAATCTTATTACATAATCGATTTTGCAATTAGAAACGCCATTTCGATAATGTATTAGATACATGATTGGATTTGACTTGGGACTCGTTCAACGGACGTCGACGCGTTAGAACATAGGTATACGAATGAAATATTTAATGTTCAGGCCGTTATGTCCGCTTTGAAAAGCACAATGGCGGATGGCCACGTGACAATCGTTTTCACACTTCCTGTTAGCCATATCCGTTACTTGATGCTTCAAGGAATACCGAACCTATCCTTGCACGCCCTCCCACCATATTGTCATGCGGTTTCTCGGGTAAGAAATCGAAAGAGATAAACACTTGCCTGTCTTTCTTCGGGAAGAATGCATAAATTATTTATTTGTATCTTATCAGCCCAAAACGAGACTTGTTATTTAAGAATGCACATTCGTTGTCACATCTCAGAAACTTTTCGTCAATTTCTTACCGGAGGCCTACGGCACCATCAAACTCAGGTACAATACAATGACATATGAAATAAGATGCACACAGAATCACACACAAAAATACTTAGAAGCACGGATACAAAAACACAGATACAATCAAACAGCCACACACGCACAGAGGCAAACGTATATGAACAACCATATCTACAAAGCACACATTGTTCTTATTCTTTGAATCTCTGAGAAATTTTTCTTGTTTTCTGTTCTTAACTCTCCCTGTCTCGCTATCCACTTACGCAAGCTTACTAGCTCGGTTACTTGACGTTTCTCTTTCTTCCTTTTGCCTTCAATATATCTTGTGAGTATCAAATTTTCCAAGCCTTCTTTCATCATGACGTGTACTAGAAATTTCAACCGTCCTTTCTTCTAGTCCTTTTTCATTCCATTTTCCTTAAGACTTCCTCTTTGCTTAAATGCTCCGCCCATGTTATTCCCAGCATCCTTCTGCAGAACTGCATGTGTTCTGTTCCCCGTATCCTCTTGACATACATATATACACATACATGTATAACAATAAAAACAATCAGATACATACAGTGTTGTTCGATAAAAGTGACTCACCTGATTTTTTTTTTACTAAATGTTCTCCGATAAAACGAAAGTTGAGCTAAATTCAAAGGATAAGCGATATAAAATCAAAAGAAGCTTTGAAAACTCTTTGAATTTAGCAGTAAGTACTCTCAAGCATCCGTTCAGTATAATGTTCTGGGGATACTTTTCTTTTCATGGAACTGCTTTCTTAAAACCTATTGAAAAGACTGTCAGTAGCGAGCAGTACAAGTGAATTTTAGAGTCTTGTCTGCTCCCTTCTGCAGAAAGGGTGCAAATCGACCCCACCAAGCTCATTTTTATGCAAGATAATGCTCCCTGTCACAAATCAAAATTGATGAATGAATACTTTGATGAGAAGCAGGTGAGTGTTATGACATGGCCACCCCAATCTCCTGACCTCAACCCCATAGAAAACTTATGGGGCATTATAAAGTACAGGCTCTCCAGAAAGCAGTTGAGCAACAAAGAGGATTGGATTGTAAATTTCATATCCGAATGGAATTCAATGCTTGGAGATGAGATTTGCCAGAACCTAATGAAGTCAATGCCAAAATGGCTTGAAAAGGTTATTCAAAATAAAGGAGGACCCATAGATTATTAAATATTTCTAACTATATTACCTATAATAAATAAATTATACCTCTATTATTCTTTATTTAAAGCTGTTTGGTTATGTTTTTATTGATTACTACTTGCAGGAAATAAGTGAGTCAATTTTTCCACAGAGTTTTTCTCTAAATATCATTTATATCCAAAATTATAATTATCTATAGAATACCTTAGAGTGCGTAAATTTTTTACTATGTGGTCGGGAAGGGGTCTTTATATTAGTAAGATTAAAAATTATTTTGACACCAAAAAAAAATTTTTAAGTAAAAAAAATCAGGTGAGTCACTTTTATCGAAGAGCACTGTATATACACGGATATTGATTGTTACACAATTACATATATAAAAGAATGCTTAGGTCTATGTTCAGCCTCTTAGATAACTTTACATATGCGCGGTTAACATTAAATTTACAGACATCATATACAAGTCCCAAACAGGAACAATGTACTGTAAATCATATTGAACTTTACATGATGAGCTTTCCTCTTTGGTACAGCCATCTTGCTTTCCAGTTTCTTCATTTTACACTTTAACCCCCTTTCACGGTAAGTCTAAAATAACTGAGTACGCAGTGTATAACGAGTACCATACTCAGTTGTAAAGATTAGCCAAACTTTTTTAACCTCTTTCCCCGGCGTAGACACACACACACACACACACACACACACACACACACACACACACACATATATATATATATATATATATATATATATATATATATATATGCACATTTCATTAAAAACGACTGACAGTGTGCTTTTATTTAGTTTTTTATATAATTTCTCGTGCGATCTAATAATGTTTTTCTTTTCAGATGATAAATTATATAAAAACTGTCCGAATCTTCTTCTTACCCGGGCGCTTTCGGCTATACATTTAGCCATTTTCAAGGATTATATTTCAAATGTTAGAATTAAAAATAGTTTGTTTGAAACAAAAAATGAAACATTTTATAAAACATTCATATAACAAACTATTTCTAATTCTAACAGTTGAAATATAATCCTTGAAAATGGCTAAATGTATAGCCGAAAGCGCTCGGATAAAAAAACATTCGGACAGTTTTTATATAATTTATCATCTGAAAAGAAAAACATTATTAGATCGCACGAGAAATTATATAAAAAACTAAATAAAAGCACCTTGTCAGTCGTTTTTAATGAAATGTGCATGAAAGAAGGATTGCTGCCTAAATACACACACACACACACACACACACACACACACACACACACATATATATATATATATATATATATATATATATATATATATATATATGTCGAAAGTACGAGGGTCATTCAATAAATAAGGTGAATTTTTCAGTATAAGGACTTCTAATATAAATAGAAGCTTACTCTTTTTAATTTTTTTTTTGTTTTACTTCTTTTTCACATGGATTTAATTTCTTTTGTAGATTAAAAAAAATTTTTTTTGAGTTTTGGCGATTAACAAAGATGGCCGACCGAGAAGCATGCTCCAGGATTGAACAGCAGTCAGTTATCAAGATTTTGGTTTCTGAAGGGTGCAAACCAGTTGAAATTCATAGGAGAATGTCAACTGTGTATGGTGACACATGTTTCAGCCAAAAAAATTGTCTATAAGTGGGCTAAATTTTTTAAAGAAGGACGGAGCAGTGTTGAGGATGAAGACAGGCCTGGGAGGCCGACAGAACTGAGGTCTCCTGAGGTCATCGAATCAGTCAATGACCTCATTCAGTCTGACAGAAGGGTGACAGTGGATGACATTGCAACCACTTTGAAAGACATAAAGAACAAACGCAGGGGTCATCAGTCAGAATGAGTCATCTTGCATCATGACAACGCAAGGCTCACACAGCAGCCCAAACGGTGCACACCATCAACGAGCTGGGAACTGATCCCTCATCCCCCTTACAGCTCAGACATTGCCCCTTGAGACTTTCACCTGTTTGCTCCCTTGTAAGCGTTCACGAGAGGCACGAAGTTTAAAAGTGACAATGAAGTCAAAAGTGTTATGAGCGACTGGCTGAGACATTAGTCCAAAGATTTTTACGCTGAGCGAATAGGGAAGTGTGTGACAGTGCTGGGAGACTACGTTGAAAAATAAAAGAAAAGTAAGCTTCTGTCTGTATTAGAAGTCCTTATACCGAAAAATTCACCTTATTTATTGAATGACCGTCGTATCTTTTTCAGATACGGACCAATAAGCACGTCCAAAACATACCATTCAATAACCAACGACAGATGTGTTTATACATTGATCTTGATTCTTTTTATGCCCTTCTAAGCTTGAAACGAGTCCATTTGTCAACTAATACGCCTGACAGAGGTGTTAGCCACCGCTCGTTTACTACAAGGTGTCTCAGTTTTTTTAGTTATTAAAAACAAATTTTAAAAAAATCATCTGAAAATGAATTTTTCCAAAAATAATTGACGGGTAAGGGGCTAAATGGCTAGATGTAACAATATGTTCTATGGTAACAGTGTCTTCTCTCGCACTTCTCCCTGGAACTCTCTTCCGTTTTCTTGCTTTCGAGTCAACTTTGATGTTCAAAAAATTAAATTCAATATCAATCGTTATCTTCTGTCTTCTTAATTTCTGTTCTTTTATTGTTCTCTATTCTTAATAATGTTTTTTATTATTATTATTTTCCCATATTCAGTCACACTCAGTAACCCCTTGTCTCTTAGTGGCTTTATTGCCTTTCATGCGTGTGGATATAATATTGAGTGAAGATGTGGCTAAGAGGAATATCGAGATCTCGTGTTCCTGTGTATCAATGACGAGGAAAATGAAAACGCAATAAAAAAGGATAATATTTTTTTGCATCTTTTTTATCGACAGTTTTTTTTTGTTCCCTTAAAACGACAACAACTCTAATTGCTTTTTGCTTTTTGCTTATTTTTTTTTTAATTTAATTGGTCTGTAAAAAAGAAAAAGAAGTTTTACTGTCAAAATCCCAGCAGGATTTTAACATTAATGACAAGCGGCCAGAAACGTTTCGCCGTTCAGGCCGATATTGGTGAAAAAATTCTTGTCTCCATTAAACCGGTTGAGTGTCGTCAACAGACTGGGAAACTGACATTTAAAGTTCAAATTTAAAAACCTGACGTGTTCGTTCATTCGACGATTTAACAAAAAAAAGAAAAAAAGAACGCAAATAAAAAGTAAAACAATGAGGATTGACACTCAGGGATAAGTTAGAATCTATTGTCAGTGATTACGTGATGTAAAACCTGCTATGTTAACCCCATCTAGACCTTTATTCTTCATTGTGGTAAAATAACAAAGCCTTATCTAAAAGTGTATATCATTTAGTTTTAAGGTGTAACTTTTACATTGTTATTCGAATTTGAGCGATTTTTAAAAAATAAATTTCGTTATTAATATTCACCTTTTTCTTCATTTTGTAGGCCTAATTCGATAATGAATATCTGCGCGGAAAGTAAAATTGGAGAGACGCTTTCAAATCCGGAGTAGTCTGCTGTGATCATCTTTACAAAAATGCCCTTTGG
>OZ038497.1:53704997-53709997 GCA_964036315.1 Acanthosepion esculentum | reverse complement strand
CAAAATGCCACACACGTTTCACGTACGATTTCATTTTCAAGTTTTTTTTTCACTGCTCTTTGGATTGTCATAGCTGAATCACCTCTTATATACCAAACGTGTTATGTATTGAGTTGGATCTTTTCTAATTGATCTCTTAACTCTCAGATGAAATGATGATCTCTCTTCTTGTTGTGATTTTCTGATCCATTTTTCCTCTCGACTGTTTCCACTTTTTTTTAAAAAAGTATTCACCGTTCTCTTCATGGTTCTTGAATAGACTTGAATAGCCAGAGTATGAATGTTGGTACCATTACTGAAGGCCTGCATGATCGTTTTCCTCTCTCTATTGCTCAGTGGGGTAGACACAGTGGGGCTGAAACAAAAATATTTTAACCTGGTCTCTTTTTTGTTGAGTAACACAAAAGGTTTTTCAGTGAGGCTTATGATAAAAAGTGTCAAGATGGTTAAATATCTGATCAGAAACCCTGCAAAAAAGAAACTCAATTAGTTTAGCGTTTTTAGATAAAAGCATTTTGTGGGA
Source organism: Acanthosepion esculentum (assembly GCA_964036315.1). Taxonomy (NCBI): domain Eukaryota; kingdom Metazoa; phylum Mollusca; class Cephalopoda; order Sepiida; family Sepiidae; genus Acanthosepion; species Acanthosepion esculentum. The sequence goes on along the minus strand of OZ038497.1, from coordinate 53,709,474 downwards.
TGGACAATTATCCTATGCTTTTACACGATTTGGACAATTTTGCTGTTACACCTGGTGTATATATATATATATATATATAGCTTGTCATCTTTGATAATGGCTTATGTAAGCCGAGAGCTTAGATTGGATTCAAACATGTGTCAATTTGGTGTTTTCCTTTCGTCTTTCAACGATAATGTGATTAAGCTTATCAGACAATACGAAAGGAACTTACTTAAAATAAATACACAAAACTTGTGTATATTATTTAATGAAACATGCATTAATATATATATATATATATATATATATATATATATATATATATATATATATATATATATATATATATATATATATATATATATATATATGGCCGAGTGGTTAGAACGTTTGCTTTCTTACCATGAGAACGCTGTTCGATACTCCCTGAGACTTCCTGATGTTATCAGAATGGATCGAGGTTTGGAAAGTGCCTGAAAACCATATCAAGCCCTGTGAGTGAAATTGGGTAGAAGGGCATAAAGCTACAAGTCATCGTGGTCGAGGACTTGAGCGCGCTGGTCTCGGTCAAATTGATGATCACGCACGATAACACGCTATTTTCAGAAGCTGTAACTAAGGTTTGACCAGCATAGCTGGAGTATAAACCTCAGGTGGGATCTGCGGGTTTTAAAGAAATACAAATGTGGCTTAGCGAGCGTCTGCTATAGGAATTGGCTCGCATCCCTAGTAGACAGGTATCCTCGAATGCGAGTTGCCAGCTATTATATATATATATATATATATATATATATATATATATATATATATATTATTGAAATTTAGAAAATGATCATTATCAATTTTAAATAGTTGGACACATACATATATAAAAATATGTATATATATATATATATATATATATATATATATATATATATATATATATATACAAATTTGTATATCTATACATATATATGCATATATGTATAGATATATTATAAAATTTAGAAAATGATCATTATCAAATTTAAATAGATAATTATATCGATATATGTATATAGAGACATACGAACTGTATGATAGACAAGATATAGCCAGACAAGTAAACAGAGAGAGAGAGAGAAAGAAAGAGAGAGAAAGAATGAGAGAGAGATTGATTTAGTTAGGAACAGAGGAATATAATAATAATATAAATTATATCTGAAAAAAAAATCATTGTTATTCTCAAAAAATAAGAAAAAAAACCTAACTGTTTATGCAATATCCATAGTTGGAAAGCGAACGCTTTAACAAAAAGACGAACTATTCAGGGTTTCGACCAAAAGATCAAACATTCTGTGGAAATCTTTGGGGTGAAAGATTAATGATTAGTAAGACATTGATACGAAGTTTGTAGCAAGATCAACTAGCAATTAACAATGACAGCGTTTTATAAGAAGTGATGACGCTAAGATTGGTATGCTATTTAAGCAGGAGAAACAAAATAAGTGTCCGAATAGATTAAAATATCTCAAAAAAGAACATCATTGATTTTCAATTAAAAGCACTCAAATAATAATAAATCCCCAAATAATATATATATATATATATATATATATATATATATATATATATATATATATATATATATATATATTGAAATAATAGGAAAGAAGAGTCAGATTTATAATACAGTGTTCATTAGTATTTATTTTTATTTAAAAAAAAAACGCTCAATAAAAAGTAGACCATAATATAATTATTTTTTGCGATGTTCAAGATGGATACATATTTAAAAAATAAAATAATTATAAGATATACATATATATATATATATATATATATATATATATATAGTGAGTGTAAATTAATGTTGAGGCACATTTTACTTGCGATAAAACCAGGTAAAATAATGAGAAAATATTTGCACCAGTTCACCCTAACGGATTGTAATTTTTCCTGCTCTGTTCATTATATCGCCGAAAGCATTGTAAATATAACTTACTTAAATTATTTTTTTTACCTTCAACATCCTATCTTCCTGTTGATTTAAGACTTCTGTCTGGCACACCCTGCTTGGGGGTTCTTTAATATTGTTTTTGTTTGTCGAAAATATAATGGCCGTCTACTCATTTCCGAACACACCTGTTTGCAAGAGCGGCTATCAAATTCCGATTGCAGAGACGCCTGCTTAGGCATATGTGTGTTTGATCAACTCCAACAGATTTCACCCATGGTTTATAGTACAACTATACTGCGGAGACCGTCTCTAGGAGAGAGTGCATAATCTGGCGTTATCAACTGGTTTAACAAGACCAGTACCCTAAAACACTCGGTCACGATGACTTGTGATTTCATGCTGGCATAACTACACACTGCTTCGGAATACAACCGTCTACACAATTTCACGCAAAAAGTTTGGGTGAGTCCGTGGTATAGTTAAAGAAATTTCCAAACGTTGGCGCAAGCTGGGGTCAACTCCTTTCGCCGAGGACACCAAGAATTCATCTTCCTGGCTAATCGACCATGGGGCAATGGTCGCAAAGCGATTATTCTAGGAGGGTTGAAAAGTTTATAGACTTACTATGAAGGAGTGATGCTAGGGCGGTTAAATCTTGTATGCATTAATTTAACGCATCTTATTAATAACTACATTGTCTGACTTTTAAAAGAACTTTTCAAATAACTAGTAGCGACAAAATTAGTGCTTATTAGTTTCGAAGTCAAAATTGCTGCATTCATCTGTAAGATAATATTTTTATTTGTGAAGAATGACAGAATTTTTGACTTAGTAAACAACACCCATTTTTTTCTTAATAAACAACACCGTGACGATGATAGTGAGGTAATGTCGAAAGTACTCGGAATAAAATAATATGTATCAACACGGTAATTTTCTTACTTTTTTAATAACGATACCAAACGGATTGTCGATGAATATAAAAGTGTCCTATTGAAAATGTGTAGACAAAACTAGCCTTAATTATTCAATGAAACATGTCTTTATATATATATATATATATATATATATATATATATATATATATATATATATCTTATAATTATTTTATTTTTTAAATATGTATCCATCTTGAACATCGCAAAAAATAATTATATTATGGTCTACTTTTTTTTAAAATAAAAATAGATACTAATGAACACTGTATTATAAATCTGACTCTTCTTTCCTATTATTTCAATATATATATATATATATATATATATATATATATATATATATATATATATATATATATATATATATATATATATATATATATTATTTGGGGATTTATTATTATTTGAGTGCTTTTAATTGAAAATCAATGATGTTCTTTTTTGAGATATTTTAATCTATTCGGACACTTATTTTGTTTCTCCTGCTTAAATAGCATACCAATCTTAGCGTCATCACTTCTTATAAAACGCTGTCATTGTTAATTGCTAGTTGATCTTGCTACAAACTTCGTATCAATGTCTTACTAATCAATAATCTTTCACCCCAAAGATTTCCACAGAATGTTTGATCTTTTGGTCGAAACCCTGAATAGTTCGTCTTTTTGGTTAAAGCGTTCGCTTTCCAACTATGGATAATGCATAAACAGTTAGGTTTTTTTCTTATTTTTTGAGAATAACAATGATTTTTTTTTTTCAGATATAATTTATATTATTTAGCCGTTAACAATGGGATAAGGTATTTCTGCGTACGTGAATGTGATGAACCCGACTGGAGTTCGAACTCGGTTCACCGATTTCTCATTAGATGAAGCTAAAGCCCTGGACCAGGTTTTCTTAATTTTTTTATGTCTTGTGTTTCCTCACTACGCGTACAAACATAACCCTACACAATTTCTTGTTTTTTTGTCAGTCTATTTTATCGTTTCCATTCGCTTTTTGACTTCACTTTGACATCAATTCTCCCCAGTTCGTTATGTTTCGGAACTGCCGTTTAACTCTCCACCCTTCAGTATATCTCGTGAGTGAAAGAGAAAGAAACAGTTTAAAATTCTTGGGTACATAATGAGAAAAGAGAGCTTGGAGAATGTGATGCTCACGGGGCATATTGAGGTCAAGAGGGAGAGAGGAAAGCAGAGAAGAGAAGATGAAGAATAATAAAAGAGAAGAGGAGCAGTGAAGAGCACCGAGAAGAAAAGAAAATAAAGAAGAAAAAAGGATGACGAAGAAGAAGAAGAACAGAGAATAACAAGAAGAAAAGAGAATAACAAGAAGAAAAGAGAATATGAAGAAGAAGAAGAAAAAGAAATGTGAAGAAGAAGAAAACAGAAGAAGTAAACAGTAGAAGAAAACAGAAGAAAAAGGAGGAGGAGCAGGAGGAGAAGACGAAAAGGAAATAGGAAAATAAAAAAATTTGACTCGATACGAAACGCAAACTACGAAGAAGAAGAAGAAGAAGAAGAAGAAGAAGAAGAAGAAGAAGAAGAAGAAGAAGAAAGAGGAATAAAAAGAAAAGGAAGAAAATGAAGAAAAGAGAAAAACAAGAAGTAAAAACAGGAAGAGAAGAAGAAGAAGAAGA
>OZ038497.1:53622497-53699997 GCA_964036315.1 Acanthosepion esculentum | reverse complement strand
CTACTTATCAAGAGGTAATTGACTCCATCAAGCAAATCTCATCTGGAAAATCTCCTTCTCCTAAGGATCCTATTCCACCCAAAGTTTATAAGCATGGTGGCCCAAAGTTGTTAAAAATTACATCTCCTTTTCATGGAGATATGGAAGGCAGGCTGTGTCCCACAGGATTATAAAGACGCCTCTATCAAACACCTCTAGAAAACAAGGGTTCCAGGTGTGTCTGTGATAATCATCGGGGGATATCACTACTTTCAATTGCAGGCAAAATCCTAGAGAGACTGATTCTAAACAGAATCATTATACACCTTGCTGACGACATGTATCCTGAATCTCAGTGTGGTTTTCGGTCCGGTCGTGCCACCATTGACATGAAATTTTCGTTAAGTTGCAGAGAAGGTTCGCGAGAAAAACCAGGAGTTGTACATGGTGTTTGTGGATTTGACGAAGGCCTTTGACACTGTGAATCGAGAGGCTCTTTGGCAAGTCTTGAGGAAATTCGGCATCCCTGAAAATATGCTGAAGGTCATCATCTCTTTTCATGAAGGAATGAAAGCTAATATCGTGTCTGATGGTATGATGTCGGAATCCTATAATGTCACAAATGACACCAAGCAAGGTTGTGTCATGTCCGCTATGCTTTTTGCCGTTTTCTTCTCGGTGATGCTGAAATATGCATTTGCAGACAGATATTGGCGTCTAGTTTCAGTTTCGAACAACTGGTTGTCTCTTCAATCATCAGCGCTTCAAAGCCAAGACCCACCTTCGTACGCAAATTATTCGTGATTTGTTGTTTGCTGATGATGCGGCTCTTGTTGTGACATCCTTTGAGGAGGCCCAACATCTAATAAATCGTTTCTCTGCTGCATGTAAAGCATTTGGTCTTAAACTTAGCATAAAGAAAACTGAAGTTGTGCACCAACCTTGTCCTACTCCGAAGCAATTGCGTGGTGAGAAACAAAACACACCAATCTACAAATTTCCAGAAAGACCATTGAAAGTAGATGACAAAACCCTGAACTATGTAAAATCTTTCACCTATCTTGGTAGCAAAGACAATTACAGTGGAACTTTAGACGATGAAATCATGCATCGGATTGCTAAGGCTAACAGTGCTTTCGGCAAACTTCGCCATCGCTTGTTGAATGAGTGGTGTATTCGACTGGATACGAAAATTCGGGTTTACAGAGCTGTTGTACTTGCCATCCTTTTGTAAGGCTCAGAGTCATGGACTCCATACAGGTACCATATACGCCGGCTAGCTGTTTTCCATAAAAGCTGTGTGCATACAATCTGTGAAGTTAACCTTCAAGATAGGACATCTAACGTAGACCTGTTTAACAGGTGTAATATTGGAGGAATCGAGACCTTTTTTCATACAGACTCAGTTATGGTGGACTGGTCATGTCTTGATAATGCCTGATGACAGGATACCCAAGATCCTAATGTACAGCCAGTTAGATCAGGGCTACATGAATGTAGGACGCCCATGGCTAAGGTACAAAGACAAGCTGAAAATCAACTTGTCAGCAGTCAATATACCACATAACACCCTTGAGGGCTTAGCCTTGGAGCGGGTAGAATGGAGATCAATGTGTTTTAGTGGACTTACCAATTTTCAATCTGCTTGTCTGAATCATCTTCAAGAAGCCAGAGCAAGATCTAAAAGGTCAGCCAATCCAACTGTGATCTCACCTCATAATCCTCACACTTGCTCCATATGTGGCCTACTTTGTAAATCACTATCGGGTCTTAAATGCCACTTGAGATTATCGCACAAAATTTCATAACTGAATCAACTAAGCTGTCAGATCCTCATACGTCGAAACCGACGGGAGAGTAGATTCTTCTTCTTCTTCTTCTTCTTCTTCTTCTTCTTCTTCTTCTTCTTCTTCTTCTTCTTCTTCTTCTTCTTCTTCTTCTTATTATTATTATTATTATTATTATTATATATATGTATATATGTCTGTATATATATATATATATATATATATATATATATATATATATATATATATATATATGTATATATATATGCGTGTGTGTGTGTTTGTGTGTGTGTGTGTGTGTGTGTGCACGTGCGTATTTAGTGAGTAACATCTCTTTTAGGTATGTCTGATTGAATAATAATAAAAATCTGTACATACTCACGAATAACCTTCCGTATATTGAATGAGAGAAATGTGCGAGAGCTGTATAAATTTATTTTAATGGATAACAACGCACAACTTTGTACAAATACTTATGTACAACGTATGATTTGTACAACTTGCACTCCTGAAGATGAACTTGGAAGGAGATCGAAAGTACTTGGGAAATTAAAATAAAAGAAATGCTTATATATTTCTGTATATATATATATATATATATATATATATATATATATATATATATATATATATATATATATATATATATATATATAAGAATGTGTTCATAGATACTTATAAATAAGCATGCATATATATGTCTGTGCGTATTCATGCATGTGTATACGTTTATGTGTATATAGTTGTCGGTCCTAAAGTCTTGTCACATGTACAAAATATAATTTTCTATTTCAGATGGATGATACGACCCCGAAGAGAATTAACCGGTGAGAAGACTTTCGGACCACCGTATATATATATATATATATATATATATATATATATATATATATATATATATGAAGAAATATAGTCGTAAGTAGTGCTATATTTATTAGGTAAAGTGTTCAATATCAGAGATAGAGCGTATGTAAATATAAAAGTGAACATAGGAGTCAACACCCGATCGAAACCCGACTGATTTGGCCTGACGATTGCATATAGCATGAAACAGAGTGTCGCCTCTTAATGTTCAATTCTATGTTCACTTTTATATTTATATAATATATATATATATATATATATATATATATATATGTGTGTGTGTGTGTGTGTGTGTGTGTGTGTGTGTGTGTGTGTGTGTGTGTTCGCACGCGCGCAAGCGCGTTTCTTTTAAGTCTCGGTAACTTTGCCAAGTTCTTTTGATCCACTATATTTTTCCACAGGGAATCATTTTCTATATCTTTTAGACATTTAGCCGTTATCCACGCAAGCAAGGCAGTGCGGCCACTATCACGCATGCGGCTACAAGGTGTGGGGGAATTAGTAGCAGAAACGTTAGTAATGAACGGAAATACGAAAGAGTAATTAGGATGGCAATAGATAGCGATTGACATTGCATTTGAATTCTTATACATTAAAGTTGACTGGAACGCCTAGAACCGGAAGGGAGTTCCACAAGCGAGAATTGCGAGAGAAGAAGCTGTTAGCATCGAAATTACGGTTACATCTAGCAAGCTCAACTTGTAAATTGACATGGTCTCGCCGCCAGTCTAATGTTGCGCTTAAATTGATAAAAGTCTTGGTACCATAGCAAAGAGCTCATCTAGATAATTACGATGAAAATATATTTTTCTAGTCTCTATTGTTTTGTATGTTCTCTCTTCCGAGGATGAGGTGACTACAATAAACCTCCTTCCCTTGACAAGTTTTTCTCTCTTTTTTCTCTTTCGGTCCAAATCTGTCTGTCTGTCTGTTTCTGTCTGTCTGTCTGTCTGTCTCTCTCTCTTTCTCTCTCTCACGCTATTTCTTCCGAAATAACCTTTAACGTTTTCTTTCTCTTTTTATCCAACATTCTCCATGTGTCGTTTTTCCCCTTCGTGCTCCTCTCTCTCACTCTCTGTTACCTGCTTTCTCTTATTCCAACACGCTGACTCACTCTTTCTAATTCTCTTTCACTCTCACTCTTTTCTAATTTTATATATATTTTTAGATATTGATTTTTGATTGAGAATGTCTTTGTTCTACTTACCTATTCTCTCTCTCTCTCTCTCTCTCTCTCTCTCTCTCTTGGTATTTCTTTCACTACTCTCCTTTTAAATCCTTTCTCTCTCGCCGATCTCTCTATATCTTCCCTTTTTCTCTTTTCCTCTCTCATTTTCTTCTGCTCGTTCACTCTTCTTTTCAATATATCTTCTCGCTAATAATTATTTAATTTCCTTCTCTCCTCTTCCTCTTTCTATCTACCTCTGTCATTCTGTTTTCACTTTATTTATTCCTGTTTTTTTTAAACTTTTTTTACTCTTTCTCTCTTCATCCATTTCTATCTCTCACTGTCTTTTCATCTTTCTCTCTCTCTCTCTCTCTCTCTCTCTATCTATTTGCTTTTTCCTCTTTCTTTCTTTCTTTCTTTCTCTCTCTCTCTCTCTCTCTCTCTTATCATCGCTCTTATTAGTAACACACTTTTATCATTCTCCGTTAAAACGATTTCGGTTTACATTACTCCCCCCACTGATTAACAGAATCTAACTGTGGCGATATATTGGAATTATCACCCCCTGACGATATTTACAGGCGGTGCCAAATTAGAAAAAATCGCTCTCTTTCTCGGTGGCTTTTCATAGCGAAGAAATATATTTTTTTGCTCCTGCAAATTGTTAGTAATCAACTAAAGAGACTTAAGATTACTTTGAAATTTTCAAATTTCATTTCCATTTTCAACTTTTTTTTGTAAAATGTCCTGTTCATATATTTGTTAATGTTTCTTTGTCCAAAATATGTCTGATTATGACGTTGTCCTTACACGAGTCTGCCAAAATTGTTAGCGGGCATAATGTACCAGGATCTTATAACTTCCTACCAAAAGTATGCATACACGCTACGCAAAAAAGAAAAAAAAAGACGATCACCGAAATTAAAAAACGTCAAGCCTAGTCAGTACTTAGATGGGTGATTGCTTGAAAATACGAGGTGCTGTAAGTTTGGATGTGCGGGTGGTGTCATGGATAACGACTCGGAATCGGAAATCGGGATCCGAGTTCCAACTCCAGTTGTATTCTTTTATATTAACTTACGCGCAAAAGAAAACTTATAAATACTCTTCTCGCTCCAGATATGGGTTAATCAGTATATCATTATTATCACCCCAAAATTCTTATAATCTACATAATTTTTCTGGGTTTCAATGACATAAAAGGAGCTTATAACTTCTTATCAAACGTGCTCCTACTCGCTAAAAAGTGGTGACGCCGACGTGATGTCCTCCAGGATATTTTTCACAGCTCATCAGTCTGGTAAGACATCCGATTGCCTCAAACCGGGATCGAAACCCGACTGATTTGGTCGGATATTTTAGCCCTAAGCCATTGGTGCACGGCAGGGATGAAGGTGAATTTAGAGGTATTTATTTTTAGACAAACACGTCAATAACCGGAGAACTCGATATATATATATATATATATATATATATATATATATATATATATATATATATATATATATATATATATATATATATAACATTATTTTAAAAGAAACGAAAATGTTCTTTACGGCTCAGAGCAGCATGTACATAGAAGTCTGTCTGACTGCTTTAATTACCATCCATCAGACGAGTTACGATCACTTCACAGCTTAATTCTTGTTCATTCATCAGTGTTTATAATAACCCAATACCGCATTCTTCCTCCATATCAGTAAACGTGGAAGGACCACCTGGAGCTACACTATCGTTCCAGCTATCTACATTCAAACTACTGGATATACAAACATAGTCCGCCCAAGTACATACCATTTTCACGGCAAGAAGAATAACATCGCAAGAGACGAAATTCACCTCTGCTGTCGAAAAGATTCCAACGGAGGTCGTCCGCGAATTTCTCGACTAGTTAAACGCAGTGCTCGAAGAGAATACATACGACATACTCGGACAGAGGACTAGCGAGTATAAAGAAAATAATTTATCAAATCTTTTTAGCAATGTCTCCATTAAAACAGGACACCTTCTCAACTCCTGAGACACACGAGGAGATTTCTCCACCCTTGCCCGAGAATATTTTGCGGCGACTATGCTGCCGAACCAAGTGATCTAAATATTAACCAAATGTTGGAAGATGCCGACCTGGATAAACTGGCAAGAACCGCTGACAAATGTTTACGAATACGCAGGCACACACAACTTCAGTGTCATCCAGAATCCGATTAACGTACAAAAGAACCAAATCCAGCAACTCCAGTAGGCCATAGCTAATCTTCCCAAACCGAGTGGAAGCCATGTCAATGAGATCCGGACACATCCTGCGTTATCACAGCCGACATTTCTGCCGAAAGTGACGTAGCAGCCGACAAAGTTCAAAATCCCGCGCACGCAAAACCGGAATATGTTGTTATCATCACAAATTTCGCACTAATGCTAAAAAGTGTAGAAAACCCTGTACATTCGAATCACCGAACTAGGAAATACATATTACGACCAGTAAGGACGACGAATGCGTCCGGATATTCGAAGAAAAGTCCTCTATTTTACATTTGTTACTCGTGTCACGGACATGCATTTTTACACGATAATGGCGCCAAATTAGCGTTAGCTCTCCAACAAAAGAAAAATAATTTAACACCAGCGCTGTATAAACTCAAATCAGCGAACTGTACAAAAATTATCACATAACGGTGGAAAATCACTTACGTTAATTTTTTTTTATCCGAAATAGTTTTCAGTGGATTTTTGTACAAGCAGATGTGAAAACACCATTACTAGGAACATATTTCCGCACATAGATAGCAAGACACTGATAGAAAACGAAACACGGCCAAAAATTCAAACTGAGTCTGATTGATCATTTATCTTGAGAACCTCGAGATGAAAAGCAGCGTTACCAGACCAGATATGGAAACAGTATTCAGTTCAAGGACGAATGATAGATTTGTAGATGTGTAAGATGGGATCTGACGAGTATTACCTTGTGGCACGACACAGTGAATCAACTTTCGTTACACTAGATGTAGCTTTTGATTCAATGTCGTTGGTCCACTTCCACATGAAGACAAGTAGGGGCAGTGAGACGCTCTCACGGAGACGAGCATCAACCATACTGATGGGAAGCTGGGACGTTTAGGGAGAGATAAAAAAAATTGGATAGATAGATAGATAGATAGATAGATAGATAGATAGATAGATAGATAGATAGAAGTGTCGTAGTAGTTAACAATGCGTGGTTATTTGATTTCAAATTCAAGCTGTGACAGTTCGTTCATCTTCGCACCTATAACCCTGAAAATGAGTGAATCAAAATGTTCTCCTCCTTTAGTTGGGTAACAGTCTCGGGGAAGGAATAACTCTGATTTCAAACCAGCTTGGGCTTGTGACAAGTAGTTCCCCTCTGTAAAATACCTCCTGTTTTAGAAACTACTCTATCAACACCTAGCGTAATGGGGCTGTGACCCCAAACACTATAACAGCCACCATATATACCGGGTGTAACAGCAAAATTGTCCAAATCGCGTAACACCACAATTGTCCAGTTGCTAGATTAAGCTCTGAAACGTTGTAAGATTAGAAATGATTAAAGATATTTTACTGGAATCCTCCGAGGTTTTTATAATACTATTGGCCTCTAATTTGAACAATAAGTATGTATTTAGCTCTAAGTTGAAATGAGGATCTCTCTTATTGTTATGACCTCCTGATTCAGTTTTCCTCTATACTGTTCCCTCATTTTTAAACTTATTCACCGTTCTCTTGATGGTTCTTGAATGGTCATTGAACATGAAACCCGGAGTATGAATGTTGGTACCATTACTGATTTTCTCTTACCATTACTCAGTTCAGAAGACATAGCTAGATTGACGCAAGAGGATTTTAACCTGTTCTCTTTCTAGCTGAATAACTCAAAGTTTTTTCAGTGACACTTACGACAAATGGTGTCAAGATGGCTAAACATCTGATCTGAAAACCTGGGAAAAGAAACTCAATTAGTTTAGTGTTTTTAGATATTAAACATTTCATGGGATGGACAATTATCCCATGCTGTTACACGATTTGTACAATTTTTCTCTTACACCCGGTATATATATATATATATATATATATATATATATATATATATATATATATATATATATATATTAGTAGTCGTAGTAGTAGTAGTAGTAATCTTATAAGTATAAGAAATTATACTTGTTCGAAAAACCTTCGATGTCTTGATTTGCAAATAAGCAAACCAATACCAAAGGGAAAAAAGGTATAAAAAAGAAAAAACCAAAAACATGTACGTAGGTTTTTACCCACTGTTGTCCGTCTTTCTCTATCTCTCTAACCCCCCCTCACTCTTTAGTCATTTTTTCGTATAAATGGTCCTCCTAATCCTCCCCATTGTTTGTTTGTTTTTTTTATTTGGTCACGTCGTTATGTTTTTTTGTTTATTGACTAAGTATTCCGTTCTTTTTTTATATTTTTAGCCAGCTTTCCCTGACGATCCGCTTAGGCGAAACCTTGGTAGGTTTGTCTGGCTCTCTAGGTTTAACCATATATATATATATATATATATATATATATATATATAGATAGATATAGATAGATAGATAGATAGATAGATATAAGTTGTCCCAAAAAATTAACATCAATTTGTATTTTAATAACATAGCCAATTCTCACTCAAATGATCTCAAATTTTAAGAAAATGTTTAAAAATGAACTAATTTGACTCTGTGAGAATCTAGCAGGAAGATGGGTCAGGCGTGCCAGTGATAATGACAATGTGATGGTGAACAAGCAAACACGTTCAGCTAACTTGACACCTTGTTATTTTTTTCTATGGGGCTATGTGAAAGTACAGGACGATATCTCCTCCTCTTCCTACAAGCCGAGAGGAATTTAAGCAGGAAATCACATGCTACAACGTGTTTGGCAGGAGCTGGACTACCGACTTGACGTGTGTCGTGTCACAGGAGGTGCGCACATTGAACATTTGTGAAGCTTTGTGAAATCGATTATAAAATCCATGTCGTTTTAATTAATACAATTTCATTTACGCACTTTTCTGCCAGACTCCATTTTTCGAGATGCCATTTTGCCAGCCTGTCTATTTAAATATATATATGGTTTATAGGCGGAAGGTTCAACTTCTGCAGCCGTAAAACCAATATTCTTTCTATCATATCATCCAAAATAATATTATAGGGAGAATTATTTTCGCAACGAAAATTATTTTTCGGTGGTCTAAAGGAAAATTATCTAGGCATTTATTATCAAAGAAAAAGGATCTAAATAAGACAATGGCGCCGTAGTCTACTTCAAAGTATTTCACTTTAAATCTTACATTTACATTATAACACATATACGCACAAAAGTACAAATGCACCAAAACAGAAAGATGGAGAGAGACAGACAGACAAAATTGAAGGTGTATCTTCTTCGATGTATCGTGTCACTTCAGTGCATACGCGAAAATGGCTCTCCACAATTTCCTGTATTTTGTAGCTCTTCGTTAATGTTTTCTTTTTTTCATCTCTGCTAAATCCTGTTCTGCCATGCATTTACAAAAGCTCACCAAATTAATTTGTTTTTTTTTTTGTCCCAGTTGTTTTTAATTTGCGTCGTACTTTCCATTCTCTGTTAAAAATCATTCCCAGATATTTAAATTCTTCTACTTCTTTGATAATAATATAGGGTGACCCCAAAAAACGGGAACCCTTTTAACAATCCAATAATACCAAGAGTGATGGAAGGAAAATATTTAATTCATAGTAATTGAAACCTTAAAAAATACCATTTAAGAAACAATGATGGAATTTTCATTTTTTTTTCAAATTACGTCCTGTAGATGACGTCCTCCTGTACGAATTCATTCTTGAAATCTGCTGTTGAGATTCCTCCTTGACTGCTGCAACATCTCAGCTGGGATACTGTGAATTTCATTCTCGTTACTAAAATGGCGAAATGTTTACTTGCTCAAAGTCACTGTCGCGCAGTGTTGCCACTTGCTCATGTCTGGCAATACGCACTTCAAAAATTTTCCCGTTTTTTTTGGTCACCCTGTATCTCTAATTTGTAATTTACATGTTGGGCTGTTCCTTTTGCTAACAACCATGTATTCTGACTTCTTGCAATTGAGGATTAGTTCTTTCTTCACAGTTTTCTTCACTTCCTTCTGTCGGAGATCTTGTAGTTTCCTTTCTGTGTCTACTATCAATGCCATCTGCATCTCTTATATCGCTAAGATTGTGACCGTCAATAATAAATCCTGGTAGGACTTTTAATTCTCTCAGAATCGCATCACTGTATAGGTTGAATAAGTCTGGTGAGGAAAGGCACCCTTCTCATACAATCTCTTCTGTTTTTCAATATTTTCTGAATTCATTTTCCGTCCGGATGCAGAATGTTTACTGCCAGTAAGTGTTCTGGATTATTCTAAATCTTCCCAAATATGTCAAGGTTACCCTCAGTCAGTTATGTCCCATGCGTGATATAGGCTATCATGTATCTTTCTATACATGACTGACGAGGCAGATTTTTTTCTGCGGTAGACCAGTTGCCATCCAAGGCTATAGAACCCGGTCTACCCTTCTATTTACTCATAAGAAGAAGAGGATTCATACCTTTCCCAAGAGTATTAGCACGTAAGTAAATGTAATGGATTCGACTGGAATTCGAACTCGGCTCACCGATTCCTCAATCCGAGCCGCTACTCCACCATGCCTCCACCCAAGGTTATAAACAAACATGTAAGACAAAAAATCTCTTTTCGCGCTTTGGGAATTTTATAATCTAATAACGATATTAAACTGAAATTTAATAAAATATACAGCTCGAATGTAATAAAGATATTAAAATGAAATTTGAAACTGTCCTAAATTTACTGCTAATTATTCAGTTAAAACCGTTCAATTTTTAAAATATCTTGACACCAAAGCTTTGAAAATGAACAGATCCACTATTTTGGAACAGATAAACACGGATAAGTATTGATTATGCATTTAAATATTTCCATATATACCCCAAACGTAAGTACAATTAACAACGATTCAGAGATTAATCAAACAACTTAACAATTTTGCTGTTACACTCGGTATACTTGTGATTTGTTTCTAGTTTCCATGCTGTATTTCCTAAACTAAGAGGATTACATCATTAGGAAGGGTGGACCTTTTTCATCGCGACAAGCAGTGAAGACGTAGGCTTTCCATCCTGCAGAGAAGCTTAACACCCGGCAATGAACTGTGGATTTCACCGTGCGTGCGCAAATGTCAATTACTCCTTTGGACCTTTACACCGTTAGGTCTTCTTTGGGCATTTCTACTCCCGTTACGTCGTCTTATTTATAAAGGAATTCTGACATAATTTTCGATTGAATATCTGAGAGGATTGATAATAACCTCATCGAATCTCCCTCAGCTAGATTTTATATCTCTGGCGACTTCAATATTCACCACAAAGAGTGGTTAGTCCACTCGAAAAATATCGACGAAGAAGGCGGATATTGCAGAGACTTATCATTCTCTTGGAAAGCAATCATAACAGCGAATATCATTTGCCCGAAAACTGGCTTCACCGAAACCGGTAAATCGATTCTTCACTTTGTCGAATGGTTCCCTTCACCAGGAAAATTAAAAGTTAGAAAACAGACTGATTCATACCCTCCTGATAGAATATGGGTGAAATTTAACTCGACACACTCGGCAAGAATTGCTGATTCAAATTTCTATGCTGATCGCCGCTACACTCCCAACATATCGGATCCGAAAAAGACTCTACAAAGAAGATACGAAAAGATGTGAAGGTGGAGATGCGTGATGAACATATATACTCCGTGATCACGATGCACGACTCACCATCGTCTTTGTCTCAATAGACAACCTCATCGCAATAGGATTAAAACTTAGCTGACGCTGTGTCACCTGTAAGTGATAACCTACCGTCATCAATAACTAAGGAAGTATGAAACATCCAAAATCCTATCATGCTCGCTTTAATAAGATTAACATTTTATCTAAACACCATCGACGCTGTCACACGCAACAGTGCCATATGCGAACTCATCAATAATCGATCAAAATCCAGTTCTGCGGCATAATTCCAGACATCTGCAGCTTTTCAAATCTTATCAGTAACAATCGATTGCATTTTGCTTTGCTGGAATCGTGCGTGATCAGAAATTGATCTTCCTCTTGCGTAATCGAAACGATCAACGAGTGATCGATCATTCGATCGACTGATCAGTCCGCAATAGAGGTATATATTGTTTGTTTTTTTTCTTTTCTTTTTCGTCAAAATATGGCGGAGAGACAGTGATATTTTCGGCTCGCGTTTCTTTTTTTTTATTATTATTATTTGATATTCTGAAATCGATTTTAATCGATCGCTAATCTAATCGTGAATATCTCTCACCTTGAACCCGCTTTATGTGTTATCACACGTAATCAATATATTTAGTGACTTGCAAAATGCAGCGGTTGTAAAACCGTCACCAATCACAATATCTCTCTCTAAATCTATTCATATCTAGTTCTACGCTTCCAAACAAAAAAAAAAATTCTGAGAATATGAACCGATTGATCGATCTGTCCATGAGTCGATTTATTTGAATCTCTCGTGCCTCACCGGATATATCGCACACATCGTGCCTCACCGGATATATCGCACACATCTATAATTGTATTCACGACGAAATAAACAATTTTCTCGTTTTTATTAAACATTTCTCTCAATGAAGTATCCATTTCGATGCAGTAGGATGTGTTGATTGGTTATTTCTCATTGGTTAAGGTACGTGTCACGTGTTATGAAGCAACAGATAATATTCAAATAAGTGTAAGAAAATATTCCGGATGCTAAAGTGTTTGGTTTGATTTTTCATTAAAATATATCTCATGCGTATTTTGTATATATATATATATATATATATATATATATATATATATATATATATATATATATATATATATATATATATATATATATATATGTTGATTTTTATGTATTCGTAAGAGATAAGTTAGATTCATGAATAATAGACCGTAGGAAAATGGTGAAGTAATGTAGTTGCTGTGTCGTTGCAGAGTAAGACGAGAGAATTTGAATGTTTATCTAAACGCAAATCTCTTTTGTGTTCCTGGATGCGGGTAATTAGATTGTGTGAGGTCTTCTCAATGAATCTTACTAAGCTTTACACAATCTAACGTCCACAATGTTTGCCACGCATATTTGAATATTATCTGTTACTTCATTACACGTAACATATATCTAACCAACCAATAAGAAATAGACAAACACTACATACCACTAATCTGCTTCTCTTTGCTTTTTATCATTTTTAAATCATTTCTGTCTTGATCTCTGATGCCACTTTAACGAACTGAAACATGTTATATTAAGATCTCTTTCCTACTTGTTTTTATCCTATCATATATATATATATATATATATATATATATATATATATATATATATATATACAAACACACTGCAGGAAATGATTTAGTACCTGCAGAATTTGAATTATGAGGCGCCCTAAAGGATGTTGTGTATCATATCATCCAAAGTGGCGGCTCTTAGACCTTGAAAATTCATGTACAGCAATGCCACAGAGCATTTTGGCCAATGTTACCCAAACAGTAGTTCCCTTACTAATGACTGTCTGGGAGATAAAGGCCACGATTTTGACCCCCTCTTGTGATTGTAGCGTCTAAAGGCAATTTGTATTAATCTCGTGTTGTCCGAATTAATTTAGTGTTACAATACCTATACAAGTGTTTCCTTTCCTGACGTGTGTATGCATTCTTCTGCGAATTCTGTACAAACACACACTTATATATATATATATATATATATATATATATATATATATATATATATATTGGCTGTCTCTGTATATATATACACACACGCACGTATACACACACACACACACACACACATATATATATATATATATAAAGAGAGGGAGAGTGAGAATAAGTGAGTCGGTGAGAATGAGTGAGACTATGTATTCCCATTGGTTTATGCACGGTTTAGAATTCTGTTTTCCTTCTCATATCCTGGTTCCCGCTCAAGTCTACCGAATCCAGTCTACCTTGCTATTTACTGGTGGGTGGGGGAGAAACAGATTCATGTCTTTCAAAGCGATATCGATTACAATACTCACACCTCCTCTAAGCTGAAGGAAAATAAACGAAATTATTAATTGATATTGATTTAATCTATTTGCCAGATATCTTTTCTTGACTTTGGGAAAGGCATCGAATGTATTGATCCTGGACATAGTTCCATTACTAGTTACTATTACAAAATGTTTCATTGCGGGCATATGCCCTTTTTAAAACAGTTTTTATGTCAAAATAAGTAGCAGTAATATTTTCTACATCCCCCACCAAGCGAAGAAGAGAAGAGACAGCACCCAGTTAATGATCAGCGCCTGGCAGCTGATCTCACCTTTGACCTAACTCTCAGAGGTCAATGGGGAAAAGACTGGCTGATAGTATTCAATACATCCAAAACTAAACTCTTAACATTTCATCTTGACCAAGCAGACTTCAAACCTGAACCAATCCTGATGATTGGTCATACGCTCAAAGAGGCTACCTACTTCGAACGTCTACCGAGGGTAAAGCCCATTCACGATCGCAAATAGAACGCGTATATTCGTGCCATCACAGAAACTGCTGGTAGAATGGCCAGTTCATTGATTCGCTCGAGAAAATATTTAAATCATGCTGTTATGATTGATTTAATTAACCTGAGCAGACCAAAAATGAAATATAACTATCCTATTTGACTTCGCGTTGCCTTATCTTTACCGTGCAAACTCGACCGACTTCAAAACTGCTTACGCAGCCTTATGGGTGATGAATTATTTTCCACCCCGTAACCCCTATCCCACAAAGAAACATTATTAGACTTCACTATTACTATGACATATATTCGAGTTACATTGCTTAATTCTACCAGCTCAGACCTTCACATCTAGAATCCGCTACGTCCTGTTAACAATGGTAAACCATCCCTCTTCTCATTGATCACATTTGTTAAGGAGTAAGTTCCACCCAGACAGCTCAGAACTGTTACTTTGTAGGAAAGACTCCTGAGAGGATACTTCCCTGCCAACTAGAATCTTGGTCTCTTTAAGTCCATAGTCGTCCGATATCTATCCTACTGGTAATAATCTTTTTCTTCCCCCTTTTGACTCCCTTATAATCTCACTCAGTAACGTTCTACCTTGAGTGGCCCTTGGGCCTTGTATTGGGTGAACTATCAGAAAGTATGGTCATCAGCAAGAGAAAAGTCACAAAATGAGAGTAAAGTATTGAAGATATAAACAGCAAGTAGGTGTAGACGTTTAAATATCTGGGAAACCTTTTAACAGAAGATGAGACTTGTGGCACCGAGATCCGAACACGCATTGAGCTAGCGAAAGAAACATTACAAATAGCGTATCTTTTATTTTTGGTGTGTAGTACGCAAGACAAGGAAGTGTCGTCTACCCAGATTTATTCAACCTCTAAAACGATGCTGTTGTAGCATACCTACGAACAATTATGGGTATGTCTCTCATTCCCATAAACACAGTAGTAAATATTGTAAATTGATCTGGAGTTTGAAATTCGTCTCCAGATGTGCTAGTCAAACTCTGTGCATCCGGACAGAATGACGCGATGTTGCATCGCTCTGCCTTTTCTACAAGTACTTCCACGGTAATTGCTCCGAGGAGCTGCTTTCGCTTGTCCCTAAGCCTCGTGAATTTAAGCGTCCTACGAGGCTGGCATCCCGTTCCCACCCCTTCACCGTTGAAACTGTTAGATGTAGACGTCTTTTCTACTCCAATAGCTTCATGTCTCGCACATCTCGCCTATGGAACTCCCTTCCCTATTACTGTTTGCTTGACAAATACAATATCCAACGGTTTAAGTGTAGCGTCAATCGTCATCTCCAATTGCCTTGATCTATCCACTTCCCTTCGCCACTTCCTTTCATCTTTCATTCCTATATGCTCTCGCTCTATATCTTCCGTAATCCCCCTGCCTTGATCGACCCTCCGTCCTTCTCTTTCTCCACATCCCTTCCTTTACCACTCCTATCTGCTCTTCCTCCAACCCTTTTGTAACCCCATGCGTGATAGTGGCCACCAGCCTTGCTTGGGGTGATACGCTTAAATAAAAAAAAAGAAAGGATCCCAAGATGTTATGTCGAACGGCAGAATATCATCACAGGAAACAGCTACCCGACCCCATTTTATGCGGGTTCTACGGGAAATTTTTGGTTGAGCCTACGGGCTCGGATACCCAACATTAAATTCAGTCTTGTGCCACATCTGACCGCGTGGGGCATTTCTAGCATTAGACTACTACTTCTACTCGCCGCTAGTGAGTCTTATATCTGTTGTTCTTGTCCTAAGTATTATCGTTTATTACCAACCTTCGTTTGAATATACTTTACAGTAACCTTCCCTAGGTTACAACACTGTCCAAATGGATCTGGAGGCCCTACCAGGATTTATTATCGGTGGGTGTAATCCTAGCAATATATGGTACGCAGATGACACAGTGTTGGGGGATGACACGGAAATTAAACTACATGAACGTTTGGGCAGTGAGGAAAGCAAGTAAAGTTAAGGAAAGTGCCAAAGTGAAAATGTCAACATTAAGCAAATACAAATGGTTAATTATCTGGGAATATTTCAACAAGAGAGTAGAAAGCGTCACCGAAATCTGAAGACGTATGGGACAAACGAAAAATGCGCACAAAACATCTTAGAAGTGTTGAAAAACAAAAGAGAATTGCTATGTAATATCCATCCTCTTATATGGCAGTGAATGTTTAACAATCTCTCAAAGGATGAGGAAAAATAGAGGTCGTAGAAATCTGGTTCTACAGAAGGATACTGAAGATTCTATGGACGGGTCAGCAAAGAAGTCTTAAAGAAAATGACAACAGAAAGAACACTTAGATTCCGGAAAAAGACGGCGGAAATTAATTAAGACAAATGATGAGGAAGGAGGGCTTTGAAAATTTGACCCTCACAGCTCATATTGAGGGCAAGAGGGATATGTAAAGTCAGCAAGCTACTTACCTGACGAGTGTGTGAAAATAAAGAAAAGAAAAAAAGAGAGAAAGAAAAGACGTGATAATATTAGAGAAAGAGGAAGAGTCTGATAAAGGGTGAGGAGAACTGAAGGTAAATATACAAAAAGAAAAACACTGACAGTCAAGGAGAGGAATGACGGAGCGTGAGGTGGATAGGAGTATTAGTAAAGGAAGAAAAAACTGATAAGATCCATACGATATATGAAGTTGTGGAGAGCCATGATTGGCTATGACCTGAAGGCACATGGTATGTAGAAGAAGAATATAGTCAGGAACGTTTCGTGAGCAATACGTTTATAAATGGCGGGGTCTAAGAAGAAGCCTTTTGTAATGGACGGCATGACGTTATTGAAGTTATGGCCAACTAAGCATTCGCCAGGGAATCACGTGACCAGCTGAGTATACATAGAAAGCACGTGTACATACACTAAAGAATTAGCATTGTATTATTATTCTATGAGACTTCACGAAACAGCTTTTCTTCCTTGATTTTCGAGTGCCCATCTCTGTGAAGCGGGCGTTGTAAGTCACACAGTCGAATGTGGCCAGACAGATAGAAAGAGGAAGACGTTTAAAGAGAGAACAAAATAAACTATTTGAAACCAGTGTGAAAAGAGAAATGGAGAAGCGAAAGCGAAAGCAAAAGCAAGAGGAAAAGAGTGAAAAACAGATGAGGAAATTGAGAGGGAAGAGAAAGAGAAGTGTAATGAAACAGCCCCAAGAGAGAAAGAGGAGAAAAAAAATATTTGGAGTAGAATAAAGAGAGTTAGAGGGAAAGACCTAAAAAGAAAGAAAGACATTTTTTGAGAAAAAAGAAGAAAAATCTGCTAGTGAGAAAGAAAGAAATGAAGAGAAATATGCAAAAAGAGAAACAGAGAAAAGAAATCCCTGAAAGTGAGAAAGAGACGTTTAAAGAAACCACAGACTGAAAATAAAAGAGAAAAGAAAAGCGAACTACGTAAAAAAGAAAATAAAGAAAAAAAAATGAGAGAAAGAAAAGACGTGATAATATTAGAGAAAGAGGAAGAGTCTGATAAAGGGTGAGGAGAAATGAACGTAAATATACAAAAAGAAAAACACTGACAGTCAAAGAGAGGAATGAAGATAAAAGAAACAGACGATTAAAGAAACCACAGCAACAGAGTAAAAGCAGAAACGTTTAGTAAAAGGAACAACAGAATAAGTAAAAGCGAGGAAGAGAAACAAAAGTAAAAACAAAGAACGCGATATAATGCGAGAAAGTGAAAGATGAAGACTAAAGTTGGGAGGGAAATGAAAGCAAATATACAAAAAGAGGAATACAGAAAGAAAAATTATATTGATATATATAAATTTTAATGTCACTTGCGAGATTGTATTTCCAACAGAAAAAAATATTATATATGTCGGTTATACCACAACAACGTTGTTTCGAATGTTGAGTTTTCATTTGAATGATGCATCTAACATCTCTCAATATTTAAAAGAGCATTCTTGTCCACATTCGCAATTTAGGTAAATTCTTGTTGAAAATACATCTTTATTTTTTCATGAAAATAATAAACTACAAATTCTTGAAGCTATCTATATTAAAAACTTGAAACTAACCCTTAACAAAATTAATTATGAATACTGCACAAATGTTTTACAATGTTTACAGTAGATATTTTAAAATATCTAGGTATTAACTAATAGTTAATAACTTAGTTACCTCCCTTGACGTTTACATCATAAGATTCAAAAATCGTACAGTACATAACATTAGCGTTTTTCACTTCACAAGGAAAAAAAATAATTTTCAGATGAACACAACAATTTTGTCTTTGAAAAAAAACAAGAACCTGATGACGAGATTCTGCTAATGTCGAAAGTACTCGGAATAAAAGGAATATGCATCAACATGGTCATTTTCTTTCTTCCTTTAATAAGTGTGCTAAGAAAATTGTCCGTAATTACGAGATGATCCTATTAAAGATAAGTAGACAAAACTTGTCTAAATTATTTAATGAGACATGTCTTAATGAAAGCATGCTGCCAAAATACGCGCAATACGCTCGCACACAGACACACACACACACACACACACACACACATATATATATATATATATATATATATATATATATATATACAGAGAGAGAGAGAGAGAAAGGGAAAGAGAGAAGGGTTACTTAAAAGAAACGACAACAATAGACTAAAACGAGAGAGAGAGAGAGAGAAAGAAAGAACAGAACACTTAGAAAAATGCAGAAGTGAAGAAATAATGAAAATTGGTTCGAGTGGAATGAGGGCCTTCAGTTATGTGCGGTATGTGATACACTCTTAGGCGATCAAACACCTTTCGATACATGACTGACGAGGCATATTTTTTCCCGCAGTATGTTGCAATTTCTTTCTGCGGTAGACCAGATGCTATCCAAGGCTATAGAACCCGGATTGTCCTGCTATTTACCCATAGCTAGGAGGAGAAAAAGAGTATTTATACCTTTCCCAAGAGTATTAGCACGTAAGTGAATGTAATGGATTCGACCAGAATTCGAACTCGGCTCTCTGATTTCTCCACAGTGCCTTACATAGTATGAAAGAAAAAAAGGAAGAGAAATATAGAAAACGAAGGAGAGAGAGAGAAAACACATATTGAGAAAGAAAGTGAGCGTAGAATGAAATGAAAGAAAGACAAATCGAAGCCACATAAAAGAAAGAGGAAAAGAATCCATACCTACTCCAAAGGATATAAGCACGCATTTGAATGTAATGGATTCGACCAGAATTCGAACTCGGATCTCCGATTCCTCAATCCGAGCCGCTAACCATTACTCCACCGTAATTATGAAAGAGTGTAAAGAAAGATGAAAAGAAATATAGAAAAACGAATTACACAGAAAAGCCGCATGTCTAGAAAGGAAGAGAGTGTAAAATGAAGTGGAAGAAAGGTAAGTAAATAGAAGCCACACGTAAACATAAAAAAGAGAAAAGCATTCGTTAGTTAACAGAGAGAGAGGAAGAATAGAAGATGTAACAAAAGACGTAGAAAAGGGAAGTAGAAGAAGAAAAGAAAAAGGATAGAAAGAAATTAAAAAAGAAAGAAAGGAAAAAATGAAAGACAGAAAGAGATAATTTGCGAGAAGGAAAAAAAAGCCTGGCAAAGTATTAGATAAAATAAAAATGAAAAATATGGGCATAGAGAAAGGGGAAGAAGAGAAAAAGGAGAGTAAGACAGAGAAAGCGAACTGCAAATGGGGTTACACAATTGAATAAACCGTGTAGAGAAAGCTTATCATCAGTTCGGTTGGTGGCTAAACAGCCGTAAAAATACGCAAGATAATTCGGTTATAGATTAGTAAATAGATTAGATATATGCAAGGTGGAACCCTACAACGCTAACACATTTTTCTAGTACTGTGAGCAAGTCTAATTAAACATAGCAACGACGCAATATTACCAGAGCAGTAAGCAGGAACAAGATCTCACACGAACGGAAGAAGGTAATACGCATGCGTATTATAAGGTAGGTCAGAACATCAGTGAGACCTACACGACAAAAGTATATAACAGGCGCAAAGAAAATTCTGCACATAAATAAGTCATACTAGCTTAATTCATCGATCAGTTATTAATTGTTCAACTACTTTGGCATTGTGCCTGTATTAGAAGGCACGTCTATGGCGTTAGGCAAGCGGGTCGTTTAAAATCTTAGAGCAAAACTAAGTTACTCATTGGTTACTCTAAATGTGTTGCTTTGTGTCTGACTAAAGAGTAGATAACGATTTCTTACTTACAAATATTTTTAGGCGTTCTGTAATAGACAGAAAGAATTTGCAGAAAGAATATTTCTCAGAAAGAGAGAGAGAAAGTGGGGACCGTTTGACAGATAGATAGCTTTGATTTTTACGGATTATCAAACCTTTATGGCTTATTTAAAAACAAAACATATGTTGGGTTATAAGAATAATTCTTTTTTGGCGAGTAAATATTGCATTAGAACGTTTTTGGATATTAAATTGATTTTTCTAGAAAAATCCTACTATTTCATCCATAGGTGGTGGGAAGAAGTGATGGATTCATATCTTTCTCAAATGTATTTGCCCGTAAAAGTTAGTGAGGGATAGAGAGAGGAAAAGAAAGAATGAAATCAAATATTGAGAAATAACAGAAAAAACATCCACTTGAGAGAGAGAGAGAGAGAGAGAGAGAGAGAGAGAGAAAGAGAGTTTGTTTGAAAGAGAGATAGAGGGAGCAAGAGGTGTAAAGACAAACGAAAATAACTCTCAAATACACACAAACACCCCCCACATATATATATATACATACACACACATACACACACACACACATATATATATATATATATATATATATATATATATATATATATATATGTATATATATATGATTATATATATATATATACTGTCTTTATTCATATATATATATATATATATATATATATATATATATATATATATATATATATATACAGATAGATAGATAGAGGAAGCAAGAGGTGTAACGACAAACGAAAATAAGTCTCAAACACACACAAACACCCCACACACATATATATATATATATACACACACACACACACACATACATATATATATATATATATATATATATATATATATATATATATATATATATGCATATAATTATATATATATATATTTACTGTCTTTATTCATATATATATATATATATATATATATATATATATATATATATAGATAGATAGATAGATAGATAGATAGATAGATAGATAGATTGATAGATAGAGGAAGCAAGAGGTGTAAAGACAAACGAAAATAAGTCGCAAACACACACAAACATCCCACACACACCCATACACACACACACACACACTCATATATATATATATATATATATATATATATATATATATGATGTTTAGTCGAAAATTATAACATAAATATGTTATAAAATCACTACAAAAATTGGAGAGAGATAAACCTAAAAGAGAGAAAATGTGAGGAGAAAGGAGATAGTGTGAAAATTCCCCACCCACTAAAAGAGATAAATGAAAAACCGTCTGAGAAAGAAGTGGTGAGTCAGTAAAAGTGAGTGAAAAAAAGCGAGAGTGTACCTGTCAAACTATAAAAAGCGACTAACAGAGGTAGAGAAGAATAAGTGAATATAACGCCCCCAACTGGAATTGAACCTCGGCTCTCTGATTAACAATCCACCCAGAAAAGATTTTACAGCGGTTAGTATTTCCCAAGCGGTCACCCATCTAGGTACTGGCCAGGCTGGACGTTACTTCGGTGATCGTCCAGCAATGTGATGTGGGCGTAAGCCAAATGTCGATTGTGAGCCAATTCTTTAATTCTGTTCCCTGCGTCGTTCCTTGCGGGCCAAAAAATACAAAGTCTGGCCCATGCGTTGACATTAAACGGCTACAAAAATATAAACAGAAAATCTCTTGAAAAGGAAGTATCATGACAAGGCCTCTTGTAAAAAAAATGTAAATGTATTACATCTGCTACTACTCGATCAGAAAAGATAATATTTTGTTACTTCCAATAAAAGAAATAGTACTTATTCGTATTCCTGTTCGTCGACACATATTTATTTGGAACAACGCGAGATACAAAATAAGAAAAACAAAGCCGAAGAACACATCGGCTGAAAAATAGCATTCATTTCATCGTGGATGATAAAATGATTTTGAACATTTTGGGGATTAATGTCCTAGCGTGTTTATCTTCTAGTGATATCCACAAATCCTCGTTCAGTTTTTTTTCCCTTTTAGTTGATACCACATGCATGTGACAAGTAGTTTTGTCTACCCAACAGTCTGTCTGCATTCGCACTGATAACGTTGTATTTGATACACTTTTGGAAGATTCACAGAACGGTATGGATGTATCAGTTACCAGTTCTTTTCTCAGTAATATAATGCAGGGAAAAACCGTGATTATATATAAAGCCTTCGGCTTCGAATCTGGTCAGATAGTTGCGATACAATCGTTAAAAGCAGTCTGTCCGAGATTTAATTGAATTCTATAAAAGGAAACTTTACGTCTGTCGTTTCTATCTGGACAAAATCGTACCATGAATATTTATACTTCGAGTAATTACGCACTTGCTAGAGGCATCCAATCAGCGTTCGATAACACTGCCTGGTTTAACGAAGAAATATCCGCGTTGCATTTAAGAGGAGATTGGACAAGGGTAAAAAAAAAGAAGAAAAACCCAACTAAACACTCAGGAAAGACTTGAAGGAAAAAAGTGGCGTAACCTTGTGACTATAGCCTGTCCGCTATGGATAAAAATGAGAGAGACGATACTGCAATGGACAAAAACGACGATGTTGAATAAATGACTTTCCTGGAGAACAGAAACATGTCCACGAGCGCTATATACGAACCAGTTTTCATAAGAAATCTCTTATTTTTGTAATGTCAACGAATTCTCATTGCCACTTTGTAATGACAACGAATACTCGTTGCCAATTTTGTAATGTCAACGAATACTCATTGCCACTTTTTAAATGTCAACCAATACTCGTTTCCACTTTTGTAATGTCAACGAATACTCGTTGCCACTTTTATAATATCAACGAAAACTCATTGACACTTTTGTCATCTCAACGAATACTCGTTGTCACTTTTGTAATGTCAACGAACCCTCATTGCCACTTTCGCAATGTCAACGAATACTCGTTGCCACTTTTGTATGTCAACGAATACTCATTGCCACTTTTATAATATCAACGAAACCTAATTGACACTTTTGTAATCTCAACGAATACTCGTTGTCACTTTTGTAATGTCAACGAACTCTCATTGCCACTTTTGTAATGTCAACGAATACTCGTTGCCACTTTTATATGTCAACGAATACTCATTGCCACTTTTTTAATGTCAACGAACACTCGTTGTCACTTTTGTCATGTCAACGAATACTCGTTGTCACTTTTGTAATGCTCGTTGTAGTAGAGACTTTGTAATCGCAGATACAACTATAGTAATGCTGTTGAACAATACTTGTGTCAGACACCTTCGAGTAACACTCGCACTAATAGTACTTGATCGATAATACTCACTCGAATAGTAATCGCGAATAGGAATCCTTGGAGTGATCAGTATAGAGAAATCGTATAGTGAATAGTATAGAGAAAGGCGATCAGATAGTTATAGCAGGTGTAAGACTATAGTAATAGAAGATAGAATAGAAATGGTGATGCGTATAGTAATAGAGGATAGACCAGAAAGGTTGATCAATTGGACATAACGCTAATTCCCATATATATATATATATATATATATATATATATATATATATATATATATATATATATATATTTCCTTTTTCTGTCACGTGATCTAATTATTCAAAATTGTATCACATGTGATCTGAATATGAATAGAGAATAGAATAGAAATAGCGATCAATTAGACATCACGGACCTTCCATATATGCGTTTCTGCTATGGTCAGGTTGTCTACATAATTCAATAAATGGGATCGCTTGCGTTTGCTCACTGGTGATCTATGTTCAAACACAAGTGTCAGCAGCGGCATTTTTTTCCTATATAACACGTATGAAGAACCTGAGTGATCATGGCTCTCCACGAATTCCGATCCATTGGAGCACTCAACAACATTTCACTTATTATCCTCCAGTTCATAATTTTCCCAAACTCAAGTTACGTATATGAATCACTGTTTCTTCCTATTCCTCTTGACCTTCAGTATGTCCTGTGAGTGTCAGATTCTCCAAACTTCTTTCCTCATGACGTGTTCCTGAACGTTCAACTGTCTCTTTCTGATAACAAGAACATGATTCTTTCCGTTTTCATTTTCATTAAAGCGTGTTCGTTTCTCACATGTTCAGTCTATGATATTCAGAGTATTCTTCCGTAGGATCACAATTCTGTCGTATGGAATCTCTTTATGTCGCAGACAGTCGTTCAGTGTTCACTGCCATATCGGAGAATTGACATTATATTGCAGGTCAGCACTCTTTTCCTGTCCTTTGATCATTTGCTCAGCTTTTGAAAGACATGGGTTGACAGCAAATAAAGATAGATGCGCCTGAAGGCTCAAATATGTGCAAAATGTCCACATGACGCTGAGAGAATGCTACCTGTTCGAGTCAATGCATTTAGGTTGACAGCGTTCATATGTGGAGAATAACAACTTCAAATCATTTTTAATCAACTGAACCGAAAATCGTTTAAAAAAAACATTTCGTATCAAATAATTTCACAGTGAGTCATTACTTTTTAATAATATACAGAAAAACGGTATATTTACATTGTGTACATATATATATATATATATATATATATATATATATATATATATATATGTGTGTGTATATATATATATATATATATATATATATATATATATATATATATATATATATATGTGTGTAGTGAGGATACAATATGGTAAATTGTATGAAATTCTCAGGTGGATATAGATCCAGGGAGAGCTCTATGACAAAAGATAGAGCAAAATTATTATTAATTAAAGAATATCAAACACTTAAAATACCATAGAACCTCTTTTTTTAGAGCTCACATGAAATAAAAATTATTGCCTATGGGATTTTAAGTGTTTGATATTCTTTAATTAATAATAATAATAATAATAATATATATATATATATATATATATATATATATATATATATATATATATATATATATATATATATATATGTATGTATGTATATGTATATGTATATATGGTTAATAAACAATAAAATACAAAATTGGTTGATATAGGTAATATTCTATTTCGGCAGACGAAGATATCGGTCGTCTGTCTCATTAACCCCGATTTTATTTATATAGACAGGAGCCGAGTGGGGACAGGAAGTAAAATTTACCTGTGAAAGCTAAAAACAACTTGTCGAAAACTAATACAGAATATATGAGTTTCAATGTTTCAGTCAGACGAAAGGCATGAGTCAAGGGTGGGTGGAAGTTATTTGTCATAAAGGGAAGAAGTATTATAAAATAAATCTCGAATATTAACCTAATGACATGAATCTGGAGTTATATGAAGCATGAAATATTAAAATAGGAGTAAAAAAAATTATCTAAAATAACTTTAAATTATATAGATAAAAGGATGTAAGGGATAAAAGGAAAAAGAATTGAGGAGATACTAAAGTAGGGGAAATCTTCGTCGCCATACTTGTCACAACGTTTCGACCGTTGTACGCTCCGGCCTTCTTCAGGTGGTTGGAATTTCGAACCGAACCCTTTATTTCGATCACTGGGGTAGACTGTTCTAGTTCCACGAACCATGTTTGATGGATGCCAGTTATCAGTTATCTCCTGGTAATTTTCCCTCTGAAAGTTCTCCACTGCCTGAACGGGGTATTGAACTCACACTCTTTGGGTCTGTCACTGGATCTAACCAACGCCTTTATCCACTGTGCCATGTGTCCTTGAGGGCACATGGCTCGTGGAACTTGAACAGTCTACCCCAGTGATCGAAATAAAGGGTTCGGTTCGAAATTCCAACCACCTGAAGAAGGCCGGAGCGTACAACGGCCGAAACGTTGTGACAAATATGGCGACGAAGATGAGGACAACAGTCCGACTAATGTAAATACTGTACATAATACCTCATCTCAGAAATATAGACAGACTCTAAAGTAGGGGAAAGTTTATAAATTATAATTAATATAGGTAAAGAGGTTATAGACGGGGATAAAATATAGAAATTAGAATTAGTTATACTGTCGACATTTGAAGAGTTAGAGGGGAGTGAATATTATGGAAATAAACAATTCATATATTCAGTTAAAAGCAAAAATTAATTCATGAGGGTTTCTGCTGTCCAAATACACAAATATCATATATATATATATATATATATATATATATATATATATATATATATATATATATATATAAGTATAATTATATAAGTATATAAGTATAATTATATAAGTAATTAATTGAGTCTGAAAGAAACCTCAACAGAATGCAGAAAGCACTGTACGGCCGTTTCGTCCTATATTTAGGACTCATCAGCAGTGCGTATCCATGATGATGAGTCCCAAATATAGGACGAAACGGCCGTACAATGTTTTCTGCATTCTGTCGACGTTTCTTTCAGACTCAATGAATTACTTAATTATAATTATCAAATCCTCCTTACTATTTCTACCATATGTATATCATTGCTTGATCCGGCTTCTAATGCTTCAGTTTGAGCGGCTTGGTGTTAGTAGTCGTGGCGCCGGGGGGCACAGTCCTATGGTTACAGAGAACTTCAGTTGAGTTCCACCACGGAATATGTGAGCGAGCGGCGCTATATTGAGTCTGATTTGCTATCTCTTCGTTACTGAGGCCCGTTGGAACAGTTGGTATGGTGTTTGCTTGACAACCTAAATTTCAGGGTTTCATATTCAACTTATAATTTATATATATATATATATATATATATGTCATCATTTTAAATGTTATTTCGAATTGTCTGCACGTTGACGTATTTCTTTTGAAAAATGTGAAAAAATTATAGAGAAACCAGCGCGTTTATGGCAAACAGACGCCCATATTAAAAAGTGAAATGTATGAAAGAAACGCCTATATTGAAGAGTCAAATGTATGAAATAAACGTCTATATTAAAGAGTGAAATATATGAAACAAACACCCATATTGAAGAGTGAAATGTATGTACAAACACCCATATTGAAGAGTGAAATGTATGAAACAAATGCTTAATTGAAGAGCGAAATATATGAAGCAAACACCCATATTGAAGAGTGAAATGTATGTACAAAGACCCATATTGAAGAGGGAAATATATGAAATAAACACCCATATTGAAGAGTGAAATGTATGTACAAACACCCATATTGAAGAGGGAAATGTATGAAATAAACACCCATATTAAAGAAGGAAATATATGAAATAACCGCCCATATTGAAGAGTGAAATGTATGTACAAACACCGATATTGAAGAGTGAAATGTATGAAACAAATGCTTAATTGAAGAGCGAAATATATGAAGCAAACACACATATTAAAGAGTGAAATATATGAAATAAACGCCCATATTGAAGAGTGAAATGTATGTACAAACACCCATATTGAAGAGTGAAATGTATGAAAGAAATGCTTAATTGAAGAGCGAAATATATGAAGCAAACACACATATTAAAGAGTGAAATATATGAAATAAACGCCCATATTGAAGAGTGAAATGTATGTACAAACACCCATATTGAAGAGTGAAATGTATGAAACAAATGCTTAATTGAAGAGCGAAATATATGAAGCAAACACACATATTAAAGAGTGAAATATATGAAATAAACGCCCATATTGAAGAGTGAAATGTATGTACAAACACCCATATTGAAGAGTGAAATGTATGAAACTAATGCTTAATTGAAGAGCGAAATATATGAAGCAAACACACATATTAAAGAGTGAAATATATGAAATAAACGCCCATATTGAAGAGTGAAATGTATGTACAAACACCCATATTGAAGAGTGAAATGTATGAAACAAATGCTTAATTGAAGAGCGAAATATATGAAGCAAACACACATATTAAAGAGTGAAATATATGAAATAAACGCACATATTGAAGAGTGAAATGTATGTACAAACACCCATATTGAAGAGTGAAATGTATGAAACAAATGCTTAATTTAAGAGCGAAATATATGAAGCAAACACCCATATTAAAGAGTGAAATATATGAAATAAACGCCCATATTGAAGAGTGAAATGTATGTAAAAACACCCATATTGAAGAGTGAAATGTATGAAACAAATGCTTAATTGAAGAGCGAAATATATGAAGCAAACACACATATTAAAGAGTGAAATATATGAAATAAACGCCCATATTGAAGAGTGAAATGTATGTACAAACACCGATATTGAAGAGTGAAATGTATGAAACAAATGCTTAATTGACGAGCGAAATATATGAAGCAAACTCACATATTAAAGAGTGAAATATATGAAATAAACGCCCATATTGAAGAGTGAAATGTATGTACAAACACCCATATTGAAGAGTGAAATGTATGAAACAAATGCTTAATTGAAGAGCGAAATATATGAAGCAAACACACATATTAAAGAGTGAAATATATGAAATAAACGCCCATATTGAAGAGTGAAATGTATGTACAAACACCCATATTGAAGAGTGAAATGTATGAAACAAATGCTTAATTGAAGAGCGAAATATATGAAGCAAACACACATATTAAAGAGTGAAATATATGAAATAAACGCCCATATTGAAGAGTGAAATGTATGTACAAACACCCATATTGAAGAGTGAAATGTATGAAACAAATGCTTAATTGAAGAGCGAAATATATGAAGCAAACACACATATTAAAGAGTGAAATATATGAAATAAACGCCCATATTGAAGAGTGAAATGTATGTACAAACACCCATATTGAAGAGTGAAATGTATGAAACAAATGCTTAATTGAAGAGCGAAATATATGAAGCAAACACCCATATTAAAGAGTGAAATATATGAAATAAACGCCCATATTGAACAGTGAAATGTATGTACAAACACCCATATTGAAGAGTGAAATGTATGAAACAAATGCTTAATTGAAGAGCGAAATATATGAAGCAAACACCCATATTAAAGAGTGAAATATATGAAATAAACGCCCATATTGAAGAGTGAAATGTGTGTACAAACACCCATATTGAAGAGTGAAATGTATGAAACAAATGCTTAATTGAAGAGCGAAATATATGAAGCAAACACCCATATTAAAGAGTGAAATATATGAAATAAACGCGCATATTGAAGAGTGAAATGTATGTACAAACACCCATATTGAAGAGTGAAATGTATGAAACAAATGCTTAATTGAAGAGCGAAATATATGAAGCAAACACCCATATTAAAGAGTGAAATATATGAAATAAACGCCCATATTGAACAGTGAAATGTATGTACAAACACCCATATTGAAGAGTGAAATGTATGAAACAAATGCTTAATTGAAGAGCGAAATATATGAAGCAAACACCCATATTAAAGAGTGAAATATATGAAATAAACGCCCATATTGAAGAGTGAAATGTGTGTACAAACACCCATATTGAAGAGTGAAATGTATGAAACAAATGCTTAATTGAAGAGCGAAATATATGAAGCAAACACCCATATTAAAGAGTGAAATATATGAAATAAACGCGCATATTGAAGAGTGAAATGTATGTACAAACACCCATATTGAAGAGTGAAATGTATGAAACAAATGCTTAATTGAAGAGCGAAATATATGAAGCAAACACCCATATTAAAGAGTGAAATATATGAAATAAACGCCCATATTGAAGAGTGAAATGTGTGTACAAACACCCATATTGAAGAGTGAAATGTATGAAACAAATGCTTAATTGAAGAGCGAAATATATGAAGCAAACACCCATATTAAAGAGTGAAATATATGAAATAAACGCGCATATTGAAGAGTGAAATGTATGTACAAACACCCATATTGAAGAGTGAAATGTATGAAACAAATGCTTAATTGAAGAGCGAAATATATGAAGCAAACACCCATATTAAAGAGTGAAATATATGAAATAAACGCCCATATTGAACAGTGAAATGTATGTACAAACACCCATATTGAAGAGTGAAATGTATGAAACAAATGCTTAATTGAAGAGCGAAATATATGAAGCAAACACACATATTAAAGAGTGAAATATATGAAATAAACGCCCATATTGAAGAGTGAAATGTATGTACAAACACCCATATTGAAGAGTGAAATGTATGAAACAAATGCTTAATTGAAGAGCGAAATATATGAAGCAAACACCCATATTAAAGAGTGAAATATATGAAATAAACGCCCATATTGAAGAGTGAAATGTATGTACAAACACCCATATTGAAGAGTGAAATGTATGAAACAAATGCTTAATTGAAGAGCGAAATATATGAAGCAAACACCCATATTAAAGAGTGAAATATATGAAATAAACGCCCATATTGAAGAGTGAAATGTGTGTACAAACACCCATATTGAAGAGTGAAATGTATGAAACAAATGCTTAATTGAAGAGCGAAATATATGAAGCAAACACCCATATTAAAGAGTGAAATATATGAAATAAACGCGCATATTGAAGAGTGAAATGTATGTACAAACACCCATATTGAAGAGTGAAATGTATGAAACAAATGCTTAATTGAAGAGCGAAATATATGAAGCAAACACCCATATTAAAGAGTGAAATATATGAAATAAACGCCCATATTGAACAGTGAAATGTATGTACAAACACCCATATTGAAGAGTGAAATGTATGAAACAAATGCTTAATTGAAGAGCGAAATATATGAAGCAAACACACATATTAAAGAGTGAAATATATGAAATAAACGCCCATATTGAAGAGTGAAATGTATGTACAAACACCCATATTGAAGAGTGAAATGTATGAAACAAATGCTTAATTGAAGAGCGAAATATATGAAGCAAACACACATATTAAAGAGTGAAATATATGAAATAAACGCCCATATTGAAGAGTGAAATGTATGTACAAACACCCATATTGAAGAGTGAAATGTATGAAACAAATGCTTAATTGAAGAGCGAAATATATGAAGCAAACACACATATTAAAGAGTGAAATATATGAAATAAACGCCCATATTGAAGAGTGAAATGTATGTACAAACACCCATATTGAAGAGTGAAATGTATGAAACAAATGCTTAATTGAAGAGCGAAATATATGAAGCAAACACACATATTAAAGAGTGAAATATATGAAATAAACGCCCATATTGAAGAGTGAAATGTATGTACAAACACCCATATTGAAGAGTGAAATGTATGAAACAAATGCTTAATTGAAGAGCGAAATATATGAAGCAAACACCCATATTAAAGAGTGAAATATATGAAATAAACGCCCATATTGAAGAGTGAAATGTATGTACAAACACCCATATTGAAGAGTGAAATGTATGAAACAAATGCTTAATTGAAGAGCGAAATATATGAAGCAAACACCCATATTAAAGAGTGAAATATATGAAATAAACGCCCATATTGAAGAGTGAAATGTATGTACAAACACCCATATTGAAGAGTGAAATGTATGAAACAAATGCTTCATTGAAGAGCGAAATATATGAAGCAAACACCCATATTAAAGAGTGAAATATATGAAATAAACGCCCATATTGAAGAGTGAAATGTATGTACAAACACCCATATTGAAGAGTGAAATGTATGAAACAAATGCTTAATTGAAGAGCGAAATATATGAAGCAAACACCCATATTAAAGAGTGAAATATATGAAATAAACGCCCATATTGAAGAGTGAAATGTGTGTATAAACACCCATATTGAAGAGTGAAATGTATGAAACAAATGCTTAATTGAAGAGCGAAATATATGAAGCAAACACCCATATTAAAGAGTGAAATATATGAAATAAACGCGCATATTGAAGAGTGAAATGTATGTACAAACACCCATATTGAAGAGTGAAATGTATGAAACAAATGCTTAATTGAAGAGCGAAATATATGAAGCAAACACCCATATTAAAGAGTGAAATATATGAAATAAACGCCCATATTGAACAGTGAAATGTATGTACAAACACCCATATTGAAGAGTGAAATGTATGAAACAAATGCTTAATTGAAGAGCGAAATATATGAAGCAAACACCCATATTAAAGAGTGAAATATATGAAATAAACGCCCATATTGAAGAGTGAAATGTGTGTACAAACACCCATATTGAAGAGTGAAATGTATGAAACAAATGCTTAATTGAAGAGCGAAATATATGAAGCAAACACCCATATTAAAGAGTGAAATATATGAAATAAACGCGCATATTGAAGAGTGAAATGTATGTACAAACACCCATATTGAAGAGTGAAATGTATGAAACAAATGCTTAATTGAAGAGCGAAATATATGAAGCAAACACCCATATTAAAGAGTGAAATATATGAAATAAACGCCCATATTGAAGAGTGAAATGTGTGTACAAACACCCATATTGAAGAGTGAAATGTATGAAACAAATGCTTAATTGAAGAGCGAAATATATGAAGCAAACACCCATATTAAAGAGTGAAATATATGAAATAAACGCGCATATTGAAGAGTGAAATGTATGTACAAACACCCATATTGAAGAGTGAAATGTATGAAACAAATGCTTAATTGAAGAGCGAAATATATGAAGCAAACACCCATATTAAAGAGTGAAATATATGAAATAAACGCCCATATTGAAGAGTGAAATGTGTGTACAAACACCCATATTGAAGAGTGAAATGTATGAAACAAATGCTTAATTGAAGAGCGAAATATATGAAGCAAACACCCATATTAAAGAGTGAAATATATGAAATAAACGCGCATATTGAAGAGTGAAATGTATGTACAAACACCCATATTGAAGAGTGAAATGTATGAAACAAATGCTTAATTGAAGAGCGAAATATATGAAGCAAACACCCATATTAAAGAGTGAAATATATGAAATAAACGCGCATATTGAAGAGTGAAATGTATGTACAAACACCCATATTGAAGAGTGAAATGTATGAAACAAATGCTTAATTGAAGAGCGAAATATATGAAGCAAACACCCATATTAAAGAGTGAAATATATGAAATAAACGCCCATATTGAACAGTGAAATGTATGTACAAACACCCATATTGAAGAGTGAAATGTATGAAACAAATGCTTAATTGAAGAGCGAAATATATGAAGCAAACACACATATTAAAGAGTGAAATATATGAAATAAACGCCCATATTGAAGAGTGAAATGTATGTACAAACACCCATATTGAAGAGTGAAATGTATGAAACAAATGCTTAATTGAAGAGCGAAATATATGAAGCAAACACACATATTAAAGAGTGAAATATATGAAATAAACGCCCATATTGAAGAGTGAAATGTATGTACAAACACCCATATTGAAGAGTGAAATGTATGAAACAAATGCTTAATTGAAGAGCGAAATATATGAAGCAAACACACATATTAAAGAGTGAAATATATGAAATAAACGCCCATATTGAAGAGTGAAATGTATGTACAAACACCCATATTGAAGAGTGAAATGTATGAAACAAATGCTTAATTGAAGAGCGAAATATATGAAGCAAACACACATATTAAAGAGTGAAATATATGAAATAAACGCCCATATTGAAGAGTGAAATGTATGTACAAACACCCATATTGAAGAGTGAAATGTATGAAACAAATGCTTAATTGAAGAGCGAAATATATGAAGCAAACACCCATATTAAAGAGTGAAATATATGAAATAAACGCCCATATTGAAGAGTGAAATGTATGTACAAACACCCATATTGAAGAGTGAAATGTATGAAACAAATGCTTAATTGAAGAGCGAAATATATGAAGCAAACACCCATATTAAAGAGTGAAATATATGAAATAAACGCCCATATTGAAGAGTGAAATGTGTGTACAAACACCCATATTGAAGAGTGAAATGTATGAAACAAATGCTTAATTGAAGAGCGAAATATATGAAGCAAACACCCATATTAAAGAGTGAAATATATGAAATAAACGCGCATATTGAAGAGTGAAATGTATGTACAAACACCCATATTGAAGAGTGAAATGTATGAAACAAATGCTTAATTGAAGAGCGAAATATATGAAGCAAACACCCATATTAAAGAGTGAAATATATGAAATAAACGCCCATATTGAACAGTGAAATGTATGTACAAACACCCATATTGAAGAGTGAAATGTATGAAACAAATGCTTAATTGAAGAGCGAAATATATGAAGCAAACACCCATATTAAAGAGTGAAATATATGAAATAAACGCCCATATTGAAGAGTGAAATGTGTGTACAAACACCCATATTGAAGAGTGAAATGTATGAAACAAATGCTTAATTGAAGAGCGAAATATATGAAGCAAACACCCATATTAAAGAGTGAAATATATGAAATAAACGCGCATATTGAAGAGTGAAATGTATGTACAAACACCCATATTGAAGAGTGAAATGTATGAAACAAATGCTTAATTGAAGAGCGAAATATATGAAGCAAACACCCATATTAAAGAG
Source organism: Acanthosepion esculentum (assembly GCA_964036315.1). NCBI lineage: Eukaryota > Metazoa > Mollusca > Cephalopoda > Sepiida > Sepiidae > Acanthosepion > Acanthosepion esculentum. The sequence goes on along the minus strand of OZ038497.1, from coordinate 53,665,010 downwards.
TGAAATATATGAAATAAACGCCCATATTGAAGAGTGAAATGTGTGTACAAACACCCATATTGAAGAGTGAAATGTATGAAACAAATGCTTAATTGAAGAGCGAAATATATGAAGCAAACACCCATATTAAAGAGTGAAATATATGAAATAAACGCGCATATTGAAGAGTGAAATGTATGTACAAACACCCATATTGAAGAGTGAAATGTATGAAACAAATGCTTAATTGAAGAGCGAAATATATGAAGCAAACACCCATATTAAAGAGTGAAATATATGAAATAAACGCCCATATTGAAGAGGGAAATGTATGTACAAACACTCATATTGAAGAGGGAAATATATGAAATAAACGCCCATATTGAAGATTGATATCTATGAAACAATCCATTAAGACGTTACGGAATGGAAAAATATTGTTATATTTATATACAGGGTGTCCATAAATTATATGTACAATTTTAAAAATTAACAACAAAATGAACATAACTTTTCAAGATTTATTGAAAAACATATGTAAAATGATCAGGTTTTATTTAAATACAGCAGAGCAATTTCCACAAATCCTTTGAGCCAGGCATAGATGCTAACATGAAATGCTGTTTTATAAGATTTATTCCGCCGGACCTGAGTGTCCGATTTTGACATTTTGAACAAGGGTAGCCATCACACTTTCCTTGCGGTGTTGGTCTTTTTATTAAAAGTGAGGAGTCAATAACAAGCAATTTTAACATCTATCTGAAACGAAAATAATTTTAAAAAGAACACACGATATATCTTTAAATGAAAACTTTAACATGCAAAGGAATTCATTGGTGAATCTTAACTCTAATGGATACAATAAACCGTTGAAGTTGTAAGGATAAATTATGAAAACCCTGTGTATTTTTCTAGACATATTGAGCTTATATATTTATTCGTGAGACTAGCTAATTAAAACGGCTTTCAGAATGGTTGCCAGCATACCATCGTCAGCTATATTTGAGGATAACTTCCTGTATTCCCAACCTTCGCATTCGCTAAATGATGCGTAGGGATATTTAAAACTCAATCTCTCTAGGAAAAGAAAAAAAAGGAGCAACCTCTCAAATCTGTCTTACCCATTCTTTCCTTGGATTACGTCACGCTGGTTGCACGAGATTTCGTACAACAGCGTGATTTCATGAGTCATTTCCAGGCGAGAGCAAAGACAAAATTCAACACGCCAGTTCACTCAGAAACGATTCGGAAACGTCTCCTCCACTCAGCGGCATATCTCGACGCTGTGTCCGACCAATTGCTGCCTCTTCTCAATGACCACACACTACACCCTTAGGGTTCTCGTTCAGGTCACGCATTGCTACAGAGTGACCTTTGTATTACGTTTGCAAGCACGTTTGGAAAAATATGATTTTGCTTCAAGTTTAAGAAGCACATGGTAGGAGAGATGTTACTATTTCGGATTAAAAATAATGTGTCGTATTTGGCGACATTATATTGTACTGACTAGTTAAAAACAAATCAGCTTTTGTCAGATGCGTTTTTATTTAAGGTAGCTCTTTTTATAAGACCTTCGGAAAATTTGGGTCTTTTTAACATGTGTCATATAGTGTTATCGATTGTTATAGATGTTATTTTGGTAGCAATATTATATTTACGATGTGATCTATAGGAAATCAGTTACATTTAATACAAATATTTTCTTCATATTAAAATTAAATCATGATTAAAATCTACATTAGATTAACAAAAAACTAAGATTGAAATGAAGATTAATATTAAATTGATAGTAGTTGCGCAAAAGATAATTCTTTATGTTCTTTGGAAGGAAATTATGATTAAAATGAAAATTAATATTAGATTGATATTCATCGCAAAAAATATGTATTTTTTACGTCAAATGATAATTCTATATGATAAGCATTATTTTTTATATTCAATTACATCTTTTAAAACTTCAGTTCTTTCGTAATAATAAATATTTTGTGAATATTCATAGGTAATGTTTTGGCTTGCAAAACTTGGTAAGATGCCATAATTACAATGACATATAGCAGATCTCATTGCATATAGTTATGTCATATGTTCAGTTACTTTCCGAGAAAGTGTTGTAGTGTTATGGCCAACATGAAGAGAATTTGTCTTTGTTTTCCTGGGGATAGGATACAAAGCAGATATGGATTGTTCGAGAATCGGCAGAAAGTGTGTGTTCAAAAGGCACTATTCGGACTTTGTTTGACCGTAAGTCCTATGTGGTCGAGCGGTTAAGCACATCAGATCCAATGACTATTCCCAATAGGATGATGCAGGTTCAAATCATGGTGGAGGTCACATTATGAACTTTTTCCTTTTTTTTTGTATGTTTTATTTAAATATGGCGGGCATTAGCAGGAACGCTAATGTTTTCAGTTTCATAGAAGAAAGCATTGTTAGATTTCTCCTGGCATTTGTTGAAACGTGTTTATTTTAAATTTAAATATATATATACAGGAATCCCTTGATTAATGTGTATTCGATTAGTATGTTAAAATTTTTATATACCAAAATTCGATTAGTGCCTACATAATACTAGATTAGTGCGTTAAAACATTCTCCAGTTTAACCATATTAATTGAAAATTGCTTTTTTATAGTTGCCAATTAATTAAATATTTCTAAACTTTAAACATTGAAAATAGGTAACTATTTTGTTTGTCAAGTATTACGTTATCTAAGTAATTGCAGGTGTGTTAAAAAACGGACGGTTATAAAGAGATAAATTTTATAACATACGGCGATGTTAAAAATACAGATTTGAATATTTGCCTGTGTTATAATTTATGGAATATTTTGATTTTGGTTTCATGTTAATTTTGAAATTCTTAAAAGTAATTTTTGAGTTTTTGTTTAAAAAAATGGACGATCTAAATTTACAGTTATTAAAAATATCGAAATATTAAAGATGTATATATTTACTATGGAACAATTATAAATAACATTTTCCGGTTAAAATATTAATGAGTCTGATATGCTGTGAAAATTTGAAAGGGCAATTTCTCAGTATGAAGAACAGAAGAATACCATGTAGCAAACAAGTCTAAATATTTTTTTCTTAAAAAATCAGGTTAATAATCATTAATTTATAGCAGCGTTATTGTATCTTCTAATAAGTACCTATATTTTAATTAAAAAGTATGCAATTTAGAAACTAATTTTGAAGGAAACTAAAATTTAAGTTAAATTACTTTTTTTCCTATAAGTTATTATGTTCGATTAAGGCATTTTCGATTAGTGCTTATCTTTTAATGTGCACATTAGCCACACTAACCGAAGAATTACTACATATATATTTCTAATTTAGAAAACTACGTAGGTAGGTTCTGGCTCACTAGGTTTTATATATATATCACATCAACTACACGGAGCTCTACAACTTAAGCATTTTCGAAACCGGAAGTAGCGTGGGGAGAAAAAAATTTCTATCTTTGACCGGATTCAAATAACCACAAGCTGAAATTCTTAAAATGCCATCTTTCCTCGTTTCTAAATATTAAACAGGTCTGCAAGTCTGGTCTTCCGACTTTGTATTCAGCACTTTTTAATATGTTCAGTTTTAACAAATATTTCACTATTTGTGTTACTCTGGCATATATATATATATATATAGTTTGGCATATATATATATATATATATATATATATATATATATATATATATATATATATATATATATATATATATATATATATATAGTTTACGAAAAACTAGGTAATCCGTATGGGTAGACCCAAGGAGGATAAAATCCAGAGAGCTCAATGTAAATCAGAGCTAATAATTTAAATAAAAACAGACCACTTTAAGGTTCCATGTAATAAATTATTTCACCACAGCCCTTTTAAAGGACAGCGGATCATCAGATTTTATTTCCAAATGTTGAAACGAAAAATGAAAAGAAATTTACACATTTATGACGAGCAGTAATAAGTAAATTAACGAAGAGAGACATGATTGAGTTAGATGTAATATTTCTATTCTTTTAAATTTAAATTTTTAGAGGAAATCCAGACATTGACACATTAAATCTGCTAACGGAAGTTATATATTGATATGGGAGGGGGATAGGACAAAAAGGCATAAAGAGAAAGAAAGAGAAAGAAGTTGTGATAAAGTGTCATTAATTTTCTTTGGAATGGACGCTGTTTTTTGCTTTACTTTGAGAGTTCATAAATATTATTATGTTTGATATAAGTTTGAATGTTTAAACAGTATAAGGAATTTAATTATATGTTAGTTAAAGTTTTTTTTTTTAAGCTTTATTACAAAAACTTTGGGGATTTAATATGAAATAGTCGATGAGAAAAATATTCGTTAATTTACTTATTACTGCCCGTCATAAATGTGTAAATTTCTTTTTATTTTTCGTTTCAACCTTTGGAAATAAAATCTGATGATCCGCTGTCCTTTAAAAGGGCTATGGTGAAATAATTTATTATATGGAACCTTAAAGTGGTCTGTTTTTATTTAATATATATATATATATATATATATATATATATATATATATATATATATATATATATATATATACTGTCTTTGTTTGTGTGTGTGTGTGTGTGTGTGTTGGGGTAGAAAGCTGATGTGTGCTTGCAAGTTTGTTTAAAAACAAATAACATTTCCTTGTTCATTATATTTAATTTCTACAATTTCGCTGGTTAATGAAACTCGCCAACTCTCCGTACATTCGGTAAACACTAGTTATTTTTAAATATATTTGTTTTTGCGTCATCATTTCAGGTAATTTTTTTCACATTTATAGCGTTTCGGTTATTCACGTGCGAGTTCATGCCTTCTATTTTTTTAAGGAAATGTAAGTAGTACGTAAGTAGTATGTAAAGCCGTTGCTCTTTAGTTTCGTGGTTATTCGCCTCAATGCCTCGGGTAGATTATTATTGTTGATAAAAATTCTCTGAATTCGTGCTGTGGCTACCATTTGTGCTGATTGATGATATGTGTTTTAATGGAACTATCGTTGCATAACATCGTGACAATGTTGTAGCAATGAAATCAATGTACATGGTGCGATGGATGAATTGTCGTATAAATTACGTAAAAATTAAAATAACACTGACATCTCATTTTAACCGATATATTTATCAGAATTACACAAACTTATCTTGAAATACGAAAGAGTAAATTTATTTAAAAATTTATCATTGGTTTAAAAACTCGGCCTCCAAACGACATCGGAATGTCCTGCATCTCTTCCAGTTGGTGAATGTTAACATCATCCTTAACTTCAGTTTATCTTTGGCGTCAAAATTGTTATTGTGGTCTCTCGCTCAACTGCGACCAACACCTAATAATCTGGGGGATGCAGTCTAGGATTTAGGTGGTCAGATGTAAGAGGAGATATGGTTGCAGAAATTGTCTGACAGCCACGACTGGTTTCTCCTGATTGTGTGGGATGGTGCAGAGTCCTGTTTCCAGGCATGGGGTTATTCAGCAGCCACCGTTTTGACACAGGGCAACACTACCTTTTCACATGAGGTAGACCTCCTTGTTGAATCTGAGACCTTGTGGGAAGACGAATGGTGGCATAACGTCGCCACGCTAGCGATCAGGCCAAACACTTATGTAATCACCATTAGACTCATCCAAGTCTTTCCGAATCGTATGCACTGCCTCCAGATTGACACCCAAACACTCTGAAATGTACAGAGTACTGTTTCCAAGATTTTGGTGGGGTGAATAGCGTCACAGTGCTCTTTTTCCTGATTACTGATGTAATAGTCAAATAATCTAGTTTGCTTCTATTATCCGAACAATGTATATCTTGATATAATTCTCACGTAATTGAGCCTACTTCTATTATCCAAACATTGTCTATCCTGAAAGTGATTTTCCAAGCATAGCGTAGATGTGGCACAAGGCCGAACGTAGGGGGCACCCGGTGAGGATCGAACTCACTTCTCAATCGCAATCGGTTCAGCGAGACAAGTTTGCTAACCATTACACCGCCTCGAGGTGCCCTATGTCTATCCTTATATAATGCTCACATAATCTAGCTTGCTTCTATTATCCGAACAATGTCTATCCTGATAGAATACTCACATAATCTAGCCTGCTTCTCTTATCCGAACAATGTATATCTTGATATAATTCTCGCGTAATCGCGCCTGCTTCTATTATCCGAACAATGTCTATCCTGATAGAATACTCACATAATCTAGCCTGCTTCTCTTATCCGAACAATGTATATCTTGATATAATTCTCGCGTAATCGGGCCTGCTTCTATTATCCGAACAATGTCTATCCTGATAGAATACTCACATAATCTAGCCTGCTTCTCTTATCCGAACAATGTATATCTTGATATAATTCTCACGTAATCGAGCCTGCTTCTATTATGCGAACAATGTCTATCCTGATAGAATACTCACATAATCTAGCCTGCTTCTATTATCTGAACAATGTATATCTTGATATAATTCTCACGTAATCGAGCCTGCTTCTATTATCCAAACAATGGCTATCCTTATATAATGCTCACATAATCTGGCCTGCTTCTATTATCCGAACAATGTCTATCCTTATATAATACTCACATAATCTGACCTGCTTCTATTATCCGAATAATGTCTGTTCTTATATAATACGCACATAAACTACAGACCCCGTTTTTCCGGAAAAATATTTAAAATATATTTTATCACCTTAGACTGTTTTGTCAGCTGAGAACATAAAATGATGTTGGTAAAGAAAAAAAATAGCATATGACGTCACCTACTTGCACGATATTTGTTTGGAAGTGATATTTAGAGTTTCCTGTTACCGCATTGTGACATTTATCTCTCTTACACCATTCACATAGGCTCTCTTTGGAATTCAATTTCCAGCGACAGCACGTCAGTAGCCTGAACAGCATTACACACTGTGCGCACCTTTGACGCCCCGTGTATACAACACTTCATAATCCATGCAACAAATTAGGCTGAAGGTAACGAATGAAAGACAAAGGTATATTCACTAATGATGCGCTAGCAAAGTATACTGACATGTAAATGTAAAAGAAAATTAAATCACCTACAAATTGAGCGTCTAATGAATCGTTTTTTCTTTAATTCATTTTTTCAAATCTGATTAATAGATACAAAATCATCTGTATACTTTGTCTAATGTTATATATTCAAGGGGAAAACATATTGGCTTCCGCTCCATGACTTCAATGTTGTTTAATCCGAACTAAATGTGTTATATTTTAATTTCTCTTCGAATGATTTGTATCTTGAAGAGGAATAGTCCGTTGGTGGGTGCACTGCAGCTGTATTCACAAAGGAGAATGTTCTACCTGATTGCCTGTCAAATCAACGTGCGAAATTGTAACATATTATATGCGATCGTGTAAACCCGAGGTTCCATGTTCCCAAAGGATGTCTAGAAACTCATAGATATTGTCTGTCTATATTTCTGAAATGTGGTATTGTAATTATTTACAGTATTTACATTGTTCGGGCTGTTGTCTTGATCGTTTTTTGTCACATTCACGAAGTTTCGACCGCTGTACGTTCCAGCCTTCTTCAGTATCTGTCTATATTTCTTAGATGGGGTATTGTAATTATTTACAGTATTTACATTGTTCGGACTGTTGTCCTCATCTTTGTTACCATATTCACGAAGTTTCGGCCGTTGTACGTTCCGGTTTTCTTCAGGATATGTCTATATTTCTGAGAATTAGTATTGTAATTATTTACAGTATTTAACTCGTTCGGGCTCTTGACCTCGTCTTTATTGACATATTCACGATATTTCAACCGTTTTTGGCTCCGGCGTTCTTCAGGATATGTCTCTATTTCTGATACGCTATATTGTAACTAATTACGCTTTTTACATCATTCGGAATTCTGTTCAGATCTTTATTGCCATATTCACGACATTTCGGCTGTTTTACGCTCCGGCCTTCTTCAGAATCTGTCTATATTATGACACGAAGTATTGTAATTATTTACACTATTTACCTCGTTCGGTCTCTTGACCTCGTCTTCATTGCCATATTCAGGATATTTCGCACAGAGGTATGTACATTAGTGTTGGGAAATATGTGTTTCATGAAATATTTATCCCACAACAAAACGGTAGACTTGCATGTTAGTCCGGGTAAAACGACCGAAATGTCGTGAATATGGAGAACGCCGGAGCCTAAAACGGTCGAAATATCGTGAATATGGCAATAAAGACTAGGCCAAGAGCCCAAACGAGGTAAATAGTGTAAATAGTTACAATACTTCGTGTCATAATATAGACAGATTCTGAAGAAGGCCGGAGCATAAAACAGCCGAAATGTCGTGAATATGGCAATAAAGATGTGAACAGAATTCCGAACGATGTAAATAGTGTAATTAGTTACACTATCACGTATCAGAAATAGAGACATATCCTGAAGAACGACGGAGCCTAAAACGGTCGAAATATCGGGAATATGGCAATAAAGACGAGGTCAAGAGCCCGAACGAGGTAAATAGTGTAAAAAGTTACATTACTTCGTGTCATAAATATAGTCAGATTCTGAAGAAGGCCGGAGCGTAAAACGGCGAAAATATCGTGAACATAACAATAAAGATATAGAAAATAGTTCGAACCTTGTAAATAGGATAAATAGTTGCAATACCTCGTATCAGATATATAGTCAGAACCTGAACAAGGCCAAGGCGTATAACGGCCGAAATGTCGTGAATATAGCAATAAAGAATAGGACGACAGTCCGAACTTTCTAAATAGTGTAAGAAGTCACAATACCCCGTGTCAGGAATATAGAAAGATAAAAATGGTGCAACAATAATAATTTACAGCCATAAAAATTATTGACTGCTAAAAGATTCTATGTTTCGGTATGATTTGGCATCGTCAGAATAAAATTATTTCCTGATTATTATGTAAGATTTCACATTTTTAATTAAATGATTCACATTCGTGATTCACTGTATGTTATAGTAATTTACCCATGCATGCATGGACTCTCCCAGGTATAAATAGGAGCAGGTACTGCCTTTTAGATAGGGAATTATCCAGCAGTCAGCTCTGACAGTTGGACCGAACGTTCTTGCTGTAACACTCTCCTTTGTATATGATTCTATTACCGTTTTCTGTTAATATATTTGTTTGACTCAATTCTTCTCTTGTGTCTTTAATTCTGGCCCTAGCAAGGCCACAAAACTGTACGTAACATTTCGGGATATTACTCATGAAAATTTGCAATTATTTATTTTGGAGTTAAACGCGGATTGCTGAAACAATAAATATTAAAACCGCTGATAATGGAAACGTTTGGCCGGATCCTTAACACCATCGCAACAACATGTAGACAGTATTATTAGTAATAACAGTAGTAGCTTTAGTAGTAGTAGTAGTAGTAGTAGTAGTAGTAGTAGTAGTAGTAGTAGTAGAAGTGGTATATGTCTTTCCGATCATTCTCACTGATCTCCCGTCTCTCTCTACGCTAAACATGTACGCAAAAAATGTACGAACGAATCATAGTTGAAGATTAACCTCCGGTCAATCTTCGATTAATTAAAGCAGCTTCTAATTTTTTTAATCGATATTCTTACATTGCCATTCTTTTTATTAAAAGACTGAAATACTCTTCAGAAGAATCTACAATCTCTTCTGTTTTTTGCAATATTAATTATCCCCTTGCTTGTCCATTATACACACACACACACACACACAAATATATATATATATATATATATATATATTGTGTGTGTGTGTGGAGGGGTGTATATATATATGTGTGTGTATATATATATATATATATATATATATATATATATATATATATATATATATATATATATATATGAATTATATATTTCCATAAAATATAAAAATTAAATATATATATAAAATATATATATATATGTCATACAATATATTACATATATATATATACTACATATTGCATATATAATATATATACATTTATTTATATATAATATATATACGTATGCATAAAAACTCTCTATAAAATAGACATTATATATATAATTTATATCTATAAGAAATATGAGAATTAAAAATTCTTATATATATATATATATATATATATATATATATATATATATATATATATTAGGTTGGTGCAAAAATAATATCGTTTTCTCACATGAAGTTGAACGTCAAAAAACGACATTATTTTTGCACCAACCTAATATATACAGAGTTCGATGGGTAAATTGACACCATATAATATTTCTAATTTTACGCATACGAGTTGTTTGTTTTTACTTTTATCCATTGCACTGTATAGTAGGGAAAATTGGGCAACGGCTATGAGAAAAATCATGATGCAATTCACACCGCCAGAAATTTAGAAACGGCATGCTGTACTGCTTGGCATTCGCACCAAAAACTCCAATACGAACAATTCAGAGTGTCTGGATGTCAATCGGAGGACATATTAGAGGATTTGTCGGATGATTCTAATGGTGATTACGAATGTACGGCATCTCGGAAAAAACTAATTCTGGTCGTTATTATGAGAAAAGAACGTCCGAAATTGTTGTTGAGGGCCTCAGATTCAACACGGAAGACTACACCGTGATGAGTTGGTAATGCTGCCCTGGGTCATGTTTGTGGCTGATGGAAGACCCTATAGCTGGCAACAGGAATCTGCATCATTCCACACAAGCAGGGGAAAACAGTCATGGCTCTCAGACAATTCCTGCAACTATATCATCCCTTACATCTGGCCACCTAACTCCTCAGACTGCAATTTCCTTGATTATTATGTGGGGCACAGCTGAGCGAGGGATCAACAAAACTCTTTGTAACACCAGCTGAAGGCAAGGATTATGGCAGCATTCGCCAACTTAAACAAGGAAACCTCTAGAAATGATACAGGAGATTCCGAAGTCGTCTGGAGACCGCGGTTGATGCCAATTGCGATTATATTAAATTAATTTTAGTATTTCAACATATGTTTTTTGTAATTTTGGTAAATGTAATATTGGAGATGTTATGGTTTTTTTGTTTCATTTTTACGTAATTTCGAGTACAATTTATTCATCGCATCCCGTATATATATATATATATATATATATATATATATATATATATATATATATATATATATATATATAGAGAGAGAGAGAGAGAGAGAGAGAGAGAGAGAGAGAGAGAGAGGAGAAGATAAAAGGAAAGCAAGAGCGGGGTATATAGGTAGATAGATCTATGAACGCTCCGATATATATATATATATATATATATATATATATATATATATATATATATATATATATATATATATATATATATATGAATGTATGTATAGTTCGGAACTCAACGTTCCATCATCTTCAGCAGTCCTTTAACCAAGAACGCCAAACGTTTTGGTGGGGGGTATTTTTTTTCATTTTTGCATCGCATTTTTACAAGTGATGAAAAATGGGTTTGGGCACGTTAGCAGAATATCTCGCTAGATCAACTACGACTGAATAGTAAGTTACATCTTCATTGGGTACCCCATACTTTCGGCCTTGACCCACATCTAAGCTAAGCCTAGAGAATCGCCATACTCAGCAGATCTCTTATGCATAGAATTTCATTTGTCTCGATCATGAGATCATTTCATATGTGCCAGAAGCTTCAGAAAAATTAATTAAAAAATACGCTCCTAAGTAGGCGCCGGAGGGTGTCGTCAATGATGTAATTTGACTTGCTTCATCAGGGAGTTTCGTGTCTTTCAACACTATCACCAAGTCGACCCAATCAGGAGAGATCAATCCCTGATTCCCCCTCTCAATCAAACGCTAACAGCTACTCTGGCCTTTTTTCGTGAATTAGACGAAAAAAGACCACGTATTCCGCATACCTGATTGGGTGTTTATAACAACCAATCCGCTTCACGGACTATCTTTTCAATGATCCACTATGGGGACTAGCCTTTTTTCTTTCTTTTTCGGTGGATAGCAGTTTCAATGGATAACTGAGGAGGTAATCTAACGTTCCTAAATTTAACCCTTTTTTCCAAAGAAAAGAGAAGTCGAAAACAATAATTTATACATTTTTTTAAACGTGGAATCGAAAATGTGCTTCACTGCAGTCGTTGAATATGAAGTTGAGTACATTCTTGATACGCTTTAATTCATTCATCACGCCAAACGTGACAATAATACAGATAAGACGCAAAGGGATACGGAGAGAGAAATAGAATGAGAAAACTAGAATGAACCTGGAAACCAAATAATAAACAGGAAAAAAGGGATAAAACCCTCTACTCCGGTTCCGAAGACCGGGAAGGCACATAAATTGGACGATAGGAGAACAAATCTATATGGTAATAAACCTAACTCAAGCTGGCGCGCTGTTTGCTGAGCAATTCACGGCCAGTATTTCCCAATGTTATTTTTCAGCTAATCACTGCCCGAGTAATGTCCTGGTATTGCCAGATTTTGAAGTCCGTATCGAAGGACAACCTGCTTATCTGCAAAATTAGTTTTGTTATTTATTCTTTTAAATGCTAGTGCGGCGCTGACTATACGGTGGACAACTCAACTGCTTGAAAAGAGAATTTCCATTTCCAATTTAAGGCCTGACGATTGCGTCTAGCATGAAACAGCCTGTCGCCTCTAAGTGTTGACTTCAATGTTTACTTTATATATATATATATATATATATATATATATATATATATATATATATATATATGTATATATATGTATATATATAAACAGGAGCAGTACTTGCCTACAGCCTCAAGGAAAAGTGATTGGCATTTATAGATAGTCTCATGTATAAACCCGACTAATATTTACCTACATATTCACGTACAAAGGAAAAATATTTTACCTATCAATCCAGTCTAAACCCGACATATACCGGGTGTAACAGCAAAATTGTCCAAATCGTGTAACACTGTTTTTTTAGATTAAGATTTGAACCGTTTAGCTTAGAAATTATTAAAGATATCTTACTGGAATTCTCCGGGGTTTTTATGACACTATCGGACTCTAATTTGAACAATAAGAATGTATTTAGCTCTAAGTTGAAATGATGACCCCTCTTGTTGTTTTGACCTCCCGATCCAGTTTTCCTATCTACCTTTCCCTCTTTTTTAAACTTATTCACCGTTCTCTTGATGGTTCTTGAATGGACTTTGAAGATGGAAGCCAGAGTATGAATGATGGTACCATTAATGAAGGCCTTAATGATCTTTATTCTCTCAACATTGCTCAGTTGGGAAGAAATCATGTAGGTGACACAAACCGATTTTAACCTCTTCCTTTTCTAGCTGATTAACTCAAACGGTTTTTCAGTAATTCTTACAACGAATAGTGTCAATATGGCTAAACATCTTATCTGAAAATATGGAAAAAAAGTAACTTTGTTTAGACTTTGTTTTTTAAGATATTAAACATTTTGTGGATGGACATTTGTCCCATATTGTTACACGATTTGGACAATTCTGCTCTTATACTCGGTATTTATCTGTGGTCTTGCGTATAATAAAAAGAAAATACCCAGATTACGTTATTGAATTATCCAACAAGAGTTGTATCGTAAACATTATCAACCATCAACCCAACAAATCATATCTACGTTTGCATTTACTTATAGCTAAATGGCTGCAATGATTTATTAAATGACTCACAAGAGACTTATTCGATCTCCATTGAGGTTCATCAACAATGGTCATTATCTACTGAATAAAAGTGAAAACATTTTATGTAATCCTCTCACAGAATTAAAGAATAGGCCACAATGTTTAAAAGGAAGGTTTATGATATTCCCTGATTTCTTCGGAATTGTCCATAAATTTGTTAACTATCATTCTTTTCTTTGTCTGTAAACGCCAGAGTAGTCATCTATGCCACGTCCCTTCAGGATGCAGGCGATCATGGCACTATACAAAGTACTTTTTCTTCATTATCTGTGAACTGCCCTTACTTCTTGGGAAAGATAGTGGTACGGTTTCCTACTGCCTGTTCCATAGTTTTGAATTCAGAGTAGTTTCCATGTCATGTCCCTTTACGATGTAGGCGATCATGGCTCTCCACAAAGTCCTTTTTTATCATTTGTGAATTGCCATGACTTCTTGGAAAAGACGGAGTGATTTCCTGTTGTATATTTCTGTTTAGAGGAATACTGAAAAAGATTACTGGACGTAAGAGGAAGGGATAAAAAGTGCAGATTATGAAAATTTGTAGGATGGATAACGGTTGACATTAGTCTTGAAGAAGTTAAGAACGTAGTGATAAAGAAAGCAAACCGTCGGGAGTTTTTCCACAAACCAGGAGCTCTAGGGAAGAAGTTTTATAATTTGACTTTCGTTCTTACAAATGGAATACGAAGATAATTATTCGAAATTAGCAGGTTTTTTGCTTTAAAGGGGATCGCAAGAATGTAACTCGCCAGACCATTTTCCATGGCAATAATGAAAGAGTAGCGAAAGAAAATGTTTCGCCTGTCGGAAAAGGGGTTGTGGAGAGGAAAATAATCCATCACTCACAAGAGCGTGCAGGCACTGCTGAAATCTCTCAAGGCTGGAAATAATCTCTCCCCGTTTCGAGTTTCCAAATTATGGTGAGCTGATTTAGAGGAATATGTTGCATTATTTCGGCGTAAGATATTCAAAACCATTAAACTTGTTAGTCCTGGTTTACAGAACATAGCTACCAGAAGCTGGACAGAATCACGAACAAAAAGAACTAGCAAAATTGTATTTTTTTTTGTGATGTCTCACGAGCATTTCGAAGATCTGACCTTTAAACATTGTTGAGATCTGCGACGCTTGTGGGTACTGAAGCAAAAAAAAATATCAGAAGGCACAGTCTACGTGACAAACGTTGATTTTGGATTCAAGCCAAAGGCGCTTTATTTCCTTGATGCAAAGGCCAATCCGTGGGTCACAATCATTCACAAACTATCCATAAAAAGAAAACTTTGTACTTACTTTTATTTAAAATGATGTTTTACTATCTCTTAAAGAAAAAGAAAGACGTAGACTCTACTTTATATTTCTCTGAAATAAGGAAAAATATAGTTGCACTTCACTCCTATGCTTTGAGTAGTCTTACATAATAAATGGTTATTTTGTGAACAGAAGAACAGATATTAGTTTATCAGACACTTACATATTAACTACCTTGTATTAAATATTGAATATTAAAAAGTCTTTTGTTACTGCTTGAGTCGATCTATTGTGTGAAAGAATACAAAGAACGTTTAGCAACTTATAGACATTTGACTTTGGTTAACAAAATAACAGACGACTTTTGTATATGAATCAAATATTGATTACTTTACAACTGTTTTCGGCATTTTTTATGTGGTTGGTAAAATAATCAGTTTATAAAGATCTCCATAATACATCGAAAAAAATTGAAAAAGAGTAAAAAAAAAAAAATGAAGGAATCTATCATCTGTTTGGAAGTAATTTGTTGAAGTCACTAAAATGTGATTTTCTTGTTTATTACATTTTATATATTTTTTATTCTTTATGTTACATAGGAATAAAGTGCCGCTGTCGACACTTTTTTTAAATCATTTCACCCTAAGCAAGGCGGGAAGCCACTAGCACGCAAGGTGTTACAGAAGATTTGGAGCGAGGGCAGATAGGAGTGATAGAGGAAAGGATGAGGATAAGGATAGTGGATAGATCAAGGCAACTGGAGATGTCGATTGACATTACATTTGAATAGTTGGACATTATAGCTATCAGGGAAACAAGAATAGGGAAGGGAGTCCACAGGCGATAGGTGAGAGATATGAAGCTATTGGAGTAGAAGAGACGGCTATATTTAACAGTTTCAACAGTGAAAGGGGTGAGAGCGGGATGCCAGCCTCGTAGGACGCTTGAATTCATGAAGTCTGGGAACCAGCGAAAGCAGCTCATAAGAGCAATTACCATGAAAGTATTTGTAAAAAAAAGACGGGCGACGGCGCGTCTGTGAGAGAGCG
This sequence comes from Acanthosepion esculentum, assembly GCA_964036315.1. Classification (NCBI taxonomy): domain Eukaryota; kingdom Metazoa; phylum Mollusca; class Cephalopoda; order Sepiida; family Sepiidae; genus Acanthosepion; species Acanthosepion esculentum. The sequence continues at coordinate 53,649,098 of OZ038497.1, read as the reverse complement.
ACTGTAGACGAGATGCCAGATCAGGGCCAATTACATTGCATATCCGTCTCTGGATCTTATCAAGAACTCCGAGGCAAACAGAAGTGGCTCCAGACTATATATGGCAGTAATACTCCATGCAAGGGCGAATGGTTGATTTGTAGATTTGAAGAATCGATTCCGGGGAGAAAAAATTCCTGGCGCGGCACAGGGAGCCAACTTTCCTTGCGGTGGACGAAGCAATTGACTCAATGCATTTGTTCCATCTCAGGTCAGCAGTCAACGTGAGACCGAGCAGCCGCAGAGAGGTTCTCACGGGAAGTTGAGCGTCAGACATTCTAATGGGGGGGCAGGTAAGGATCTCTGTGGTGATTAATAGAGAGCAGTTTTGTTTTTGAGGCGTTAAAGTTAACCAGTCAATTCCTGCACCAGTTCACAACCGATTGGAGGTCATTTTTTTAAATATAGTTCACTAGTGTGCAAACAGGCGATTCCATTACTGAATTAACTAAAATCTTGCAGACTTGGTAGGTAATGTGACCACAGCAGTATTCGAAGAAGAAGAAGATGAAGAAGAAGAAGAAGAAGAAATAACAATGATGATGATGATGATGATGATGATAGCAGCAGCAGCTTAAGAGAAATACAAAAAAAAATACAGCCCACACACTGAGATGAAAGTTGTCCATGTAATGCTAGTGATGTTATAGGAGATGGGAGAACAATTCATGAAATGTAGGCATAGCAACACACAACTATCTGCCTTAGGTTTCCCGCAGACATGGTAGCTAGTGTGGCCATAACAAAAATGAAGGTAATGATGATGATGATGAATAACAGAAATCATGATGATGATATATGATGATGTTGTAATAGTAGTAGTAGTATCACCACCACCGTCTTTGATTTTTCTATCTCGACAGTTCGACCAGTACAAGCAATTTGAAGGAACGTGAAAATCAAAGACAGAAAAAAATAAAAAAATAACGTAACAAATAACGAAAGCACCTGCGAAATTTTTTTCGAAAAACTAAGCAAATATAAAGACGTCTAGATGGAAATAGATTTAAATGTGACGCTTAAAAACCAAAACTCTTTCTTGTTGTGATTGGAGGTTTGGGACTGCTAAAGAAAAGAACTCAAGAACAAATAAACAAAAGTCGTTTGTGCAACAAAATCTTAGGAAAACAACCCCCATATAGTGCTTATATTAACGAATTACACTGCAGATATTCTTACTAATGTTTAGTAAACGAACCGCCACGTAAACAAATTAAAACAATTAGAGTTCGCCGGTTAAATATACTAAAACACGGAGTAAAAGCAACCCTTCTGATCATTTTGGCCGCCATGGGTTTTGCAGTAAATCACTAAATCATTCATAACTTTTGTATTATCCTCTCAAATTACACCAAAATCTCAGACAATAACAATTAATATCGTATGTATTGTCTGTGAATATAGAATATAAAACTTTGATAAAAATTTATACCTACTTTTCTGACGAAAACAATGCCGTTCTGAACATTTTGGTCGCAACTGTATAGGAATAAAGTGTCGCTGCCGACACTTGAGTTTCAGCAAACGCAGGCGATCCCATTATTGAATTAAGTTGACCACGTGACCACAGAGGACACGCATGTATGGAAGATAGCGTAACGTCTAAGTGATCGCTATTACTATTCTATCCTTTATTAATATTCGGATCAACATTTCTACTCTATCCTCTATTTCTATACGGACCGCTATTCTTTACTCTATTACTATACTATTTCTCTATTCAGATCACTATTCGGTGGTTACTTTTCGAGCGAGTATTATCGAGCAAGTACTATTAGTGCGAGTATTATTCGAAGGCGTCTGACACCAGTATTGTTCAACGGCGTACTATAGTTGTATCTGCGATTACAAAGTCTCTACTACAACGAGCATTACGAAAGTGACAACGAATATTCGTTGGCATTACATAAGTCGCAACGAGTGTTCGTTCACATTACAATTGTAGCAAAACTTTTTTTTTCGTATGCATTTTTAGTTTTCGATTTTTAATAATATAGTAAATAAGTGTTTTCTTGTCCGCATTTTGAAACACATCTGCATTTCTGATCGTTTATTTAGCAATTTCTATTGTCTGGGAAGGTAATTATACTTATTTCCTTCTCTAGTTTGTGTTTACAGTTTTGGAATTAATTGTTGTGGACTAATAATGCTTTCTTTATTTCCTATGGTATTTTGCTGTAAATATTTATATATGTTATATCTCTGTTATCCATTACTTAAATCCATAACGAAAGCATCACGTAAAACTATACTTAATTATATATATATATATATATATATATATATATATATATATATATATATATATATGTATATATATTCAGGTAGCATATCTTCATTCATGCACGTTTGGTCGAGTAATGCAGACATATTATGCCGATTTTATCTTTATTTTAATCCTCACAAATTCACGGATAAATTTCTTAGTGGTGTTATTAAACTGATGAAGAAAGACACCATAGATTTTCTCATTCCTTTTATCTCATCCAAGATAATCTCATCAATGTCATCCAAGATACATCCAATTTAATCCAAGATACATCCAATTTAATCCAAGATCATCTTCAGTGGTGAAATGCTAAAACAAAAAATTAATGTAATTGATAGTTGTGAATTATTTTGTAAATGCGCATGAAACGCTCTCCGTTATAGTCAATTTAAAAATTAACTCTTAAGAACATGTAATTCTTTTTATACGTATTTTTATAGATACTAATATTTAAGTAAATGCTCTGTTGATAATAAACAGTATTAACAATAATTACCAGCCCCTGAATGTCTGAGGAATTTCCTAGAGAATATGTGTCCTCCGAAATGTTGTTAATACAAATGTTGTTAATGCAGTTTATTATAAACAGAGCATTTACTTAAATATTTGTATCTATAAAAATAACGTATAAACGCAAAATATATTAAAATATTTGTCGGAGTCCATTTCATAATATATATGTCATTCGTTAACCGTACTGTTTCGCTGTATCATAGCTCCTCAGTGCGACTAGACAACGAATGCCTCAAGCCCCGATCGAAACCCAACCGATTTGGTCCAGTCAGATCTTTTACCACTGAGCCATATTCACTCGACAGGGCAAGTCAAGGGAGAGAGCGAGAGAGTTTCAGAAAGGTAGAGAGAATGCTAGAGTGAAGCATACTCAAAAGACCAAAGGTTTAATGCCCCTCCCCATCCAGATTTCGAAGAATCGCCTAAAAATTGAAGGTTGTGTTCCTTCTTCAAAATTAATTTACTAGCTAATTTCAAGCCATGGAGATTTATCTGTCTGATGGGTTTCATTATAAACACAACAATAGTAACAACAAAAAAACAACAACCACAACAAAAATAATAATGATAATTATAATAACGACATTAAACCATTATTGCATAGTTTTCTTAAAATGATACCTCTTTTCGCCTAATCAAAGTTGCTGGATAATAGCAATCTTATAGCTTGTAGATTTAAAATTTTAGTTAAACCCCTCTCTAAAAATATGGACCACATGTACTATTGTGGTACATAGCGTCAGCATCCAAGATTTTTTGTAGTTGATTAAACCGAATAAAATTTTGTCCGATATTATATATATATAGGGGCACAGTTGGATCAGTTCCACCACAGAATATGAGATCGAGCGGCGCTATATCGAGTCTAATTCGCTAGCTCTTCGTCACCGAGGACCGTTGGTATGACGTTTGCCTGATAACGTAACTGTCCGGGTTTCAATTCTCGGTAGTGGATGCGCACTGCTGATGAGTTCCAAATATAGGATGAAACGGCCGTCCAGTGCTTTCTGGATTCTGTTGAGGTTTCTTCTAGATTCGATGAAAAAAACATGCTGTAGAACCGCATTTCTGTCGCCTGAAGTCACTTCTTTCTCTTTGAGGTGATTTCCTGCATTCATTGCCATATATGAGGATAGATATCACATAACAGTTCAGTACACTTTCTTTATAGCAAAATTTTTCTGTCTGTTAATACTCTGCTTAGCTTTTGGAATGCAATTTTGGCCATCCCAACAGCTCTTCGGATCTCAGTGTCGCACTTTCCGCCCTCAGTTGCAACACTTCCCAGATATTTAAATTTCTCTACTTCTTTGATTTAATATCTCTTTGCATTTTGGACAGATCCTTTTACTGACATCCATGCATTCTGTCTTCTTGTACTTTACACTTAGTCCTTTCTTCTCGCTTTCCTTCGATAATTTCTGTAGGATCCTTTGGAGGTTCCTTTCCGTGTCTGCTATCAATACCGTGTCATCTGCATATATTATGTTGTTAAGATTATGGCTGCTGGGAGGAATTCTAACTAACTCAGAATTGCCTCTCTGAATATGTTCAATAATACCATTGAGAAGACACATCCTTTCGTACACCCTTTTCTACTTTTGTATATATATTGAACTGATTTTCTGTCCGCATACAGGTTTTTTTTGGGGGGGGGTTGCTGCCAGTGTAGTTTAGTGCCTCTTTCAGGACTCGGATATCGGAACAACGATGTTGTTCCGATATACAAGTCGATTCCAAGGACGTTAAATATATTTTTTCGTAGCGAGCGGGTATTAACTTTTGAACATTCGAGAATGTATTATTGTGCTTTCCATTGTCTGATTCCGTCTCCGTTTAATTGAAGGTTATATTTTGCGTCTAAAAGAACCTTCGGGGTAACATTTTTAACGTCTCGTCAGATTGCTGTGTAAAACTCTATAATAAATATTTACTCTGAAGGAACCGTTTTCTTAAAGACCGAGCATCTGGCTTCGTTGCATAAAAGGTATTTCTTAGATATTTTCATAATTAGAAGAATTTCTCTTTTTCTCCAATCCCGCTGCCCAGTTATTTAGGAATAAGGACGAATTGAATGTAGATCTGGTACAAGACATAAAATCTATATTTTTTTAACCACTATTGCTCCCTTTGGCGGAAGTCTTTTAGAAATATTCGCAATCCGGAAAAGCCACAGTGCTTATTACTGACTCCCATATTTCTTATAACGTCTTAGACAAAGACTCCCCCACCCCTGATATTAAACGTTGTTCTCATAAGAACGATTGGCGGTTTTCTACACTTTTGAAGTTGCGGAATCAATGCCGGAAATGCATAATCATCTGTTTCATAGTAAAAACAAAAGATTTTGGAATTTGCCCCGTGCAAAATTCTTCACGCGAAACTAAGCAACGGTAATTATCATTCTTTTCCTAATTCTTGCCGATCAGGGATTTTTTTTTAATCTCTTCGGATTGTCAAGATTTCTATCTGTCAATGCCAATTAATAAGGATATTTCCTTTAAGGGACCACATTCCTTTCATTGCAGAATTATTTTGATTTTATGAAAATAAGTAATAGACTTCCTTTTTTTTTTTTTTTTACTTTTTATTATTTTGGTGTGGTAGGAGAATATTGCTTAAAAGCTAGGCAATTTCAGTAGATGAATAGGTAACACAGATACGTTGAGAGGCAGAAAGACAGAGAGACAGACAGATACGTTGAGAGGCAGACAGACAGACAGACAGATACTTTGAGAGGCAGGCAGTTCGACAGATAGACCGATAGAGAGATAGTCGTAAACAAAAATCGAAAGAACACACTAAGATTGTGATAAGACATATATATATATAGAGAGAGAGAGAGAGAGGCAGACAGACAGACAGACAGACAGAGACAGAGATAGATAGATAGATAGATAGATAGATAGATAGATAGATAGATATAGACAGAGTGAGATCGCATTTAACAGAATGAGATAGATAGATAGAGAGAGAGAGAGAGAGAGAGAGGAGAGAGGCATGGATAATGAACAAAGTGAGATAGATAGATAGATAGATAGATAGATAGATAGATAGATAGATAGATAGATAGATAGATAGAGAGAGGAGAGAGAGGCATGGATAATGAACAAAGTGAGATAGATAGATAGATAGATAGATAGATAGATAGATAGATAAATATAGAGAAGGATGCATCATGAACAAAGTGAGATAGATAATAAGATAATTTAACATAATTTTGACTAACCCTGTATAGATAGATAGATAGATAGATAGATAGATAGATAGATAGATCTAACAGAGGTATTCTAGAATATATTCCTAAAAGTAAGAGATATTCGGATACATAAATAGATGAATTTATAAATAGGAATAAACATATATATATATATATATATATATATATATATATATATATATATATATATATATATATATATATAGATATATATATATATAGATATATATATATATAGATATATATATATATATATATATATATATATATATATAGATAGATAGAGAGAGAGAGAGAGAGAGATATAGATAGATAGATAGATAGATAGATAGATAGATAGATAGATAGATAGATAGATAGACAAAAAAGTCTGATATATTGAGACAGTTATTAATTTCCTGCCATAGATAAACAGACAGATTTTTATGCTGCCAAATACCCGCCAAATAATACAATCCCCAACCGACTGCTAACTTAGCATTAGTCAATAGAAAATGACAGTCAAAATATATATAGATCTTTTTCTATGTACCCGTCCCTTCAGGATATGGGCTATCATGGCTCTCTATTACTTCGTACCCATTGTGCCTCTTAGCAGATTTTCTCGTTTCATAAATGCCCATGCCCTTTTTAACACACGTTCCCACATTGCTGTCATGTAGGTTCGCTCACTGCCTTCTCCTAGATCTCTTGACCTCGTGAGAATTAAGTTGTTTCAAGTTCTTATTATATATTCAAACATTTTCAGCTACTTTAACTGATTCCGAGTGTTTTGTTGTTATTTTCTTTAGGTGTTCCTCGTCCACGGAATTCTCAGTATCCTTCTGTAGAACCTCTTTGAATTTTCAGTAAAATATTAAGAGTGAACAGATTTATTTGTTTTTCGAAATCCCGTTTTCAGCCATGAAGACAAGCTTTATGAATTATAAGGAATTTATAAATTTCAACTGGCAGTAGTACTGAGTGCCGGGGCAATGAATGCCGAATGTTTACTTATAAGGAAACGGTTAATATTACCATTACCATTATCATTCATGGAATTTTAACAGAAGTCTTTAATTAATCTACAAAGGGAGATGATGCTCATTCCGTTCTCCGTGTCCAGGGATATATTTTCATGTTCTTATATTCTCGTCGTCATCAAAAATATCCTAGGTGATACACCCAAGGGCGAATGGTCCGAATCGGAGTGATCCCTGGCTTCTATTTGTTCGAACCATTGAACTATGCTTGAAGAGTCCATTAGTTTCTGTTGTGGCTCGAAATAGGGTTGATAGATTTTTTAAATTTTTTATGCGAGCAGATATGCGAGGTAGATTTGTTTTTGTGTCTTCTAGACTTTTGCCAGAAGAGCTACAAGGCAGCAGATGGTTTCGAGTTCAATTTTTTTCTTTCTACTGGGCTGGTTACCAACCAAGGCTATAGAGCCCAGTCTACTCTGCTATTTTCCCACATCTTGGGAGAAGAAATTTCGAAGGCATGAATCCATCACGTAAGTGAAGGCAATGGACTCGACTTGTATTCGAACTCGGCTCAATCAGAGACGCTATCCATTACGTCACAGTGTCTACTACTGATTTAGCTGCGTTAATGTTTGCTCTGTCTTCCGTAAGTCTCAGACTTCACTACCAGGCTCAGAGTTTGAACTCACAGTTATTATGGGGTCAAATTCACAAACAAATGCTTTTAACCCATTTGGCACATATACTGTGATTTTAACAACAAAACTAATTTTGGTTTGGTTTGGTTTGTTTTACGGTATATCAACCTCAATGGTTTATTTAATGCTGAGAAAATTTTTAGTGCTGGTAAATTTAAAAAAAAAAGGTATATTGCTGGTAATATCTTCTTTCTTTTTTCAAAAATATATTGCTGGTAATAATTTTTCAAAAATGTATTTCTGGTATTTGAACCTATTTTTACACTTTCATAGTATTTTGACCCAAATTTGAGTGTTAACTATTTACCCATAGCTTGGACCTCCTAACAGGTGCTCCCACCACGGGTCAGGGTAGACCTGGGAACACCAGCAATTAAGAGGTGTTTTCACGCTTGCTGCTGGATGTAGTTTATCGTCATATCCAGGAAGGCAACAAAAATGAGGAACTAAATTCAAATTTAAGGAATGATTACACCCCATTTATCCAGAATTCACGAATTATAATAAATTCATCTTTTGTATTTATCTCAATATTTGCAACAATATTTTGTTAAAGCTGTCTTAAATAAAAGTTGTATTCTATACCCATTGAGCATTGTCCATTTCCCTCTGGAATGAGATATATATAATAGACAAGGACACTATGGACAAGGAACTATATTATATATACAGGGCGAGGCAAAACTCTCTCACCATAGGGGTTAATCGTAAGGCACAAGAGGTCCTGTTTAATGGCTTCAGTGTTCACCAGAATTCACGCACTTGATTTTTTTTTGTCGGGCTATCTGAAATCAGTTGTTTATCAAACGCACCCAAGAAATATCGAGGAACTTAAAGAAAGAATTAAATGCGAATGCAACAAAATAACAGAGGAGATTCTCCACTAATGAATTATGCAGGCACCGAACTAGAATGAGTTTTGAAAAAGGGAGATTTTGAACAGCACATATAAAAATTAAATAAATAGTAAATAAAATTTCCATATGTAATTATACTTGTAACAAATTATCCCTATGGTGCGTGAATTCTGTTTTACCCTGTATGTGATTTATACAGGTTATTTTTAATGGAAACCCATATTTAAGTTTATTTATTTTCTTGCACCGGCCTGAATATTCGATAAATTTTATTCATGAAAAAATATGTACTCCCCGGTAGAATTCGAACATGCGTCCATCTTGGCAGGAGAAACCGTCGTTAGATCTGAAGTGGTTTACATCGCCTCATCCATGGAGTTCGTCGACGATCAAGCAAACAGGAATAGAGCCTTATAATGCCAACAGTGCATATCTTTCTTTTATGAGAATTCTAGAATATTCCGGGCGGTAGACGAAAATAATATACTAATTAATAAATAAACGGAGCGTCTACTCAAATATGGGTATCCAGTAAAAATAACGCTAGAAGTGATATCTGTTGGATTAATAAATGAAAAATTCATTCCTTCTTGAGAAAAATTAAACTGTATACGTTTGCATACGAAACTGGGCTGATATGAATGTTTCGAGAATCTGAGAAAGATTCTTACTTATAAGCCTTATTCAACTTTGCTTCAACGTCGACTGAATCCGCAACTGAGTCTGTCTAATGCATGTCGGATCTAATGATGGTTTCTCAAGCCAAGGAGGACGCATGTTCGAATCATGTCGGAGAGCGTATATTTCCCATTAATAATTCTGGAGTATTCCGGCCGGTAATTGAAAAGAAATAAATAGGCTGATTAATAAGTAAAACGAACGTCTACTCAAATTTAGTTATCCGCTAAAATAAGCTTTAAGTCATATATACATACATACATATATATATATATATATATATATATATATATAGAGAGAGAGAGAGAGAGAGAGAGAGAGAGAGAGGGGGGGCTGGATGGAAACACGCCGCTCGAGAATCCTTTGGCCAGTCTGATAGTATTATGGGGGCCTCTGGTAGGTGTGGGCGTGTGTGTGTTATTTGGTTCTTAGGTAGGGAGTGAGTAGGGTATGTGTGAGCGTGTATACTGCGGTGGGTGTGTGTTATCATTTGACTCATTAAAGAGTGAGTATGAGGTGATGTGTGTACGTGAATAGATCCGTGTGGGTGTGAATGAGTAGGTTGTGATTTGCAGGGTTATATATTAAAACTATCTATATTGTTAAGTTTATGGCTTGGCCCGGCTGGACAATGTGTTTCTGAGCGTCGTCTGCATTTAGTTTCGTGGAATCCTAAAATCTTTCTGATGTTATCTTCTCTAAACTTTTCCATTCTCTCAATTATACCGTATTTAGCATGGGTTTTGAAATCGGTTTTTCTAGGCGTGTGTATGTATGTGTATATATATATATGGGTGTGTGTGTGTGTATGTGTGTGTATGTATGTGTTGTAGGTGTCAGGGCGGGAGTATAAGACTTTATCGCCTATCGGGTGTGTATGTCGCCAAGAAATGTATACACTCTTCCGGTATATCTTCGGACGTTTGAAAATACGCATATTTTTCTCACTGAAACCCTTCTTTAAATCTTCTCTATGTCCTCCCACACTCTCACACATATACTCTTACTAATTTTTTCCCGGAGTTGTTTTTTCTGTTTTCTTTTTGAATCTGTAGGTCTGATGAATCGGATCGTTTTTACGATTCCACTGGAATAAATTATGACCATGGAATATTAGTGTTTAAACCTTTTTATTATATCCTTACTCTGTCCTGGACATTGAGTTCTACCTGGATCATATCCTCTTGGGATTATTTTTATACATATATGTATGTGTATATATAATTGCATATGTATGTGTATATTTACCACTAATATTGTCTATCTCTCTGTCTCTATCTCTCTCTCTCTCTCTCTCTCTCTCTCTCTCTCTATATATATATATATATATATATATATATATATATATATATATATATATATATATATATATATTGTCTGTTTATGCGCTATATTGATGGATACAATTTATTTAAGCAAATGTTCTGTTCTTTTTTAATTAGCAGTATTTATTACATTTATCGGCCTGAATATTCTGAATGGTTAGCAAAATTCGAATTACTGTTTATAAACACTAAACCTTCGTCCATTTTTCTCGATCGATCAATCCTGCTCACGAAACGTATCTTAACGTAAAAAATGACAACATATTATGAAATGGACTCATAAATCCGACAATTATTTTAATATATTTTATGCTTATACGTTATTTTTATAGATAGAATTTATTTAACTGCTCTGTTTTTTTGTTTGTTTTTTTGTTTGTTTGTCTGTTTTTAAGTTAAACATTAATTTTTTTTTTGGTTCACAAAATTTCATGAGCAGTTCGATTCCTGTCGGAAAACGCATATTTTTTTACGAAATACTTAAATAAATTGTATCTATAAAAATAACGTTTAAATTGAAAATATATTAAAATATTTGTTGGGCTTAACCCCTTTCATAATATGATTGCGTTTTTAGAAACAGTAATTCGGACTTAGCTAACCAGACGCTTCTCTGTGGCTGAATGGTTCAGCACGTCAGGTCAAATGAAAATGTCCGTATAGAAATAAAGGTTCGATTTTCCTGTCGATATATTTTCTAGTTGTTCAGGCGTAGTGATCGATTGTAAGTAATCGACATGAAACTCTAAATTATTTCGCCAAACCTGTTTGAATGAAATATGGTGCCTAAATAGGCACAATTTAAACTCCATGATCCAGCAGCTCGACAGAGCACGAACACTCTGAAATTCAAACGTAACCTCGTGAGAAGGTAAATTGAGGTAGCCGAAGACAAAAGATCTCAATAAAAATGCACAAGAAATACACAACAAACAACAATCGATCATTAGTCCTAAACAACTCAAAGAAATCCTATATAGATTCATAGAAATTACTAAAAGTTTGAAAAACAACACAGGTGGAACATAAAAAAATACTGTACAAAGGAACTATACATCTTTCAAATAATAATGACAAGTTTATAAATATCTCCAACTATGAACTAACAAACCATCAAAAATACTTACCCAACTTCGGACCTAATTGTCACCTCTATAAAAAAAAAAAACATAGTAGACTAGATAAAAAAAAACTGTAATAGAAAACATAACAAAACAAACATACAAAAAAATTCGAAGAACTGATAAATACAAAAGAATAAATCCAGGACCTACTCAAGGGCGAGGCGATGAAAGATAGGCATGACAGAGGATAAAATACGTCCAGACTTCTATCAAATCAACAAAGAACAATGGCTGAAGAACTACGAAATCACAACAATATAATTCCTAAAAAAGCGAATAAAAGTAATATCTTTGTCATATTAAATAAATCGGACTATTACTCAAAAATGTAACAAATACTCGAAAAGTCGGAATAAACTAGATTGCACAATTAAAATAAAAAATAAACAAACTTATCACAGACTATAACGTAGACTGGATAACTTGAAACTTTCAAAACTAATTGGCAACTATAAACCAGGACATATATATATGTAGAAATGTAAAAATACGCAAATCTATCTTCTCTCTCCAATCTATCATATCTCAAATCTTTACCAGCTAATCAATGTTGTTAATCAAGTAATTAAACCTTGCGTTCCAAATAAATACAGAATAAAGTCAACACACGAACTACTGCAAATTCTAATAACCAACAAATAAAAAACAATAATGAAACGTTTGCCTCACGAGAAGTCGAAAAATTATTTACCAACGTCCGAGTCAGCGAAAATATAAATATAATCATGAACAATATCTACAACAATCGAACTCTCCCTCCATTAAAAATCCGACCTAATATTTAAAAAGCTACTACTGCTGTGCACCACATAAGATTCTTTTTATGAGCACAAAAACAAAACATGCGTACAGTGCGATGGTATTTCTATGGGTCCCGTCCTTGGGTCAACATTTAGCAATTTTTACAGGACTAGTTTAGAAAATAAGGTAGCAAATACCACAAAAAACCCTCCATTTATCTAAGTCAAAGACCTATAGACGAAATACAGGAACTACAAGAATGCTTTCAAAAAACTCTATAACTAAGTTCACATATGAACTTAACAAGAACAAAAATCCCGTTCCTCAATGATAGTGTTGTGGATTCCGGGATGAAATCAGGTATCAAAATAATAACAAACGCCAAGAATGAATATTGGACATAAATGTATTAACCTAATAATACGAACTGGTAATACAGGTTAGTAGTTCCAGGAATGCGGGGTTAGTAGACAAATATATATATATATATATACATATATATATATATATAGTCTTTGATATCGACGTATCGCTGTATGACTTCTTACTGCGTCTAACGTGCTCGTTACTGTGACTCTTGCCGCTACCCTCCTCTATTACTACTTGTCCGGGTATTCACTGGTAGTAGTATATGTATACCTTGGGTGAGTTCATTTGTGTAAAAAGGGGAGACCCCTCAACAGATAGTAAGTTAATAATACATTTAATACCTCTCCTTATGAAAAACAACTAGTATAAACACGTGCACTCTCAACTATAAAAGGGAATGTCGTATTACAAAATAACTATTATACGAAATTTAATAAACTGTGCAAAATCAAATCCTTCAACAAAAAGAGATTTGCTACACTGAATTAAAAAGAATAGTAAACAAACCTTCATTAATAATGCCTTCCCTAATTACATTGCTGATGAACAAGATTAGACAACCTATTAGAAATATTAACATAAATAAAAATTAATACAATATATCATCAAATAACTCTAAACATATAAAATTAATACATCGTAATCAAATGCATTTCAACTATAAAACAGGAGGAAAAAATTCTAAAAAAACATCACCTGAACACTAATATTTCTCCCACTGATCCAAATAAAAAATGAGATTAATCATATACAATACTAAACCTAACCTAGTTGTCCAAAACAAATCTTCTCTGTCAACTAGCATCTTGAAAAAGGCCAACATTCTACATCAATGTAGATGTCCTTTAGGAGATTATATCTCTGATAAAAATGCCAATACCTACGTTGTCCTTACTACGACGATTCTAACAAAAAGGCTCACATCTCATTTGGCTGAACATAGCTCAATACATCAGCACTTAAGGGGACACACATGCTCACACTCACAGATTAGACAGATATTATTAGTTGAAAATACATGTATATTACATAAAAAAACAAGCAAGAACTTAAAATACTTGAAACCCTTTATGTAAGAGAGTTAAAGCCCAAAATAAATAAATTTAAATATAAGTATAGCAACAACGTCCTTGAATGCTTATGAAGAAAAAATATTATATAAGTATGAACAAAAACAAAAAAGTTACTCCCCTTACATTGGAAAAAAAACAAAAGAACACATTAACTTTGAACGTTGGAATGCACAACGCTGTATAAGCAGTAACAAAAACGAACAGTTGAAATGTTTTGAATTCACAGGAACACACATATATATATACTCACAGACAAATTAGGTAAGTTTTTAAATCCAGGTAATAACAAAATTTCCTACCTGATGATGGTCGTATGAAACGATTGAAAGCCGAGCTAGTAGCAAAAATAAGACCTGATAAAACCGGAATTTATAAACAAGGATCATACCATTCATTAACGGATTCGAGGTTGATTGTATTTTATTATTAAATATTGTTTGCGAGAGTGATTCTTGCCATATAATTAACTTCATTATTTGTTTTTCGTATGACTTATTTACGTTATATATATATATATATATATATATATCAGAAACACTGTTCTGCCATTCATTTACAAAAGCTAGTTAAATAGGTTACGCGTTCCTTTCCTCTGAACCTCTTACCTTCCAGTATATCCTGTTCGAGGCAAATTATTCAACTTTTCTCTTCTCATTATATGACTTGGAATTTTAATTGCCCCTTTCTGATGTAAAGTATAAGTGTTTATTTCGGATACTATTGGCTCTAAAACTAGAACCAGCTTCCTGATGCCGTAAGTATTTTCTTTATCCGAGATGAAATTGCCCATCATTCTCTGCCCCAAAGGCCAGGCTGATATTACATAACTATCCAGTACCCTTTTCTTTGTTTCTATCCAGATTTACCTGTTTCTTAATTCTTTGCTTATCTATTGGAAGGCATCTTTCGCCCTCCCAATGCGCCTTCGGATTTGGGTGCTGCACTTTTCGTCATCTATTAAATCACTCCTTAGATGTTTAAATTTTTGTATTTTCTTGATTTTGTTATCTCTAATTCGTAATTCGCAGGATTTAGATCTTTCTTTTGCTAAAAGCCATACATTCTGTCGTCTTGCAATTGATCTTTCGTCGTTTCTTCTCGCTTTCCTTTACTCTCTTCTGTTGGAGCTCCTGCAGTTTTATTTCTGTGCCTACTGTCAGCATTGTGTCGTCTGCATGCCGTTAAGACTGTGGTCCCCAAGAAGGAGTCCTTGTCAGACTTCCAATTCTCCCAGGATTGTTTCACTGCAAAATCTGAACAAGGCTCGTGGGAACACACGTCTTAATCATAATTCATTTTCATTTTCGGGTTATTTACTGAATCCCTTTTCTAACCGTAACGTTTTCCGCCTACTATAGGTTCTGGGTTATTCTAATATTCGTCCAAAACGAATCAAGCTTACCTAGCATTTCTCACAATTCTGTCCTGTGTACTTTTATCATCTGGAATTAATAACATTTTCATTAAAATAGTAAAATATTTTTTTAAAATAACAAAGTTACTTTTTAATATCTTAGAGGAAAATCTTTATCATTACCCTAACCGTATAGTTAAATTAATTAATTTACTGGCAATGTTTGTTTCAAGCGGATAAAGATAGGGTTAATGAAAACTGATATTAATTAGTCATGTAATAAATTAAATCCTTTGAATCTATCACAATTTCTTTGTTATCTTTCTGCCCATGGATCTACTAATATGCTGGAGAGATGTAACTATATTTGTCTATTTGAACAACGGAGTCTTTAATTTGTGGTACGTCAAACAGTATTAAATTATTGACAGACTTTTGTTTTTTCTATCACAAAACACATTGGGGAATTTCTTTCTTTCTTTTTTACTTTCTTTCTTTCATTCTTTTTTTTGCATTTCTTGCTTCTTTTTCTTTTTTTTGTTGTTTTCATTATTTATTTAGGTTCTTTCTAACCTTACTTTTTCTTTGTTCTTTCTTTTTTTTCCTTTTATGCTTCGTTTTCTTTTGATTTATTTTCTTTCTTTATTTATGTTCGTTCTAACCTTACGTTTCCTTTGTGCTTTCTTTCTTTTTTCTTTCGATCTTTTTTCTTTCTTTCTTTTTTTCTTTCTTTCCTTTTAATTATTTATCTTCTAATTTCTTTTTCTATTTCATTGTTTCACTTTTCTTCATTTCTCTCTCTCTTTCTGACATCTTTTTCATTTGCTCCTTTTCACTTTTCTTTCTTTCATTCTTTTCATCTATCTCGTTCTATTTATTTCGCCACTCTAATTTATTTTCTTCCTTCATTTCTCTCTCTCTCTCTCTTTCTTTCTTACATTGTATTCCTTCTCCCTTTTCGTTTTTCTTTCTTCCTATTTTTGTCTTTTTCTCTCTTTTTCCTTCCTTTTACTACTTCATCCTTTTCTTTATATTTCCGCAGGTTCTTTCATTTCTCTTCCTTCATTTAAAAGCCAATGTTTCTCAGCCATCGTAAATAATCTGTCGTCACAGACGTTTTACTCGCAACGAAATTCAGAACCTTTATTTTATTTAGCTTAAAGCTTAATTCGCTACCACTGAGCTTATTCCCGCAAGGAGGACATTTTCTTTTTGCTTTTCTCGTCCAAGACAGTAAGTAGCGATGATTAAGAATTGGGCAAAGGCTGACTTTTACTCGTTTGAATAACAACTTAACAAGAAGGTCTGCTCGATTTCTCTCGGCTTTCCGGCTGAGACAAACGAGACTGAACATGAAGCGTGCTGCTCGCAACAAACACTATTGATTAATTTCATTCGATTATAAAACATTGCAATAATGTCGCCCTCGGCCACAAGTGACTCAATGCAACAGTGTACGCCGCGGAGAAGTAGGTACACGCGAGAGCATGTGGGCTCGGGTGGAGAGATTAAACAAACTTATATATATATATATATATATATATATATATATATATATATATATATATATATATATATATATATATATTAGGGTTGATGCTTATATATATATATATATATATATATATATATATATATATATATATATATATATATATAAGGGTGTATGTGGCATCGGGTACGTTTGGTACGGGATTATGCACGCATTTACCTTGCATCGTTTACCCCGAGAAACGATATAAATACATCCAGAAACAGTTTACATGACGTTTGCATATAATTATTATTTCATCCCTAGCAAGGTAACAATTCCACTAAGATGCAAGGGTTTACTAGGAGGGAAAGAGAATGAGAAGACTTTAATGAGGAGAAAAGGAAAATAAAAGAACAGCTATCAGGAAGAACGAAGAAGACGATTGATGTTTCATTTGAATTTCTGAAGAGTCTATGTGGCAGAGTAGCAAGAACCGGATGAGAGTTAAACATGCTAGAAGTCCAAGCAAAGAAATTATTAGAATTTTACTTTGTTTCGATTTTCCTTTCCTTGTCTTTCCTGCTTCTTTATCTTCTGCGAATGTGGATAAATTGTTTCTTTATCTTCTGCGATGGATAAATTGTTTCTTTATCTTCTGCGACTGGATTAATTATTTCTTTATCTCCTTCGATGGATAAATTATTTCTTTATCTTCTGCGATGGATAAATTGTTTCTTTATCTTCTGCGTTGGATAAATTGTTTCTTTATCTTCTGCGATGGATAAATTGTTTCTTTATCTTCTGCGATGGATAAATTGTTTCTTTATCTTCTGCGTTGGATAAATTGTTTCTTTATCTTCTGCGATGGATAAATTGTTTCTTTATCTTCTGCGATGGATAAATTATTTCTTTATCTTCTGCGATGGATAAATTGTTTCTTTATCTTCTGCGATGGATAAATTGTTTCTTTATCTTCTGCGTTGGATAAATTATTTCTTTATCTTCTGCGATGGATAAATTGTTTCTTTATCTTCTGCGATGGATAAATTGTTTCTTTATCTTCTGCGACTGGAAAAATTATTTCTTTATCTCCTTCGATGGATAAATTGTTTCTTTATCTTCTGCGATGGATAAATTTTTTCTTTATATCCTGCGATGGATAAATTGTTTCTTTATCTTCTGCGGTGGATAAATTATTTCTTTATCTTCTGCGATGGATAAATTGTTTCTTTATCATCTGCGATGGATAATTTGTCCTCTGAATGTGGCACAAATGAAAATAACACTGACATCTCATTTTAACAGTTATATTTACCAGAATTACAGAAAAGATTTTCCCCAAATACTAAAGAGTAAATTTATTCAATGAAATCGCCATTGGCTCACAATCACGGCCTTGAAACGACCTCGAAATCTCCTGCATCTCTTCTTAATGTTCTCCTTGTTTAAGTTGGGGAATACATCCACAATCCTTGGCTTCTATTGGTCTTGCTTGTGTGGAATAGCGCAGAGACCTGTTGCCAGACATAGGTTCTTCCAACGGCTACCCACTTGACCCAGGTCAGCACTACCTCCTCAATGCACTAAATGTAGGACTCCGTGTTGAATTTGAGGTCCTGTGGGAAGATAAATAGTGGCATAACGTTGCCATCACCAGAGATCACCGCATCCAACTCTTTTCAAATACGCTGCACTCTCCTCAGAGAGACACCCAAACACATTGAATTTTTCGTATTAGAGATTCCGGTGCGAATGTCAAGCATTTCAACATGCCGTTTCCAAATTTCTGTCGGAGTGAATTGCATCAGCGTTCTCTTTATCGTACAAATGGTGCCCAACTGACCCTACTGTACCGTGCAGTCGACAAAATAAAAAAAAAAGCTCATGCACGAAATTTTAAATATAAAATGGCGATAATTTATCCATCAAACCCTGTATTTCTTGCTTTCACTCTTTATTTATTTTCGTTCGTTCTATCATTACTTTTCCTTTGTTCTTTCTTTCTTTTATTAATTTCTATTATTCCTTAATTTCATTACTATCTAATTCAGCATTAAAACGATGTGGCCTATTTACCAATCTATTAGTACGCTTACCTTCACGCGGCCGAGGGACCAAGGAGGAGAATTCATTTAAATAACCGGGATGAAATATACTGCCAACTACAATTTAAAAAAAAATTAATGGTAACGCCAACCGCTTTCTTCTTTCTCTCTGAAAACTCTTCTTTTATTATCCCTTCTACTTCCTAAAGTCTTCTACACCGACATCTAATACATCTTCAAATATTTAAAGGCAACCGATAACTTTACCAACTCTTCTTTGGATTTTGTCAAGAATATCGGTATACACAGCAGGAACACCAGACCAGATATGGCCGCAATATTTAATGAACGTACAAGGGTTAATAAATATGCAAGATATGTTCTGACAAGAAAAATAGTATGGCATGACAGGGAACCAATTTTCCTGGAAGCAAACGTCGTATTATGTTTGCTTTCTTTTGTTTTACGGCATATCAATTTCAATGGCTTATTTAATG
This sequence comes from Acanthosepion esculentum, assembly GCA_964036315.1. Lineage (NCBI taxonomy): Eukaryota > Metazoa > Mollusca > Cephalopoda > Sepiida > Sepiidae > Acanthosepion > Acanthosepion esculentum. Next base: position 53,629,860 of record OZ038497.1, on the reverse strand, counting down.
CCGTCAAAATTTTTATTGCTGGTAATATATTTTATTTTTCAAAAATGTATTGCTGGTCATAATTTATTTCAAATATATTGCTGGTACACTATTTACAATTATTTGGACTATTGTCCTCATCTTTGTGGCCATATTTATTACAACGTTTCGGCCGTTGTTCTCTCCGGCCTTCTTCGGGTGGTTCAGTTCGACATTCCAACCACCTGAAGAAGGCCGGAGCGTACAACGGCCGAAACGTTGTAATAAATATGGCCACAAAGATGAGGACAATAGTCTGAATAATATAAATAGTATAGTAACGCCGTTGAACAATACTGGTGTCAGACGCCTTCGAGTAACACTCGCACTAATTGTACTTGCTCGATAGTATTCGTTCAAATAGCAATCTGTATAGTGAGACGAATAGAGAAATAGTATAGTGAATAGAGTATGGAATAGCGGTCCGTATAGTAATAGAGGATAGAATGGAAATGTCGATCTGAATAGTAATAGAGGATAGACTAGATATACGATCCGTATAGACCCGCGCTACCTCCCATATATGCGTTTCTTCTAGGGTCACGTGGTCTACTTAATTCAATAATAGGATCGCCTGTGTTTTCCTCACTGGCGCTCTATGTTCAAATTCAAGTGTCGGCAGCAACACTTTATTCCTATATAACTCACACTAATATTTTCTTTAACTATTAAATGAGCATGTTTTTCTTTGCATTTAAAGTAGGTACCTCCACAGAGAATCGCGAAACCTAATGTTTAAATTATTTAAAAAAATATATAAAATCAAAATATTTTAGGTCTATTTCAAACAGCAATTATATTCATTGGATTCGATTTTCATTTTTTTTATTTCAGTAACATTAACAAATTCTTCCATTTTTGAGATATTTGTAAACACAAGATAGATCTCGGTTTTTAAAATCTTCCATAAATATAATATATTTGTTCGAAGCTTGAGGAATATTAGCTGATTTAAAGTAGAAGTAATTATTTACTTTACGTTTAAATTATCTCAGAAATGCATTTTATAATGCGAGTGTAGCTGTGTTTTAAACCCGAGACCAGCTCATTTGATATATTGACAGCCTGATTCCATGTCTGATTTTGCTGTACAGAGATTTTATCTGTAAAATATAATTTAAGAAAATGATGTAAGCGCGTTTTTTATATCATTCTTGACGAATCAGTAATCTTAAAAATTTAAGAAAATGTTCTCCGTAATCTAATGTTTTATTAAATTTTAGAAATGTTGTCTTTAAATTTGCTATAGTCATTGTTCTTATTTTCTGATAATTTCCTATATGGCCGACCGTACTTACAAACACCGGCACGTTTATGCACAAACAAAAAAAATCAAAATTCTTTTAAAACTATTGTAGTGTAATGATTTGTATTAAGCTTTTACTTTATGATTAGTTAATATAGTTTTCACATGATAACAATATTATCAAAACACCTGAAATTAATACAGAATTTTGGAAGATTTTAAACTTAATAAATAATTCTAATTCAAATGAAAAGAAACCTGAAAACAATTCTTTTAAAAATTCATTATTCATTGAAATTGTTTTTTTTCTTCAGACAATAGTGTCCTTAATATATTTTATCTATAAATGCAATTAAAAGCATGCCTAATTAAATATAAATGATAGTTTTATTGCTATATTTTTATTTTTCGATTCAGAGCAGATTATCGATAAATGGCGTTTCTCTCTGACAAAAATAAATTGATGATTTAATTCCTCCAATGAGTTCTGTTTTAACTAATATAAATACGAATTTTCTGAAATTTTAATTTCTCGAAATTTCATAAAATTAAGTAAGTTGGTGTAACAAATGTAAAAAAAACAATTCCCAAGATTTAAAACCATCAAATTTCATTTCACTCATTTGTAAATATATCCTGAAAGTTTCATTGTAATCAAACAATCATTTTTGATTTTATCAGGAATTTTAAAAACTACCTTTTACCACAGAAAAGACGCTATATTTCCCATAGTAATCTTTAGTCATCTGCAGACGCAAGATAAAAAAGATTTTTAATCAAAATGTCGAATGTTTTATAAAGGATTAAAAAAATAATAAAATAATAATAATAATCCCTCTTAATAAAACACAAACATTTGTTTACATCAAGTTTGGGACATTTTTCATCTTTGTGTGCATTTTTTTAGGGAAAAGTTGTCAGTTATGTGAAATGCGTGATTCACGCTTAGTCGTTCATGTATCTTTCGATACATGACTGACGTGGAAGATTTTTTCCCGCAGTAGGTTGCCATTTCTTTCTGCGGTCGACCAGTGGCTATCCAAGGCTATAGAACCAGGTCTGTCCTGCTTGTTACCCATAGCTGGTGGGAGAAGAAGAGGATTAATAACTTTCCTAAGGGTATTAGCACTTAATTGAATGTAATGGATTCGACTGGAATTCGAATTCTGCTCTCAAATTAGGTACCTATTTTAAAGTGACCTAACCCAATCATGACCATTTTTCACGGGGAATATCTTATGCTGGAGGAAGAATACAAAAGATAATGTTTGAAAACGGATGTTGTTTTTGGATTCTCTGTCATAAAATTATTCAAAATTAGTTGAAAGCTACTATGTAACACTTCAAGCAAAAGATTTTGTAGGCCTAAGTTTTAAGCAGATTGACTCTGCAGTTGCCAGAAAGGGAACCATACGAACAGATGTCAAAATCAGAAACAAATACAACGGTCTAGATATCTGCGAAGTGTTTTAAAAGTCGATGGAAAATGTGAAATCAAAATCTGAACGTGCATTGAAAGACGCCTTCTAAAACTTAAACCAAGTATTAAAAAAATCTATAGAAAAAATAAAAGATCACAGAAATTATGTGTGTCAATCAATCCTCCTATATGTCAGGGAATAGTAAAAATACAAAAATAATTACAGATGAAGAAGAGACTTGAGTTAACACATGGTATTTTTCAGGAGGATGACAACGTATTGGACGGGACGTGTAAGTAACGAAGATATTTTCCATAAAATGGAAACAAATCGGTAATTTACGAGATCTGAGTTAAAAAAAAAAAAGGTATCAGGAATGGTGTTATAGAAAGTAAACTACAACACATATCAATCCGGCATTTAATCTCCTTCGAAATAGTCCTCTAATGAAACCATGCACTTTATCCAGCGTCGTTTCCATTCATGGAAGCATACCTGGAACTTCGTTTTTGGGTGGATACAGCTGCAGAGTACCATTGTATTGGATTTCCCAGATGTTTTGAATGCTTGTTCCTTTCAAGTAGCATTTGAATTTTAATATCGGTAAAAGTTTCAAGTGGAGAGCCCTGAGAAATTGTTGTTGGACATTGGGAATATGCTGCACACGCCATTGTCACTGATGAAAGCTCTGTGTTGTAATGAGAAGACAACACTCCGCACACTTTCCTTCCGAGCACTGCTATGAACAACGGAAGTGAGTCTGAACTGAATTACAGCTCTATGTACCATTCCCTGATATTTCTACAATCTTACGCAAACGCAGAATGCGATTTGCAGGACACTGCTGGCGAGAAAAACAAGAATACATGATCTACTCTTCTGGACATCTAGTCATAGTGGATGACAACTTGTTTGCTCAGCAACAACCTACATTGATTAACTATGCCATGACACAGAATGCCACCCTACTGACCTTCTAAACTTGATTAAGGACAAATAAATGTTAGAGGCAAGTGGTTGTCTAATTGTTATAAAATATTTTGTTTTGATTTCACTTGCTACTATTATTTAATGCAATCCTGTGGGAATTTTGTACTATTTTCATTTCTCTTTATGTTCATATATGTTGTTAGCTTGATTTTTATATACAGTAACCATTAATGTTATAGATAAAAAATGTTTTCAGAGTTTGTGTAATATACTTATAGATTCCTTTTAAGAATACACGATTAAACGCCCTTTTTCCTGAATATGCTATCCTGAAATGGGATGTGTATGATATACCCGTGCATCTTTGATATCGTCAATACGGTATATACATAGTATATATAAAATTATTATGCATTATATTCGCTTATATTTTGTAGAATCATATGCTGCGTATATCCTAATAAATATAACAGAATATTTGTGTGTCGAAATTTAATCATATATATATATATATATATATATATATATATATATATATATCCAAGAGGATAAAATCCAGGCAAAGCTTTATGTACAAGACAGAGCAAAAATATAATATAAAAGGCTCAGACACTAATATTCCATGGTTATAATTTATTACAGTGTGAACGTAATCACGATCCAATTCGTCAGACCTACAAATTTAAAAAGAAAACAGAAAATATTTTCTGCTTTCTTTTTTAAATTTGTAGGTCTCATGAATTGGATCGTGATTACGATTCCAATGTAATTAATTGTAGCATGGAATTTTAGTGTTTGAGCCTTTTATCTATCTATCTATCTATCTATCTATATATATATATATATATATATATATATATATATATATATATATATATATAATAGTTTTTGTTTTTAAAAATATGATTCCTTCGTTACATAAGAGTTCTCATGTTTCAAAAGCGAGAGCCGAGACCCCTAACATAATTTTTGAAGTTATGTTGAGTTTAGGTGCCTGGACCCGCTTCCTCGTCAAGCGAGAATTTGGGAATAAGCTATCTTTTGGTTAGCGCATGTTTATAAGTGCGGTCTCTTGGAACATTGGTTGCTATGGAAACGGCTAGTGTCGGCCATTTTGTTTAGGTGCTTCAAAGAGCTAAGAATTATTTACCTAACGTGTTCTTTCCTATTTTTCTGCATACGTGCATATATATATACATATATACATATATGTATATATATATATACATATATGTATATATATATATACATATATATATATATATATATATATATATATATATATATATATATATATATATATATATATATATATATATATGTATGCATGTATGCAATCGCTTGTCTGTACTATCTCTGTGTATTACGTAAATATTTGATATAAAATAAGCAAATCCTATCATTTTATTTCGCAGTATGTGTTTTATATCATGTCCAACCTATCATTTCTTACTAGATGGAATTAATTAATTCGCAAAATCAGCTGAACTTTTTTGCAATATATTTAAATCTACTGGTAGCTTCATTAATTTTAACATGCTTAAATACGCTAACATCTTTACGATGACCAGGGCGCCGTGGTCAAATGCCATGAGATATTGAGGTTTTTTTTTCGCATGAATTCCTTTAATAAAAGAAAAGACTTTGCGTCTGAGTTAGAGAGGGATTGTTAACCTTTTCTTTTCTGCTCGGATGTAAATATTGGGGGTGGCAATATAATCGGAATTTTGAAGTGATGAAATCAGGGAGGTGGATTTCAACAAAATGCAAATCTGAAGTAGGGGGCGAACAAATATCCGATTAAATGCACTGAGAAAAGAAAATAGCAGCTGCTTTTATTTATTTACTTTCCGATTAGCCAACGGAGTTTGGGAATAGTTTTGAGAGGGGTGCGTTGTGGAAAATGATAAAAATGCCGTCGCACATCATAAGAATTACCCCCACCCCCGCGGCAGAACACGTGGCTTGTTGCTCGGAACGGGGAACAAGCGGGTCTTGTCGAGTGCGGATGTCGATATCGACAGCAGAGAAAAAGCAGAGAAATCGTAGAAGAAAATAAAGACTGTGTGTGTGTGTGTGTGTGTGTGTGTGTGTGTGTGTGTGAGAGAGAGAGAGAGAGAGAGAGAGAGAGACGAAGAATGTGTAATTGTTGAGTCTTGACTCAATGTTGAATCTCGCCTATTGCATGGAATAATAATGCAACACAAAATGTACTTAGAACAAGAATGTATTATAACAAGAAAGTGTACACAATAAGTACATATAGTATTTCTGTATATTTCTGGGAAGACGTTCCTGGAGAATGTGTTGACTAGTCGCAGTCGATCAGAGTCTCTAGTTGGATCTCGTGATTCCCTCTTCTCTCGTCTTCCGGTACCAACCATTATTTATATAGTTGGTAGTCACCTATGCAGATTAGGTGGATCCCACCACAACAGTAATCAAAAAAGAAAGAGACAATATGCGGAAGAGTAGAGAAGAAACTAAGGTAGAGATAGAAGAAAAAAGAAACACTGAAAGAGGAACGATTGACGAATCAAAAGAAAGAATATGGGTTAGTTGCAGGTGAAAGTAATCATCATGAAGTGCCAAAAAAATCATATTTCTCATTGAAAGACCTGATAAAATATTGAAAAATATTAGAGTGTATGCATAAATATATGTCGAAGCACCCAATGAACAACGATGCCAATCGTAAATAGGCAGGTAGGCATTAATTTTCACCAGTTAATGAACACGGATATCCAATAAAACTTGTATAACGGATTGTAACTCGTTTCTGGACCAACCCGTGTGCCAGGATGGCTAAACAATCCCTCTTGTATCCGCCTACTCAGGCAAATTTATGTTTAAATATTTTCACAGGGATACCTCGTTTAGATGCTACGATCTATCATCTCTTAAGTCAATATCCTCAATGCCAACGTGTGTCAATAAATATGGTTCTGCGATAGATGAATATTTACTAAAAACATCAAGCAATGTGCCTAGATTTACATCCAAGACACGCTTTATTAATAAAGAACGCTAATTCTGAATTTCATTTGAATGTTCATACACCTTCAAATAAAATTCAGAATTAATCCATTTATATTAAGACCTACCAGCCATCTTTCTGTAAGCACACGGTGTGGTTGAGATGCTTAATGGTAATTCGCCTGTAACTATTATATTACAGCAATAACAACAGTCATGTTAAAAGAACATCCATAGAAAAACGAAGGGTAACATTATAGATTCGTTTTTACGGCTTAACAACCCATTGCAGATTGTTTGAAGCCAGAAATACACTTAGATTGTAAGAATGTGATTGTTCGTTTTTTTTTTTTGAGACAGTATTGGTTATTATATAAATCATGGACACATAGGTAGGAGGATAAGAACTGTTTCATGCCTTTCCCAAGGGTATTTGCGCGTAAGTGAATATAACGGATTCAAAGGGAATTGGTAACTCGACCCTCCGATTATTAATTCCACCTGCACATCCAATTTTACAGCACATGATTTCCCAAATCGGTCATTCATTAACACGCGCGACATTTCTTAACTTCGGTGATGGTACGGGGACCGGTGTCTCAACGTGATATGACCACTAGCCCCTACAAAAATATAAATTACTGTCATTTGGTAATACCGAAATATAGCGATTATAAACAGCTAGAACGTTTTATAGGTCCTCTATCATCACAGCAAAAATAGCACAACACTTTTGTCTATATTATATATGGCAACTAGAAAAAAAACAAAA
>OZ038497.1:53484997-53617497 GCA_964036315.1 Acanthosepion esculentum | reverse complement strand
ATGAAATCGATCATAAACGAAAATGACATGTTCATCATTAAATAATCATAGCTAAGGATCGGAAGCTCATGAAAGATTGAAATAAAGTTAAAATATATATAGCCGCTAGTAATTTGGCTAGCATCTAATACAGTAACCGGCGTGCACGCGCGCTTGCTGCATATTGCACCTTCTGGGTGAGTGCGAAGCCTTTTTTTCAACTTCCTGATTTTTTTTTCTCAGTAATATTTGCTTCTTTACGGTGTCTCTTTCTCTGTCTTCCACGTGTTCTTCTGTTTATTTTCGTGTCTTCTCACTGGATTTATTCAGCCTACACGGCGATCACTCCCCTCCCATCGCCGAGTCATGAAAAACCGGGATGATTATTCTCCACTCTCTCCTCTTTAAGTGACACCAATCCGCGAAACCCTTAACGATTGACCATCGTAGCTTTTGATCCGAATGTTTAAGCTCTGGGTTTTTGCAACGTTTCAAATCATTACTATAAAATGTTCGTTCTCTAGTTCTATATTTCTCCCTCTTTCAATTTTCTATTATTATTATTATTGTTTTATGTCCTTTTATTTCAGGTGCATGCTTATTTCTTTCCGGGTCCCAACCAGAGGCCTAAGATCAAAAATAGCATTGTGATATTTTACACTAATCATTATTTAAAAAAAAAAACCTAAAACCCTCAAAAACAAAAAATCTAAGTCAAAACACATTTTACATAGATAAAGCCCTTCATAAGGGGTGAATATAACAGCGAGTACAAGTTTTTTCTATTTCTTTAAGGCTTGTGCTACTTGGGATGCCTTCAATGTGTCTATCAGAACCTTTTTTCCAATCAAACAGAGGCCTCCAAATACAACTGGAATTATTGATGACCACAAGTACCATATTTTTTAGATTTCGATTTCAAAGTTCTTGTACTTTAATATATGTCTATATTTCTGAGATGAGGTATTATGTACATTATTTACATTATACGGACTATAGTCCTCATCTTTGTCGTCATATTTATTACAACGTTTCGGCTGTTGTACGCTCCGGCCTTCTTCAGGTGGTTGAAATGTCGAACTGAATCCTTTATTTTGCTCACAGGCGTAGACTGTTCTAGTTCCACGTGCCATGTTTAATGAATGTCAGTTATCAGTTATCGCTTGTTAATTTTTCCCTCTGAAAGTTCTCCACTGCCTTAACCGGGTATTGAACTCACACTCTTTGGGTCCTGTCACTGGATCTAACCAACGCCTTTATCCTCAAGGACACGTAGCACAGTGGATAAAGGCTTTGGTTAGATCCAGTGTAAAACTGTTCTTTGCCTTCAACCGGGTCTGGCCGTGTTCATAGCAATTTCTTTTTTTCCTTTCCGTAAAAGTTGCATATTTTTCAATGCATTTGACGTATTATGGTTTATATGCACTTCTTAAAATTCCCATTGACTTTGTTAGTTTCCTTTATTACTGGTTAAAGTCTTTGACACATATCATCATCTAATCTTCTTTAGTTTCCAGGTTTCTTTGAAGACCGATTAACATGGTTTTGTACGACAATTCAAGTTGAACTAATCGACTGCCTCCTTCAGATCTAGGGTCATACAGCCGATGCATACGGTGGCAAGTGAGAAGCTTTCTCGTATTGGTGTCCATTCATTTAATGTCAGCTATGTTCCAGTTAAGCACGTTGAAACTGTATTGTACGATAGAGACAGCCAATGTATCGTCTACCCATTTTCACTTACTAGGCTTGAAAAAAAAAAGGGAACGGTTTTCAGTCACTTTCCAAAAGTGTCGCACACAGACTGATAACATCAAGAACTCAACTTCGTGAAAAACTGACCTTGATGAAATACGAAACCGGATCTCATGGTCAGAAACCGAATGTTCATTACCCTCAGCCAGGTGCTCAAATTACAGGAGTGTATGGGAGGAATCTGGATATTTTAATAAGACTTTTATTTACACAAGAAACTCATAACAATTACAACTTTTAATATGAAATTATTAATTCATGTTCTTGAGGCCGACAAAAAGATCTGCAGGGACTCCTATAAAAATTTAGTGAAGAAAGACCGAAGAAATGACTAAACATCCGTTGTACAGCAAAGTAATAAAGGAAAAGTCTAACCATAAATTGTAAGAAGACAGAAATTTAGTTATATGGGAAATGTGAAACAAAGTTGCATAGGAAATTGTGAAAGAATATTTTCTAATCCTAAGCAACGCATTAAGAAATAATGTAATTTTGTTAGAAACAAAGAAAAGAGATATGAACTGCTGTGTAATATCAGTCATCCTATATGGTAGAGAATGCTGGATAATTTCTTCACAGCTCAAGAAATATGGTTCCACAGAAGATACTGAGAATACAATAGACGGAACCTACGAGCACTGAGGAAATTTTAAGAAAAATGGAAACAAAATATACGTTTGAACTTACAAACAGAAACAGACTCACTTCTTTTACATTGAGAAGAGCTTTTTGGAGACTTCGTGTCATATTCTCTCTTATTAATCCTTCCTATCTACAAAGGCATTCCTTGTAACCAAAATCAAGAATTAAAGCCTTCAATGCATTCAAATGTTCGTCTAACACTTCATTAATAACTTGAACTACATTTTTTCATATCAAAAGTTGGGGTCACTATACTATCTAGGATGTCCCAAAGAATATATTCCCTTTTTGACTTCCTATAAATTCTTTTTTTTTTCAGATCCAGGGCACCCTAACAATGGCGGGAAAATTTGTCATAAAACGTTAATGGAAGAAGTGGAAAGACAATTTAGAATAGAATTTCATTGTGCTCGCATGAGGTTTAAATTTGAAGAAACAGTTCACGAATGTTCATAAAGAACATTCAGGAAGATCATGATCATCTCTCAGCCTCGATAAAGAAGACTTACTGAGAAATATGCTCGTATCTCCATAGAAAACTGTACTACAAATAGCCAGCCCGAGGTTGAATAATTCATAGCATACATTTCATTCAATTAAATATTAAAATGGAACCGTGGTTCTACTTTGAAAGACAATAAATATTAAGATTTCTTAATTTAAAAATTAAACTTGCTTCCAAGTCAATAAATAATGCATTTATAGTCATTTAAAGAGTGAGTACGTTTTTGGGACGCCATATATATGCGGGGTGTAACAGCAAAATTGTCCAAATAGTGTAAAAGCATGGGACATTTGTCTATCCAACAAGATGCTTAATATATTAAAAAATACTAAACTGAGTATCTTTTTTCCAGGTTTTCAGATAAGAGGTTTAACCATCTCGACACCATTTGTCATAAGTATCACTGAAAAATCCGTTGAGTTATTCAGCTAAAAATAGAACAGTTTAAAATTGTTTTGTGTCATCGCCATTTTCTTCTCAAATGATCAACAGTGAGAGTAAAAAGATCATTTAGGTCATAAGTATGAAACCAACATTCATATTCTGGTCTCCCTCTTTAATGTTCATTCAAGAACCATCAAGATAACAGTGAATAAGTTTAAAAAAAAGAGGGAACAGTACAGATGAAAAATGGATCAGGAAGTCACGACAGCAAGAGGGATCATCATTTCAACTTAGAGATAAATACATTATTTATGATGAAAGTAGAGTCCAATAGTTTTATAAAAACCACGGAGAATTCCAGTAAGATATCTTTAATCATTAAGATACAACGGTTGAAATGTTAATCTAATATTCGGACTATTTTTCTGTTACGCTATTTGGACAATTTTGCATTTATATATATATATATATATATATATATTTAATTATTTATTATAATTTTATCATATAGACAAAATGAAACTTGGTTTCAGTGCATTTCAACTGCACATCTACGGGTAAGGGTCGAAAATGGTTATGAACAATCTTGTTTGGAGGCAAGCCGGATGTAGAACGTCACTTCCTTTTTTCCATTTTTTTGAGAAAAAAATGTACATACAAAATATATATAAAGTATCTGAGTGAAACAATAGTGGTTGTTGATAGCAGTTTGGTGATGGGTGGGCCGGGTGGTTAATGTTGATTGGTGTGTGGACATTTTTTCGCTAATAAATATCGGTCAAAGTTTAGGCACGTCAACTCACAAGCGTCCTAAGTTTGAGAGGTAGCGGAGGGAAGATAGCGATAGGGGATAATATTACATTTGAGTAGGTAAAAAATTGTCGAGTTAGTTTTAGTAATAATTGGGAATTAACGCTGCGAACGTTGGAATTTATATATTACTTTCGTTCTCATCGCATCGGATATATATATATATATATATCATATATATATATATATATATATATATATATATATATATATATGTGTGTGTGTGTGTGTGTGTGTGTGTGTGTGTGTGTGCAAGCCAATCCCTGTTGCAGACACCAGTTCAGACATATCTGTATTTGTTCAATAACCACAGAATCCACCTTTTGTTTATACTGCAACTTTGCTGGGCCGACCTTACTTACAATTTCTGGGGGAGAACGCGTTATCAAGTGTGATGAACAGTCTGAACAAGGCCAGCACGCTCAAACTATCGGTCACAATGACTTGTGATGACTTGCTAGCACACCCATCAAACGGCCCTGATAAATTAGGTCGCTTAGTGACCTACTTTGTTAGGGTCGTTCGACATGTTTCTTGTGAGGCCCACTTCACTTAGCCGGTAATCAAGACAATAACTCTCTCAAACAATTTCAGTGACATTCTTCAGATGTTGTCATTTAACTGATATCTATACATCGTCATACATATTTTTTTTGAATTTTCTTTATTTCTCACGTCAGTGTGTGTCATTTGCGTCACGGAACACAGAAGATTTTTAAATTTATAGAAGTATATGATATATAAATTTAATATATAAAAACAAAACCGGGTAAATGAATGTCAGAATTTTAAAAAATAAATTGCGTCTTTCACGGTAAAATTACGTCGAATTTCATACAGCATTTCACCATTCTTAATAGAATTACTACCCTTACGTTGTGGGATATTTTAAAGCAGTAGTCTAAAAACGGTAAGAAACTGAATGAAAAGACTAAGTTTGTCCTCCTACATATAGTGGACCCTAAAAACGTAAAGTTTAAATGAAAAATTAAGTGTCCCTCAGCATTTTCTTTATGTTTTATTATAACAAAGGTTAGATTAAAATTTCGTCACTTCCCTCTGCATATAAAGGTCTGTATAATTAGAAACATTGGGACGAAAAATGTTAGCTAGGATTTTATCAATGCCGTCATTTATTTCCAGCCATTTAGTTTTATGCAGATTTTAAACATTCGTGTCTGCTTCCTTCTGTAGAATTTAATCGAGATCTATTATTGAATAGCTAACCACCGGGACCAACCTTGTAGGTCTTCGCGAAGACTATCTTTCTTTGAATCATGTGGACTGGCGCGACAGAATCACAAACCAATCACTGTACCAAATGAGATGAAGACTTTTAACAGCAGCAACATCTAAAATGGATACCACATGTAATTCGAAGAAAAATAATACCATAATCAACATACTGAGGTTCCAGACTTCAAACAAAATGTTAGAAAGGTCCTAGGAACCTACGTCGAATTTCATACAGCATTTCACCATTCTTAATAAAATTACTACCCTTAAATTGTGGGATATTTAAAAGCAGTACTACCCACCCCGCAATACCAGAAAGAGCTACTGAGATTAAGAAACCTATCTTATAGCGTTTTAAGAAAATTATTTCACTCGATACTTAGTCAATGAATGCTAAATGCATTCTTATAAGGAAATAGCTAATATTTCAATAGCCCTTACCAATTTAAGAAATCGCTAATCCTTCATCCCGCCAGAAGTCTCGTTCGGGCCATTTTCCAATGTCAATATTTATCTCTTCGATTTCATGTCATCTATCACTCATAAACAGATTTCTTTTCACCTTTGATTTCTGGGTGGCGTCCGTTGGAACAAAGCCAGATCAAGGATTTACTTTGGTTTCACTTGAAACCAAACTGATTAGTGTACACGTGATCAGTCAAGAGTTTGTGAAAATTCGTATTTTGGTTCATATAACCTGCCAAATATACAGCTTTTTTATTTTGAGCAGAGAATTTGTCCTCATATTTCGTCCATGTTGTTCAAATAAATGTATTCAGTACGTTTCACGGTCTGTACTTTGTAATTCTGCGTGTGTTACTTTTTAGAAATAAATGGATTAATATGCAACATATTCCAACATTATCTCTGATAATTTTATATATGTCATATTCAGTGTTTACAGGTGTTCGACTAGACATCACTGTTTTTTACACAGTATATTTCGTCAGGAAACGGTCGCACCATATCTGGCTTCCACTCCTTTATTAAGACACTCATTAAAGCCAGGATTGTAGACGATAATCTACTATTTCAAAAACAGAGTCACCTACTCAAACACCTGTATCGTAATGAGAAATTTGATTTTTTATATACTAATGTTCACTCAATACAAGGTACAAGAGTTACTCAAGGTATATGGTTACTGAGATGTGTTATATGAGCATAAGAAAGGGCAAAAAGTTAAGTTCATGATTCTATGCAAGAAAGAGATGGTTAACTCTAGTCATGAAGAGGTCAAGATTCTAGTGATAGTGGAAAAAATCCTGCCGGAGTCTCTTCCACAAAGCCGTAGTTCTTGGAAACAGGCAGGAACTTACTCCTTACAAATGGAATACGACATATACATAATGCTCACACTCAGTTAAGCTGAAAAATCAAATCATCCTTGATAATGGCTAAAGTTATAGCCGAAAGCGCTCGGAAAAATAAAACATTTGGATAGTTCTTACACACCCTTTGTCCAGCAAAGAAAGCTCTTGTTCGTACACAAGAAAAATTAAATAAAAAACTTAACCGTAGTACCTTGTCTGTCATTTTTAATTAATCTTGCATAAAAGAAGTATTGCTGCCTAATTATATATATATATATATATATGTGTGTGTGTGTGTGTTTGAAAAGTAACTCCCTATTATTATATGTGTGTGTGTGTGTTTGTGTGTGTTTGAAAAGTAACTCCCTATTATATATTTGAATGGCCAGTCAGGTGTCCTGACTTAAGACACTGTGACTTTTCCCTTTGCATGTCAACTATATGAAACTTTAGAACATGTAGGGAGAAATACAAGATGTAACGTCTTCCATCAGACCGGGTTCTGTAGTCTTGCAGGCTAACTGGTTTACCGTGAAAGAAATGGCAACCAACTGCAGGAAAAATCTGCCTCGTCAGTCATGTATCGAAAGATACATGATAGCCTAAGAGTGTATTACGCATAGCACATAACTGACTGAATGTCTTCCATACCACAAGAGTTCTTTGCGAAATCACCTGACACGATTCATGGATGGCTCGAGAAGCTGGTAGCTAAATCTTGTGCCCATATCAAATTTTAAATAAAACCTTATGCTAAACGCTTTTCTTTTCTTATCCATTTCTTGGAGGAAATTTTATAGTTAATAAATTATTAGTATTTTAAAATGGGGAGTTACCTTACTATCACACTATATATATATATATATATATATATATGTGTGTGTGTGTGTGTGTGTGTGTGTGTGTGTGTGTGTGTGTGTGTGTGTGTGTGTGTGTGTGTGTTCCCGGAAATCTGGTTGAGCTGAGGAAAAAGGTGTTTTAAAAAACAGCGGCTCCTACTGCAATCAAGCATTACTTTTCAAGTCAAATTGAATTGAGTTCTATGAGCTGCTGGCGTATTTCGTATAGAGAAAGACGTTAAAATTCCTTTCCTTCCCTGCCGGCCTAGAGGTAAGAGATCTGACTGATGTCAATTCGGACGTCTAGCCGCACTGAAGAGCTGTGATACAGCGAAACAGTCTGTCTGTGGATCACTATATACATTTAGATAGATAGATAGATATTATTTTGAGTGTAGAAATAATAAGAATAATAACAATGCTTAGAGAATAGTAATTAATCAAATGAGTTTCGATATGAACACGATCTTTATACTATTGCTTCTGTTTTATTTTCATTTCCTTCACTTCAGCTGCGTTACATTCTTTCTTTTCTTCACGTTGATTACCCGTTCAGCCCTTTTTTCTCAACACAAGCGATACTTGTACAAATACTTGTATTTTAATACTTTTTGGATTTGTGATCAATTTTTCAATACAAATCGAAGACAAACCTACTGTCGAAACATTCTTAAGCACTGTGCTTTTGCTTTCTATTTATTTTCGTAAATCTCGTTCTTCTCGTATTGTAAAAAATTGGAATATTTATATCAATTATTTTGTTTGTTAATAATAATAATAAAAATAATATTAGTTGTACCTTTTTAAAATAATGTTCATCTGCAGAAGACCCAAGAGCAACTCGAGGTAGAGGGTTACAGATTAAGGGTTACATTTTATGAGTATTTGATGGCTAGTTAACGGTTAACTTGACTTGAACAAGTTAAGACTATCGTGAGCGGAGAAGCATCGTCTTGGGTGTCGCTTCCACAAAGTCGTTCTACGTGAGAAGATATTGGTCGAGATATGGAATATTAAGGGGTGATTCGCTACAATTTAGGTGTTATGGTAGGTCTTAGTCTTGGGTATAACTGGTGAAACTAAAGAATGTAGTTATTCTAAACATTTTCCATGGGAATAGTCAGGGAATAACCAGAGACATGTAACGTTTCAGCTGTGTGGAAAGTGCCTGTAGGGCGGAAAATAATGCATTATACACAATGCTGCGTATAGTTCTCTTGGCAGCAGTACTCCATTTTCGGCCTGATCTGGCTCTTGTCAAGAAAAACGAAAGCAGGAGGAGTTAGTGAACTTACTGGAGCGGGACTGATAACCGACCTTTTTTCAGGATCTTTAGCGATTTGAGTTCTGAGTTGTAATGAAGTTCCAACAGGTGGTAAAAACCTGGATTCTCCCTTAGAGAACGCCCGTTCATCGTGATAAGCGAAAACTTGGGGTTCGATCGGTGACGATATAAAGTCATTAAAAGGAGAAATATAAAGCATAATTAACACAAACAATATATATATATATATATATATATATATATATATATATATATATATATATATATATTCCTAAAGAGCCAGGCAAACCTACCTAGGTTTCATGTAAACGGATCGTCAGGGTAATGCCGGCATTACACTGACGATCCGTTTAGGTGAAGTCTAGGTAGGTTTCCCTGGCTCTTTAGGATTTCCTTAGGTTTCGCTCTACTTAGTGTATTGAGAACTTTACGTAGTTGACTTTTTACTCGTTTTTTTTTCTTTGGACTTGGAACTTGAACTCTGGACGATTGTTTTCGCCTTGTTTTAATTTTCTTGGTTCTTTCTTTGTTTAGTACCCATTTTTTCCTGGGGTACCGATTTGTTCTACTGCAAGTTGAGCTATCCGAGGTCCGAGGTTTTTCCAAGTGAGTACCACTATATATATATATATATATATATATATATATATATAGAGAGAGAGAGAGAGAGAGAGAGAGAGAGAGAGTACAGCCCAAAAAATTGTACACATTTCAAGAAAGTAAAAATTAGTTTTAGCAAATTGAGATAACACTTCACTCCAGAACATTTTCTCGACAAATGGCATTACATTGGCAGGCCTTAGACAAGAAATTGAAACTGCATGTGCAGCTATCGCACTGGACACTTTGGACAACCTTGCCCAAGCAGTAGGCCACCGAAATAATAAATATCTGTAAACTAAAGCAGAGAATGGTGAATATGTTTAAAAAGACGGAAAAGTAGAGAGGAAAACTGGATTAGTATGTCAAAGCAACAAGAGGTATCATCATTTCATCTTAAAGCTAAATACATTCTTATTCTACAAAGCAGTGTCCAATAGGGCTATATAAATCTCGGTGTATTCCGGTAAGATATCTTTAATCATTTCTAATAACAACGGTTCAAAGCTTGATCTAACAATTGAACAATTTTGGTATTGCACCAGATATATATATATATATATATATATATATATATATATATATATATATATATGTGTATAAAAGTGAACATAGAAGTCAACACTTAGAGGCGACAGTCTGTTTCATGCTAGATGCAATCATCAGGCCTGACGATTGCATCTAGCATGAAACAGACTGTCGCCTCTAAATTAAAATTATTGGTGGAATTTGTCTATTTCTTAATATATATATATATATATGTATGTATGTATGTGTGGGTGTGTGTGTGTGTATGTGTGTGTGTGTATATATATATATATATATATATATATATATATATATATATATATATATGGCGCTCTGCGTAAACATGAATTTTCTTAATTTCATTGTTTCAACGCAATAAACATATCGAGTGTATGAAGCCTTACAAAAGCGGTAAAGGTTAAAATTAAAGGCAAAAGAGAAACATCTAAAACAGCAGAGTTTTCAAAATTACAGTGCTGGATATTGGAAAGTCAAAAGCAGTTATTAAACTGTAAAGAAGGAAGATACTCTACGAATTTGATGCAGGTCTGTTGAAGACCAATTCTTATATAAAGGTAGAAATCAAAAGCAAGTCACATGTTCGTGTTTGGCGATATTAACGCCCATCATACCAAGTGGCTTAAAAACGCTACTACTGAACCTGCAGGCATTTAAAACCTTAATTTTTCAATTTCTCAATCCCTCGCGCAGATAGTCGTTTTCCCCACACGTTTCCCCTACAACCGCGACGGTTAAGGCTTCTCTTCTCGATCTATGTTTTACCTCCATCCCCGGGTCCTGTAGCGCCACGCACCGTCTTGGCAATTCTGATCATTCTGCAGGGTCTATCAACATCTCCTTCAACTCCACCACCTGCAAAGAACCTCCTACCACTAGAAACTTGTTCTGCTATCAACGAGCAGACTGGGACTCGTTCCGGGGTTTCCTTTTCAAAGAATACAGAGTTGGGTGGGGGGCGACGGTCAATTCCCCCTACCACCAACAATGGGCTTGGGGTACTTGCTTTCAATAAAATGAAAGACAACGGGAAGAAAGATACGGCCAAACAATTTCCACGCTAGTCTATTTTATCTAGAAAATCCTAGGTAGATTAGTATAATTAACGTACATACAAAATAACAGATGCCTAATACAAATGATATAAACTTTCTTTGAAATCACTTCCTTCCATGCAAGACAATAAAACCCACTAAGATGCAAGGAGTTACTGACTGTGAAAAAAATATGAGAAAAAGTAAAAGAAATATTATGAAGGGACAAGAAAATAAAGTAATAGAAATTAAGAAACAGGAGATAACGATTGACATTGCTTTTAAATTTTTGAAGCTCAAAGTTGACTGGAAAGCAAGAAGCCGGAAAAGAGTTAAACAAGAGTGAAGTGTAAGAGAAAAAATTCTTAACATAGAACTTACAGTTACCGGACCACGAAAAGGTTTCTGTCCATGCCTCTCCTCAAAAAAAGGGAAAATTACGAGATTTTCGATGGAAAATAATTAGGTCTTCAACTTCAAGCCCCCATTTAACAGATGACTTTTTCTTATATCCTAACATTTTTTTCAATTTACCCATTTTGTAAGCATTAATGGTGAAAACTGCTAAATAGAAATTGCTAATTTCTCAGGAAACTCAGTTCCTCCGGGATACTGTAAATGGCTCATTTCATCGCTAACAGAAGTGCATTGATGTTAATGAAGCTATGTGGATAAATAAAAATTGTACTTAAAATTGTTTGCTCTTAATTCCATTTTCCACGAATTGTTTGAAAGCTCCCTCATCATCAAAATCATAATCAACCATAAATTGTTCCTGAGGAAAAGCAAATTCTTAAATTATTATGCTAAAGATGCCACCACCTACTTAGAAAGATGGTTGGCCCTACATATATCGGGCCATAGCTCAATAGGTGCACGTTTAAAACAGCAAGGAAATTTATCAACCTAGACACATAACATTCTTCAGGAGAACATAATTGTGATACGCATGTAGAGCTTCGAAAAGCGTTTAAAAATCATTGAAGCCCTTAACATAAAAAATGACAACATCAACTATGAAGACGGCCGCTATGTAATAACCGTATACGGGAATTAAAAATACGTTTACTTTTCACCAATTTGTACACTATTTATAATCGCAGTTGCGCACAATTTTAACTTGTACAACCAAAACCTTTGAAAATGGCTTATTGATTAACCGAAACCACTTGGTAACATTTGGCTAATTTCCATACAGAAGACCCAAAAATAATCTTTTGTTTGCATACAAGAAAAATGAAATCAAAGAAATTTGGCATGGTTCGAGCACATATTTTTTTATTAGGGTTTCTCGAGTGCACGGCTAAACAAGTGTAATACACACTGTTTAAAATATTAAAAAAATGGAGTCTATTTCAAATACGAGTATCCACTAAAAATAATGTTTGATGTTATAAAAATAAAAGAAATTGCCAGAAATACATTGGCAGTCATTTCTAATGAACCACACACACACACACACACACACACACGCATATATATATATATATATATATATATATATATATATATATATATATATATATATGTATATATATATATATATATATATATATATATATATATATATATATATATACAGTTTTAAAGTGTGCTATATTTATGGGATAAAGTATTCAATATCAGAAATAGAGCGCATGTAAATATCAATATAAATGTAAACATTGAAGTCAACACTCAGAGGCGACAGGTTGTTTCATGCTAGACGCAATCGTCAGGCCGCGTATATATATATATATATATATATATATATATATATATATATATAAATATATATACTCGGCTCACGGCAGGGATGAAGATGAATTTGAGCGTGTTTATTTTTAGATTTGGTTAAACACACAGTGACTGACAGTGACTCAATTCTGCCGAAGAGTCATATATACATATATATATATATATATATATATATATATATATATATATATATATATACGTGCGTGTGTATGTGTGCGTGTATGTGTGTGTATGTGCGTGTGTGTTTTTGTGTGTGCCAAATAAAATTGTAGATTTATTCGTTACACAGTTCTATGATATTTCCTGCGCCAACCTTTATTCCCACCTCCTGCTGATCATTAGAACTTTAAAAAGTTCAAGTCTCGGTTATTCGAACCAAATATTTTATTTAAAACCCGCGTCCATTTGTTTTTGATCCTCTTATTTGTTTTGTTTCTTTAATGGTATTAATTGATATCTATTTGTTTTATTTAATTTATCCATTCGAGTTTTTAAAAATTCCTGTTTATTTTCTATTTCTTCATCTCGTGTTTTATTTCCCCACCATTTTCTCCTGATTTCAGATAAAAAAAAAAGCTTTTACAAAGTGTTTATTGATTCAGAAGAAATAAATACGAATTTAAACTTATAAATCAAAACACAAATCTCTATCTGTCTTTATACATACATACATACATATATATATATATATATATATATATATATATATATATATATATATATATATATATATATATATATATATATTCTATGTTTTTAGTGCAACTCAGAGTATCATGGTTACCCAATTCATCAGGATAAATGAACACAATTGTTTTTTGGTTTTTTTTTAAATCCTGTGTCTCACGGGAGGAACTCTATATTATATGCAGATTCAAAGTTCAAGGTTATTATAAAATGAATATAATATCGGGGCTTAAATTCAAAATATAGACTGTTGGTAGGTTGATATTTGAAAAAAAAATCACCGGAGATGATATAAACTTATATGATACATATTTGCGTTAAAAAAGAAGTTGAGTAGGTATTGCGTACAATGTCTTATAAAAATGTTAAGTTAAAATTTATAATCTATAAGGGAAAGCAATATAAATACAAGGGACTGATAGGCGCGGTGTGTCGTCGTGTAGTTCAGTACGGTTGCTTACAAATCAGCTCTTTGTTTCAAGGAAGTGATATTGTACTGTATATAGACCTAACGTTTAATATTATCCTGATATAAAGTAGAAATAAAAATGAGTTGTTAGGCAAAAAAGATCAGAAAGTAAGAAAAAGTAAAAATCAAAGAAAAAAGTAAAGCAAAAAATGTAAAAAGGAACGTCTGATTATACATTACGTTACAAATAGAAGCAAGGGTAGGTAACTAGGGTGTAACCAGAAATATTTGAAGGTGGTCAAATGGGGTAATACAGTAGTTGTTAGGTTAATTGATCTAGCTGGAATGAAAATATTATTTATATTCATACTTATATATATATATATATATATATATATATATATATATATATATATATATATATATATATATATATATATATATATATTACCGGACTCCATTAGAAATATACTAGTAGGAAATACAAGCATAACGAACTTATCCATATGTAAAAAAAGAATGGAAACCGTAGTAATAAAAAAGGAAAGCCAATATTCAATAATATTAACTACGATCACGGCCACAATGTGCTGACTGTGTTCAGAAAATAAAACATCTCTATAAGTCTAGAAACATACACACATCCCATACATCCAATTAAAAACAAAAATAAAATAATCCTTGATAATGGCTAAAACAATAGCCGAAAGCGCTCGGAATTGCAGAAGATTTGCACAGTTTCTACACACTCTGTGTCCAGAAAAGAAAAACACTTGTTCGAACAAAAGAAAAATAATTAAAATCTTAATCGCATTACCTTGTCTGTTGTCGTTAATGAAACATGTATATCTGAAGGATTGCTGCGTAAATACATAATATGTGTGTGTACGCGAACGTGCGTATGTGTATCATATAGATCTGAGTTCAATTCTCACCATCCTTATAGTCCGAATGCCTACAACACCCGGAAAAAATAATAAGTGGCAACCAAGACACATAACAAGAAATTATAATTATCAAACGTACCCTTCAGATCGATATACACCTGACGAAGGTCGGAGGGGACATCGACCGAAACGTTGTGAATATAAATAGTGTAAACCCTCTTCATCCCACAAATTGAGACAGAAATAACTTATTGTTAGACTAATACATGTACGGAATACAGAATGTAATCTCATCTAATGAGACACACTGGTTTAATTTTTGTTCATTATGGTACCCAACTAGGTATTCGAAATTCCCACTAAAGTGATGAAAAATACTGAATTCACCTGGAAAGAGACAAGAGGTAGACTCTGCAAACAAAGATGCTCTTGTGTCCAACACTCTTGAAAGATCTTGTCTATTTCTCCTCCGTTTAGAATATGCTGTAGTACAAGTTGAACTCTACATGAATTAAAACTCAGGTTTTTAATCAAGTAGTTTTTCAACATTGTGAACTGGCGCTACAGAATCATAAACGAAAAACTGTACCAAATAGCAGAAACCACATTATTTGAGGACTACCAACAGCGGTAACAACTAAAATGGGCAGCACTTGTAACTTGAAGAAAAAATAATGTCATAATCAAGATGGTAACATTCCACACTACTTCAAATAAAATGTTAAGGAAAGAAACTCCACCAATTGTGGAAAGAGCCATAACAGATATTGGATTTGAGAAATCTGTTCTCCTAAAAAAAAGTGTTTGAAGGGAAATGAATGCCTAATATTTCCTTATAGGGAAAGGGCTAATATTATAATTACCATTACCATTATAGCACTCAAAGCTGACAATCTGAATCAAGTAAAGGATATGTTTTAATATTTGGGATCATGGTCGAAATTATCACAAAAGACAGGGATATTAGAATTGCAATAGGTCTAGTGAGATAAGCTTGCTAAATATTGCGCCACCTCGGAGTGCTCCAAGCGTTACGAAATATGAATATAGTGGCTGATCTCCCAAATGACCTACTGTATGTTGTTAAATGGGACAAAGAATGGCTTGTTAAGTTAAAGGCCTCTAAAACTAAACTGTTCTCTAGTAATCATCTGAGAGAACGCTCTTCTGCTTTCTATCAGCATGGCTAATGCTAACCTTCAGAAAAGTGACTCGTTGCGCCGTCTCAGGCTAACGTTATCAGCTGACATGAAGTGGAAAGTCTATATTGAATCCAAAGCTAGGTCAGCTGCTAAGGAAGTGGTTCATTGTGTCGTACTAGACAATTTTTATCTCTTATCTATCAGTCTATTGTTCAACATGATTATAATATTGTTGACATATTTGGTACGGTGGTACTGCTATTTAATTTAAGATTCTTGAAAAAAAATCCAAAGGAGAATCAGCAATATTATTTGGCCTATCCTGGAATCTTGGCTTCAGTCACCGCCGTGAAGTTGCTTCCTCTGCCTTTTCTATAAATACTTTCGTGGTAATTGTTCGAATGAGCTCTTTGCTTTCGTACCTAAACTTTATGAATTTAAGTATTGTCTCACATTAGCAACACAATCTCATAAATTTACAGTTGAATTGACTATATGTAACCTTACGTTGTATGCTAACAATGTCTTTTCTCCGACTTCCCGCTTTCCTGCCAACCTTCTCTTCAAAAATATAAATGCAATGTCAATCGTTATCTACTGTCCTCCTGATTACTGATCTATTGTTCTCACTCCTTCATAATGTTTTCTGATTTTTAATTATCTCACGTCCAGTTACCCCTGTAACCGCGCCGGTGTACGTATTGATGGATAAACACGTGTGTGTCCTGAAATACCCACAACAAACATGGCAGACTCGAAATATGAGTCCACGTAAAGAAATGTATAGAAGCGACAAAAAACAATATATATATACAAACAAATGATTACAAGTGATGTTTTTGACAATAATGTTTGTGATAATTGAATGTGAAAACGGTTTTGATCCAAAGTATATGAAGTGAGTGAATGTACGTACGTACGTGTGTGCATGTATGTATTGTTCTAGCGTTTACCAAAAGGGAACGCGTTCTTCCGCGAGAGATTTACATGTTGTCGAAATGTAAGAAGAGAATGATAAAATTTTATCGCAGAGTATTTATAGTTTTGAAAGCGTCCCCGAGTAGCGATTTTTAAAATTAGGAGGAAGTAACCAGACAGTACATTAGTTAGCAAGGGAACTAATTCACCAATAGTCATATTAGTGGGTGCGACAGGTCTTAGTGGCTTTACTGCCTTATTTATGGTGAATTTGATTTTTTAAATAAGTAGTGTCTAGATGTCGAATGTGAAAGTTCTAAAAGTGCAACTTTTTAGTTTAATAACAGAAACAATTCTTTAATACATTCAGTTGGACGTTATGTAAATCACTGGCAAAAAAAAAATTCTCGACGATTGAGGGTAGCGTTAAATGTCAGCTGGAAACAAAATACACCCAGAAAAAGAAATGTATGGGAAACCTAGCAATGATTACGTACACAATCCGTGAAAGGCGAGTGCAGTTTGGTGGCAATTAGTGGAGATTAAACACGATGTGCAACACCTTATACTATCGGATCAAATTATGGGAAAAGATCAAGTGTAGACGAGCAAGAAATGCCTTCGGTCAACACACTGAAAGACCTGGAAAGAGATATGGATGAGGGAAGTGTTCGGAAAAAAGTGATAAGAATTGTTCGCTTCAGAACGATCAGATAAGTAGATAGGTAACGAAATAGATATAAAAAGAATGAGAAATAAATAAAGAAATAAATGAAAAGTCTGGAAGACAAACAGATAGATAGATAGATAGATAGATAGATAGATAGATAGATAGATAGATAGATGTGAAAATACTGGGAGATAGATAGATAGATAGATAGATAGATAGATAGATAGATAGATAGATAGATAGATAGATGTGTAAAAACTGGGAGATAGATAGATAGATAGATGGATAGATAGATAGATAGATGGATAGATAGATAGATAGATGTGAAAAAACTGGGAGATAGATAGATAGATAGATAGATAGATAGATAGATAGATAGATAGATCTTGTTGCATACAGATAAATCATGAGTATTTTTAATATATTCTTGATAAATAAATATAAACATTAAAAATTCTATGTATATAGTTGTATGCCCTATATATAGTTATTTTTAACGTTTCAAATCAATTTCAGTGGTAATCCTCTCTGGGGACGTAAATAATATTGAAAAAAACAATCGCTTGATTTATTTTGCTATTTTTAGAGGATTCCTTCACTTTAAAAGTATTCTTATCCGATAATTCCTTTCAGGAATTAGCGCGATGTACTTGAATGAGCCTCTCCTACCCAGCATTTTTTTTAATTAAACATCCACTTTTAATATTTTAAAATGTTCCGTTTCCTCCGGCAAATTATCGCTAGATATTTTTTTCAATATTTCGCATAATTTAATGACTTCCATATTAGAAAAAGAACGCTGTCGACTTGTAATTAAAATTTCAGTTTGACCTGAAGACAATTTGAAGTATTTTTATTGGTAAGATGAGAGAAAATGAAACATTCTTTGTATTTTTGTTTTGTTTTTTCTCGGTTTTATATTGGAAATAAGATTTCCTAACTAGGTAATAGAAAAAAAAACTAAAAAAAGTTTAATAACAGAGACAAAAAACTGGAAAAGTTCTTCCCGATCAGACTAAACGTCGACACTCATTTTCATCAAACTGAAAGCGAGAGTCGATTTTAAGAGAAAGAGACCCACGAATTCACACAGCCATTAGAAGAACATTATGGAATCCGTAAAAGATTAATAGGGATTAAAAGATTATTAAACGATTATTAAGATAAAAAGAAGAAGCGGCATATGGGAAGTATCGTCCTGCCTATATTTTACAATCAGTAATTTGATAAGTGCGACACTGAGATCCGTAGGGGTACTGGGATGGCCAAGGACATATTCCAAAAGTTGGGCAAAGTACTGCGAGATAGGAGGATATCTTTGGTAACAAAGAAAAGAATACTGAACTGCTACTTGACTTCTGTCCTTCTTTATGGTAGTGAATGTTAGACGATTTCCTCAAAGATGAAAAAGACACTAGAGGCGACAGTGATATGGTTCTACAGAAGGATACTAAGGATATCATGGATCGAGTGTGTGAGCAACGATAAGATCTTAGAGAGGTTGCAAACAAGGAGGTGGCTTATACTTAATATCAGGAAGAGGCAGCTGAATTTTATGGGACGCATAACGAGGAATGAGGGCCTGGAGAATATGATACTCACTGGTCGAATAGAGTGAAAGAGAGACAAGTGAAAACAACGCGTGACATAACTGGCGGACTTAAGCAAGTGAATGACAGTACGTGGTCTGGGGGAGGAAGTAGAGGGAAGGAACTTTTTGAGAGCTGCAAGGGATAGAGGGAGGAGGTGGAGAGCCATGATCGCCTACGTCCTGAAAGGACATGGCACATAAAAAGAAAGAAGAATTTTTTTGTCAAGTTTTATCCGGGCAATTGAATTTTTAGTTCATTTTGTAAGTAAAATGTGTATCCATTCCACTGCCTACATCAGATGGAATTATACGCACAACGTTTCGACCACATAAGCTCTGACCACTTTCAGTTTTCCATTATTTGGATACCTGTTGATTATTTTTTTTCACCCCTGTATTTTCCGTACTTTTTATTATTATATCATCTGTAACAATCAGATGATAACAATAGTTGGAAATAATGAAAGTATATTCTCTTTATTGTTAAAAGTAGGTAAGAACTAGGGATAACCTCATTACGACTTTGCCTCAGAGTTTCTGTCGATCGCGTCAGATCTCGTTTTTTCATCTTTTTATATCGCAGCCAAATGATGAAGCAATGCTATAGGTTAATCTATAACTTCCCAGGAAGGGATCGTATTATTGTTCAATGATACCACCTGAAGTTTTCCAAATCTTTTATCGTTGTTTACGTCTTCATTGAAGCTTATTCTGACAATTACATTCCACGGAACCAAAATTTTCAAGTAGATTTTTATATATTTTTTTTTAATTAGAAATCATTCCTCTAAATTCCTTGTTTCTCTCTTTGATAATTGCGTTCATTTAAAAATTGGGATGAAAGAATAAAAATCAGTTGTACACAATTATCAATGATGTTTATAGAGATACTTGATAAAAAAAAATAGAGTATGTGATGTCATAGGTTCTGACCTGGCATCTCGGATTGATCGACCTTGCCGTCACCTTCATTTATCTAACCTATACCTTTTCTATAAATATTTTCATGGTAATTGTTCTGATGCATTTTGCTCTTTGTTACCTAGACTTCATGAATTTAAGCGCAGTACTTGATTAGCGGCTAGGTCTCATCATTTTACAGTTGAAATAGCTAGATGTAACCGTAAATTCTATGCTAACAGTTTCTTCCCACACATTCCCTGCTTGTGGAACGCTCTTCCGACTTCTTCCTTCCCAATCAAGTTTTATCTTCAAAAGTTTCATTGTATTGTCAATCGTTATCTTCTGTCTTCTTAATTCAACTTCTTTTCTTGTTCTCTCTTGTTAATAACTATTTATTTTTCTCATATTCTCTCACACTCGATAACCGTTGCATTTCAGTGGCTTTATTGCCTTCCTTGGGGTGATTGCTTCAAAAGTTAATATCTAATTTGTTTACCTTATATAGATTCCTTGTGCATGTACTATATAATTATTTCATTGTCATAGTTCTGAGGAATTTTCCTCTTTGGTACTTTGACTATATGAATTAGAGCGCAATTATCCTTTTACCGTTCAAATGGCTACATCTAACCCAAGTTCTATCTTAAGTTTTTCTTCTCCCATGCTTCCCACCTGTGGCTCTCTGTGTTCGGATCCTGCTTGCCGGTCAACTTTGACCTTCAAAAATTGAAATATAATGTCAATCGCTAACATCTGTCTCTTAATTACTGTTCTTGTTCCTTAATAATGTTTTTATATTTCTGAGATAGATAGATAGATAGATAGATAGATAGATAGATAGATAGATAGATAGATAGATAGATAGATATGAACATATTGAAATAGTAGTTCCCCTAGATTGGTGGAATGGTCTCGTCATTTTAAATTTGTAATGGCTAGATGTAACCGTAAGTTTTAAGCTAATAGTTTCTCCTATATCACTTCTTGCTTGTGGAATCCTCTTCCGGCTTCTTGCTTCGAAGTCAAATTTGATCTTCAAAGATTTAAATGCAATGTCAAGCGTTATCTTCTGTCTTCTTAATTATAGTTCTTTTTTGTTCTCTCTCCTTAATAGTAGTTTTTCTCATATTCTCTAACACTCAGTAACTCATTTACGTCTTATATGCTTTAGTGCCTTGCGTGGGGGGATTTTAAATGCAATGCCAATCGTTATCTTGTGTCTTCTTAATTCTGGTTCTTTTTCCTGTTCTCTTTTCATTGATATTAGTTTTCCTCATATTCTCTAACACTCAGTAACCCCTTTGCGTTTTAGTGGCTTTAGTGCCTTACTTTGGGGGGAATTTAAATGCAATGCCAATCGTTGTCTTCTGTCTTCTTAAGTCTTATTCTTTTATTGTTCTCTCTTAATTAACATTAGTTTTCCTCATATTCTCTAACACTCAGTAACCCCTTTGCATCTTAGGGAGTTTAGTGCCTAGCTTGGGTGAAAATTTTAAATCCAATGTCAATCGTTATCTTCTGTCTTCTTAATTCTTGTTCTTTTATTGTTCTGTCGCCTTAATATTAGTTTTCCTCATATTCTCTAACACTCAGTAACGTCTTTGCGCCTTAGTGGCTTGCTTGATGGGAATCTAAATGCAATGTCAATCGTTATCTTCTGTCTTCTTCATTCTTGTTCTTTTATTGTTCTCTCTTACTTAATATTAGTTTTCCTCATATTCTCTAACACTCAGTAACCCCTTACCGTCTTTAGTGCTGTGCTTTGGGGAATTTAAATGCCTTATTATCTTGTGTGTTCTTAAGTCATCTTCTGTTCCTCTTCGCTCTCCTTAATGTTTTCTTTTTCTCATATTCTCTGACACTCAGCAATTTCTTTCACATTAGTGGCTTCATTGCCTTGTGAAATACACTAAAAATAAACCGAAATAAACCTTTTTTTGAGGAGGTAGAAAACAATAAAAGACGGGAATAGAAGGTGTGAGAAAATACTGACTGACATTTCATTTAAATCTTGAAATATCGTAGTTGGCAGGAAAGCACAAAGTCGAAAAGGGCGAGTAGCGATGGGAGGAGAAAATATTAGCATTGAACATACATTTACGTCTAGCAATTTCAACAGCCAAATGATACGACCGATCTGCCAATGTAGCCGAGATACCAAAGTGGAAATCTCATCTGACCGATTATCATGAGAATATCGAGATCAGCTTCTATGTGTAAATATTGGAAGTTTATATCTGAATCTATAAGTATTTACACGGTTCGAGGATATGTAAATATCAGTCGTTTATATATGACTAGATTATAAGTATTTACTTAGTTAGAGGTTAAGTAAGTAATAATTGTTCATAGATCATTCTATAAGCATTTGCATGGCTCGAGAATATGTAAATATCAGACATGTATAACTAAGTATTTCTTGGTTCGAGGATATGTAAATATCAGTCGTTTATATATGACTTTAGATTATAAGTATTTACTTGGTTCGAGGTTAAGTAATAATTGTTCATAGATCATTCTATAAGCATTTGCATGTTTCAAGGATATGTAAATACCACTCGTGTATATCCATAAGCATTTGCTTTGTTCATGTATATCTGTAAGTATGTTCTTAGGTTCGAGGATATGTAAATATCAGTCGTTTATATCTGGAGCGAGTGTATAATTACTTACTTTGTTCGAGAATACGTATTAGTCGTTCAACTTTCAGTCTATAAGCATTTACTTGGTTCGATGTTATGCAAATATCAGTTGTTCCGTTTATATCTATAAGTATTTGCTTTGTTAAGTGAGTAATAATAGTTCATAGCTCATTCTGTAAGCATTTGCATGGCTCGAGGATATGTAAATATCAGATATGTATATCTGCAAGTATTTTCTTGGTTCGTGGATATATAAATATCAGTCGTTTATATATGGCTCTAGATTATAAGTATTTACTTGTTTCGAAGGTTAAGTAAGTAATAATTGTTGATAGCTCATTCTGTAAGCATTTGCATGGCTCGAGGATATGTAAATATCAGATATGTATATCTGCAAGTATTTTCTTGGTTCGTGGATATATAAATATCAGTCGTTTATATATGGCTCTAGATTATAAGTATTTACTTGTTTCGAAGGTTAAGTAAGTAATAATTGTTGATAGCTCATTCTGTAAGCATTTGCATGGCTCGAGGATATGTAAATATCAGATATGTATATCTGCAAGTATTTTCTTGGTTCGTGGATATATAAATATCAGTCGTTTATATATGGCTCTAGATTATAAGTATTTACTTGTTTCGAAGGTTAAGTAAGTAATAATTGTTGATAGCTCATTCTGTAAGCATTTGCATGGCTCGAGGATATGTAAATATCAGATATGTATATCTGCAAGTATTTTCTTGGTTCGTGGATATATAAATATCAGTCGTTTATATATGGCTCTAGATTATAAGTATTTACTTGTTTCGAAGGTTAAGTAAGTAATAATTGTTGATAGCTCATTCTGTAAGCATTTGCATGGCTCGAGGATATGTAAATATCAGATATGTATATCTGCAAGTATTTTCTTGGTTCGTGGATATATAAATATCAGTCGTTTATATATGGCTCTAGATTATAAGTATTTACTTGTTTCGAAGGTTAAGTAAGTAATAATTGTTGATAGCTCATTCTGTAAGCATTTGCATGGCTCGAGGATATGTAAATATCAGATATGTATATCTGCAAGTATTTTCTTGGTTCGTGGATATATAAATATCAGTCGTTTATATATGGCTCTAGATTATAAGTATTTACTTGTTTCGAAGGTTAAGTAAGTAATAATTGTTGATAGCTCATTCTGTAAGCATTTGCATGGCTCGAGGATATGTAAATATCAGATATGTATATCTGCAAGTATTTTCTTGGTTCGTGGATATATAAATATCAGTCGTTTATATATGGCTCTAGATTATAAGTATTTACTTGTTTCGAAGGTTAAGTAAGTAATAATTGTTGATAGCTCATTCTGTAAGCATTTGCATGGCTCGAGGATATGTAAATATCAGATATGTATATCTGCAAGTATTTTCTTGGTTCGTGTATATATAAATATCAGTCGTTTATATATGGCTCTAGATTATAAGTATTTACTTGTTTCGAAGGTTAAGTAAGTAATAATTGTTGATAGCTCATTCTGTAAGCATTTGCATGGCTCGAGGATATGTAAATATCAGATATGTATATCTGCAAGTATTTTCTTGGTTCGTGTATATATAAATATCAGTCGTTTATATATGGCTCTAGATTATAAGTATTTACTTGTTTCGAAGGTTAAGTAAGTAATAATTGTTGATAGCTCATTCTGTAAGCATTTGCATGGCTCGAGGATATGTAAATATCAGATATGTATATCTGCAAGTATTTTCTTGGTTCGTGGATATATAAATATCAGTCGTTTATATATGGCTCTAGATTATAAGTATTTACTTGTTTCGAAGGTTAAGTAAGTAATAATTGTTGATAGCTCATTCTGTAAGCATTTGCATGGCTCGAGGATATGTAAATATCAGATATGTATATCTGCAAGTATTTTCTTGGTTCGTGGATATATAAATATCAGTCGTTTATATATGGCTCTAGATTATAAGTATTTACTTGTTTCGAAGGTTAAGTAAGTAATAATTGTTGATAGCTCATTCTGTAAGCATTTGCATGGCTCGAGGATATGTAAATATCAGATATGTATATCTGCAAGTATTTTCTTGGTTCGTGGATATATAAATATCAGTCGTTTATATATGGCTCTAGATTATAAGTATTTACTTGTTTCGAAGGTTAAGTAAGTAATAATTGTTGATAGCTCATTCTGTAAGCATTTGCATGGCTCGAGGATATGTAAATATCAGATATGTATATCTGCAAGTATTTTCTTGGTTCGTGGATATATAAATATCAGTCGTTTATATATGGCTCTAGATTATAAGTATTTACTTGTTTCGAAGGTTAAGTAAGTAATAATTGTTGATAGCTCATTCTGTAAGCATTTGCATGGCTCGAGGATATGTAAATATCAGATATGTATATCTGCAAGTATTTTCTTGGTTCGTGTATATATAAATATCAGTCGTTTATATATGGCTCTAGATTATAAGTATTTACTTGTTTCGAAGGTTAAGTAAGTAATAATTGTTGATAGCTCATTCTGTAAGCATTTGCATGGCTCGAGGATATGCAAATATCAGTCATTTATATCTGGAGCGAGTCTATACATATTTACATAGTTCGAAAATACGTATTGGTCGTTCATATTTCAGTCTATAAGCATTTGCTTGGTTAGAAATTATGTAAATATCAGTCGTGTATATCTATAAGTATTTGCTTGGTTCGAGGATATGTAAATAACACTCGTGTATATCTATAAGTGTTTGCTTTGCTCGAGGATATGTAAATACCACTCGTTTATATCTATAAATATTTGCTTGCTTCGAGGATATGTAAATATCAGTCGTTTATAAATGAGTCTAGTCTATAAGTATTTACTTGTTTCGAGGATATGTATGTATTAGTCGTTATATCTGAGTCAATAAGCATTTGATTGATTCGATGAAATGTAAATATCAGTCGTGTATATCTATAAGTATTTGCTTGGTTCGAGGATATGAAAATACAGGTTTTATTTTTTTGTCAATTAGAATTTGCTTCGTCAAGAGATAGGCAAATATTGGTTAGAGAATAGTTATATATCCATCGTTTATGTCTGGGTCTTTAATCATTTGCTTTGTATGTGGTTACTTTTCTGAGAGTTTTAACCCTCTTTATGAGAAGCAGACGGTTCACTACGCTGATAGTTTAGTATTTGTATTCAGCTGTAGTGTCTGCACATAGAGACAGTCGGGCATCTATAACCTTGATAATTCTTCCGATGTATTAACTGAGAGATTAAGAACCAGTCTTAAATCATATTTCCATTTTTCTAAAAATATATAACAGATTATTTTCAGGCAAAACTTTTACTTAATAATGTAATAATGAAATTTCTTAGCATTAAAATGGCTTGTAATCTTCTGGCATACAAGAAAGTGTGGGACTTCTTCTACATTTTGCCTCAAACAGAACTGGAACTATCAATGATTACGATATCCAACTCTGTGTGGTATTTCAGATTGCTGTTCCTCTCAGACATATGCAAATCTGTCAAAGGAATGTATTTTTGGACCAGCCTACCCCACAGGTAATTAGGATTTTAATTAAAAGCCTAGCTGAAAGAGGGCGAACACATCTGAAGTCTCTTTCAATAATATGAAGAAATTTAGGCTACAAAATCAAGAGAGACGAAGTGGGTAGGGAGATCGAAGACGAAGGCAAAAAATAGAGAGAGACATATTAAAGAAAAAGATTAGTGGAAATGATTTTGCAAAAAAGAAAAGAAATATATTAAAGAACAGGTTTGTGAGAACGAAAAAAAGAAAGAAAGAAAATGCATTAAACAGAAAAAGAATAAGAAAGACAAAATAAAAGAAACGCCATAAAGAAAGGTAAAACCAATAAAGACATAAAGTGAAAAAGAAAGAAAAATAATTAAAAGTTGAATAGTAAAAACAGAAAATGTATAGAAATAAAGAGAAAGCAGATATATAAACAACGATAAAAGAAAGAAAGAAAGAAAGAAAGAAAGAAAGGGAAAAGAAGCAAAGTAAGAAAGAAAAGGAAAAGAAGCAAAGAAAGAAAAGGAAAGATGCAAAGAAGGAAAGAAAAGAAAGGAAGGAAAAAAGGAGGAAGAAGCAAAGAAAGAAACAGAAAAAGGCAAATAAAGAAACAAAAAGATGTACAGTAAGAAAGGGAAAGAAGGAAAAAAAGAAACTGAAATGAGCAAAGAAAGAAACGAAAAGAAGCAAAGAAAGAGAGAGAAAATATAAAGAAATAATAGAAGGAAGAAAAGAAAGAAAGAGAAATAAGCAAAGAAAGACAGGGAATGAAGCAAAGAAAGAAAGGCAAAGATGCAAAGAAAGAAACAGAAGGAAGTCAAGAAAGAAGCCGAACGAAGCAAAGAAAGAAACGCAAAGATGCATAGAAAAAAACAGAAGGAAGTAAAGAAAGAAGCCGAAAGAAGAAAATAAGAAGCAGAAAGAAGCAAATAAAGAAGCAGAAAAAGGGAAAGAAAGAAACTGAAAGAAGCAAAGAAAAAGCAGAAAGAATCAAAGAAACAGAATGAAGCAAACAGACAGAAGCAAGGAAAGCCAAGGAAATGAAGCAAAGTAAGAAACGAAAAAGCAAAGAAAGAAATGGAAAGAAACAGAAAGAAACGAAAGAATTGAAGAAAGAATAATGCAATAAAATTACGAAAGAAAGAAGACATCTCTGATATAAAAAAGCATTGAAGAAAGAATGAGAAGAAACATTCAAAGAGAAGCGTAAAGGTAATAAGAATGAAAGCAAGAAAGAAAAAAGAAGGAAATAAAAAAAAAACAATACAGATAAAGGCATGAATAAAAAGAAAATAAAGAAAGAAAAAGCAAAATGGCGAAAGTCAACGAATTCAAAAGCAGAGAAAGAAAGAATGAAAGACATAAAGAAAAAGGACTGGCAAAAAGAAAGAGGGAATGAAAGACAAAAAGAGAGAAGGCAAAAAATAAAGTAATTAAAAAGAAAAATGAATGAGCGGAATATATCGTAAATACAAATAAATAAGGAATCGAAACTATGAAAATATGTATAAACCTGGCAATAATGCATGTTGAAAATAATGTCCAGTCAATATTCGCAGTTCGAGTGAAGAAACAGTTAGCATAGAACTTATGATTACAATAAACAATTTCAACTGTAAAATCAATAAACCTAGCTGACAATCAAGTACTGTGCTTATATTAAATTAAAGTCCAGCTACCAAACACTTACCATGAATTTATTTATAGTAAACGTACTGGGGAAAATACGTTAAAGAGGTGGGAAGGTGATTGAAGTCGAGGCAAGGCCAGGAGACATAAAATTGTGTTTTCTTTGTATTTTCCTAAAAAAACTCTAGGTACATAGCAGAAACACTTGACCAGATGTGACTGGAATATTCAATGCATCGTTCTACTTCATCTCTCTAGTAAAACATTAGTCCGGTTTCTTTTACTTTCTGATTTTAAGTGTGGCTTAAATTTAATGCCTTGAAATGAAACTGCGCTCTTAAATAACCTATTTTGCCTTGCATGGACATGGCTGGTGCTAACCTACAGGAGAGCAACTCATTCCACCTTCTTAGGAAACGATTATAATTGAATCAATTGTCAGGATTGCTGCTAGGTAATTTGGCTCACTGTGATGTACCTGAAAACCTTTCTCGACAGAATCTATCCTACACATTAGTCTACCAATTACTCCTGCATTGTACATTGCTGCCACATCTAGTCTGGTGTTTCTGTTCATATATATATATATATATATATATATATATATATATATATATATATATATATATATATATATATATATATGTATATTTGTCATCCACAGACAGACTGTTTCGCTGTTTCACAGCTAATCAATGTGGCTGGACGTCCGGTTGCCTCTAGCTAGGATCGAAACCCGACTGAATTTGCGTCAGTCGGAACTTCTACAACTAAGCCGTCGGCTCACGTGAAGGTGAATTTTAGCGTGTTTATTTTTAGATTTAGATAAACACACAGTGACTGACAGTGACTCAATTCTGCCGAAGAGTCATGCTATATTAGCTTAAATAGTCACTGTTTACAAACTCACACCTCAAACCAAAGAGCTCAATTGAAATTAATTTTTCAGGAGCCAATATATATATATATATATATATATGAAGAAATATTGTTTTAAAGTGTGCTATATTTATGGGATAAATTGCTCAATATAAGAGATAGAGCGTATGTAAATATAAAAGTGAACATTGAAGTCAACACTCAGGGGCGGCTGGCTGTTTCATGCTAGACGCAATCTTCAGGCTAAGAGTGTTAGATTTTTCTCGACTATTTATATATATATGGGTCAGTGGTGCATTGTGGGTAATCCATTCTGGCGGTTATTTTGTCGGGAGAGGCTTCTTTATTTATTTATTTATTTGGGTTAATTTATCTTACTTGTTTCTTTATTTCATTTCTTTATTTTCGATTTTCTATGTTTTATTAACGTTGTAAAAATTGCTTAGGTCAGTTCTTTAATGGTTTGTTTTGGTCTGGGATGATAATTAAAGCTGTTTATTCGTCCAATGCTCCACTGACCCATGTATATAAATAAACACTCGCGGCCCCTGACAATTGCGTCTAGCATGAAACAGCCTGTCGCCTCTGAGTGTTGACTTCCATGTTCATTTATATATATATATATATATATATATATATATATATATATATATATTGTCATCCACAGACAGACTGTTTCGCTGTTTCACAGCTCATCAGTGTAGCTAGACGTCCGGTTGCCTCTAGCTAGGATCGAAACCCTACTGAATTGGCGTCAGTCGGAACTTCTACCACTAAGCCGTCGGCAGGGATGAAGGTGAATTTTAGCCTGTTTATTTTTAGATTTAGATAAACACACAGTGACTGACAGTGACTCAATTCTGCCGAAGAGTCATGCTATATTAACTTTAATAGTCACTGCTTAAAAATGCAACCCTCACACCCACAGAGCTCAACCGAAATTAATTTTTTCGGGAGCCAATAATTTTGTCATCCACAGACAGACTGTTTCGCTGTTTCACAGCTCATCAGTGTAGCTAGACGTCCGGTTGTCTCTAGCTAGGATCGAATCCCGACTGAATTGGCGTCAGTCGGAACTTCTACCACTAAGCCGTCGGCGTACTGCAGGTATGAAGATGAATTTTAGCGTGTTTATTTTTAGATTTAGATAAACACACAGTGACTGTCAGTATATATATATATATATAGTTTCTGGACAAATTCATAGCGAAGAATCAGCAATGTTACCTGCTCTAACTTGACATCTCGATTTTCTCACATTCGTAACATAGCTTCACATTGATTTCTGTAAATGTTTTCAGAGTAATTGCCCCGATGAACTTTTTTGTTGCTATCTTGACTGTACGAATTTCAGCGACATAGTGGGTAGACCGATTTTATAAAAATTTAATTTAATTTTAGAAATTACTGAAAGTATCCGTAAATCCTACACGAATATATTTCTTTTCTCGCATTACTTGCCTGTCAAACTCTTTTCCAGCTTTCTGCTTTCCGCTCTACTACGATCTTCAAAGATTTAAATGCATTGACAATCGCCATCTTCTGTCCACTTGTTCATTTATTGTCCTATGTGTTTAATTCATTCTTACTAACCCCTTGCTTCTTAGTTGCTTTTATTGTCTTGCTTGAAGTCTGATTCTCATATACAATATAACACGTTGCTCACATATCTCACTGAAGGTATTTTCA
This sequence comes from Acanthosepion esculentum, assembly GCA_964036315.1. Lineage (NCBI taxonomy): Eukaryota > Metazoa > Mollusca > Cephalopoda > Sepiida > Sepiidae > Acanthosepion > Acanthosepion esculentum. The sequence continues at coordinate 53,587,258 of OZ038497.1, read as the reverse complement.
ACCTCAATGACTTTCCAAGTTTCCTTTTCATCGGTGAGTAAATTTCCCAGAATTCACTGTCTTATAGAAAAACAAATACGCTCTTTCTTGTATTTGTTTCGAACGAGATTTTCCGAGATTTTAATATTTTACTCGTGTTTTAGAAAGCCTCTTTCACCATACCGAGTTTTTCGCATTCTCCGTTGTGTGTTACTACTCTTCACAAGTAGTTACTTTTTTTGTTTCTAGTCGATTCTGGTATGCGCCATTTAAAGTCGATACTTGGGCTGTCTCTTTTATTAACACACATTCTGACTTCATAATTTATCTTAATGGTTCGTTCCTTGGAGCTTAAATATGACAATGCTGTTGTGAGGCCGATACTTCCCTACATCATGGACTCTCCCAGTACTATATTATTATGTGAATCATGGGAGGAGTAGAACCAGAAATGCGCAGCCGCGTGTTCTGCTGTCGAACTCTATGTTTGGCAGAGAGGAACTCGAACGAGGCTTTGTCGCAGGGCAAAGTTCGTCCGGGGAGGTAGACAGTCCCTAAACTCGTGTATACGGGTTGTAAATGGGCATATTTTTGGCCGAGCCTACGGGCTCGGTAAGCCCACGTTAAACCGGCCTTGTACCACATTCGCCCCGTGTGGGAGGGTTGTTGAATATACCAGGAATGCGCAGCCGCGTACGATACCAATATCGGACACCACTGGATAGTAAGCTCTGCTTACACTATTCTTTGTAACTTTTCTGTTTAATATATCTTTCTTACCTCTAACCCGTGTTCCGTGTTTTCCTCCCGTGGCTCCTACTTCGGGTCCACATCAGTGGCGACAGAGGATTCGAGACACGCATCCACACCGAAACTCCAAAGCCCCAGTGCCACATCAGTGGCGACAGAGGGCTCGTTCCCACCTCAGTGTTGAACTAGAATTTGAGCTGGCATTACTACATCAGCGAACGAAACGCAATAAACGAGCAACCAAGTATCGAGCACGACTGCTTACAAAAAACCCAGCTTGTGCACAAAACAAACTGACAAACTCAAGAGCTCGAAGTTCTACTGTTGACTCAAGTTCGAAAAAACTATTCACCGAGTCGCGCATTTAGCAAAGTGTTAAAAAATTTTATGAAATTGATTTGAATTCCTACAAATCTCGTGCATAAAATTGCCCTCCCCTCAAATTGATTGAGGTGAGTTTTTTCTAAAAAAAAAAAAAGCAAAGCAAATTCTCTCAAAAGAAGGAAAAAAATCCAGTGTATTTATTTTTTTTGCTGTCTAAGTAATATTTTCTTCCCACACTTCTAAAAAAAAAATAATAAGTGTGGAGAAAATTTAAATGGTCACATTGAAATTAACGGAACAACGGTATCTCGAAAGATCTAAACCAGTAAGTAGTTCTTATTAATTTTATTAATTGACTACTCGATTTGGTACACGGGTTTTCAAAACAACAGTAATTGCTGTTATTTATTTATTTATTTCTGTTTTGTGTGTTCTTTCATTACTTGTCTACATATTATCTAAATATGGAAGAATTCCAAAAAATAATTGTCCAAATGTTAAAAGTCCAGATGGACCACCAACAAAAATCAGATGAAAGACAGAAATTGGAAGAAAGATTCCTCAAATTACAGTCGGACCAACAAACAGAACAGAAACTTCAACAACAAAACAGCGAAGAATGACAGAAACTCCACCAACAAAAATCAGACGAAAGACAGCAACAATTGTTTATGGAGTTACATAAACAACAAATAGAATTCCGACAATTTACACTTCAGAAAACAGAACTACGGCAAAAACATCTTGAACAATTACTTGTAAATTCATGTATCGGCTCTAAAAACTCTGAAAAAGATAGGACATTTTCCCAGAGTACAATCTACAACTCGATTGAAACATTCGAATACGTACCAGAAGAAGATAAAACATTCGAGGCGTTTTATAGGCGTTATGAAGATATTTTCAATGTAGACTGTGAAAAATGGCCTAGTGAAAAAAAGGTACGTCTGTTATTAAGGAAACTGGGATCTATCGAACATGTTAGGTTCATAGACTATATATTACCCAAGTAAATTACGGACCTGAATTTCTCAGAGACTATGAAGCTCCTAACGGAAATATTCGGGCCTTACATAACCTTGTTCCACAAACGTTGGAAATGCCTGAACACAGTCAAGGACAACCAGCAAGATTTTCTAACGTTTGCAGCATCGGTAAACAAGCTCTGGATTAATTTCAAACTAGCCGAGCTGACTGCCGACGATTTTAAGTGCTTAATATTCGCACAAGGTCTAGTATCAGTAGAAGACGCCGGGGTCAGACGTCGGGTACTTACCAAACTCGAAAACGAACAGGGATTGACTCTCCAAAAATTAGCAGAGGATTGTCAAAGAGTAATTTCTGTCAAGTGTGACTCAAAAACGATCGAGGAATCAGTTGTGGCTCAGATTAGAAAAATCAGAAGCAACCTAACCTCTTATTCCCCGCAAAAAGACAAAAGGCAAATCTCATGTTCTAAATAAACAAAATACATTTAGGCTAAAGAAAGTTCCCGGACCATGTTACCATTGTTGAAAATGGCATTGGATGAAATTCTGTCCATTCAAGAAGAAAACATATTGAAAAATTGCAATAAAAATGGTCATAACTTAACTCAGTGCTGGTACGCCAACAAGATGAGGAAACACAAAAGTAAAATCAGGCAAGCCCAATCAGACAACATAGTCGATAGGAATTTAAGAAAATACGTAACTGTTGATATTTTCAATAACTCTATAAAATTCCAGCTTGATTCGGGTTCTGACCTCTCGATTATCAACTGGCGTACTTGGCGAAAGTTAAAGAAGCCGAACCTATTAAAGACGGATAAAACAGCAAAATCCGTAACTGGCGAAAATATTAATATCTTAGGCCAGGTGATCCTTACAGTAACACTAAATGGAGTTACCAAAAAGCTGAAAGCCTACGTACTAAAAAATTCAGATAACCTATGCGGAATAGATTGGATAGAAAAATCCAATCTATGGGATTGCCCAATGAGCACTTTTTGCCGAAAAATAAAAAGTACAACATCCAATTCGGAAAATCTCAAAAAGGAACTCAAACAACAGGTTTTTTTTTCTAGCGGCCTTGTGAAATTTTCTAGAGCAAATCAACAAAGAATTAGATAGACTCGAACAGGCGGGTATTCTATCAAAAACAATTTCTCAACGAACTTTTAAAAAAGGATAAAGCATGGGTATGGACCCCTGAATGCCAAGAGGCATTCGAGAATATCAAGAAAACACTTCGGATCTTTCTCTCACACACTACGACCCTAATCTCGACATCATAGTAGCAAGTGATGATAGCCCATACGGCATCGGTGCTTGCATTCTCCACAAACTGCCAGATGGTTCGCGAAAAGCCATAGCACACGCATCTAGATCTTTACTACCATCAGAGAAACAGTATTCCCAAATATAGAAAGAGGATCTAGGGATAATATTCGCCGTCACTAAGCTCCATAGATACCTACATGGAAGACAGTTCATACTGCAAACGGACCATAAACCTCTAATAACAATTTTTGGTTCTAAGAAAGGCCTACCGGTCTATACGGCGAATAGATTACTTCGTTGGGGAACGATTCTTTTGAATTACAATTTTAAGATCGAGTTCCTAAAATCTAAAAGTATTTGTCAGGCGGACAGTTTATCGCGACTCTTTCCTAAAAATACGGAAGTTTTTGAAGACTCCATCATTCTACACTAAGGACGAATTATGAAATCAAAAATATGATTGCGAATACAATTAGAGAACTCCCAATTACTTTAGCCGACATAAAAAGGGAGTCTAGAGAGGATGAATTCATCCAAAGTGTCAAAAACAAAATTCGCAACAAAGACCTAAATGTACCTGAAGTTTTCTCCCTCTGTGAGGATGTTCTATTGTATAATGACCGAGTTGTGATTCTAAATAGCCTACAAAGAAAAATCCTTAAGGATTTTCACATGGGACATCCGGGGAAGAGCCGTACGAAAAGCCTCATGCGCTGCTACGTATGTTGGCCAAATATGGACAAAGACATAGCAGACATGATAGTATCTTGTAAGGGATGCATGCTTGCAGCAAAATGTCCGACAACGACGTGCAAACCATGGCCAAACACAGACCATCCATGGCCGAGAATTCATGTGGATTTTGCAGGGCCCCTAGACAACATGTACTACCTTATTGTTGTGGATAGCCACTCAAAATGGCCTGAGGTCCTGCAATGTAAAAAAACAACAACCAACTGCACGATCGGATTTTTGCCCGAGCTATTTGCGCGTTTATTGCGTGGTAGATTGTGTAGTGACTGATAACGGCACTCAATTCACATCAAGTGAATTCAGAGACTTTTGCAAGTCGTATCAAGTGGACCACATTACGACGCCTCAGTATCACCCCAGGTCGAACGGTCAGGCCGAGAGTTTCGTGGGCACTCTAAAAACAGCTTTAAAAAAGGCACTAGGCACACCGACGGGAGAGCATTACAACAGTTTCTGCAGATGTATAGGATAACCCCTAATCCTAACACGCCTATGGGACGCTCGCCTGCAGAAACAATGTTCGCAAGAAAAATCAAGTCTGTCTTAGATAAACTCATTCAACGGCAGGCGAAGTTCAAGAAAACCGTCTCGCTTCCTAAGAAATATTTTAATCCTGGCGACAAAGTCCTTTTTAAGGCTTACAAAAACAACATAACATTCTGAGAAGTAGGCAACATTAAACAGAGAATTGGCGAATTGGTCAATATTGTCCTGGGACCGAAAAATACCCACAAACGCCATATGAACCAGCTTAGGAAATGCCGTTTGAAGGAATCTGAGGAATCACCACAAAATATCTGCGAAGAGCCGATCGACGTAATATTCGAACATTTCGATCTTGACACGCCCCAAGTCTCTCCGGAAATACGACGCTCGGGGAGAAATAGTAAATTTACTCAACCACTCGACGTGAATCCCAAGAGGAAGAGGTATTAACAGTTTTACTTTTTTTTCCTTCAAGAAAAAAAAGAGAGAAAAAAAAGAGGAAAACTCTTGGAAGGGGGGTGTTGTGAGGCCGATACTTCCCTACATCATGGACTCTCCCAGTACTATATTATTATGTGAATCATGGGAGGAGTAGCACCAGTAATGCGCAGCCGCGTACAATACAAATATCGGACACCACTGGATAGTAAGCTCTGCTTACACTATTCTTTGTAACTTTTCTGTTTAATATATCTTTCTTACCTCTAACCCGTGTTCCGTGTTTTCCTTCCGTGGCCCCTACTTCGGGTCCACATCAAATGCATTTCAAGATGGCTTCACAAATGGCAAGATTAGGTTAGTGTAGAAGAAAGTCAAAAATATGGAATAGCTAACTAGCTGAAAGATTGGTTAGAAAATCAGTGTCACCTGCCGTTGTGTCCAAGTTTTTCTTCTTGACATATTCTTACCCGAGCACAATTCCGCAATCGCAATACACACACACACACACAAACACACACACACACACACACACACACACACACACACACAATATATATATATATATATATATATATATATATATATATACATATATGAAGAAATATAGTCTTAAAGTGTGCTATATTTATGGGATAAAGTGCTCAATATCAGAGATAGAGCGTGTGTAAATATAAAAGTGAAAATAGAAGTCAACACTTAGAGGCGACAATCTGTTTCATGCTAGATGCAATCATCGGGCTCGATGATTGCATCTAGCATGAAACAGATTGTCGCCTCTAAGTGTTGACTTCTATGTTCACTGTTATATATATATATATATATATATATATATATATATATATATATATATATATATGTATGTATGTATGTACCGGGTGTAACAGCAAAAGTGTCCAGTGTAATGGCATAAATGTTGATCCCACAACGTTCAATATTTAAAAACGCACTAAACTAGTTGAGTTTATTTTTCCAGGTTATCGGATAAGACGCATAGCCAACTTAGCTCCATTTGTCGTAAAAAGAAAACAGAGTAAATAGTTTTTTGTCAGCATCACAATCGTGAGAGGAAAATAGATCATTCAGGCCTTCAGTATTTGTAGCAAAATTCATATTCTGGCTTCCATCAAAGTCCATTCAAAAACCATCAAGAGACCGCTTAATATATTTAAAAAAGCAGGAACAGCAGTGAGGAAATCTGGATCAAGAGGTCAGACCAGAAAGAGGAATCATCAATTCAACTTAGAAATGAAGAGATCAATTAAAAATGATCCAATTCAATCCATAAAGCGTTTGGCCCCTGAGTGAGGAGTTTCAGTTCTGTCAGTCCAAAGATCAGTGAAAAAATACTTGAAAATAAAATCGGACGTGAAACGCGTGAGGCAACTTGTTACTACAGGAGAGAAAGCTAGAAGTTTAGAGAGGGTGAAGATCATATTAAGGTGGAAAATGATCCGGGAATAATATATATATATATTTGAACTTCATATAGCTTCCGATCCTTAGCTATGATAAATTAATGATGAACATATGATTTTCGTTTTTGATCACGATTTCATCACGATACTTGTGTTAAGGTTAGAGAGTAATCATACATTCCTATTGCTCAAAGTAATTCTAATAGTGTTATAAAAACCTCGGAGAATATATATATATATATATATATATATATATATATATATATATATATATATATATATATATATATATATATATATATACACTACTGTTCATTCATTGGAAGGCGCAAGAATAGCGCAAGGTCTCTTTTATGAATGATAGTGTTGTAAGAACGTAAGAGGAAGATGTAAGAAGTTCATATTATTCTGTCATATAGGATAGCCGATGGTTGATTCTAAAATTAAAGAGGTTAACATCGTTGAGATCGGATCAGCATCCTCTCGGGTTTCTGTTCCACAAATCTCTGGAAGAAGCTGTCTGAGTGGAACCTACCCACTTCGAATGGAATACGAAAAGAATTAGTATATTGCTTTTATAAGCGTAGCCTAGATGTATCAAAAGGTCGAATGTGCGGGGCACCAATGAGGATCAAACTCACTACGCAGCTGTAATTGATCGAGGAAGACAAGCTTGCTAACCTTTACACCACGTCGAAGTGCTCTCGAAACAAATTAGGATGAGTCGATTTTGTTGAAGTGAATATCTAGTGCAACGAAGGAATATAGCGCGTCTGAACACTTGTAATGAAAAGAGCGATTGTGGTAACGAAAGGCTAGCAACGAACGGTTCGTCTTTGAAAAACCGGGTATAAAACAATTCATCTCACTCAACGCCACATAACCGCTTTTGGACTCTATCAAGCCTGAGAGGTGTCGACAGGGTAGACCCAGCCTAGATATGGTAGTAATATTTTATTTTTGGTCTGATCTGACTCTTGTAAAGCTTGAGTATACTCAGTTGAGACAGATACTTTCTTGAGTCGTACAAGGAACTGATCTTTTTTTCCAACATTTTTAACGATGGATCGGATATACTAATATGGGTTACACTTGAGGTCTGGAATGAATTTGAGTCACAATAGAAGTTCAGTTAGTTTATTTTATTTTACGGTATATCAACACCCTAATAGTTTATTTAATACTGACAAGATTTTAGGATATGTTCGTATGAATAGAATATGTATTCTTTGAAAGAAATCAGGTTGTAGATCAGGTTTCATTGACGTATCTTTGTAAAGAGGGGTTTTTTTTGTCGAGAGTCTGGTTTTATTGATATATTTATTTTGCTTTACGGAATATCAACACAGCATTGAGTTATTTAATACCGACAAGATTTTTACGATAGGTTTGTATGAATAGAATATGTATTCTTTGTGTGAAATCGGTTTGTAGATCAGGTTTCAAAATAGGGTTTTGGTCAAGAGTCAAACAGATTGCTGGTATTTTTTCAATAATTTATTGCTGAAATATGTAATATAAAAAATTATATTTATACTTTTAGAGTGGTTTGAGCGCAGTCTGGCGATTAACTATTTGCCCATAGTTAGAACCTTAACAGGTGATACCACACCGGGTCAGGGTGGACCTGGGAACAACAGAAATTAAGAGGTAGCTCTACCTTCCTCAAAACCTTCCGAGCAGAGGCCTTGCTGCCGTTTGTAGTTTATCGTTATACCCAAAATGAATAGAAGGTCTACAGAAGGAGCCTCATTCTGAGTACAATCGTTCATCATGGTTGGAGAAAATTCAGGGATAGCTAAATAATTATGAAATTAATTAGTTTGTTTTGGGGGTTTATTGAATGTTACAAGTCAGTCCTCCCTCCCATTTGGCTGTTGAAGCTAGGTCAGCTGTGAGTTGAGCTGCCTGGCTTTGGCGTGTGTACTTGTCTGTCTTTATGACTGTAGTCAGCCCGTTTGCTTGCCCAATATACGATCTTCTTAGATACAAGACCAAATAAATCATTATGTCGCTTTCACAATGAGTCCTAAATGGACCATATCCGCGTCGTCACGGTCAGAGGGATATCTGTCCATGTGTCGCCGTTGCACCTTTATCAATATCTCGATCCGGTTAGCCGATGTCTAAAGGCGCCAAATAAATAAAACTGGACATTTCAAAAGCCCATAGTTCATGTCCTTGTTGACTGATAACGTCATCACTATAATTGTCAACGTCTTCAGGAATAATCGATCAATTAAACCGTGTCATTAATCTTGGTCTCCTGTACACCATTCAATATTTGTCGTTGCTGCCTTTGTCTCCAAATATTTTGATTTCTCATTTGTCACTTTACATTATTTCTCTTCGAGCAGAACTTCACATATTTGTGGTTTTCCGTACTCTGAAAATGGGACACGCTACAAGGTGAGAATTATAGAAGGTCTCTCATGCAAAGGTTTTTTTCTTTTTTCGTCTGAGGCTACAATGTATGCACAAGCAGTATTCTGTTCACTAGAGAATAACTCAATGAATAAATTGCAATCCCTATTCCAGCAATAACCCGTCACCTTTATTATTTTCATAGTATTTATAAGTCTATATATAAAATTACGAAAAGGCACGGTGGAGTAATAGATAGCGGCTCGGATTGAGGAATCGGAGATCCGAGTTCGAATTCCAGTCGAATGCATTACATTTACTTACGTGCTAATATGAATCCTCTTCTTCTCCTACCAACTATAGGTAAATAACCGGACAGACCGGGTTCTATAGACTTGGATTGCAACTGCTACACCGCAGAAAGAAATGGCAAACTACTGCAGGGAAAATTCTGCATCGTCAGTCAGGTATCGAAATATACATAATCGCCTAAGCGTTTATCATACATGGCACATAACTGACTGAAATTCCTTAACGTGCTAATACTCTTGGGAAAGGTATGAATCCTCTTCTTATCTCCACAGCTATAGGTAAATAACAGGACAGCCTTGGATTGCAACTGGTCTACAGCAGAAAGAAATGGCAAACTACTGCGCGGAAAAATCTGTATCGTCATGTATCGAAATATACCTGATCGCCTAAGCGTGTATCACGTATGGCACATAACTGACTGACTGATTTATAAGTCTACTATCCATGATTGCTTTGGATATTGCTGTCACATCTGATAACTGTTATAGATTTAAAGATAATAAAATCCAAAGAAGGATCTGCAATGTTATTGGTCCTTATCTGGCATCTCATTTTCCCACCGCCATAATTTCCCATTGCCGTTTCTATAAATATTTCCATGGAAATTGTTCTGATGATCTTTCCTAAACGGTACGTAGTTTTTATGAATTTAAGTACATTAATAGATCGCCAGCATGTTCTCATCATTTTACTGTCAAAATTGTTAGATTTAGGCGTAAGTTCTATGCTCACAGTTTCTTTCTTCGCCTGTGAAACTCAATATTCTTGCGTCCCGGTCAACTTTGATCTTCCAAAATTTAAATGCAATTTCAATCGTTATCCTCTGTCTTTATAATTCTTGTTGTTTTATTGTCTTTTCTCCATAAAAGTATATTTTCTCATATTTTCTAACTCTCAGTAATCTCTTCCATCCTAGTGGCTTTGTTGACTTGCTTGGGGTCTAATGATTAAAAAAAAAGAAAAAAGTATATTGGATGTTTCTGTTTACCTAGCCTGTTTTTTTTTTTTTTTGGTGCGGGCACAGAAGCACAGGCTATAAATCTCAGCTTGTAGACCGTAGATACTAAAATGGCTCTTGTCGTTCCAAAAGCATTATATAAGTATACGGTGTAAGAGTAACGAGGAAAGAGGGATTGGAAAATAATACGCTCACTGGACATATTGAAGGCAAGTTGTTTATTTGGCTGTTTTTGTTTAGAGGCATCTCAACAACTATCAGTTAAATTTATGCTGAAACGAAATCTAAATATTCTTTAATCAGTTTTTTTTTAGTCAGTAATGTTTTTCGTAGTACTTACTAATTAACCCATAACTGGGGGAAGAAGAGGTGGATTTATACCTTTTCCACGGTAATTGAACCTAAGTTAATATATCGAACCACACTGGAACTCAGCTATGATAAACAAATCCGAGCGATTATCCTTTGCACCACCTGCTCGTCCAAGCTTACAGCATTAGGCACACCCAAACGGTTACCCATCTAGATACTGAGTAGGTTCGATGTTGCTTAACTTCAGGAACCGGTGTTTCAACGTGATGAGGCTATACGGCTTATTGAAGTCAAAAGGATATAGGAAAGCAGCGCATAGCTAACTAACGAAATTGTGTTGTCAGAACAGGGTTTAGGAGAGATAGCAAAAAAAAAAACAAAAAAAATAATAAGAGCTACAATGGACAGATTTCAGCCAATTGATAAAAAATGTCCTGAAGAGTGGAACGAACGATTACAAAGGCTAGTCAAACTCAATGTCGAGGGCAGAGTAAGAATATAATATAAAAGGCTCAAACACTAAAATTCCATAGTTATAATTTATTATATTGGAATCGTAACCACGATACGATTCATCAGACCTACAAATTCAAGAAATAAAAAAAAAGAATATTAGTGTTTCATATTATATATATATGTGTGTGTGTGTGTGTGTGTGTGCGTGCGTGTTTATATATATATATATATATATATATATATATATATATATATATATATATATATATATATATAAACGGCATATATATATATATATATATATATATATATATATATATATATATATATATATATAAAAACGGCATATATATATATATATATATATATATATATATATATATATATATATATATATATAGAAAAGGTAAAAGAATCCGTTGCTATATAATGCAAGTGGTTGCTAGTAGTATAAAATATTAAAAATTAAAATTTTCTACACCAGGGTTGATTCGGCAGACGACCGATATCATCGTCTGCTGAAATAGGCTATTCCCCATATGAGGTAATTTTTGATTTAATTGTTTATTATATATATATATATATATATATATATATAATAAACAATTAAATTGTTTATTATATATATATATATAATAAACAATTAAATTGTTTATTATATATATATAATAAACAATTAAATAAAAAATTACCTCATATATGAGGTAATTTTTGATTTAATTGTTTATTATATATATATATATATATATATAATAATAAACAATTAAATTGTTTATTATATATATATATATATATATATATATAATAAACAATTAAATATATATATGTGTGTGTGTGTGTGCGTGTGTGTGCGGGCGTGTGTGTGTGTGTGTGTTTGTGTGTGTGTGTGTGTTACTATATTGGCAGCTAGGTCTCACCGTTTTACTGATGAACTATATTCAATCGCTACTTCTCTAACAGTTTTTTCTCACACTTCTCAACCTTCAGATTCCTTGCTTCTCTGATAACTAAAATTTTTGAAAATTTAAATGCATATTTTAAATAGCCAACTTCTGTCTTCTTAAACCCATGGTCATTTTAAGGAAAAAATGTCTGAATAAAAAAGAGTAATAATTTGACGGCAGGTTAGTCTAAACGAGTGATTTCCTTCCTTAGGTGATTAATAGATCAATATTACATCGTGAAAAAGAATTCCAACTAGCCTCGGACGGGAATAGATATTGGCGTTTTCAGGGCTAATTCATTAAAGTCTTTCAACGCCAAACATGTAATACTGTCATTTCTTTTACCAATTTAATGAAATTAATCTATTGAAGAAATTTAAACAAAGCGACGTCCGGTTGTTTGACAAGGCAATTTGAAATTTTGATTAATTACTGTTAGAAAATTTATATTTAGAATAAAGATGATGCAATCGCTGGCGGCAGGCTAGCACTGACAGCTTCCTCAACATTGAACACTAGGAAAAAAATCATATATATACCGGGTGTAACAGCAAAAAGGTCAAAATTCTGTAACAGCATAATTATCCATCGCACAAAATGTTAAATATCTAAAAAAACACTACACTAATTAGGTTTCTTTTTTCCAAGTATAAGACATTTAGCCATTTTGACGCCATTTTTCGTATGAATCACCGAAGTAGATTTTGAGATATTAAGCTTAGAGTGTAATTATACATTCTCGTTGCTCAAAGTACAGAGTCCAATAGTGTTTTAAATATATATATATATATATTTGTGACGTACGGGGGGTTTTAAAGATTAAGTATAACTCAAGACTTCAATGTCAGAATAAAACAATATTTAATTACGACCACAAATGAATACTTAGCAATGACAATGAAGTAAAATCAACCAAAGATAATAAACCATTTCTGTGAATACCTTGTTAGTAGCTCGGCTCGGCTTAAAGTCCAGTAAATCTTCAATCAAAACTCAAATCATCGACGCTCAAATCATCGACGCACTAATTCGGCTGGATAATTCCACACAACAGTCACTCATTTATCATCACAGTAAGTAGCTTGATACCGCTATTTATACACCTGGGGGAGAACATACTCATATGTCCAGAGTGCCATGCTCAAACCTCGGTGTCCGTAGTTATTCATTTTATTCATATTATATATATATATATATATATATATATATATATATATATATATATATATATATATATATATATATATATATATATATATATATATATATGGATAACGGCTTCCATTGAGGAATCGGAGAGCCGAGTTCGAATTCCAGTCGAATCCATTACATTCACTTACGTGCTAATACCCTTGGGAAAGGTGTGAATCCTCTTCTTCTCCCTCCAACTATGGGTAAATAGAAAGACAGACTGGGTTCTATAGCATTGGATGGCAACTGGTCTAGGAGAAGGACAACTCTGAATTCAAAACCTGCAGAGGGTCGTTTGAGGACCTTGTGGCATTCGCTGCACCAGGTCCCTGTATTCGTCCCTCCAAAAAGTGTGGATGGCCCGGCACAAAGCCTTCACCACTATAATCAAATCTCATGTGTCGGTGTCGGGCTTTCAGTTTCTAGGAACTGATCTGCCTGACCCTCATACGTCGAAATCGACGGGAGAATCGATCATATATATATATATATATATATATATATATATATGAAGAAATATAGTTTTAATGTGTGCTACATTTACGGGATAAATTGCTCAATATAAGAGATAGAGCGTATGTAAATATAAATATAAAAGTGAACATTGAAGCCAAAAGTCAGAGGCGACAGGCTGTTTCGTGGTAGACGGAGTCGTCAAGCCGCCTGATGATTGCGTCTAGCATGAAACAGCCTGTCGCCTCTGAGCGTTGACTTCAGTGTTCACTTATATATATATATATATATATATATATATATATATATATATATATATATTTAAAGACATTTATATTATGTTTAACGTTCTTTTTATAGATACATGTATTTAAGCAAATGCTCTGTCTTATAATAAACAGTATTAAATAACATTTACCGGCCTGAATGTCCGAGAAATTTTCATAGAAAATTTTCGCTCTCCGACAGGAATCGAACCTGTATCCTATACGGTAACCAGACGCTGCTCTGTGGCCGAAAGGGTTAGGCACATCACGCGAAATGATGGTTCCGTATAGTATACAGGTTCGATTCCTGTCGGAGAGCGAAAATTTTCCATATTTGATCTGCATTTGATCTTTAACTTTCCGATCCAGATTTGATCTGCATTCGATCTTTAATCTTTATATATATATATATATATATATATATATATATATATATATATATATATATATATATATATATATATATATATATATATGTATTATCTCTACAACCATACGGAAACTTAGAAGAATATTTTTAGGATATTGCTAGTGCTATGAAAAGAAAACTGTCATTGGTTTATGTCTTTTGTAACAAGTCAAATGTAATTGAGGTCGACCAGCCAGAATGTGTCAAAAACTTACTAAATATTACAGAAAATTAAAAATTGCAGCCTCCATCAGCAACAGAGTTAAATAGGAGACGAATCTCGATATAGTAGCTTGCAATTGCATCGTATAGTTAAATCAATTTTGTACGGCCGGTGTGAAAAAATGTTAGTTTATTGCAAATATCAATTTCAGCTCTGTTATTATTTATCGAGGACAATTTAATTAACATCAGCGCTCAAGATTCCATATTTTATATACATTTACGCATTCACACACACACACACACACACACACACACACATACACACACACATATATATTATATATATATATATATATATATATATATATATATATATATATATATATGTAAGTATGTATTTCATTCAATCATCAGGTTACCTGATTTCGTTTAGCATGAAACTGCCTGTCGCCTCTGAGTGTTGACTTCCGTGTTCACTTTCATATTTACATACGCTCTGTATGTATGTATATATCCAAACTAGTTCGATTTAAAATAACTGTTTGATTTTTAATCTGTATTTTTTCATGAGATCCCATTACTAAACACGTTATTCCAAAAATGGAAAAATACAATTTAAAAATTAAATCTACTATTTCAAACTTTCACCTTTCAAACGAATACCAAGATGTAAGAGAAGATACCCTAACAAACAGATACCACATTGGTTCTTGCAAATGACTGGGTTAGTCGAATGTAGTTGAATATATATATATATATATATATATATATATATATATATATATATATATATATATATATATATATATAAAATATATATTTATATACATTTATATATATATATATATGTGTGTGTGTGTGTGTGTGTGTGTGTTTGTGTGTGTTTGTGTGTGTGAATGCGCGCATGTGTGTGCGCGCGTGTGTGTTTGTGCCTATAATGACATTTTATTTTAAGTTATGCTATATATTTCATACATGATCTGATGATTGTGTTCAAGCATAAAACTGACTGTCGTCTCTTGTTGACTTCAATATCCACTTTTATATTTCCATACGCTCTATCCCTGATATTGAGCGATTTAACTTAGAAATATAACATACCTTTACACTATATATATATACATATATGTGTGTGTGTGTGTGTGTGTGTGTGTGTGTGTGTGTGTGTGTGTGTGTGTGTGTGTGTCTGTGTGTGTCTGTGTGTGTCTGTGGATAACAATCCGTTGGAATATTAAGTATATTAGACAATATGGAAAAACTTTAAGTAGTAAGTTTTCAAACTGGGTATGAATATCGCACTGGACCGTGAAATTACGAGTGACAATTTCACACATTGTTGGTATATATAAACACCTCATCTCCGACGCTGAGCACACCTCCCCATAATATAGCAAATTTTACAATTTGATATCTGTACGTCTGCTTACTTAAATTTATATGTGTCTGTTTACACACACACACACACACACACACACACGCATATATATATATATATATATATATATATATATATATATATATATATATATATATATATATATATATATATATATATATATATATATTCCTTACCAGTAACACGACATGGAGTTTGATGAGTAACGCAATCTTCTAGTTGAAAATTGCGACTCCGAGTTGTTAATATATACTTAATAGCTATGCTATATTAAATGAGCACTATCTTATTAATGCATGCATTTAATGTGCAATATCTTATATTCGTTTATATGTATATATTTCTCTCTTTATACATATATATATATATATATATATATATATATATATGTGTGTGTGTGTGTGTGTGTGTGGTAATAAGGAAACATTTATATATATATGCGTGTGTGTGTGTTTGTGTGTGTAGGAAATAAGAAATGCATTGTTGTAGTTGCGAATATTGGTACTACCGACTAACGTCGATCGCATCTCTTAGCACGTCAGAATTCCGCACTTTTCTCTCACGTATCGTTCATATCAGTGCATATAATAAATGAATAACCGTTCTAAACAGAGAACTTCTGACACAGAACAATCCTTGTCTTGTTCTTCTCCAACGGCATGTACTGTTATCACGGTAGTCATTTAATACCGTTGTTGCAATGGCCAGAGGGTAACACGAGGATACGTTTTCTCACCGGATCTATTTATCCTATGCTGCGAAACGATCCCCAGATCTTTCAGGATTTATTCTCGACGGAGATTATCTTACCACGACAAGATATGCGGAAGATAGAAGGATGGCGACTGTCTATAAAAGAATTCCGAGACAAATTAGTAAAGGAAAGGGAGAAGAAAAGAACAACTGTTATCTTTAAGAACATAAATTGCACACTTATATTTTCAAATGTGAATTGTATACTGTGGACATCAAAATTAAAAAAATGACAAATATTTGACTATCTTCATCGGGTAGTGAAAGAAGTAAGGACTTAAAAATAATGGAAGATGTTTTCCAGAAAATAAGCAAAGGAAAAGTATTGAAAAATGGATAAAACTTTGAATCGGGATTACTGGCGGCTCTGAAATATGCAAATATTCCCCATTTTCAATCAAATTGAGGTTTTATCATCCTCTGCTGATAAAGCTGAATGCGTTTCCCGTAAATTCTCCACAAAATCTACCCTTGACTCATCTAGAGTATCCCGACTAGCTTTACAGTTAGAAATGTATCTCTGTTGAGCGATATGCATATAATTGTTTCCACGTTTTATGATACTATCATTTCTAATGTTGATCCCCAGAAATCATGTGGACCCGATTTTATCCCTGTAATAGTCATTAAGAAGTGTGCTTACAAATTAACCTGAGAACCGTACTTAGATGGGTGACTACTTGGGAATACCAGGTGCTGTAAACTTGGGTGTGTGAGTGGTGTAATGGATAATGGTTTGGAATCGCTAATCGGAGAGCTGAGTTCCAATTCCAGTTGGGTTCAGTATATATTCACTTACTCGCAAATACCTTTTGGAGAGGACAGAATCCAAATTCTCCTCCCCGCTATGGGGTAATGAATAAATATTGTATCACTGAACCATTATCATCTTTAAAAACATTCTTACTATCTAAAAGTATTTTCTGCCTCTAAATGACCTGAAAAGGGTTGATAATGCGTAAAAAACGAATCAATCAACTGTGGTAGAATCATATGTTCATCGATGTAGATTTAACGGAACTAGAATTATTTGCAATCAGAATGAAACTGTGAAAATTTCTGGGACACATAATGTGGAATGACGGCCTAGGTAATATAAACTCTCAGGACACCTTGAATACAAATTATGTTGGTAGAAACAATGAGTAGCTTATTTAACGGATTAGTGTGAAAATTAATGACACAAAAACTTGTAACGGTAATGTAGACGTTTCCTTACCACGAAACATTTAGCATTCACTAACCGAACAGCTAGTACTGCTTTCAGTTGAAATTTATAAAATCTTTCTCGTAATACAATTTTTAGGAAAACAGGTTTCTGAAGTCCAGTAGCTATTATCGCTCTTTCCACTACTGATGGAGTCTCCTTCCGAATCTTTTATTTTAATTAGTGTGAAATATCTTGATTATTTTTTCTTTTCGAGTTGCATGTGTTATCCATTTTAGTTGTTGCTGCTCTTGGTAGTTCTCCTTTTTTTACCACTTATCTTAGAAAGCGACTGGATACAACTGACAATTTAGAAATTGCTGAATAGTTCTGTTGCCATACATGACATCCACGGTAAGAATAGTAACAAAAGAGATAAAATTGTGGAGATGTATGGTCACCCACGCCCTCATATTTACCGAAAGCCTTGAAAGATGAAGGTTATGGCAGTGACATAATAGACACAAGGGTGGTGTAGCTGTTGTAACATTGTGCATGTAAAATGGAGAAGAATAATTTAAGGTTAAATATTAGGAAAACATATCCTAACCTATTTACATGTAGACAGAATTTGGGAAATATGCTTCATTTATATAATATGACGGTCACAAGTGCAGCAAAAAAGGAAAGAAGATGGGTGGTGTCTTTTCATTGGTCCATGAATTGACGCATCAGCTATTAACAAATGGCGATATTTTCTGTTAAAAAGAAAGTTTGTCTTCCATTTTTTTTTTACTGAATATCGTCGCCTCGTAGGCCTGTAAATGCTAGGATTGGGAAACATTTTCCTTCTTCCTCTCCGTCATAACAAGTTGTAAAAATTTCCTTACTCTGGACAATAAAAGTACCTAATGCAGACCATATGCGTGGTCGGATATGGTATAAAAAAATATATTCTCCCGGCGTAAAGACGTCTGTGTGATGTTCAGTCAGAGACTGAGAGAGTTAAACTTTGATGTATTGGCTTGTATGTTGGGGCTAACGTTGCGACACACCTGTCACCAGCACTGAACAAAGAACGTGGTAGTCACACATCATTTCAAGCCACTGGTATAATCAATTATGATAATTTGAGTATGTCACAGATGAGGCACATATATACCATGTGGATAATTTACTATCATTTAACTGGGAAATGATTGATGGGTCCGGAAATATATCTGAATTGTGTATGTTTTTTTTCTCGGAGAATAATTGCAAGTGGTTATCAGCAATTTGTGAATTCTGGCAGACATCAGTGACACATGAACACTGACAGCGTCCTCTAAAGATAATCGAGACCACCATTGGCTGGTGTGGATAGTAAACAACCAACAAAATGGAATATTAAATAAAATAACACTTCAATTTAAAGGACACAGCATGTAAAAGACGGTAGATCCTACAAGTTTCAGTCATACAGCGTACATTTTATTCTATGTCATTTCGTATTTGTCTATATTTCTGAGATGAGGTACTATGCACACTATTTACATTATTCAGAGTATTGTCCTCATCTTTGTTGCCATATTTATTACAACGTTTCGGCCGTTGTACGCTCTGACCTTCTTCAGGTGGTTGGAATCTCCTTAAGAACACATGGCACAGTGGATAAAGGCGTTGGTTAGATCCAGTGACAGTGCGAGTTCAATACCTGGTTAAGTCAGTGGAGAACTTAGAAAAGTGAATTAACAGGAAATAACTGATAACTGACATCCATTGGACCTGGCACGTGGAACTAGAACAGTTTACCCCAGCGAGCGAAATAAAGGTTTCAGTTCGATATTCCAACCACCTGAAGAAGGCCGAAACGTTGTAATAAATATAGCGACAAAGATCAGAACAATAGTCCGGATAATGTAAATAGTGTCATTTCGTATTTGTTAAACAATAGTGGAACCATTATTCACGGCATTGACTCACCTATGTTAAAGAAACACGGATTGTAAAAGACTGGCAACGTCTTACCTTGCCAGATAATTCATGTTTCCCAGTTGCTTCCCTCGGACAATCGTGTTCACGTGGGGAAGATCGACTCTCTAATTTTGTAAGGTGTATTTTGATGAAGTTACCCAAATCATTTGGGAAACTTAAAACAACTTACTACAGACCATTTTCGAAACGATTGCCCACCAAATACATTTTTCATTGCGTGACAAGTATCACAAAAAAGAAGGATCTGGCGGTGCCTTTTCATCAGTTGTGAATTAAAGGATTTTCAGCTAGTGATGGGTATATATTTCCTAGTAGACAAAAAGAAGATTTTGCCTCCAAAATTTTCGTCTCGTAGGAATGTAAATGCTAGGATTGGGAAGTATCTCTCACCTACTTCTGCTTGTTCGTCTGCAACAAGTAGTTGGCACTATTTCCCTACTATTGACAATAAAAGTAGATAATACCTACCATATGCATTCCGCTACATAATAGTACAAAACTTCCTCCTGGTGAAATACCGTCTTGGGTATGACGATAAACTACATCCGACAACAAGGCCTCTGATCTGGAGATTTTGAGGAGTGTGGAACCACCTTTTAATTGTTGTTGTTCCCAAGTCGACTTTGACCCGGGGTGATAGCACCTGTTAGGGCCCCAACTATGGGCAAATAGTGAACCCCAAAAGTGAAAGTATAAAAATATTTTTCTATTAAAATTCCAGCAATACAGTTTTGAAAAGAAAATACTAGCAATAAATACTTTAAAAAATACTAGCAATAGATTCGACTGTCGACAAACACCCTCTTCACAAAAATGGGTCAATGAAACCTGATCTATAGTATATAGTTAAAATAATTACATATTCTATTTATACGAACCTAATCTAAATGTATTGTCGATATTAAATTACTCATTCAGCTTGATATAGCGTAAAACAAAATAAACCCAAATCCTGATTTACAAACTGATTTCTTGCAAAGAATACATATTCTATTCTTACGAACTTATCCTAAAAATCTTGTCGGCATTGAATAAACCCATTGAGGTTGATATACCGTAAAACAAAATAAACCCAACCAAAGCTAGTGAAATACGCATGAGTAATTTTCGGTTTGAGACAGAGTTCCAATTTGGCGTATTGTCCTATACAAAGCCTTTGGCACTAACATTGCAACAAAACCGACTCGGCCAAATACCGAAGAACATCGCGAGATTTTCAGTGAGAATTTTAGCCATGAGCAATGCGGGTCTGCAAATATTAGGATGTGGATGTCTCAGTATTCGACAAAATCTCAATATTCAAGGCAATAAAAGTAGAAAATACAAACTACGCGGGTTTTATTTTTTACTGAAAAAATTCTTCTCGAAATGATGGTGAATTTGATTTCCTGTAAATGACGGAAACTGTGCGACTTCAATGCAATCACCTGAAGAGAACCGTGGAGTCTAGCATAACGACACAACCGAAAGAGTCCACTATAAAGACCGTTTCAAGATATCTACTTAAGAATGTACGATGTTGTGACTATGTTACTGCTGTTTATCCTAAAAAACCTGGACATCATTTAACAGGGAAATGATTGTTGGGTCCTGGAAATTACCAAGGATTACAAGTGAAACTGTATTTTTTTTTCTTTAAGCTTATCACCCCAAGCAAGGCTGGAAGCCACTAGCACGCAAGGGGTTACAGAAGGTTTGGAGGAAGAACAGATAGGAGTGGTAAAGGAGGGGATGTGGAGAAAGATAGTGGATCGATCAAGGCAAGGGGGTTACAGAAGATTTGGAGCGAGAGCAGATAGGAATGAAAGGTGAAAGGATGTGGAGAAGGGAAGTGGTTAGATCAAGGCAACTGGAGATGTCGATTGACGTTACACTTAAATAGTTGGAGATTGTATTTGTCAGGTAAACAGGATTCTATCTTGTTACGAGTGGCATCATGAGATCTTACAGCAGACCCATTTTAATATATTTTTTCACAAAATACAAGGTATCGGAGCCACTCAAAATAGAGAATAAATGACTGAGTAAGAAGTGCATATTATGAGTTTATGTAGGATAGATAATGGCCGATCTTAGATTTGAAAAGTTTCAGTTCGTAGTAGAAAACATTCTCTCGCGTGTCGCTTCTACAAAATAATAATTCTGGAAAAGATGCTTACAAATGGAATATGAAGAGAATGACATTGTAAACGTGTCATGGCGTGCCATATCTGTGAATGTCTGAACTGGGAGAACCTTTACAGTCATTTATTACTCAACAAAGTTCCCGTTGCAGATAATTTGATTCGGCATGATAATACAACGTCGATTGTGCGCAGGTGATACAAAACAGGCTCCTGGAACCCTCAACTAACTTGCATGTACCCCAAGTTTACACGCTTGGAAATGTATCGGGTACTCAAAACAATATTAGATTAGATATTTACAAGGCATTGTAATAACGACAAAAAAATCTTCATTTGTTCCATCCGATGAAGGACTTGATGGGGTGAACTTGTTAGGTCGTGGTCAATATAAGACCTCTCTCCCACAAGCGGGATGTGACAAGACTTTCGCTGGTCTATCGCTACTTCCACGGAAAGTGCTCGGACGAACTACATTCCCTTGTCCCGCCAAGTCAAACCTTCATGGCAAGGACACGCCATGCCACTTACATAGTAGCAAACCATCCACATTACCTCCGTATTCCATTGGTGAGAAGTAAGTTCCAATCGAACATCCGTGAGCCATTGCTCTGTGGAACCGACTCCCAATATGATGTTTCCCCTGATCACTACAATCGTAACCTGTTCAAGGCTAGAGTTAACCGTTAACTTCCACTCCTATACGCTCAAATTGCCTCCAAACTTATCCCTCTACTTTGAGTGACCGCCTGCCTTGTAAAGGGTGAAGCTTACTGTAAAAAAAAAGACATTGATTTATTTACACTATTTACATTGTTCAGACTGTTCTCATATCTGTTGCCATATATACGACGTTTCGGCCGTTGTACGCTCCGGCCTTCTTCAGCTGACTGGAATTTTGAACCGAACCTTTTGATTTCGTTCATCGGGGGTAGATTGTTCTAGTTCCATGTGCCATACCTCTTCCGGATATCTCTGTTTCATTTATTTCTCTTTAACTCAACTCTCCAAGTTTTTGCTCACCTCTGCCGTGGCTAAGTATTAAACTCACACCTCTTTGGGTCAAGTCATTTGATTACTTCAAACATCGCTTTTATCCGATGGGCCATTTTTTCTTGAGGAAGAGTCATGGTACGTGGAACTAGAACAATCTACCCTAGTGGACGAAATATAGGGTTCAGTTCTAAATTCCAGTCACCTGAAAAAGGGTGGATAGTACAACGCCGTGAATGTGGCAACATAGATGAGGACAACTGTCCGAAAATTGTAACTAGTGTAAATAATTACAATACTTCGTCTTAGAAATATTGACAGACATTGATTTATCTTAGATTCGCACAGCACAAGGGGAGAGCTATCTTCATAATATGTACACATTTCCTCATCTTTGTACATCCTTACGATAACCGCATTCAGTAACCGTCTACCTTGAGTGGATATCGGGCCATTTATTAGGGAAACAGTAGGAGGAAAGAGGAGCATTAAACATTCTGGGACTCCTGTATTCCACTGACATGTGGTGAAGTGATTATATTGAATAAATTGCTAGGTCTACTGATGGGAAAGTTGATTCACTGCGTCGTAGCAGATAATTTCACTTACCAGAACACCTTACACATTTTAAAATCTACCATTCGTGCATCGAATACTGCTACCATATGTGGTCTGGTGTCGCTTCTGTATGTATCTCGATTCTTGACAAACTTCAAGGTAGCATCTATAATATTATCGATCCTGGCATGGCATATCGGCGTCAGTTATTTTCTCACCGAAGTGAGCTGGCTTCCCTCTGTCGTTTCTACAAATATTTTCATTATTTACATTATTCGAACTATTGTCCTCATCTTTGTCGCCATATTTATTACAACATTTCGGCCGTTGTACGCTCCGGCCTTCTTCAGGTGGTTGGAATGTCGAACTGAACTCTTTATTTCGCGAAATAAAGGGTTCAGTTCGACATTTCAAACACCTGAAGAAGGCCGGAGCGTACAACGGCCAAAATGTTGTATTAAATATGGCGACAAATATCAGGACAATTATCCGAATAATTTAAATAGTGTACATAATACATCATCTCAGAAATATAGACAGATACTGAAATATTTTCATGGCAACTGTTCTGATGAGCTTTCTTCCTTAGTCCCTTGACGTTTAGAATTTCAGCGTCCTACTATATTACCTACTAGTTATCACCGTTTTACTGTTAAAATATCAAGATATAACCGTAAGTTCTATTTTAAGAGTTTCTTTTCTCACATTTGTCGCCTATGCGACATCCTTCCGATTTCTTCATTCTCTGTTATCTACGACCTTCAAGAATTTAAATGCAACACTAATCACCATCTTTCGTCTTCCTGAGACCTGTTATTTTATTGTCCTTTCTCCTCGTGTAAATCTTCTCATTCATCTTCACTACCTGTAACCCCTTGCATCTTAGTGGTATTGTAGTGAACAAAACAAGATTTAGATTTAAAATTCAAATGCTAAGCACTGACTCATTGATTTTGTTAGAAATTAAAAAGACTCAAATTTACAAAATTTGCTTAACACACACGCAAAAGCGAATCCAAAACAAAACTCGTGAAATTTCACACCTTGATGCGATTCGGTCAATGAAAAACTAGAAAACATTTAAAAACAAAATTCAAATACAGTATTTACATTAGTCGGACTATTGTCCTCATCTTTGTCGCCATATTTTCCCTCTGAAAGTTCTCCACTGCCTAGATGGTTCGATATTCGTGCCAGTTTCTGGTAGGATTTCTCAATTTGTCTCCCTATTTTTGGTATATCGGGTCCGTACCGATCCTTCAGAGTCTGTCTATAGGCAGTGGAGAACTTTCAGAGAGAAAATTAGCAGGAGATAACTGATAACTGACATCCATCAAATAGAACAGTCTACCCCAGTGATCGAAATAAAGGGTTCAGTTCGAAATTCCAACCACCTGAAGAAGGCCGGAGCGTACAACGGCCGAAACGTTGTGACAAATATGGCGACAAAGATGAGGATAATAGTCCGACTAATGTAAATACTGTACATAATACCTCATCTCAGAAATATAGACAAAATTAAAATAATCTTCAATTCTTAGAAACAAATTCTTTTAGGGACTTTTTCGCGAGCCGACGCGAAGTTTGGTCGTCGTCCAATGGAAAGGCACGAATCATATCCGGGAGTGAATTCCCAAATTACCTTTTGAAGCCCGACAAACAAAATAAAAGACTGGCAAGTTTGCCTGTCACCCGAGAGAAGACGTGCGTATTAACACGTCCCTTGACAAACGTCAAGTGATCGTTATTATTATCTCTACCTTTCTCCCTCACCTCTTTTATACTTGAGAAACGAACTGAACATTTTAAGACTGAGCGATTACTTCAAAGACATTCCTACCCTACGATAACGCGCCTATATACATACTTTCATACATCCACACATACATTTCTGCCTACGTACACAAACTCATTCTTGCAAGGACTACTACGAACATTTTGATGACCTTGTATCAACCAAAATACAATAATTTTATTTGTAAAGACCTAAACTGATTTATATGTATATAAATTTGTTGTTTCACTTTACAATTTGATTTTCTTGTTTTATACCCCTCTTATGGTGGGCTATCTAACTAACAAGGCCAAGTCAAACTAATCGGTTTCAACACTAATACACTTCACTATATACTTCCGTGACAAATATTATCTTAGCTTTTTCAAGTCTAGGGTCAATCGTTATCTATCCCTCATATTCTCATAATAGGTAGCTTTTGATCCCACTTACAACAACCATTTTCAGTAACTTGGTATTGCGTGTACAAATATTTGTTTCCAAGTTTTCATTCAGTATAAACGCATGCGCTCTTTAATGTCGAGCCTATTATTAAAAATAATGACTGGCCGAAATTTGAGGCAGGGAATTCTGGCGTAAGAGTTGCCAACACGAAAGTGAATAGGCGAAGTTTCATTCTTAGACTGACAAATGCCAGTGATCGTAGAGTCCTTGTCAGGATCATTTATTATGCTTTGTTCAGTTGCCTATACCGTGACGAAGCGCATCATGGTGATTACATACCACTTTGGTTGCCCTGATGGAGCAGAAGAATGATATCTATCTATCTATCTATCTATCTATCTATCTATCTATCTATCTATCCCAGTCTGTTCATTATCTATCTATCTATCTATCTATCCCAGTCTGTTCATTATCTATCTATCTATCTATCTATCTATCTATCTATCTATCTATCTATCTATCTATCTATCTATCTATCTATCTATCCCAGTCTGTTCATTATCTATCTATCTATCTATCTATCTATCTATCTATCTATCTATCTATCTATCTATCTATCTATCCCAGTCTGTTCATTATCTATCTATCTATCTATCTATCTATCTATCTATCTATCTATCCCAGTCTGTTCATTATCTATCTATCTATCTATCTATCTATCTATCTATCTATCTATCTATCTATCTATCTATCCCAGTCTGTTCATTATCTATCTATCTATCTATCTATCTATCTATCTATCTATCTATCTATCTATCTATCTATCTATCCCAGTCTGTTCATTATCTATCTATCTATCTATCTATCTATCTATCTATCTATCTATCTATCCCAGTCTGTTCATTATCTATCTATCTATCTATCTATCTATCTATCTATCTATCTATCTATCTATCTATCTATCCCAGTCTGTTCATTATCTATCTATCTATCTATCTATCTATCTATCTATCTATCTATCTATCTATCTATCTATCTATCTATCTATCTATCCCAGTCTGTTCATTATCTATCTATCTATCTATCTATCTATCTATCTATCTATCTATCTATCTATCTATCTATCTATCTATCCCAGTCTGTTCATTATCTATCTATCTATCTATCTATCTATCTATCTATCTATCCCAGTCTGTTCATTATCTATCTATCTATCTATCTATCTATCTATCTATCTATCTATCTATCTATCTATCTATCTATCTAAGTCTGTTCCTATGTATCTAATCTATATAAATAACGAAATGAAATAGTAGTTATTAAGTTTCAACTTCAATTTGAGAATGAAACTCGCGTATCTAGTTTAATTTCTTATTCTTTATTATATATATATATATGTACATAGATGTATATATATATAAGTATATATATATATACATATATATATGCACATATGTGTGTGTGTGTATAAACAAAGTATAGGATATTGAGGAACAAAATGTATATATATATATATATATATATATATATATATATATATATATATATGAAGATATGTGAGTGTATATATATGTGCGTGTATATAAATCTGTCGTTATGTTTTTGTTTCTGTGTGTGTATTTGTTGTAAAATATAACGAAATGGCTTTTCTTTGAAAGGGCGAAACAATAAATCCGTTTTTGTCGCAAATTTGCGATTAATATTCACGCATAATTTAAGTGCATTTGCAATGTAAGTGAAGACAAATAAATCTTTGCTGTTTAAGTTAAACTCTTTTTTTTATTATTACTATTGCAATTGTTACACATGCTACCATAATTTAAATTCACTTCCACTTAAAATATTTTATTTCCATTGAGAGGTTTCTTTTTCTTTCTACCTCATTTTGCTATGATTTGCCTTTTTAAATTCATTCTTTCACTATTTTTTTAAATACCACGCGAATCTCACCTGAGTGAAATCTTAGCTTCACAATTGTACAAAATCCGACATTTCGATGTTTTCTAATAATGGACATTCGATGTATTTAAATATGGAAACATTTATAAATCGTCCCCATTGCATGCTATTCTTTAAATAAAACACCAAAAAAGTGTTTTTATTTAGTAATTTTAAATTGTTAATGTATTCTTTTTTGGTATGTTATTTTCCGAAGAGATAATTTCAGATTAAATATGGATGAAAATTCTCGCGTAAATTACCGTTTCTACACGATTTCCACCAATAAGCGAATAAGCCCAAAAAACAACAACTGAATCAAACGCGACAAGATTAGATACAATCAAAAATGCAAACAAACAGAAATAAAAATATAACCAAAGTTAATTAATATGAAGTGGTTTAAAAGAGAAAGAAAAACCTGATGAGCGACTCGAAGTGATATCTTCTCGCGTGTGAAGATTATAAAGGAAGGGTGTATGAAATTGGTTAGGGGAGAGACAGTGTTGTTCACTACTTGTCAAAATAAGACGATCAATAACTCGCTTTCTAAGAATGGTTTCAGTCACTGTGCACCGGTTGACTGACATGATAAATAAATTATTTTCTTCTATGTGCCTTGACACTCTTCACGTTAGCGATCATGGCTCTCCATAGTTTCGTGTAATTTAAAGCTCTTAATAAATATTGTCTTTTTGTTATCACTCCTAAATCTTGCTCCGCTATCTATTTGCTCAAGCTCTCCAGAGAGGTTATACGGTGTTTTCCTTTGCCCCTCTTGTCTTCAATTTGTCCCGTGAGCATCACATTTTCCAAGACCTCTTTCCTTATTATGTGTTCAGATGCCCTGTATAAGTGTTCTTTTTGCTTCTCTAAATCATCATTTTTGCTCACATGTTCGGTCCATGGTATTCTCAGCATTCTCACAGACGCGACGTTGCCCCGCTCTGTCTTTTTTACAAATATTTCCACGGTAATTGATCCGATGAGCTGCTTTCGCTGGTTCCTAGGCCTCATGAATTTAAACGTCCTACGAGGCTGGCATCCCGTTCCCACCCCTTCACCGTTGAAACTGTTAGATGTAGACGTCTCTTCTACTCCAATAGCTTCATGTCTCGCACATCTCGCCTGTGGAACTCCCTTCGTTATTCCTGTTTTCCTGACAAATACAATCTCCAACTATTAAATGTAACGGCAATCGACATCTCCAGTTGCCTTGATCTATCCACTTCCCTTCTCCACATCCTTTCACCTTTCATTCCTATCTGCTCTCGCTCCAAATCTTCTGTAACCCCCTTGCTTTGATCGATCCACTATCTTTCTCTTTCTCCACATCCTCTCCTTTACCACTCCTATCTGCTCTTCCTCCAAACCTTCTGTAACCCCTTGCGTGCTAGTGGCTTCCAGCCTTGCTTGGGGTGATAAGCTTAAAAAAAAATAACATTTCTGTTGCTTCAAGTCTCTTCTGCATATGTGAAGAGATTTTCCAGCAGTCACTGCCATATAAGAGGACTCATATAATACATTTCAGTATTTTTTCTTTGTTGAACGCAGCTATAATTACGTAATATCAATAAAATATTTAGCTGAGCTAAGTTTAGTCTGGTCCTAGGCCACGAATAAAAGGCAGCGAAAAATGGACAAACTGGCTGTATTATAAATGACTTACGCGATTTTCTTCTTCATAACTCCTCATAAACCTAATCGTTAATCCTATGATCGGGTGTGTTCAAAGTGTCGCTTCACACCTACACGCCTAATCGGCTGCATCCATATATTTCAGTGGATTTATAATCTTCTACATCAATCAATAATGTTGCCAGAACATTTTTATCTCAGTCTCTTCTTTTGCCTAAAGAAACTTATAGGGTGGTACAGGTGGTACCATATAGAGTGATACTTTTATAACATATATATACGAGTTCCACTTTCTCTTCTTGACGGTGGTTGTGAAGTTTTTTAATGGATCCGATGGTGTTTCGGGGTGCAAATTCCGTAGAAAATGCCTTGGATTTTTCTAAAGACAGCTGCATGGGAGAAGGGTTCCTCTGATGCAATCAACGGTCTTCGCTTCCGTGAAGAAAGCATGCTTTCAAATTGGTGAATATCGGTTGTAGTGGGATCTAGAGAGTGATGGGGTCTGCGTAAGCTCTACTTTAATCACAACACGCTACGTATGAATGAACTGCGACTTTCAAAATAATTCGTTCATCGCCTAGGATAAAAAGGGAAGCGCCTGTTGTTGTTCCATTTAGCAAGGGACAGCATCGACATTGCTACAGTGAATGAGCAAAAAATGCTACAGACAGGAAAACCCGCCAATATTAAACTTCAATAAAGCGTCCACATATATTAATCATACTTAGGAATAGGGATTCTATTTCAAATACTAAATTTCTACTATAATAGCATTTAAAGTAATAATCACAGACACATAAACACACACGTACACGCACACACACACACACACACACACACACATATATATATATATATATATATATATATATATATATATATATACAGCCTTGGCCAAAATTATGGAGCACCAATGAAAAATCGAAATTATGATTCAAACTTATATATTTAAAGGTTAAGAATAGTGGAGTAAACATTAATAACAACAATCAATATTTGGTATGTCCTCCTTTGGCCTTAATAACAGCTTTTATTCGCTTTTGCATATTATTGACTAAGTTGTTGCAGGTGGTAGGATCTAGTTTCTGCCACTCTTCATGAAGTTTGGCCTCTAATTCTTTTTTTGATGAACATTTGTGCATTCTCACTCTTTTCCCTAAATGGGACCACAAAGTTTCAATGGGATTTAGGTCTAGGGATTGAGGGGGCCACTTCATCACTGTAATCCCTTTTTTCTCAAACCAACCTATTGAAACTTTTGCCGTATGGCATGGAGCATTGTCTTGTTGGAAGATTACATCACTTGGAATGTTATTATTAAATATTTTAGTCAAAGAGGTTCGGCAACCCTGGTCCAGCATGTTAGTATAAATTGTGGAGTTCATTCTGCCCTCACATGTGTACAACATTCCAGTGCCTGAAGAAGCCATGCAGCCCCAAACCATTACGCTTCCTCCTCCAAATGTTACAGTTGGAACCACACAATCAGGATGAAATGCCTCTCCTTCCCTACGGCGAACATAAACCGCTCCAGGAGTGCCAAAAATTTGATGAAAAAAAAAAGGATTTGTTACAATTTTTGAATAAATGTTATGGATGTGTATTCACATACAAATTTCAATTATTACATCCAAAGTTTAGGAAAGAGAAGCTGTTAACTCACCTCAAAGTTACTTTCGTCAGACCAAACAATTTTGCCCCAATCATCAGGTGTCCAATTTTCATGGTTTTTTGCAAATTCCAGTCGTTTTTCTTGTTGGCCTGAGACAAGTATGGCTTCTTCTTGGCTTTGCATCCTTTTAATCCCACTTCTAATAACCTTCTTCTCACTGTTCGAGCTGATATGTTTTTGTTTTCACCCTCCCTAAGTTCAGCAGCAAGCTCTGAAGAACTTTTCCTCCTATCTGCAACGGATGCTCTTTTCAAAGATATGTCTTCCCTGGCGGTTGTAGACTTTTTACGGCCTTGTCCTTTTCTGTTTTTGAAAGACTTTGTTTCCTTATACCTTTTAATCGTTGTTTGAACGCCCTTCCTTGAACATTCCATCTTACTGGCAATTTCTACCTGAGAATATCCTTCATCAGATAAAGCAACAATTTGTGCCTTTTTAATCTCTGAAAGCTGCTTTTTTGGAGGTATTTTCAATTAAATATACTATTATAGCACTGGTAGGAATCAAATATGACCCGAAAATTACGAAACAACCTTTAGTATGACAATAAATCATTTTGAACATTGGAATGAATTTAGTACGAAACTCAGCTAAAGCTCTTGAGAGAGGCTTTAAAGCAAAAAAATACTACAATGTACTGTTAAATTTTTTACATTTGCTCTTAAATGTTCACTGTACGATTCTTAACCTTTAAATACGTATATATATATATAATATCTGGATAAAATAAATGAAACAAAATTGGGTGTTTTTTTATGAAAGTATTTATTTCTGTGTTTTTGTATATATTTATTTATTTAATATTTCAGACCACCTAGGTCTTTCCTCAGAAATCAAATGAGATACTGTGTTTGTGTGTTTGTTTACAGAGTTTGTTTACAGCGTTTGTCGTGAAGCGTGCATGTCACGTGATGTGTAATGCGACTTTGTTTGAATTTTTGGCGGAAGACTGATGATAGTGTCTTAAATGTTGTTTAAATGTATATATATATATATATATATATATATATATATACATCCGATGTAACAGTAAATTTGTCCAATTGTTAAATTAAGATTTGAACCGTTATCTTTAGAAATGATTAAAGATATCTTACACTATTGGAATCTACTTGAGCAGTTAGAATGCATAATTACTCTGCGAACTGAACAGAAAAATCGTGGTGAAATCGTTCATAAACGAAAATGACATCTTCATCATTAATTAATCATAGTTATGGATCGAAAGCTCATGAAGGATTGATGTAAAGTTTATATATATATATATATATATATATATATATATATATATATATATATATATATATATATATATATATAATTCCATGATCATTTTACAACTTATTTAAGATGATATCTGCCCTCTTTATCCTTCTAACTTTCTGTCCTGGAGTAACAAGCTGCCTCAAAATTTTCACGTACGATTTCTTTTTACACGTCTTCTCACTCCATTTTGGACTGTCATCGCTGAAAATCCTGTCACACGCCAAACGTTTACGGAACTGAGTTGGATTTTTCCTAACTGATATCTTCATCTCTAAGTTGAAATGATGATCCCTCTTTCTGTTGTGACCTCATAATCCAGTTTACCATACTACTGTTTCCTCTTTTTAAAAATTATTCATGGTTCTCTAAATGGTTCGTAAATGGACTTTGAAGATGGAAGCCAGATTAAGAATGTACCAATAATGAAGGGCTGAATGATCTTGTTTCCTCATACCATTGCTAATTTGGGAAGACTGTTAAGTGGACACAAAATAATTTTAAACTGTCCTCTTTCTAGCAGAACAGGGTTTTTCAATCATTCTTACGACAAATGCAGTCAAGATTGCTAAACGTTTTATTTGAAAACCTGGATAAAAGAAACTCAATTAGTATAATGTTTTTATCGATATTAAACATTTCGTGAAATGGACAATTTTGCTGTTTGGATATTTTTTCTATTTCATCCGATATATATATATATATATATATATATATATATATATATATATATATATATATATATATATATATAGCATTTCTGTAGTTCACTGCTACCAGCAAGCAGAAATATTTTTCTCTCCTGATGATGACCATGTTGGCCGAAACTAGTCGGGGAATCTAAATGAAATGATAATAAAAAAAACGAAAGAATATTAATCTACAACCCAGTGTGTCTGAAGATTTTAATTTTTTTAATAATTTTTTAAATAATTTTTATTTTTCAATATATATATATATATATATATATATATGTGTGTGTGTGTGTGTGTGTGTGTGTGTGTGTGTGTGTGTGTGTGTGTGTGTGTTTGAGTGAGTGATATGGTTTGTTCTGTGATGTCCCGGCCCTGTCTGAATGTACAAAAAGAAAGACATAATCAGCCCCACTACGGAATCTAGAAAATAAAAACAAATCTTATACAAAATACAACACAATAAGCGTAAACAAAAACGATAAAAGGCTTTCGTATACATTTCTGATGAATTATTGTATATTTTAAAGAGCCTATACGAATACAGATATTTTATCTATATTTTAAAGTAATTTTATTACTTAAAATTTAATTTTTTCATTTCTCATTATTTATTATTTAATTTCATATTCCTGCATATTTTAGTATTAAGTGTTAGGGGTTATTTAATGATTCATCTCTTGCATATTAGTCAGCCTGGTCGATTGCCGACCGATTTTGTTCAAACTCTTGATCCCCCTCAAATTATGCGCTCTCTCCCTCAAACTGTAACTGAGGTCCGCTCGGCATTGTAGTTATCCATTGTGTCTGGAAAAAAAATTCACCTTGGAATTCCTCAATGAGTACTCTGCGGGATGAATTTATAATAAAAAGATCGTTGAATTGGGGCAGAGTTTCCCAAACTTTTTTACTCTGGGCCGCATTTTCAGAATAAAAATTTGCTCTCGCCTCACCAAAATTTATATGAGTAAAAAAATTACATCTAAAAATTAAAAAAAAAAACAGAGAGAGTGTTAAAGGAGATAACGGTGGCTTCGAAGTTAGAACATTATCATTGATAACACTCTCCTCCAATTTGCAGACGCCAGACACTATATTTTCAGTATTTAATATAATCCAAAAATATCCCTATGATAAAATCAGTCAATAATTATTTATAACTGTTTATACTGGGACTCATGCAGGCAATTACAAGTAATCCATAGTAATATTTTAAATTTTGAAATCATATTTATGTTTAGCATATGGATTTTTTAAAACTGTTTCAAAATCTTTGTCTTTCAATCACTCAGCCTCACTTGTGAGACGCGCTGCACTATTTGGAAACCACTGCACTGGGGTAATCCAACTCTCTCGACCTGTGGTGTCTTCATCCGGTGGCACGTGGAATCATTACAACGGCAGACATTCAGATTGTCGTAGATGACCAAGACTTCTGCGCCTCACGTCTTTGTCTTCCTTCCTGTTACCTCTGTAAGTGATTTCATCCTCCCCATTCCGTCAGAAATCAGTCTTCACATGTCACATTGCTGACAGACGCGAAATTATCGAGGGTTTGATCCGGTCGACTACGCTCAATTAGTTTGCCGTCAATATACCCGATTCAGTATAAACCACAACTGGTCTGTGTTAGAGTGTAAAAACACAACTATATATCAGCGGACAGCTGTAATTACTCACATTAGCAGACGTATGTACTAGGCTAGAAGTAGCCAGTCATTATATACAGGGGTTGGACAAAATAATTGAAACACTTGTTAAATTCAAAGAAAATTTATTTAATATGGAGTTGGTCCTCCTTTAGGCTCACATACAGCTTTAATACGTCTAGGAATTGAATCATACAGCTTCCTGACTTCACCCAGAGGAATGTTCAGCCATTATTCTTCCATTACTACCTGCTCCAGCTCTTTAAGACACGACGGTAGATGATAGCGGCTCCTAACTAGTCGCTCCAAAATCCACCACAAATGTTCAATAATATTGATATCTGGAAATTGGGGAGGCCACTCCATGTGTTCTAGCTCACTTTCATGCTCTTCATACCAATTCTTAACCACTCTAGCGGTATGTATTGGAGCATTATCGTCTTGGAAAATTCAGTCACCATCAGGGAATAAGGTCTGGGTCATTGGATGAACATGATCTCCCAAAATGTTCAGGTAATCTTTGCTGTTGATCATTCCATGCAGGGTAACTATTGAACTGAGACATTTCCATGATATGGCGGCCCAAACTATCATTGATACACCTCCATGCTTCACTGTTGGAAGTAGGCAGTCAGGGTTGTAAACTTCTGTGGGCTGCCTCCACACATAAACTCGCCCTGAAGTTGAGAAAAGAGAAAAACTGGTCTCGTCTGAGAATATGACTTGCTTCCATTGGTCTGCAGACCAGGCATTGTGATCACTGCACCACTTTAACCTCTTCTGAATGTTGCGTGTGGAGAGAAGAGGTTTCCTTACGGCGGATCTTCCATGATATGCAGCCTTATGGAGCTCACGATGAACAGTTTTAGTAGAAACTGGACTATTCAGATGATTATTCAACTCAACAGTCACTTTGGCCGCAGTAGTCCGATGATTTTTTGCCACATTGCGTTTCACTGCACGTCTGTCCCTGTCAGTACATTTGCAAGTCCGGCCCGAATTGCTACGGTTGCTGAAGGTTTTGCCCTGTTTCTCGAATTGCGTCATAGTTCGTGATATGGTAGCTCTTTAAAAACCAAGCAGTTCAGCAACCTTAGTGATCGAGGCTCCTGCCAAGCGAGCTCCAACAATTTGACCTTTTTCGAACTCAGAGAGGTCACGCATTTAGCTTAAATTTTACTAAATTCTAAAAATACATAAGACAAAGAGAGTAAATTAGATAAATAAACGTATTTACAATAGATATAACCTGCAATTACAAAGTTTTAATTAAAGTTTTTATTATAATAGGTCTTTGAAATATAGGAGTGGAATTTGCACCTGTTCCAATTATTTTGTCCAACCCCTGTATTTCTTTAGTAATCGTTTACTTGCTGAAGATAAAAGTGGTATTCATTCTCAGGGTGGAGTTGTAAAACAATCATTTGCTCATATTTTTGCTATTGACCAGAGCAAACGATATAAACGATTTGCATAACATATCGCATAAACATACCCCAACTTTTAACTACTGTTTAAAATAACGTTAAGCTGTTCTCGCCTGCTTATATCTTGAGTTTTCTTTTCCTTTTAGTCTTTGGTTTTTATTAAAAATAGGAATGATGGATTACTTCTAACTTGGCGTGATTATTTTTAAAGAACTGGGCGTAGAAACAGTGTAACTCAGTGTATACGATAAGGAATACCAGTAAGATGTAAAAGAAAGATAAATATGGCGGTACAATTGATTTTTGCAAACATAGTCACGAGAAAAAACGTGACTGACGCAAGATTTCAATGCAAATGTATAAACTGAAGCAAAACACCGCCATTAAAATGGATTTAGGTAGGAAAATAAAATAAAAGCTAATAAAAAAAAAACGAAAAGAATAAGGATATTAAAAAAATTAAATAAAAGTGAATATAACAAAACGAAAATGGCAAAAAAAGATAAACAAAATAACTCGTTTAAGAAAGTTGTGTTAACACGACTAAAAAGTTTGTCGATATGTTAAAAATAAACCCTGAAACAATGTGCTTTCGACTGTTTGCCGTAGTTCTGTGAGGTGAAATGTTATCGTTGTATCAACTATTATGGATACAAAGATTGGACCGTTTTTCTAGCAACTTTTAAATTCAGTGTGGCCATTCTCGATCTAATTGGTTTTCAGTTAGATCGAAATTGTAATTTTTGGCGCTGATAGTAAAATCGGCGACTGTGTCGTAGCCAGTCTAAGAGAATGCACACACTGAATTTAAAAGTTGTTTGTACCGCTCCGGTATATAAAGACATATCAGACCAAATATAGCGTATCGTTTCTATATATGGGCTTTTTCCGCCAAGTTCTCACACTCCAGTCTTAATAAAGTTCAAAAAAATTACGCAGCCATGTAGGTGATGAATTATTTTCCATCAGACCGTGCATATCTGGCCAGGTTCACTTGCTGTTCACCACAAGATTCTTCACAAAATCCAAAGAAGTATCTGTAATGTAATCGATCCTGACTAGACATCTCGAGGTGACATGGCTTCCATCTGTCTTTTCTTACAAATATTTCTATGGTAACTGCTCTGACCAGCATTTTCACATTTCACAGCATTTTTCGCAAATAGCGTGAAATATATATATATATATATATATATATATATATATATATATATATATATATATATATATATATTCGTCTCCACTTAGTTTCATGGAATCCTAAAATCTTTCTAATGTTATCTTCTCTAAACTTTTCCATTCTCTCAATTATAGCGAATTTAGCATGGGCTTGAAATCGGTTTTTCTAGGCGTGTGTATGTATATATATATATATATACATATATATATATATATATATATATATATATATATATATATATATATATATATATAGGTGTGTGTGTGTGTATGTGTGTGTATGTATGTGTTGTAGATTGTCTGGGCAGGAGTATAAGATTTTATCGCCTATGGGGTGTGTATGTCGCCAAGAAATGTACACTCTTCCGGTATATCTTCGGACTTTTGAAAATACGCACACTTTTCTCACTGAAACCCTTCTTTAAATCTTCTCTCTGTTAAAGGTTAATGCCCCCTCCACCTTTGGACCTCCCTGCCTCTCTCATCTGTTACCCCTCTATATAGATCCCATGTCCTCCCACACTCTCACACATATACTCTTACTAATATTTTACCGGAGTTGTTTTTTCTGTTTTCTTTTTGAATCTGTAGGTCTGATGAATTGGATCGTTTTAACGATTCTAATGGAATAAATTATGACCATGGAATATTAGTGTTTACGTCTTTTTATTATATCCTTACTCTGTCCTGGACATCGAGTTCTACCTGGATTCTATCCTCTTGGAATTATTTTTATACATATATGTATGTGTATATATGATTGCATATGTATGTGTATATTTACCACTAATATTGTCTCTCTCTCTCTCTCTCTCTCTCTCTCTCTCTATATATATATATATATATATATATATATATATATATATATATATATATATATATATTCCGGCATTTGCGAGTGTTTGTCAACATCAATCCGACATAAATGGTAACTGCTCAGCACTTTAATCCTTTACCTTGCTTTTGCACTTATTTAAGTACTTATTTATCTTCAGGTAAAAGAGGTACATACTAAAATGCGCCACCTGTCGGAATTTCAAAGAGGACAAATCGTTGGGGCTCGATTAGCAGGAGAATCTGTGACCAAAATGCCTGAATTATTGAATGTGTCACGAGTTTAGTGGCCACAGTTATGACACCTTGCACAAAATAATGCAAACCATCATCAGCAAATAGTAATCCTTGACGGAAACCAAGTTAACCGAAAGAGATCGACGAGCTTTAAAACGAATTGTGGCAAAAATTCATAAAATTACTGCAGCGAAAGTGACTTCAGAACTCATTATACACGTAAACAATACAGTTTCTACACGCACAGTACGCCGGAATCTCCACAAAGATGACATCGGGCTGCGATTCCTTAACCTCTTCACAAAGTCGAACGCGAATTTGCGAAAAAAAATGGAGTGATGATCTCAAAAAAATGGACACTCAAGAAATGGAAAAATGTTATTTGGTTTGAAGAGTCTTCTTTCACGTTATTTCCTACAAACGGGCGGGTTTATGTCTGGAGAACACCGCCGCGTGAAGCCTATGATCCAGATTGCACTGACCCGACAGTCAAACATGGAGGTGGCCCAGTAATGATTTGGGCAGCAATTTCCTGGTAATCTTCTGGTCCTGTCTTCGTTCATAGTGGTAGAATTAGCGCAGATTTTCAATTACAATGTTCTCATAATGGCTTCCATACTGTTGCCAGAAAATACCATATTCCAAGATGGTAAGGCACAGATACACCCTTAAAAAAGTGAATTCATGGTTTGATGAGCATCATAACGTCATTAGGCATCTTCCCTGGCCAGAAAAATCACCTGATCTCAGCCATTATGGGGAATTCTCGAGGTGAGAGTGAGGAACAGATTTCCCCTTCCCTTAGCGTTGATGCAACTTTCCGAGACTCTGATTGAAGAATGGGATAAAATTCAACTTGAAACAATTCAAAACTTATTTGATTTTGAAGCCAGGAGTTCACATTAATTTGTCTAACCACAATAATATATATTTATACACCCCCCCATATATATAATATATATATATATATATATATATATATATATATATATATATATATATATATATATATATATATATACACATATATATATATACATATATACATATATATATATATATATATATATATACATATATATATATATATATATATATATATATATATATATATATATATATATACATATATATATATATACATATATATATATATATATATATATATATATATATATATATATATATATATATATAGTCCTCCACTGAGAGACTGTTTCGCTGTATCACTGCTCATCAGTGTGTAGATTCCGAAACCAGGCTGAATTGGCGTCAGTCAAGGATTCTACCACTAAGCTATTGGTGCACAACAGGGATGAATGTCAATTAAAGCGGATTTATTTTTAGATAAACACACAGTGACTGAGAGAACTCGATTCGCTTTACTGAAGAGTTTTGCATTATTAACAGTAATAGTCACTGTTTCCAAACTCACACTTCCTCCCCAGAGACCTCAACCGAAATACATTTTTCACGAGTATATATATATATATATATATATATATATATATATATATATATATATATATATATAATACTTTTGTTCACCAAATCCAAGTGCAACAGCTTCTCAAGTCAGAGGGTTTATAAACGATGCTGTTGTAAGCGCGTAAACGTAGAATAAAAGAAATCCCGATGATGAGGATATGTAAGACAGAAACATTTCAACCCTTAACTACCACGAATTATCAGTTCCGTAGAAGTATCTGAGTAGAACTTCCTCCTTGCAAATGGAATACGAAGGGAATGAGAATGATTAAAATCCTGTGTACATAGCATGCCTTGTCCAAAGGTGCCGCACGCTAGGATCGCCACCTTCAAACCGATAATATCAACATTCACTTTCCTGACAAATTGCCCATGGTAAAATTCGAACCTAGGCCTCATGCTCTGAAAACGAACATTCGAGGCACGGGCCTATAATTAATTTCACAGGTATTATTATTCAACTATTGTCATGTGATAAACACCATGTGTTTTGTTTGGCTTAACATTGGCAATCTGTTAACAATTTGGCGATTCTAAAAGGCTTCTGATTCTCCAGCGCGAACTGCCAGATCGATTTTTTTTTACTTCGTTTCCAGCAATCAATCAAAAACGGATTTTATTGTCAAGTCCTTATTAGAGCCACGAACATTTGATTGAATCGTTTGCCGCGTTCAACTTCGTCTGATTAAAATACCTTTATCTTCTTTCTTTCTTTACTACTCTCCCTCATCGTGTTTAAGTGATTCGGCTTCTTTGACGAACACGCTCGCAAATGCCAACAGAAACAGTCCAGGAGAGTTTAGAAAGCTTTTAAAAGGAAAGGACTATCCATCACTTGTAAGAAGCAAGAACGTATGGCCGCTAGCAAGTGGTAGAGCTGAAGGTGCGCTGAGAATTGCAGACGTATAGGATAAAACGAGTACTAAATTATTAACCATCTGTGAACTGTTACAACTGAGGACGTAAAATGTGACAGCAAAATGCCAAGGTACATTTGAATAAAGAAAGATGCCTTCCAAAAGATAAACAAAGTATTAGGAGATCGGAAAATTTTCTAAGATAACAAGAAAGTAGTACTAAAGGGCTGCGTAATAATTTCTGAATATTATAAAATGTATGTATAGCTTGAGGCACGAATTGCGGCTCGGATTGAGGAATCGGAGAGCCGAGTTCGAATTCCAGTCGAATTCATTCCATTTTACGTGATAATTACATTGGGAATGGTATAAAACCAAATATTCTCTCTACTAGCTATAGGTAAATAGTAGGATTCTATAGCCTTAGGTGGCAACCGGTCTAGGAGAAGGAAAACTAAATTGAATACTGTATCTAGCCTTGGCGATGCTCATACTAAAGAAAGCATCATACGCATTGACTCCATGAACCAGACTAATGTTGACTCATTAACAGACAGTCACCTATAACCTTGGGTGTCAACAGGTCTAGGAAGAGAACAACTCTACATTAAAAACTGTATGTAGCCCTGGGAAAGCGTATATTATGTATCTAAGGAAAGGATCGTTCGCATTGACCATATGATCCAGATGACGGTCGACTCCTTAACAGATTGTGCCCTATAGCCTTGCGTGGAAACCCGTCTTGGAGAAGGAAAAGTTGGAATTCAAATATATATGTAGCCCTGGCAAAACACATACTATGCAGCTAAGGAAAGATTCGGTTGCATTGACTCTAAGACGCACATCAGGGTCGACTCCTTAACAGATTGTGTCCTATAGCCTTGCGTGGAAACCGGTCTAGGAGAAGGAAATTCAGAATTCAAATCTATATATAGCATTGGCGTAGCACATACTATGCAGCTAAGGAAAGGATCGTTCGCATTGACTCGTTGATCCCGACTATGGCCGAATCCTTTTTTATAGCTTGAAAAAACGGCCGCATGTTTAAATTACTACCAAAAAGAAAAAAACGGGGGTACATCATTTAAGATTTTGGTGAACCCTTACCAAAACGATAAGTTAAAATATTAAATATTAAAAAAGAATTAGCAAAAAAACAAAACAAATAAAAATCTCTAAACCGTAGACTTTATGAGTTAAATCTGTGTTATGAAGTAGAATTTTCTTCGTATTTTATCAGTCCATTTATCTAGCATACCGAGACCTCGATTTTTCAACGCAGTACAGAATGTGACACAAAGTCAGTTTAAATTGGGTTTAAAAGAGATTCCACAGAAAGATTCTCAAGTCCCATCGGCACCTCCTCATCTTGGAGAGGCATCAGTCGCCGGGCAAGAAAAGCAAGCCTCATGTTGAAGAAGTGTAACCGCCTGTGGGAAATCCCGCTACCCTGTGGCTTGGGCGAATATTATTGTCAAAGAAGCGAATCCCTCTGACTTGCAGCACACGAAACCCGCATACTGAGAGATGCTCTGTATTTTCTGCCTGGGCATTTATATAGTCTATTCATTAGGTAGGTATGATAATTAGATAATCATTTACATATTACATTATTATATGGTTATTCCTTTATTCACGCTTTCCTATATTACTTTGTCTAAGAGTATTTTTCACTTTACCCACGTCGCAAACATTAACTTCTTTTACATATGTATATATATATATATATATATTTTTGTCATCCACATCGAAACCCGACTGAATTTGCGTCAGTCGGAACTTCTACCCCCTAAGCCATCAGGGTACGGTACGGAATGGAGGTGAATTTTAGCGTGTTTATTTTTAGATTCGGATAAACACACAGATACCTGTGTGTGTGTGTGTATATATATATATATATATATATATATATATATATATATATATATATATATATATATATACCTGTGTGTATATATATATAGATATATATATATATATACCTGTGTGTATATATATATAGATATAGATAGATAGATAGAGAGAGAGAGAGAGAAATATAAACATACATACATACATACATACATACATATAATATTCATGCATACATATCAATACATATCAATAACGAGAAAAGAGAAAATTATCTTAGCCGTCGCGTTTTGTCCTCGAAATTTGCCTTGATAGAGTGGACGAAACGCGTCGGCTAAATTTTCCTTTTGTATTTATAAATATTGTCCTTTTACAGATATATTTTATGCTATATCTGAAATTTTACACACACACACACACTCACAAATTGGTAAAATTGATGTCTCTATCGAATTTTCTTCAATTTGTGCCACTATCTAATCCGACGGAAATGTAAATTAGCGCCCAGCACGTTTTTCTTTTAAATGTCCTTTCTCAAAAAAGTCGAAACCTTGTTTTGTTTAAAATAAATCAATACATAAATACTTTATCAAGTAAAATAATAAATAGTAATTACATTAAAACAATCAAAGTCAACATGTACTGACTTTTGTTTATTGGCATTAAATTTCATCACTTAGCACCCTCCATAGTTTACCTTCACTCTCACAGTTAGCCTGAAAATATTTATGAATGTTCTTGAATATAACAATTTTGAATACCAAACGATATTTTAATTCTGTTTTTAAATACGTTTCAAAATATAATCCTTACATTTGCTTTGATAAACTCCATAAGAGAATGAAACGCGTCATTGAAGAAAACATTTTGTCTTTATCCACACACACACACACACGCACGCACACACACACACACACACACTCGCACACACACACACATATATATATATATATATATATATATATATATATATATATATAGTGCGATGGATGAATTGTCATCTCAATTGGTCAAAAATTAAAATAACAATGCCATCTCATTTTAACAGATATATTCACCAGAATCTTGCAATACGAAAGAGTAAATTTATTCAATAAAATCGCCATTGACTCCAACCACGTTCTCCAGATGACAGCGAAAATCTGTTGCAATTCTTCTGGACAATCTCATTGTTTAAATTGGTGAATGATGGCATAATCCTTGCCTCCAGTTCATCTT
This sequence comes from Acanthosepion esculentum, assembly GCA_964036315.1. Lineage (NCBI taxonomy): Eukaryota > Metazoa > Mollusca > Cephalopoda > Sepiida > Sepiidae > Acanthosepion > Acanthosepion esculentum. The sequence goes on along the minus strand of OZ038497.1, from coordinate 53,543,953 downwards.
TTGTGTTACAATGAGTTTTGTTGGTCTCAACTGCGCCCCACACATATTAATCAAGTCTGGGGAGTTAGGTGGCCAGATGTATGGGTTGGTGTGGTCGTAGACGTTTTCTGACAGTTATGACTGAGTTCTCCTGCTTGTTTGGCATGGTTTCAGAATCCTGTTACCAGATATAGGGTCTTCCAGCAGCCACCCTCATGACCCAAATCAGCGCTACCTTTTAATCGCGTTAGAGAACGGTTTTTACCTTCCATCACCATGGCTTATGTTAACCGCCATTACAATGATTCATTGCGCCTTTTTGGAAACAAAAGAGGAGCCATTACATCGAACCAATTACAAAATCTGCTCTTAGACATGATTGATCGCTATATATATATATATTTTTCTCTCCAGAATTTTTCTTACACCTTTCTAAATCTATCCTTCATCCAGGCATTGAATATTGCTATCAAACATAGTCTAGTATTTCTGCTAAGTATTTAAAGATTCTTGATAAGCTCCCAAAGAAAAATCTGAAATGTTATCGGTCCTGAGCTGGCATCTCGGTTTCAGTCAGATACCGCAACATAGCTTCCCTGTGCCTTTTTCATAAATATCTTCATGGTAATAATTTTGATGAGATTTCCATTTATTTATATATTTTTTTTTTTTGCCTGAGCTTTGTACCTGGACGTATTTAAGCGCAGTACTAGACAGGCAGCTAGGTCTCATTATTTTACAATTGAAATTGATGGATGTAAGCATGTTCTCTACTAACATGTTTTGCTCTATCATAGGTCGCTTTTGTATGTAAAGGCTATGCAAACACAAAGGCGAAATATCAACGAGAGATACAGAATGATAATATATGATCTTCTATCAGTTGTCAAAAGATCTTGTTGTTCAAACAATAAAAGTATATATCACGAACAAAATTGTTTCCTGAGATAATGCAGGCACGAGTTCAAGTTACTTCATTCCTCTTCCACGTGGTTTAGTAAAAGCTGTTTTGAAGAAAATATAAGAGTTACAACGAAAAGCAATTTTTTTTTTTCAAATAACCACAATTAATAATTATAAGTGTGTTGTGGTAGGATCCACCTAATCTGCATAGGTGACTACCGACTATATAAATAATGGTTGGTACCGGAAGACAAGGGGAGGGAATCACGAGATTCAACTAGAGACTCTGCCCGACTGCGACTTAGTCAACACATTCTCCAGGAACGGTCTTCCCAGAAATACTATATGTAAATATTGTGTACCTTTTCTTGTTATAATACATTCTTGTTCTAAGTACATTTTGTGTTGCATTATTATTCCATGCATTAGTCGAGATTCAACAATGAGTCAAGACTCAACAAAGTGTTAATATTAACTATTAACCAACTATTGTTTCGTAAAGCATTTGGTTATTTAGTAAGATTTATCTTAGATTAGCCAGAATATGATGGCACATAGTGCGGGTCATTTTTACTAAACCAGTGAACAAGTCAGTGTACCAATCTTGCGAGTTGTTACTCTACTAGAAGCGTCCTTCGACTGCTTTATCATTGATGTCCTTGTATTTTTGATCTGACAAATATGAAGAAATGTTTGCTGCTTAACTCCTAAGAGCTATGCCGATATCTCGGCATTAATGCCTCGTCTCTTCTGCAAACAATGAATATTATTAATAAATCGCGATTGCTTGCCAGAATGTCGCGGGTCGAGAATGAAATCCTGATCCCAGGCAAGCACAATTTATATTAATAAATCTGACACACGGTTGGTGGTAAACCGAAAAGAACAAATGTGTCCGGGGTGTTGGCTGGAAGGGGAAAAATGAAGCTTTTCTTTTCTGGGGGAAAAAAGTGAAACGAAATTCGGAAAGGAAAGTCGATAAGGAACATCCCGTATGGGGTATACAAAAATAATGGAATGAATTAGTTCGCGTTTGGGGAAAGTGGCGTATAGAAAGCCGTTTGAAAATTGCCAGATCTCCATTTATTTGTTAGAAAGACAATGATCAATATTAGCAAGGATAAAAACCTCAATACGAAGACAAATCATTCTTGTTTCTTCTTCTACTTCTACTTCTTCTTCTTCTTCTTCTTCTTCTTCTTGCAATACGAAAGACATTCTTCTTCTTCTTCTTCTTCTTCTTCTTCTTCTCCTTCTTCTTCTTCTTCTTCTTCTTCTTCTTCTTGCAATACGAAATACATTCTTCTTCTTCTTCTTTTTCTTCTTGCAATACGAAAGACATTATTCTTCTCCTTCTTCTTCTTCTTCTTGCAATACGAAAGACATTCTTCTTCTTCTTCTTTTTCTTCTTGCAATACGAAAGACATTCTTCTTCTTCTTCTTCTTCCTCTTCTTCTTGCAATACGAAAGACATTCTTCTTCTTCTTCTTGCAATACGAAAGACATTCTTCTTCTTCTTCCTCTTCTTCTTGCAATACGAAAGACATTCTTCTTCTTCTTCTTCTTGCAATACGAAAGACATTCTACTTCTTCTTCTTCTTCTTCTTCTTGCAATATGAAATACATTCTTCTTCTTCTTCTTGCAATACGAAAGACATTCTTCTTCTTCTTCTTCTTCTTGCAATACGAAAGACATTCTTCTTCTTCATATTCTTGCAATACGAAAGACATTCTTCTTCTTCTTCTTGCAATACGAAAGACATTCTTCTTCTTCTTCTTCTTCTTCTTCTTCTTCTTCTTCTTCTTCTTCTTCTTCTTCTTCTTCTTCTTCTTCTAGGTTGCGCGTTGTTTTTCTCTGTCTCTCTTACCTTCAAACTGTGCTGTGTGCATAAAATTTTCCGAGTCCTTTTTCCTTATGATGTGCACCAGAAGTTTTAACTGTCACTTCCTGATGTGAAGTATAAATATCCCTTTTTTTTTTCATTGCCTCTAGAACTTCGTCGTTGCTCACGTTTGGTTCAATGTATTCTCAATATCCTTCTCTGGAACCATATTTCTGTTGCTTCAAGTCTCTACTTTGTCTGTGAAGAGATTGTCGAGCATTCACTAAGGATTTATATTATGTAACATTTAAGTATTATTTTCTTTGTTTCTAACGAAATAATTATTTAGCTTAGATTCGATTGGTATCTTTCGCTATCACAATTCACTTTTGGATTTCAGTTTCGAATGTTGCGTCTATATTAGAATATTTCATAGATAATGAAATTGTTGTACTTGTTTGAATTTGGTATCTCTAATTTTTAATTTGAATGTTGAGTTGTCCCTTTTACTATGCATACTATCTTCTTGAGGTTTTGCCCTTTCTTCTCGCTTTCCTTCATTACCTTCTGTAGGATCTTTCGTAATTTCCTTTCTCTGATTTTATCAATACTGTGTCATCTGCCATTTTCTGTCGTTATGATCGTTACAGAAAAAATCGAGACAAAAAATTGGAAATTTATACTTAATACCAGAACGAAACAGTTGGAATTCCTAAGGTATATAATGAGGAAAGATGGCTTGGAAATTTTGATACTCACGAGGCAGATTAAATAGGGACAGACAAGATCAACACATCACCTACCAAGTGAATTTGAGTAAATGCATGGATGGTTTAGGAGAAATCATAAAAAAGACAAAACTTCTTAATAGCAATAAAAGAGGAGAAATTGTAGAGAGACATGACGTCAACGTCCTGAATGGGCACGGAACATAGAAGAAGAAAAAGAACAACAACAAAAACAAGAGGGACAACAAAAACAAGATGAAAAAGAAGAAGAAAAAAGTCAACAACAAAAGCAAGAACAGCAACAAAACAAGAAGAAAAAGAAGAAAAAAACAAAAAGAAGAAAAAGTATAATAATAATAATAATAATAATAATATTAATAATAATAAGCAGAACAAAAACAAAAAGAAGAAAAATAAGAAGAACAACAACAACAATGACAAAAACAAGAAGAGGAGGAGCATGAAGAACAAAAACAAGATGAAGAAAAGGAAGAAAAATAAAAACAAGAGGAAGAAGAAAAATGAAAAAACAAGAACAACAAAAACAACAAAAATACAAGAAGATGATGAAGAAGAAGAATGTCCATTATAACTTTATATTTCTGTCGTTTGAGATAAGCTAATTCATTACTTAGATTTATCAATTTCGCTTTTGGAATATGAATATTTGATGAACAAACACGTTGATATTAGCAAAGTAACAAAATATCACCCATTTGTTTTGTTTTTTTCAGAGGATTACTTGTATTTTCGGCTCTAGAACGCCGACCTACCGATCGTTTTACTAAATTGCTCTGCTTGTGAAAGCTAAATATTTTGAACATAACTATTTGCAAATTTGGGTGCAAATTTTAAAATAAGTTTTTCTAACATCTTCATATTTATTTAGTCCCCAGTAATGAAAAAGACGAATTATTCCTAGATATGGACAGTGGAGGTTAGGAAAATCTTCTTGCCTAGATTAAATAAAGTTTCCAGTTCTGGATGGATTGGCAGCTGAAGAAGAAAATTTGGGATAATAAAAACAAAGATGAGGACATTAGTCTGAACGTAAATAGTGCAAATAATGCTAACTCATCGCGAAAGAAACTAAGATTGAAAGCTTAGGGTAGTAAATACGAAACAATTAGAAATTTAGCAGCGCTGAGATTTCAGTATTCATGGGACCTCGCAAATCCCCAAGGAAAAAAATAGTTTAATGCTTGTCTTTTGTATTTGTCAATAATAATGATTATGCTGCAACAACGAAATGAATTTGGTTGACTATTGTAGAGCGATAATCAGTCAAACCATTAAATGTGCGTAAGAGATAACGGTCAGCCCGATCAGAAATCTCTAGAATCTGAAATCATTTTTAAAAAAAGGCGAAAAATTACGAACTTTGGAGATTGCTAAAAATAATGACTATATTTGAATATTTGTTTATATTCTAATAATAATGACTATATTCCAATAATAATGACAATATTCTAATAACAATTACTATATTATATTAATAATGGCTATATTCCAATAATAATGGCTATATTCTAGCAACAATTACTATATTATATTAATAATGGCTATATTCTAATAATAATGGCTATATTCTAATAACAATTACTATATTATATTAATAATGGCTATATTCCAATAATAATGGCTATATTCTAATAATAATTACTATATTATATTAATAATGGCTATATTCTAATAATAATGGCTATATTCTAATAATAATGGCTACATTCTAATAACAATTACTATATTATATTAATAATGGCTATATTCTAATAATAATGGTTATATTCTAATAATAATGGCTATATTCTAATAATAATGGCTATATTCTAATAATAATGGCTATATTCTAATAACAATTACTATATTATATTAATAATGGCTATATTCTAATAATAATGGTTATATTCTAACAATAATGGCTATATTCTAATAATAATAGTTATATTCTAATAATAATGGTTATATTCATGACGAAAAAATCAGTTGATTGTCGCCTTTGAATGGATTTTTATTCGAGCGTCAAAGACAGTAATTTGTTGCATTTGTTATAATTTTATGAAGAAATATTTCATTAGTCGACATTTTTTTCATTGTTGACATGATTTTTCGCCTTTTTCTCTAGTAGTTCTGTTGTTTTTTTATGTTACATTATGTACTATTCGTCTATGGATTGCATTTGGTCTGCTGTTTATAGTTTGCTATGCATTTATAGATTCTTGATCAAATGTTGAATCTGTAATGTTATTGATCCTGAATTGGCATCTCGGCTTCAGTTACAATCGCATCACCTTAGCGTAGTTTTCCTGTGCTTTTCTATAAATATTTTCATGGCGTTTGTTCTGAAGTGATTTCTTTTTAGTACCTTGATATTATGAATTTAAGCACGGTACTAGATTGGTAGCTACGTCTCAGAAATTTACAGTTCAGTTTTCTAGATGTAAGCATAAATTCTATGCTAACAGTTTTTTCTTTCGCACTAATCGCTTGTGGAATGCACTTCCGGTTTCATGATTTCCAGCCAACTTTGATTTTCGAAAATTTAAATGCAATGTCAATCGTTGTCGTCTGTCTCCTTGATTCCTCGTCTTTTCTTAGCCTTTGTCTTTAATATTGTTTTTTTCCTTTCACAAATTCTTTCGCACTAAGTAACCCTTCGCGATTTATTGGTTATATTGCTTTACTTTGAGTGAAATGATTAAGAAATACATTTGTACTCCCATCCCATACCTCGAAAAATTACGATGTCAGAAGCCTAAACCAATAACGTATAAAAAGCAATATTTTTATTGTTGCTTTTCCGAACCTTTCATTCATGTTTCGATTAAATCAATTGTAAACCATCAATTGTAAAAAAATAGAATTGTCAGAAAAAAGAAAGCCCTCAACACATGAACTACGAAACAGCGACATCAGAATAAATACAAATACTTAAGTACGTGGCATATACATGGTTCAATAGGTAAATTGTCGCCATTTTATATTTTAACTGTGCGCAGGCTCGTTGTTTGTTTTTGATTTTGTCTAGTGCACAGTATAGTAGGGTAAGTTGGGCAGCATCTGTGAAAAAAAGATAACATTATTTTCCTGTGCTCATGTTGGAATTTTTGCTGTGTCTTCATTATTTTAACAGAGCTCATATTGCAATTTTGTTATTATTGCTTTTCTCCAGCACTCCTTATTACTGCTTCCTATATTGTTTGCTTTCTCGGCTTGTTCAATTCAACTTTCCAGTCAACTAAAGAAGACTGAAGGAGACAACGGCCAAAACGTCTTGAATATGACAATGAAGATGAGAACAACAGTTCGAACAACGTAAGTAATGTAAATAATAGATTTATATTTGTAGGCTGAAATTTGCTAACGTTCAGCAACATATACGAAAACATTAGGCCAATTATCATTAGCCTTTCACCTAACGTCCCGTTTCGGAATTTATGCTATGCTTTATTTTTGAGTATTTTGCAGTAACTCTTTTCTTTAACCATTTCACTCCAAGCAAGGCGATAATGCCAGTAAGACGCAAAATGGCGAGGAAGAGAATAAGAAGTCATTACTAAGGTGAAAGGATTCAAGACGACAGAAAATGGCGACTGACGTTGCATTTACAATTTTAAAGATTGTGTAGCTGGGACGCAAGAAATCGGAAGGGATTTCAACAGATGAAATTTGAGAGAAGAGAATTGAACTTAGGGCTCGATCTACCTATTTCAATAGTAAAAACGATGTAGCCAATCTAGTACTGTGCTTAAATTCATCTGGTCGCGGGACCAATGAGAAGATCTCATTACAACAACTCTTATGAAAATCTTTGTAGAAAAGACAGAGGGAAGCCACATTACGACGATGGTAAAAAATGACTGAATTCGAGATACCAAATCAGGACCAATAATATTACCTTTATTGTATTTTTGGAGAACCTCAAGATATATAGCCGGAATAACAGAGCAGATACGACAGCAGTATTCCATGCACGGTCGAATGGTAAATTTATAAATCTGCAAGATGGATCATGACGAGAAGATTGGCAGATTCTTGGCAGTAAACCTAGCAGTTGATTCAATATAAAAGCTCCATATCATGTCAACACAAAACATAAAACCAAGAAAATGAAAACAATTGCACTCATAGAGATTAGCATCAGCCATGCAGATGGAAGTCGAAAATACTTCTCTATGATGATAAACATATAGCGGTTTCGTTTTGGTGACGCTAAATTTACAAGCCAATTCTTGCCTCAGTTAAAAAAAAAACTTTTATGTACTTTTCTAGATCAACTGTCAGTTTTACTATCGGACTTAATATTAAGACATTAGTACATCGTTGCACCATCAACATAAGTACCGCGTTGCATGAAATTATTCTAGAAAACATCCTTCCAGAAATGTTTGCTGAAGAAATTCCAAAAAAATTAATACGACTCTTACTCGCTATTTTAATCTATATAAAACCCTGTCCATAGATTTCGACTTTGAGTTCCGTCTGCCTTTCAATTTTTAATTGATTGGTTTTTACTTACCTCTATCTTTATATACCGGATCTAGCAGCAACATTTTTCAAATCATGTACCTATCATGCAATAATTGTCTATCCCACAAAATGCTTATTATCTAAAAACCCACTAAACTAATTGAGTTACTTCTCAGGTTTTCAGATAAAACGCTTATCCATCTTGACACTATTTGTCGCAAGAATGACCTAAAAACCCTTCGAGATATTCAGCTAGAAAGAACATATTAAAATCGTTTTGTGTCAGACCCACTATATCTTCCCAACGGAGCAATGGTGAGAGGAAAAAGATCATTCAGTAATGATACCAACAATTAATACGCCGTTATGTCTATCCAGCTGAGGTCTTCATTAATGGTATCAATATTCATACTCTGGCTTCGATCTTCAAAGTCCCATTCAAGTACCATCAAGAGGACGGTAAATAAGTTTAAAAAAGGAAAACTGGATCAAGAGGTCACAACAGCAAGAGACATCATCATTTCAACTTAAAGCTCAATACATTCTTATTATTCAAAGTAGAGTCTAATAGTGTTAGGAAAAACTCGAATAGTTCCAGTAAGATATCTTTAATCATTTCTAAGATACAACGGTTCAAAGCTTAATCGAATCGTTGGACAATTTTGCTGATTACACGATTTTGACAGTTTTGCTGTTACACCCGGTGCATCTATCTATCTATCTATCTATCTATCTATCTATCTATATATATATATATATATATATATATATATATATATATATATAAATATATGCTTCTCCCTCTCTTACTCTCTCTCTCTTACACCCCCCCAAACACACGAATATCTATTCACTGATGAAGATAAGACAAGACTACAGATAAAAATGGGTTTCTACAGGTTGAGGGAGAGAATACCATAGATGGAACATGTAATGGTAATGGTAATATTTTTCCGTTTCCCTACAAGGAAACATTTGGCATTCATTGATCAAACAAGCACTACTGCTTCCGGTTGAAATTTATAAAATCTTTCTCTTAAAACTCTTTAAAAAAAAAAAAATAGATTTCTCAAGTCCAGTAGCTGTTATCGCTCTTTCCAGTATTGATGGGGTTTACCTTTCTAGACTTTTATTTGAAATGGTGACGAATATTAACATCTTGACCATGTCATTATTTTCTCTTCGAGTTATATGTGCTATCCATTTCCTTTTTGGCTGGCGTGATTTCTATTTGGAGGTTCTTTTCGAGAGCAGTTTCCAATTTTACTATGACGGATCTGTTGAACTTGTTAGTGACACAGGAGGGAATAGTTGTGTCAGCGGAGTAAATACGTACTTTCGTTGGACACTTATATGAGGAAACGAGACTTAGAGAATTTGTGACAATAACGAGATAACGCATTGCTGGCAGTTTAAATTACGACGCCAACTATGACTTATCTACTGCTTGACATTTTCTTATACATTTTCATCTGCTAGTGCCAACAATGAGTTTATTCACAGTGAATCGTTTAGTATGAAAACAATGTGAAGACTTCGGTTAAAGCTATAAATCAACTTATAAACATTTTTATTGCCTTGGCTTTTATAAAGTCTTTGTTTGACGTCAGACTTCATAATTGACCTATGGCGGTAAGAATTGTTAAAGGTAATCGAGGCAGATAGAAATAGCTTGCGAAAATCGATGGCAGAACAGAATGTGAGAGAAATTGTATAGCGATAAACATTGCTTATAGTTACAGATGATGGGAAGTTGGGGAGAGTAATAATCGCCTAAGTGACACGACATATACAAGAAAAACGAAATGATAGTCGTCAATTTCTGGGCTTTATTTCAAGAGACAAATCGATATCCTCAAAGCCAACATATCAATTTTGTTCAGTAGAGTTGGATTTTTTTATTTCATTAACGAATTCTGAGAGCAGCTTCGGCAGCTTTGAGCCACTGTTTAAGATCATGCCACAAAATGCCCATGATCTAAATACTTGTATCTGCAAGACTAAAGCAGAAAGGAAGGAAAAAAATGAATAAATGTTTGAAAAGAAAGAAATAATGAAGGGAAAGAAAAGCTTTCTAAACAAAGAACATCCTCAATAAACAATAAGGAGAGGAAGAAAACAAAATGTAAAACAGAATTATGAATATTTATATGAATTTTGCATATATTTGACCCCATGTATATAAGAGAGAAGAAGAGTGAATTCATTCGATCTATTGCCCAAATATATGGTCAGATCCTCAGGAATAATGCTGGGATTTCTTCATAATCAATAGATATGGCCAATCTTCGGTCTCATACTCATGTTTGTTCTTGAAGTCAGAACGATATAACCATGTATATATATATATATATATATATATATATATATATATATATATATATATATATATATATACATGAAGAAATATAGTTTTAAAGTGTGCTATATTTATGGGATAAAGTGCTCAATATCAGAGATAGAGCGTATGTAAATAGAAATATAAAAGTGAACATTGAAGTGAACAGAATGGATTACCCACAATGCACCACTGACCCATATATATAAATAGTCGAGAAAAATCCCAAACTCGCGGCCTGACGATTGGGTCTAGCATGAAAGAGCCTATCGCCTCTGAATGATGTGATATATATATATAAGTGGACATTGTCATCCACAAAAACTTTCACAGCTCGTCAGTGTGGTTAAACATGTGATTGCCTCAAGCCGGGATCGAAACCTGTCTTAATTCGTATCAGTCGGAGAATCTACCACTAAGCCATTGAAGGTGAATTTAAACGTATTTATTTTTAGATAAACACTCCAGTGATTGGAGCACTCGTTTCGTTTAATAATACTAAACAATATATATATATATATATATATATATATATATATATATATATATATATATATATATATATATATATATATATATATATATATATATATATATATATATATATATATATATATATATATATTGTCTTTTGAGAATTTTGTCAAATACGCGAAAACATGGCCAATTATTCTATGGAACATGAAGAAGAAAGAAAGAAAGAAACAAAGAAAGAAACAAAGAAACAAAGAAAAACACATTTGAAGCGAAGATAAGATGAAAGAAAAAACGATAGAGAAAATAAACGAAACCGAAGAATAATTGAAAGCAGAAATTTGAAAGAAAAAAGTTAATCTTAGAAGAAAGAAAGAAAATAAATGCATTACACGAAGAAGGAAGATGAAAGAAGATAAAGATGGAATTCCAAGAAAGAGAAATGTCGACACGTACCCCCCCCCCAACGAGAAAAGCCGAAGAATGATTTGTCTAAATCTACTCAAACAACCAACGAAGCAATTCATCATTCCATTGACGTAAGCAAATGAAGAGCAAAGGTATGGTTTGTTGGAGAACGTCCGACCTTTGTGTACACTTAGAGGAACCAGTCTCAATTTACACACACACACACACACACACACACACACACACACACATATATATATATATATATATATATATATATGTGCGTGTGTGTGTGTGTGTGTGTGTGTCTGTGTATGTGTAATTGTGCATATATACATGTATGTGTGTGTAGGAAACACATATCTGAGATCGTATGTGTTTGTTATTTCTGCTTGACGGAGCCTATGAGCGGGCAACAGTCGTTTAGTGATGGGGCAGACATGTTTATAATACCTATCGAGTGGTTAGCCGCCACGAAGGAAAAGTTAGAGATGCACGGATGCTAACTGGAATGATTCTATTGAGCCTAATATTCCAAGCGAGACGAATTCGTCTAATTTGAAAATCCGAATACAAAAAGTGTTCTCTTAATTCAATAGCGCAATTCCTATATACAATATATTGGGACTGTTGTTATGGTAACGGACCTAAAGTAGAGTGAAGCCGCTTGGTACGGATTGATTTTGGACTTTGTCGCGAATGTACACGTAGTTATAACATTCTGGCTCATTTCTGTTGTTTTTATCTGTGATTGGCAGGAAAGTGTGTAGAGTGTGGTCGTTTCATTACACCACATAGATACCATCAGTTTTTGACGAAGTACAATATTCTCCAGGTCCGACAACCACCATATACCCTAGATCTTGCGAATTTTTATTCTTAAGAAATTAAAATCCCACTTGAAAGGGACACAATTTCAAGACGTCCACGAGTTTTCAAAGAATAAGACGAGGTAACCGCGTGCTATCTCTGCAATAGAGTTCCACGAATGCTTCCATGAACAGAAACGACTATGGATAAAGTGTTGGGATTCAGAAGGGGACTAATTTGAAGAAGTTTATTACCGAATTGTTATGTGTTGCAGCTTTCCTTTTATGGCACTAGTTCCGATACGTTTTGATCAAATCTCGCACACACACACACACACACACACACACACACACACACACACACACACACACACACACATACATAATATGAAATGGACAAAGTCCGACAATTATTTTAAGACATTTTTACTTAAATCTTTGTATCTATAAAAAGAATGTATAAGCATAAAAATGTCTTAAAATAATCATCGGACTTTGTCCGTTTCATAATGTGTGACGTCATTTGTTTACATTTGTATACGCGATGAGCAGATTTGAATGTACGTGAGAGAATCATGTAAGATTGTAATTTAAAGACAGTAAAATCGTCCTATCTAACCGAACGCTCCTCTGTGGCCCAATCGGTAAATGCACGTCAGGCTAAATGACGGTTCCGTATAGAATACAGGTTCGATTCCTGTCGGAGGACGAATATTTTTTTATGAAAATTTCTCGGATATTCAGGCCGGTAAAAGTTGTTTAATACTGTTTATTATAAATAGATCATTTACTTAAATATCTGTATCTATAAAAAGAAGGTATAAATATAAAAATGTCTTAAAATACACACACACACACACACATATATATATATATATATATATATATATATATATATATATATATATATATATATATATATATAAATAAAAGCGAGAACTATGTATTAACAGAACAAAGGCACACATAGACAACCCACACTTTTCAGAAGTGATAAATGTGAAACGGTGCACAGTGTGCTAGGAATTCTCCAATCACGTCTCCTCCGGTTTATCGTAAGTTAGCCAGGTGTGAAATTATAGGAAATTGTGAAGAGTCATGATCACCCACTTCTTTAAGCGAAACGGTACTTGAATTAGAAAAATAAGATTGTTGGCTATTTCTCATTAATAATGGCAATATTGTTTTTATATTATACTGGCTTAAATTAAATATTTTCTTAATAGGAAACATTTTACTTTTTAAAGTTCAATAGATTTCTTCATTTTTTTATATTTCCATCAGAATATCAGCCGTTAAATGAATTCAAACGAAGGAATATATCCCAACAGAAATTTGAATTCGTATTCTGAATTTTGATAACGTCCAGTAGCATATATGAAAGCATTAAGTCAATTATCGATAACCTTTCAACTAACGGTGCCTTTCCGAATTTATCCTGTGCTTTATTTTTTAATATTTTTGCAACTCCTTATTTGTTCAATCATTTCACCCCAAATGATACAGTATTTCAACAAGAGTCGTCGATTTAACCATTTTGAAGAAGAAGAAGACGACGTTAGCGACGCCATTATAGGTTAGTTTTTGTTTTAATTTATTAACTTTTTCTTTACAAATAAAGAACTTAAAATGGAAACAGTCTTCCTTTCTCCATGGGGAAATATAGTGATCGGTTTGTTCTGAATTTTAAGAGCCTCCAGTAATCAAGAGAGCCACAGATTTAGATGTAATACGGGGCCTCATTCTCTCAAAAAACAGAGACTTAGCTCCTTCGGGGAATCGAGAACTCGTTTAAGTTTATTACGAACAGCAACGAACATGCGCCTGTTGTGACGGGAACTGTCACGACGAAAATAGTGGTTCCTGTGGGCTATAGTGGTTGCAATCTGTCCTTGTCAAATATGTCGTATTCCAGAAATACGATATATTTACAATACTCTGTGTGGCTGTTTTATCAGGTGATATTTTTTTCTTCTTATTTTTAACCTCATTTGGAATAGATTAATGTAATATCTGTGACACTGACTGTTGCTATTCGATGCAATGTATCCTGAAGAACTATCAAGAAACCATAAATTCTGATAATTCCAAACGATGGATAGCCGCCATGCAAAAGAAATGGTATCTTTAGTATCAAATGATACTTTTGAATTGAAAAAAGCCCCGGATGATAAAAATATTATCGGCAGCCGTTGGGTTTATACTGTAAAGCGAACGCAGGATAGCTCGCCAATGTATAAGGCTCGTTTTGTAGCTAAAGGATTTTCGCAGATATACAGGGAAGATTATGTAGAAACATTCATTCCAACAACAAATATGACAACAATAAGAATTTTAATGCAAATGGCTGCGCATTATGGCATGGATATACACCATATGGATGTCAAAGGAGCATATTTGTATACATAAAACCGCCAGAAGGTTTTGAAAAAGGTGACAATTATGTATGGAAACTCAAAAAGTCACTATGTGGGCTGAAGCAAAGCGGAAGAACGTGAAATAAATTACTACGTTCCTATTTAATTGAACAACTTTTTGAACCCTCCCCAGTAGACCCATGCCTGTACACAAGAATATTTAATAATGAAATATTAGCAATTCTGATTATTTGGGTCGACGATATGTTAAATGCTTCAAAATGTAATGCTACTCTATTACAAATTAAAAATTCCTTAAATATAAGGTTTAAAATGACCGACTTGGGTCGACTATCATGGTTTCTTGGTATACAGTTCGAATTTAAGGATAACATTATTACAATGAATCAATCCAGATACATCGACAAACGGTTATCAAAATTCAGCATGCGAAATTGTAAAATGCGGACTACTCCATGTGAAATGGATTTAAACACAATTATGAATTTTGAAGATGGTATAGCGGCGTGTGAGAAAGAATACAGAATATTGATAGGGAGTCTTATTTTCGTCATGACATCAACAAGGCCAGACATCTGGTATAGGGTTACTAAGTTGTCTCAAAACTTAAATAAACCAAGGACTGTGCATTTAACAAGAGCTAAGCAAGTATTACGTTATTTAAAGGGAACTAAGAATCAGTGCCTCGTATTTCGACAATCAAAAAACCAACTACAACTGGAAGGATTTTGTGATGCTGATTGGGCAAATTCACCAGATCGTAAAAGTATCACAGGATATTGCTTTAGTTTGGCAAAAGATAATCCAATAATTAGCTGGAAATCTAAGAAACAGGGGATGGTTTCACTTTCGACCTGCGAAGCAGAATACGTTGCATTGTCGCAAGCAACACAAGAAGCTATTTGTCTTAAATCACTAATAAAAACTATTAAAACACTAATAATAAGTGAGCCTATAACTATTTACAGTGATAATCAGGCCAGTATTGCTTTGGCTAAAAATCCAATAATACATCAAAGATCAAAGCATATTGATATTAAATATCAATTTTTTAGGGATCAGGTACAAAAGAAAACAGTACAAGTTGAAAATGTTCAATCGGAAAATAACGTGTCGGATTTGTTTACAAAGTCAATTACAACATTGAATTTACGGACTTATAAGGTTCTCTTATAGTCCTGGGTAGGACGTAAAACTGCATCCATTAGTTATTGTCCTATATTGGGGTATAAACATGAATAGTCTTACTTTTAGCCCAATCCTCCTCTGAATAACTCTCAGAATCACTCTGACCCGGAGTGATAGTGACTGTTTTAATGGGTCCCAGCTGTGGGTAAAATAACAACTTTTTCCACCTTTTTTGTTGTGATCACAGCCTAAATTTATAATATTGTTGTTAATGTTGATTAACCTAAAGTACTTAACAGTGAACAAATGATATAACTAATTTTTGGGGATATTAATTTTTCATTTAAAAAAAAATCATTTTATGAATATTAAGAAGAGAAAAAAAATTTGATGAATGCTAAAAAGAAAATAAATAAAAAAAGGAACAAAAAATCCTTTTATTAATACTAAAGTATTTTTTCCATATAAATATTAACTTTACTATGATTTTGAAAGAAGATTCATAATGCACCCAAAAATGGGGGGGGTGTTACAATTTTTGGATACATCCTGGTGTGAACTAGTGAGCAAACTAAAATGAGCTGACTCATTTTATAGTCCACCCATAGAAGTTTAACCAATCAGAAGACGTGGAATATTCAATCCGACGTGTATAAAGGCGGCCATTTTGTTTTCTCTCCGAATATCCACTGCCAACCTCTGATATGGAAAACCGTAACAATTCCTGAATAGCTGCTACTAGATATTGGTGCTGTTTTATTGAACAAATTACTTACTACGTTGGATTTCTACATTCGGACTACGGTATAACACTAATTATTTTTCTGGAGCTAATATCGTAATAGTTACATAATACATTTTAGATTTTGTCTTCAGTGATGCACTGAACTCGTCGCCGATTTCGGGTTTTGCATCATATCGTGTCAAACAGTAACCCCGGCCTTACTCCTTACGTGTCAGGCCCCCTCCTTGAAAGCGTCGTGTCACGCACCTCGGCATTGCAGAAATGAAAATCATATCTATAAAGCTAGGAGTCCGACTGTTCGTATTGAAATACGAGTATAGTCAACCTAGGCTATAGATTCATATCTCTTCCAAGGGGATTTGAGCGTAAGTCAATATAACAAACTCGACTGAAATTGAAACTCGGTTGTCTGGATTCACATTTTGAGCCGCTTTTGATAATTATTTTATGATATTTATATGACTTGAATTTATTAATAATCTATCAGACATGATATTCGTAATGTTCTTATCTCTATTTAAAAATGATTAAATATTTGAATAAAATTTAAACGTCCATGGTTTTAAAATATATTAAATATAGTTTTTTATTGTATTATATTATGATATTTTGTTGACATTCTGTGTGTATATATATCACACTTATTGTTTCAAATGATATTTCCAATTTAATTTGAAGCATTTCCCTAACGTTGTGCATACTGCTACATCCACGGAGCTGCCTATTTTCTCGGATATTTATTTAATTACTCCGGAGAAAATCTTGTCACACCTCCGTATATCTTAAGATTTATGAGCCAAATATTAGACTAGATAATGGAAACATCACCGCATTATGTAAGATCATTTTATCGTTAATATTAATCAACAGAAGGTAATCCGGAGTGAGCCATTTACTATCCGGATGAGATGTATCACGTGGTTCCGCATTTGAACAAATTAAATTGAAATAAATAAGAATTATTCCAAAGAAAATGTACTTATTCAATATATATATATATATATATATATATATATATATATATATATATATATATATATATATATATATATATATATATCATGAGTTGGCTTCACAAAGTATATCGTAAACCCACATGTAAAAACGACTATTTACACTTTTACTCTCACCATGATACTAACACTAAGAGAGGTATTATTATTGGATTCTACTTGAGGGCTCTTCGCATCTGTTCGGCAAAATATTTAGATGACGAATTCAGTTACATTGAGGATACCTTTTCAAATCTTTCGTATCCGAGGCAATTATTACTGAGCGCTAAAAATAAGCCTTTGAAAATTCATAAAATTCATTCATCAGAGCAAAATGACACCTCGAATACTACTACTACAATTACGTCAGTGAAAGGCACACTTTCTGCTGCCCCTGATAATTCTTTCGGTCGCATCTTTCTACCGAATAACCCTTTGACCGAACACATCTCCAATAATTTAAATGCGCTAAAAATTACAACTACTATATTACCTACTAGAACTATTCGCAGTTTATTAAATAATACCAGCAAACAACATATTACATCCGATGCTTGCGTCTACCAGATCCCATGCAAAGACTGCGACTTGAGATATGTGGGGGAAACAGGTGGGTCCGTAAAATCTCGTGTTTCCGAACATAAATGAGATATTCGCCTCGGTAATTTAAACAATGCTTTATTTGTACACATAACTAAATCTGATCATAATTTCGACTTTGATTTTGTGAAGATTTTAAAATATATTCATAATAAAAATCTTAGACGGATTTATGAGGCAGGCATAATATCTATCTCGCGCACGGCGAATACTAGACCCGGCTTCTTTAATATTTCTCCTTTTCTGGCAAGATTAATGCTGGACAAACGTACTTATAAACTTTAGATTCTAGTAAAATTCTTCTTTTTCATTAATAATAAATTCGATTTTAGGAAAACGTTTTCACGACATCGCCGACGTGACGCCGACGTGATCGGATTTCAAAACGGAACGCTGATCTTAAAATTCAGTCATTTTGTTTTGATTATTCTTATGTCTATCGTCTTTTCATGTTGACTTGAATATAGTCTAATTTTAATTATGTTTTAATAACTATGTCCTGAAGAAGGTCTACTAGACCGAAACGTCTGACGTCGACATTGAAACAACATTAAAAACACTAAACTTGCATATTCGGATTTTTTGTTTTTGCATATTTTTCCTCAAATATATATATATATATATATATATATATATATATATATATATATATATATATATATATACGCCCCCGAAAAAATAGATTTCGTTCGAGCACTTTAGAGAGAAAGCGCGAATTTATAAACAGTGTTTGCTACCGGTGATAATACAAAGCTCTTCTATGAATCGAGCAATCTGGATCACTGGCGTTTTTACTCAAAATAAATACTTAAAGATAGCTTAGGGGAAAAAATCTCCGACTGATGCCATATCAGTCGGTTCTCGATCCTGGCTTGAGGCAATCGGATGTCTAGCGACACTGATGAGCTGTGATGCAGTAAAACAATCTGGGTGTGGATGACAATATATATATATATATATATACATACATATATATATATATATATATATATATATATATATATATATATATATATATATATATATATATATTGATGTGCGTATTGTGTAAAGAATATAGAACCAAGTTCGAATTCCAGTCGAGTTTGTTGCGTTCACTTACGGCCAAATTTCCTTTGGAAAGATATCGATTCATCTTATCCCTTGTGGATATGAGCTAAATAGTAGGGCTGACGCAGGTCTTTAGCCATAATTGACAATCAATCTAGGAGAAAGAAAGAGGAAATCTGAGGAGACCAAAAAAGCATAGTGCTCGGAACCCGTCCCTTTTCCAGTGTTACGGTAAAGACATCTGCAGTAGGATGTTAGGTGTAGTCAATCGACGACTCTAACATTGAGGTGCAATGGTGCCATGCAAATAAATCATTCTTATTGTGCAACGAATGCAACCTTAGTCTTCCAAGTCATAAGATAGAGAGTAGCATCTTTTGTCTCCGAATATATGCGTGACCGAATTTCCTAATAGTGACTCCAATGATACGTCCTTGTTATTTAGTTAATTAGTTATACGTAAACATAATTCCCACAAGTCAGACAGTTAGTGAGTTATATTTAAACAAGAATTCACGAAATACAAGGCTCGAGATTTGCTGTTAAAATGTTTGCGATGAATGACTCGGACTCGCCCCAAAGAAGGCAGCAAAGCCACTAAGACACAAGGGATGAAAAAAAAAAGTCGTATTATTGATCAGCTAAAACAAGAGAAGAGTAATCAGGAAGGCAGAAGATAACGATGGACATTGCATTTAATTTTTTAAAGACCAAACTTGACTGGAAAATCAGAAGGCGGAATAGAGTTCCACAAGGGAGAAGTGCGAGATAAGAAACTATTAGCATAGAACTTACGGATGTATCTAGTCAATTCAACTGTAAATTGATGAAGCCTTGTTGCCAATCTAGTACTGCGCTTTAATTCATAAAGTCTAGGTACCATAGAAAAGAGCGATATTTATTCTGCCTTATGTACAGAAATGTGGTACAAGCCCAAAATGGGGAGGGGGAAAAAGGATGGTCTTCTTCTCTTTTAACATTGAACTTAGCTAGCGACAATCACTGCCCCAAATATAACATAGTATTCCTTACACCATAAAAAAGAGCGATATTTATTCTGCTGTGTACAGATATGTGGTACTAGGACGAAATGGGGAATGGGAAAAAGGACGGTCTTCTTCTGTCTTAACTTTATACTTAGGTAGCCTAAGACACTGAGCCAAACATACAAGTAATATTCCTAACCCCAAAACAACACATTCTTACTTACCTTACTACATCCACCGTAATACCTCCAGGTCTCTATGAAAATCCTAACTAGTCCCCATATGTATGATTCATTGCCTGTGGAGTGGGGAGGGATAAATCAACAAATTAAAAAAAAGCCCCAAAGCACGGTTAGAAATGGCATCATGACATTTTCCACTGACACACACACAATAATTACATAGATAAAGCTCTTCGTAAGTTGTGGGCTGTACTCGTGAGAACAATTTTTGCTATATTTCTTTAAGGCATGGGTTTCCAGGAATCCCTTCAATTAGTCTCCTGAAATCTTTTTCAACCAATCCAAGGCCTACAACTACAACGGTGATTGTTGCTGTTCCCATGAGCCACATTTTTGAGATTTCGATTTCAAGGTCCTTGTATTTTGATAGCTTTTTGAAGAACTTTATTATTATTATTATTATTATTATTATTATTATTATTATTATTATTATTATTATTATTATCCCTATACCAACAGTGAATTGAAAGTGATTGAAGACAATTCATAAACGGTAAGAAAGGAAGTAAAAGTAGTGATTGGCCCAGTCGAACTGCCAGTCGCTTTTGTTGATGTGACGTCACACAAAAATTCCGTTTCCAATAGTTTAAGTCTTGGGTGGGCAAATGTTAGTAAATTTGAAAGAGAAAGTTACCAAACAACGCCAAATAATTGCTACAATGAATTTGACACCTAATTTTAACAAACTGGTAAATGACTGCAGTCAGATACATTATTCTCATTGAGTCATTGAGATCCATTTGTTGGTGAGTTACTTTGCTTTTCAAATAAATCTGTTTCATGTGAAGTTAGTACTTCAAAAATTGCCCACTCCTGCTTTAAGCTTTTTTGCAGAATCTGCACGACAGAATACAACCGGATCAATTCTTTCTTTTTTGTTCTTTTTCTTTTTTCATCTTTGTCATTCTCTTTATTTTCCTTCTTACTTTTCTTCTTTTTCTCCTATTTCTTCACCCCATCTTCTTCTTCTTCTTCTTCTTCTTCTTCTTCTTCTTCTTCTTCTTCTTCTTCTTCTTCTTCTTCTTCTTCTTCTTCTTCAAAAGTTCTTCTTTTAATTCTGTTTTGTTCTCTTTTAAACTTTTCTTCTTCCTTTTTCTTGTTCTTTTTCTCCTGTTTCTTCGTCCTTACTTTTTCTTTATAGATCTTCTTCTTCTTCTTCTTCTTCTTCTTCTTCTTCTTCTTCTTCTTCTTCTTCTTCTTCTTTCTCTACTTCTACTTTAGTTATCTTTTTTTTTCATTCTTTTTTTAATTCTGTTTTGTTCTCTTCTCAAAGTTTTCTTCTTCCTTGTTTTTCTTTTTCTCCTGTTTCTTCGTCTTTACTTTTTCTTTATAGTTCATATTCTTCTCTATCGTCTTGTTCTGTTACTAATTTCTCTTCGTTTTTCATCTTTTTCCTTCAATTCTTTTCGTTTTTATTTTTCTCATATTTTCTCCTTCTATCATCTTCTTATCTTCCCTTTTTATTATTATCTTATATATTTTTATTTTTTCTTCTTTGCTTCTTCGTTTTCTTTTTTCTTTTTCTTCTTCACCGTC
Organism: Acanthosepion esculentum; assembly: GCA_964036315.1. Taxonomy (NCBI): domain Eukaryota; kingdom Metazoa; phylum Mollusca; class Cephalopoda; order Sepiida; family Sepiidae; genus Acanthosepion; species Acanthosepion esculentum. The sequence continues at coordinate 53,522,364 of OZ038497.1, read as the reverse complement.
GTCGTTCTTTTATACTTCAACTTTTCTCTTCTTCTATTATTATAGATTTCTTCCGATTATTTTATTCTCTTTCTCCCCCTTTTATGCAATGCCAAATATAACCGAATAGCATTTTCTTCTTCTTGTAAATTTTTCTTCTTTTACTTTTTTCTTCTTTTTTTTGTTCTTTTTCTTTTTTCATCTTTGTCATTCTCTTTATTTTCCTTCTTATTTTTCTTCTTTTTCTCCTATTTCTTCACCCCATCTTCTTCTTCTTCTTCTTCTTCTTCTTCTTCTTCTTCTTCTTCTTCTTCTTCTTCTTCTTCTTCTTCTTCTTCTTCAAAAGTTCTTCTTTTAATTCTGTTTTGTTCTCTTTTAAACTTTTCTTCTTCCTTTTTCTTGTTCTTTTTCTCCTGTTTCTTCGTCCTTACTTTTTCTTTATAGATCTTCTTCTTCTTCTTCTTCTTCTTCTTCTTCTTCTTCTTCTTCTTCTTCTTCTTCTTCTTCTTTCTCTACTTCTACTTTAGTTATCTTTTTTTTTCATTCTTTTTTTAATTCTGTTTTGTTCTCTTCTCAAAGTTTTCTTCTTCCTTGTTTTTCTTTTTCTCCTGTTTCTTCGTCTTTACTTTTTCTTTATAGTTCATATTCTTCTCTATCGTCTTGTTCTGTTACTAATTTCTCTTCGTTTTTCATCTTTTTCCTTCAATTCTTTTCGTTTTTATTTTTCTCATATTTTCTCCTTCTATCATCTTCTTATCTTCCCTTTTTATTATTATCTTATATATTTTTATTTTTTCTTCTTTGCTTCTTCGTTTTCTTTTTTCTTTTTCTTCTTCACCGTCGTCGTTCTTTTATACTTCAACTTTTCTCTTCTTCTATTATTATAGATTTCTTCCGATTATTTTATTCTCTTTCTCCCCCTTTTATGCAATGCCAAATATAACCGAATAGCATTTTCTTCTTCTTGTAAATTTTTCTTCTTTTACTTTTTTCTTCTTTTTTTTGTTCTTTTTCTTTTTTCATCTTTGTCATTCTCTTTATTTTCCTTCTTATTTTTCTTCTTTTTCTCCTATTTCTTCACCCCATCTTCTTTTTATCCATCTTTTCTTCTTCTTCTTCTTCTTCTTCTTCTTCTTCTTCTTCTTCTTCTTCTTCTTCTTCTTCTTCTTCTTCTTCTTCTTCTTCTTCTTCTCTTTATTTCCATCTCATACATATCTTGTCACGTAAGTATTTTACCTTGCCAAAAAGTTCTTTCTATGCATAGGTTTCTTTTTGATCCGGGGCCCAGTTCACGATTTGCCAAGCTTCCTGAAAAGGGTGCCCTTTAGGAAGTGCAGGATGTTCTCGAAGAGATGCTTGAATGAATTCCTTGAGGCATCACAAAATCAGTTGTGGAGCTGGCAGCTAATAAAAAGGAACCCAAGACATTCAACTCGTTTCAGATTAGGTCAAAAGAGTGAATGAAAGCGAATCTTGGCAAATCTTACATCAGCCCCACCACCTAAATAAATAAAAGGGACTCAGATTGCCAACATTGGATGAAAACATAGGCAGGGCGAATTTCCGAAGACTGAAAGAAGCATAACACGAATTGATTTTGCAACCTGCCCTCCCTCACTGCCGATAAATAAAGAAATAAATGCGACTCTAACTAGAATCGAAATTTAATAATTAAGTTTCGTATAAATAAATTCAATGATGATTTATAATTATTTACATTATTTACATGTGAACTACTGTCCTCATCTTTTTTGTTAATATAAAGTTTCAGCCGTCGTTTACTTCCGCCTTCATCAGGTGCATGTCGATCCAGGTGACCATTGATGGTATTTCGAACTGTAATGTTGGTTTAAAGATGAGTAATAATAGTTAGTTCTCATCCTTCTGACCATGTCCAGTTTTTATTTAGAAGAGTTCAGAAATGAAGAGAGTGATAAACCTCAAGAATCCTTCAAGGTAGAGTGTAACTAAACGAATGTAAGAGGAATTGGTACAAAGTGAAGAACATGAGGATAAGGAGATTAGATATCGACATTTTTGCGTGGAGGAAGATTGATGTACTCAGAGAAGAATTCGCGAACGTGGCTACAACAAATCGTTGCTGTTCTTTGAAAATACGTTCTCCTCACATTTGGTAGAGGAAGGAAGTGATTGTGGTTCGATTCTACGGATGTACTCCGTAAGAAATAAGCTGATAAGCTGCAGAATGTATCCGAAGCTAAATAAAAAAGGGGAAACAGTAAAGAGGAAAACGGGATCAGGTGGTCACAACAGGAAGAGGGAGCATCATTTCAACTTAGAGCTAAAGATATCAATTAAGAAAGATCCAACTCAATCCATATGACATTTGGCACATGAGAGAGGTGTTTCAGCTATGATAGTCCAAAAAGCAGTGAAAAAGACTTGAAAATGAAATCATACATGAAACGTGCGAGGCACTTTGTTATTCCAGGTCCAGTTAGAAAGTTAGAGAGGGCGAAGATCATCTTGAATAAGTTGAAAAATTATCCTGGAACAATATATATATATATATATATATATATATATATATATATATATATGAACTTTATTTCAGTCCTTCATGAGCGTCCGATCCTTAGCTATGATTAATTAATGATGAACATGTCATTTTAGTTTATGATCGATTTCATCAAGTTTCTTTTGTTAAACTTGGAGAATAATTATATATTCTTATTGCTCAAAGTAGAGTCCAATAGTGTTATAAAAATCTTGGAGAATTCCAGTAAGATATCTTTAATCATTTCTAAGATACAACGTTTCAATTCTAAATCTAACGATTGGGCAATTTTGCTGTTACACGATTTGGACAATTTTGTTGTTACACCTGGTATATCCCACAGTCGGGAATTTGGACTCAGCACGCCGATCCAACTGTCCGCACCTATTATCACTATGCACTTCTTTTTATTTTATCAACAATCTCTAAATACATAGCAGAAGCACCAGACCGGATGTGGCACAAATATTCAATGCATGAACGAATGGTAGACATATAAATATGTAAGATAGATTCTGGCGAGACAGATCGTCTAACACGGCACAGTGAACATGCCTAGCAACCAGACCTAGCTGCTGATTCAATATAATCATTAGACTTCATCTCATCGAAAAACGCTAGCTTGAAAAGTATTAATGGAATTATTCTGCAAATAAACTGGACTTATTTTTCAATTTTGCTTTATCTGTGTCAATGTGTTTGCCGGCCGGAGGTTTCATCTGAAGGTCGGCTTACTTTTCAATTCAGGATAAGGAAAACTATGCTTGCTATGTACATATCCTCATCTTTGTTGTTACTCTCACACGGTTTCGAACTTTCTACAAGGCAGCCATTTTCAGATATTTGTCTATTTGGATAACCATCATGTAATTTCGAACTGAGCCCTTTGTTAAAGCTTCAGAAGTAAATTGTCCTCATCTCGTTTTCCTCTGCCTTCTCGTATCAATTCGCTAAAAATGGCTCCACACAATGAACATGGTATATCTTAGCGAGAACCAACTCATTTTTACCTATTAAAAACCGATATTAATTAAAACTCTTAAAATTAAAATCCGGTATAAATTATAGGTTTAAAAAAATCTCTAATAATTATAGATTTATAAAAGTTCGGTTTTAATTATAGTTATATTAGAAGTTATAATGTATAAAATTCCCAAAACAATCGAGTTCTTAAGTACCCTTTTCAGATTGAAATTTTCATGTAGATGTCATACATGGCCGCAGATCCTCTGAGAAATCCTAAAATTTCAGATGATTCCAACATCTTTCTCAGATCACTAAATAAAAGACTTAAAGCGAATGCCGTCTGTAGGACCTTCCTTCTTTTAATCTTGTAGAATAACGATACAGAATCACAAAGTACTGTACCATATAACAGATACCACATCACCTGAGGAATTGCAAAACCACGAACAACTAAAATGGGTAGCACATATAACTCGAAAAATATTGATACAACCAAAACGCCAACATTGCAGAATGGATGAAAGAATATTTAAGGTACTAGAAAGAGCAATAACAGTTACTGGTCTTTAGAAAACTTTTTTTTTTCTCAAAAATATTTTACAGAGAAAGATTTTATAAATTTTAACTGAAAGTTACATTGTTTGCTCGGTCAATGTATGCCGAATGTTTCCATATAAGGAAACGGCTAATATTATCATTAGCATTCGAGATGAGAACAATAATACCACCCCAAGACCAGTCCAATGGCTATGGAGTGAAGAAAAGAGGAAAAGCAACAGAAATAGCTGCTCGGTTTATGAATTTCGAATGTTTCCTTATGAGGAAACGGCTATTATGATTAGTGATAAGGGGAACAGATAAAGCATTTTGATTCCAGCCCGATGACCAGGTAGTGATAAAAGCGCAACATGAGTAGCTCGGGCCGCTCGGTCACTGAATACAGAATGATTCATATAAGGGAACGGCTAATATTACTGTTATAAATCGCTCCTAACCGTTGTAATAATATGTCTCACTTAGTATACTCGGCGTGGCGTATTTAGAAATTCTCATCGACTGAATCCAAACCTAATCTGATATCCATTGATTTCTTTCATTTAAGGCGTCTTGCCTAGTTCACTTGGTATTAACAAAGATTTTTCATATTTACTCCACAATTACCATAACTGTTTGAGATGCGAAGAGATAGTAAATATTGATCCAAGCCCAATGGCTAGTGAGATAAAACGTGTAATTCGAGTAGAACTGGCTGCTTGGAAATGAATATAGACTTTTTCTTTATAAGGTAACGGCTAATATCACCATTACCATTAGTAATAGGGTCAACAAATAATACATTTTAATCCCAACCCGGTGACCAGGGAGTGATGAAAAGCGTAACATGAGTAACACTGCCTGCTTGATCTTTAAATATAGAAAGTTTCCTTACGTTATTATTAACATTAACCTATCTAAGGATATATCGTTTTGGTTAATTGTTTGTTTTTGCTGTGGTTGCTTTTGCTCTTGTTTTTGGTGTTGCTCTTTTACTGCATGTCGTGTTTTCACTGAATCTGAGTTTAGCCATACTACTTGATCTAGGGTTTGAACTTATATTTAATATACTATCAATATCACTTTTAAAAGCTTTAATACTCTGTTGACTCGCGTAATTGTCCGAGTGTCAATACTGTAAATAAATAACTTCAGATGCATCTGCTATGGTAACTTACCCACGCACGCATGGAATGTCCCAGCTATAAATAGGAGCACGTACTGCCTTTAGGAGGAGGAAGTTTCCAGCAGTCAGCTCTGATAGTCGGACTGAACATTCTTGCTGTAACACTCTCATTTGTGTATGTTTGTATTACTGTTTCTGTTGATATATTTGTTTAACTCAGTTCCTTTCTTTGTGTCTTTATTTCTTGCCGTAACAAGGCCACAACAGCATCTGTTTTTGCTTTGATTAATACGATTAGAGTCGATGCTTTTTGGAACTGTCAGGGACAGCAATAGTAAATGAAAGTGGGAAGCAACATTGAAGACGGTCAAGTGTGATAGTATCAGAAGCAGTGACGTGCAGATGTTTGGTGATGGGGCCAACTTCTTGATTGCATGTCCCGAAGATTTAAGCAGGAAGGGGGGGCCTACTTCAGTCTCGCTTATAAAAAACACGGATCCACATTCACACCAGCTTGTGGGACTGTAGGGAGCTTCTACAACGAAGTTAACAGAAATAATTCCCAATTTCAAAAACTAAATTTCTGTTGATTAAACGATGGTAATTTAGTGGCATGTTTATTGAGTGTTCAATCCCTGTGCCGGGTAGTACGGCCTTAACTTCTGTGGAAACAGTGTTAGCAATAACTCGGCAGGGCTAAGACAGATGAGAATAATCTATCCCTGTAGATTAAATAAAGGGGTCCGTTCGAAAATCACTGAAGATTATACACACATCTACAGACGCATGAAGAATGTTGGAATCCAAAATCAACGAAACAACACTAAAGGTGATAATAATAATAACAATGTACAGGAGTATAGATAAGGTTAACTCCTCATCCGTGAAACTCAAAAAGTAACTATTTCGATTCCTTCTGGCATTATTCAACACCGTATCGTATGCAGAACATTGTCTTTTAAATTTTTAACCGATACATCGTTGCGTATAACCAAGCACGATTTAAATCATCAGTTTAAAAAAGTACCCCTTGCACTAATATTTCCTTAATCATGAGAATGCTTCTGAAAAGAATATTCAATATATAAAAGAAAGCCCGTATGCTGCATTTTTCTGTGGATAAGTTCTAATGACGAAATTTTGTTTTCCTCTGAATTGTTTTATATCGTAATATCCCCAGAAAAGTAGATAGACCAAAGACTGTCATGGCTAGCGTGATCAAAGGACACATCTCTCATATTCTGGAATTTAATGAGATTAAAAGAGCACACGACATGTCGCGGATCCACATGGCAAAGCAAACGTTACGTGCTGATGAGAATTGAGTTAAGCAAATGTAATAAACAATAAATTCGTACGACAATCCATGGCAACACAAATATGCCCTGCAAATTATTCTTGTGATTGTCTCAATTGGTTTTGAATTACGATGCGATGCCTTGTGTTTTTTTTTATTCGTCCTATTCTCCTTAATCGAATGTCAGAATAAATTGGGAACACTCAGCTACATAATCGTGATGCGTCATTATCAAAAATATATTTGAAATTCGAGAAAGATCCAAAGATAATTCATCCTGGTTAAGACATTAACTACATCCAACAGCAAGGCCTCTGGTCAGAAGGCTTTGAGGAACGTGGAACTATCTCTTTATTGCTGGTGTTCCCAGGTCCACCATGACGCGGGTTGGTAGCAATTGTTATGGTCCCACCTATAGGCAAACTTGAGTCAAAACACTATGAAAGTGTAAAAATAGGTTTTAATACCAGCAATACATTTTTGAAGAAAAAAATATTCGCAGCAAAACATTTTTGTAAAAATATATTAGCAGCAATACATTTTTATGAAAAAAATATGACCAACAATAAAAATCTTAAGGTTGATATACCGTGAAACAAAACAAACCAATTGAAACCGAAGATAATTAATATTAAGCATTTTCTTATTACTATGATTTCTCTCCCCTTATCTTTGTATCTTATTATTTTCTTCCTTATCCTTTTAAATATCCATAGGTCTATCTAATTCTTATACAAAAAAAATAGATTAATACGTGGAAAAGGAATAGAGAATATAAATAAATATTCAAATCTATACAATTTCTGTGCTTTTTTTAATCCGATTACCATATTGAGTTTTTCTTTTATTTCACATCTTTGTATTCCGACATTTATTTTAGTTTTCGCCTCATTGTAGTTTTATATCTGTTCAGGAAGCCTACATCTGTCACTTTCATTACGTTGCTTCTTTTCTCCGTCTCTACATTTGAATATATTCACCTAGTTTTCGTTCTATTTATTTCGGACAAAGTATTTTCGACTTTACGATCTTCTTACACCACACCTCTTTCTTTCCTTCAATTACTAATATGTATTGGCATTATATATTAACTAGTTTGTTTTACAGGTATAATTGTGTGAGTATGGGATACAGGCACTTATTTGTACCTTCCAGATTTCCAAATATATCTTGAGATTTCATTTTAACCATTGTTCCTGGAGAATATATAAAATTTACGCAAACATTTAATAAATCTTAATTATTTCGAGCTGGATTGAAATTCCACATCTGTGGATAAGGAGAATTATTCATAATTTCATTTTTTTTTTATCTTCTCGCAATATTTACATGTGTCTTTTCATTCTCTCCCTAATCCATTCCAGCTTTTGTGATGCGTCTGTTAAATGCTCTAGAAACATGTATCAATTTCATATTTTCTGTTTATACGTTATTTTTATAGATACAAATATTTAAGTAAATGCTCTGTTTATAGTAAACAGTATTAGCAACATTTACCGGCCTCAATGTCCGATAAATTACATAGAAAATATGTGTCCCCTGACAGGAATCGAACCTGTATCATACACAGAACCGTCATATAGCCTGACGTGCTATTCCATTTAACTACAGAGGAGGAATATGGTTAGCAATTCGAATTACTGCTTTTAAGCCACAAATTTCCCATGATTTCTCGCAAACGCTCATATCTGTTCGAAGAGTATCTTTACGTAAACAAATGACGTCATTATTATGAAATGGACTAAGTCCGACAATTATTTTGATATATTTTCTGTTCATACTTTACTTTTATAGATACAAATATTTAAGTAAATCCTCTGTTCATAATAAACAGTATTAACAACATTTACCAACTTAAATGTCCGAGAAATCTCATAGAAAATATATATATATGTGTGTGTGCCTGCGTGTATGTATATATGCGTGTATATGCGTGTGCCTGTGTGTGTGTCCCAGATATTGAATACTGTTGCCATATCTGTTCTGGTGCTCCTGCTATTCATCTCGAGATTCTTGACAAAATCCGCAGAAATATCTGCAATTTAATCAACCCTGTTGTGGCATCTCAACTTCAGTCCCTTTCTCATGGACGTGGCATGGCTTCCCTCTGTCTTTTCTAGAGATATTTTCATCGCAACTGCTCTGGAGAGCTTTTTTTCCTTGGTGCCCCGACTCAGAGAATTTAAACGTGCTACTAGACTGTCATCTAGATCCCACCCTTTTAGCGTTGAAATATTTAAATGTAACCACCACTTCTACTCCAACAGTTTCTTTTCTCGCGCTTCCCATCTGTAGAACTTCCTATCGATGACTTTGCTTGACTGATAACGACAATCTTCAAAACATTAAATGCAACGTCAATCGCCATATTCTATCTTATTCAATCCCGTTTTTTTGGCTTTTCCTCAATCCCCTATACTCAGTCTTTTTTCTCACTGTAGCCATACCCCCGGGTTCTAGTGGCATTCTAGCTTTGCTTGGTTTTGTTTATTTTGTTTTACGGCATTTCAATCTCAATGGGTTATTTAATGCCGACAAGATTTTTATTATAGGTACGTATGAATAGAATGTATTCTTTGTACGAATTCAGTTTGTCGATATGGTTTCATTGACGCATTTTTGTAAAAGGGTTTTTTGCCGAGTGTCAAATGTATTTATTCTTAAAAAATTCATCGATGGTAATATTTTTTTCAATAATTTTTTAGTATTTCTACTATAAAATCTGTTTTTGTACTTTCATAGTTTATTGACCCCAATTTAGGGATTAACTAATTGGCCATAGCTGGGACCTTAACATGCGACAGCAAGGCCTCTGATTAAGAGGTATTTAGGAGCGTGGTACCACCTTTTAATTACTGTTATTCCCACGTCCACCTAGACCCGAAGTGGCAGCACCTGTTAGGGTCCTAGCTATGGCAAAATTATGACCCCCACCAAACTGTTCAAAAATATTGTGAAAGTATGAAAATAAATTTAGTAGTAAGAATAACAGCAATATATTTTAACATTAAAAAAAATCCCAGTATTACATTATTGGTGTGAAGAAAAGAAAAAGAAAAAACAAAACAAAACAAATAAGTGTCAACTTCCGGTAGGAATAAGTCTGCAACAGATTTGTCCCTCAACCGCATGGTTCGAATACTGCTGAAATATCTGAGAGTGGTGGCGTACTCCTGTAATCCTGCTGCATTAGAGGCTTGTTCGAGTGGACGATTTGAGAGTGGAATTCCTGGTCTGCGCTCCATTATGGAAACCGGGTGTCCGCGATAAGCCGGGCATCAATATGGTTAGTTGGAGGGAGCTCGAACTGACCAGGTTGACTAACGAGGTCCGGCCCGGTCGAGGGCGGAAACGCAGCAGACAAAAGTCCCCGTGTCAAGCAGTAGTGGGATCGCGCCCGTGAATAGTGCGCGTACGGCACTCCGTTCAATATAATCGAACCCCGTCTATAATTTACATACGAATCACTAGACAACGAGATTTCGCGTTAGTCGTCCGAGACCACCTGTCATAAAACATGGGCGCCGCCATTTTGATTGTTTTTTGGGGGCCAAATGGCCGAACTTTACATGACGCACAGATTCGTGGACGTTCCCAAGGTAGGCCATTCTTGTCTTTCCTCGTTCGTCCAGTATTTCATTTTTCCAGGGACTGTTGCTACATTTTCGTAAGCGTTCACTATTCTGCTTGCATATTACGCATGCCACTCGTTGCCTCTTAGAATGGCGAACTGTAATCAGTTCAGCAGAACCCGCAGACTGATGTCTTTCAGTTCCGCTACAAAAAGGAGGAAAAATTATCAAACTATCAAGAAAAATAAATTTCGGGATGAAATGACTCATAAGGAGTTAAACAAACCAAATCAAATCAAAATATACTGATTAGACGACGTAAAACAATCAGAGAGAAATATAATCCAGGAGACGGCTTTCTAGTCCTCTAATGAACGAGAGGCTAAATTAACACTGTGAGGAGAAAGAACATTGAACATTGTTTATATAAGGAAGCCAACTGAAGAACTGAGATGAAGAAGAGAGAGGAAATGAGCGCTATTGTCCCAAGTGTCTCAGTCGAATAAACGAAAGATCTTGTTATATGTTAGCGTTGTTTAACCTGCGATAGTAGAACGCGTGTCACACAGACAATTTGCATTTATTTTTGTCCGCGTACAGCTTACTTTTTCTCCTGGGCGCTGTATGTATCAGATAACTTATTAATCTCGTTCACGGGCCCGTAAACTCCGAGTGTGGCAGCAGTTGAGTGTCTTGAATTAAATAGCCTGAAGGAACCCAACTATACCCAGACTGTTTTGAATTCAGATTTTTCCTTCTCGTAGTCTGGTTGCAAACCAAATCTAAAGGGCCGAGTCTGTCCTACTATGTACCGACACCTATTTGTTCAGAAGAAGATGTGGATTCCTAACTTTCCTAATGATAATTGCTCATATGGATCTAATGAAACACGACTGAAATTCGATCTCAGCCCTCCGATTTCTCATTCCCAGCAATCTCTTACACCACTGCGCACCTATAAAATGCTAATACAACAATATTAAGTTAATTATTCCGATAATGAACATTTATGGTTCATAGTGATCTTGCAGTAGCCAGTATCACCAACATAAGAACAATATAGTCCTGAACTGATGTGAAAGCGGCGATGTGATTGGTGTGTTACGCGCGACTCGAGATAAATAAATACAACCAATCATAGGCCGGGTTATTTTGTGAGAATTGTTTCATGTAAATGTGCAATCGGCTGGAAGCAGAAATAACGATTAATGAAGATGAGAAATATGTAGAAATGTTCCATTCTACATAGATTTTTCTTTCTTCCTTACACCCTGAATGGAAACGTGCAAGACTACACTCTTCTGTTTACAGGCTTATTTTTTTTTTATCATTTATCATGTAAATGAATTGTTTACCGGCCGAGCAACATGGCGCTTGTAAAAGCAACATGGCGCTTGTAAAGGCAACTATGCAAGTATAATCCCTCAAGAAAAGTTCCTGAAACGATGTCCGCGTTCCCGCTGAAAAATAGCTGGTGACATCGTCCATTTGTATTCAAGAACTTTGCATCTTTTCTCTGGAAGCTTATGGTAAATTATGTTGAAATCAGCAGTTATCCGTTATCTTCCCAATAAAAAAAAAATTGAATCAGTACTCGTATGGGTAAACAATTTAAATCAGCGGTCCCACCCTTTTTGCGTCACGGTCTGGTCTAATACAATTTTTCCACGAGTCAGGGTGGGGTTTGCTCTCAGTCACGCGAATAACAAAACACAGTAAACAAGACTGCAACAGACTATAAAAAGGGAAAAAATGTTTTTATTTTTTTCTGTGCGAGCCGGCGCCAAATTGTCCAAGGCCTGGTGGTTTGGCGACCGATGCTTTAAATTTATGTGCCAGATTAAGCAAAGTTTAATGGCGTTTAAATAAAAAGATTTCCCTGCCCTGCGGGAAGAGACTAGAATACACCGACTGCATTTTCGCAGAGGAGTACAACCGTCGCTGAAAAAAACGTGACTATCTACCGAATTTACAGACTAAAATACGGTTGTCCCATTAACTTGGACCGATTTTCATGTGAATTAAGTTTGAGCATCTAATGATTTTTTTTTCTTTTTCTTTCAGATTTGGCGGACATTTGGGCGATATTTTTCACACATAACTGCCATGACTTAAATAACATGATCCAATAGAGAAATAAATAAATTTCCATCAGTAATACTGATTAATTTACTGCTGACTGGGATCCGTCTTAATGGAACACCTTTTATATAATCCGTCTTAAAGAAACAACCTTTACAAAGGAAAAAAGAAAAAACAGTAAACATAACAAAACAAAACAACAAATAACAATAAACGGATTAAGTTTGACATTTAATAACTAAATAAGCGATGACATGGCCTAAATGAAACAATCAATTATTGAAAGGATTTGAATATGTAAACGAATTCAAATTTTGAGTAATGTTTTAAAACATTTCTTTTCCTTTTTTTATTTATTCTATATTCGTTTTTGAGCGTTTCTAAGCCAGACATTACTTGGACGCAAAGGCAACAATTATCTACTGTTAAATACACAATGTAAATTGACACGACGTAAAGTATCAGAGGGAAAGCTAATGCATCTGAAAGTCTTTCACGTTATATCTTCTAATCAATGAGAGACTAAATTAACACTGACAGAAGAAAGACAAATTGAAACAGTTTATATGAACAGACCAACACGAGGAATTCTATCAGTCGACACAAATAATAAACACGATCGTTTTTTTTGTTTTGTTTTTTATTAGCTAACGTTGTTTTACCTGCGAGAATACAAAGCCTGTCACACCAACAACTGGCGTATACTTTCGTCCACAGTTAGCTTACGAACTTGTCATTGTTTTCTTTCTGAAGAAAGTTTCTTTTCGTCCCAATCTACTTGGTCGACGATTATTATTATTATTATTATTATTATTATTATTATTATTATTATTATTATTAAACAATAGGATTAATGTAACTCATCCAATATTTAAAATTAAATAAAAGATTCAATGAACACAGGTATGAAGTCGGACAAACAATAAGTTATCAAAGGAATTTGCAAAACGTTTATTACAAACGACTGTAGTTTCAATAAACATCTTAATGTGCACATTCTGAAAAAATATTCCAAATCTACCGACTTGTGGAACATTAAAACGATTGAGGATAGTCACGTAAGCAAATTATTAAATTCCCGCTCCCGTGAGAATTAACAGAATGACAGGAGAATTCCATAAGATTTATACTAAGCTGTTTGATTAATTCCTTTTAGTAACTAATCAACTAACGGAAAATTTCAAGATGAACAAGATCACCATCATATTAAGCATGCCTTAACTCTGCCGGTGTTTTATTCATTTTTATGCTTTGGTTTACTAGTACAGCCATTTTTGTCACGACAAGCAACGTTTGTAATAAAACGAGGAACATCTTAAGGTGCACATTCCGAAAAATATTCAGAATCTACCAACCCTAAACAACCCTAATGCATCTTGAGACTCTTGAAACGCATGAGGGTAGTTACGAAAACAAATTATTAACTTTCCAGACGGAGGCAATGGACAGAATGACAGAAGAGTTCAATAAGTTTGATACTATACTGTTTAATTACTTCCTCTTTGTAACTAAAGAACTAACGGAAATTTTAAGATCAACAAGATCACCATCATATTTAGAACGTTTCAGTTGCATGCCTTCACGGGCGGCGTTTCAATCGTTTGACGCGTTCATTAACAGGGCAGCATTTTTTTTTAGTTGCTTGTCTTGTAATGAAAAAAAGGTACACAGACCTTTAATTTTTTGTTTTAAATAACTTTTTATACTTGAATTCGTTTTAAATAACTTGAGGAAGACAGACATTTTATTGAAATATTTTTAACATTGTTTTTCTTTTCTTTAACTTTTTTATAATATGGCGCTATTCTCTTTACTGTTTATTATTATTATTATTATTATTATTATTATTATTATTATTATTATTATTATTATTATTATTGTCTTCTTCTCTTTGGTTTCTGGTGTATACTCATTTCTTTCCGGGTCCCGACGAGGGACCTAAGATTAGAAATGGCATCGTGACATTTTCCACTGAGCAGTTTTGAAAAAAAATCACACAATTTTTATATGGATAAAGCCATTTGTAAGATGTGGGCTGTACTAGTGAGTAGAATCTTTGTATTTTTTTAAGGCATGGGCTACCATGAATCTCGTCAATGAGTCTATTGGAATCTTTATTATTGTTATTATTATTATTATTATTATTATTATTATTTAAAAATTACATAGATGAAGCCCTTCCTAATGCTGTCGATTGTATTTGTGAGTACAATTTTAGTATTTCTTTAAGGCATGGGCTACCAGGGATTCCTTCAATGAGTCTATTGGAATCTTTTCCGATCAATCTGATGGCTCAAACTACAACTGGAATTGTTGAAGTCCTCATGCCAGATGTTTGAGATTTCGAGTTCAAGATACTTGTACTTTGATAGTTTTTTTAAAGATCTTCAAAGATACATTGCAGACTGCAGGGACTGCCATGTCAATAAGGAGGCACATTTGTCTTTGCGGTCTCTAATCACGATGTCAGAGCGATTAGCTTTGATTGTTCTGTCTGTGTGTATTATTATTATTATTATTATTATTATTATTATTATTATTATTATTACTATTACTACTACTACTACTACTACTACTACTACTACTACTACATGTTCAAACTGCGCATTTTTTGAGGAAAAGCAAAAACATCAAAAAACAAACTTAAGATCACACACATTTTACATAGATAAACCCCTTCGTAAGGTGTGGGATATACTTGTAAGTACAATGTTTTGTATTTCTTTAAGGATTGTGCTACTAAGAATCCGTTCAGTGAGTCAATCAAAAGCTTTTCAAATCAATCCGATAGCTCCAAATAATACTGGAATTATTGATTTCCTCGTGTGCCACCGTTCTTTAGATTTCTACTTCAATATCCCTGTATTTTGATAGTTATTCTTTAAAGATTTTCAAAGGTATATTACAATCTGCAGAGACTGCCATGTAAATAAAAATGCACACTATGTTTTTGTGGTCTTGATCACGAATCTGGGTGATTAACTTTGATTGCTCTGTCTGTGTGTATTCTAAAATCCCATTATTATTATTATTAAAAATGCAGCATTTTATCCCAACTTTCTGGCGCGCTACGTTCTTCATTGTTACCATAATTTTATTACTGGCATTACCTTATCATATTATTGATATTCATACTAAAAAATTAGACCAATGCAATCGTCTTCTTCTTCTTCTTCTTCTTATTATTATTATTATTATTATTATTATTATTATTATTATTATTATTATTATTGAGCCGGAAAACCAACACGCAAAAGGGTACCAATATCGGAAGACAAATATAAAGTATAGAAAGCCAATCTAAAAGTATACCCGGAATACTGCGTCACAGTCCATTGGTTTATGGTTTATTCTGTTTTACTGCATTTCCACCTCAATGGCTTACTTAATGTCCGCGTGATTTTTAGGATAAGTTCGTTGGAGACTATAGAATATATATTTTTGTGTAAGAAGTCGGTCTGTAGTTCAGGTTTCAATGGTGTATTTTTGTAATGAGGGTTTTTGCCGACAGTCAAATATATTACTGGTAATATTTTTTTCAAAGATATATTGCTGGTATTTTTACTATAAAAATCAATTTTTTATACATTCCTAGTGTTTTGACCCGTATCACTGCTTCCGTCACTTAGAGGAAATCAAATTAGACATCATTTCGAGAAGATTTTTTCGGCAATAAGCAACAAGACCCGCGTATACTGCATTGTTTTCATTTATTACCCTGAGTATGGAAATCTTGTCGAGTCCTGAGACATCCAAATCCTAATATTTGCTGACCCGCATTGCAACATGGTGAAAAAATCTCACTGAAAATCTCGCTACGTTCTTCGGTATTTGGCCGAGTCGGTTGTCCCGCAATGTTAGCCGCAACGGCTTTGTACAGGACAATACACCAGATTCGAACTAATTTTCTCTCTCTTTCCGTCTCTCTCTCTATCTCTCTCTCTCTCTCTCTCTCTCTCTATATATATATATATATATATATATATATATATATATATATATATATATATATATATCTTTCTCTCTCTCTGACTGAAAACCACTCATGCGTATTTCAGCAGGTTTGGTTGGGTTTATTTTGTTTTACGGCATATCAACCTCAATGGGTTATTTAATGTCGACATGATTTTTAGGTTAATTTCGTATGAATAGAATAGGTATTCTTCGTAAGAAATCAGTTTGTAGGTAAGGATTTGGGCTTAATTTTTTTTACGGTACATCAACCTAAATAGATCATTTAATGTCGAGAAAACGTTTAGGATAGGTTCGTATGAATAGAATATGTATTCTTTGCATGAAATCCGTTTGTAGATCAATTTTCATTGACATATTTTTGCTAAGAGGTTTTTTTGCGAGTGTCAAATTTATTGAGAGTAATATTTTTTGTTCAAAATTATACTCTTGGTAATATTTTCTTCAAGTATTTCAGTATTGTTGGTATTTTTTACTATAAAAATCTATTTTTATACTTTCATAGTTTTTTGACGCCTATCTGATGGTCAACTGTTTACCCATAGCTGGGATCCTAACAAGTACTACCACCCCGAGTCAGAGAGCAACAGCAATTAAGATGTGGTTCCACGCACCTCAAACTCTCCTGTTTAGAGACGTTGCTGCCAGGGGTAATATATTCTCATTGCCAGGGCGGTCATAGCTGAATGCATGCGAGATGGTGACAGTTTTTGACCAAAAAAAGCGCATAACGCTGCAGATTAGGACAGTTGAAAATTTATTCATGTAGGGAAACCCACATGTCTCTGCCGGCTGGGGGGGGGGGTTAAGGTATATGAATATGATGACCAGATCGCTTTGCCTGCTTCATCCTTCAAATTTATGCCATATATATTCGAATATCATACGATTTTTGAAGACCAGATTTTGAAGCTAATTTTAAGGGGGTCGCACCATACACGAGATATAAAGTTAACGTATGTACTGCTGGCTCTGGCTACGCCGTTGACCAAACTATATATCTGTTTACTGTAGTCAATTTAGCTCCAAAAATAGGGCTTCGAAGGTCACGTGATACGCGAGTATATACGGTATACATATAAAAAAAAAACAACTCCTGACACGCAGTTATAATGATCTGCCACCACGCCCGCCCATGAGCAGATATGCGTAGTTCACCAACATCCAGTGGGCATGCTGAACTGAAAAGTATATTTGTGCTACTAAAATTCACAGAGATGTGTTATATGTTAACACAAGCAAGCACTTAATATCTGATCCCATGAAATGCATACCTGGTGTAGCATCATAATATTTCAACTCCACCTCCTCCCCTCCCCTACTCCTCCCCCTCCTCCCCCTCCTCCTCTTCCTTCTCATTATTTTGTTTTGGTTTTTGTTGCTGCTATATGTCTGAACGTTGTGTGTCGATAAAATCTTCAATCTTTACTATTAATTTATTACATGTTTTATTCCAACTTATTATTAGCCCGTTTTAATCCCTCACTTTGGGCCGGATTTATTTTTTTAATCAATTCACCCCAAGCAAGGCGGGAATACAAATAGTATACAGGAGGCTACAGAGAGTGAAAGTGAGGAAAAGATAAAAGACGAACAGGGTTCAGGTCAATAGATGGCGACTGACGTTGCATTTACATTTTTAGAAGATTGTATTTATCAGGGAAGCAAGCAAGTGGCGGTTACATTCGACTATTTCGACGGGAGGAACCTAGATGCCGCTTAAATTCATATAGTGAGGGCACCAGGGAAAAAAAAAGCTCGTCAAATACCTCCAATCCTATTAAAAGCTGTTTAATCCCTGCCTGAAGAAGAAATGTTTCCCAAGCACATGTGTAACTAGTGTATGCCCTGTGTACAAAAATACAAGTGGGCTCTAATCACCAGCAATTATCACCCCATAAGTCTTCTTTGTATCATCAGCGAACTTTTGAAGCAGTCATCAACAAGAAAGTTGTTGGCGTCCGAAACAAAAACAAAGAATTGCTGGACAAGCAGTATGGTGTTCACTGTTCTAGGTCCACAGCTGGTGCATAAACTAACAATACACAGAATCAGTGAAGGGCTTGACAATAAACACCTAATAAGAGTAATTGCCTTAATATCTCGAAGGCCTTTGTTGTGGAGCTCTCCCACTTTTACACAAGATGGACTCGTCTAAAATATACTTATTCTGACAGAGTGAAGATACGTTGAGTACATAGGGTGTTCTCAAAGAGATACGTTGAGATATGGTTGAGATACGTAGAGTCCACAGAGGGAGAGTTAATTACGACTTCACTTACAGAGACTTGTACATATACTTTCTACAAACCCGTATTCCTGGACTACTAATCTTCATTTCAAGTTTGTATTCTTACGTTCAATACACTTATTTTCCTATTTCAATTACTGGCGTTATTTAGTTATTTGTGCAGGATTCCATCCCCGGAATCCACAACAGCCTTACTGCACAAACTCACCAGCGACGTAATGTCTGGCTGAATTTTCTCAGTTATCATGTCTTCCCTATGAGGTAAATCTATGAAGGTCGGTTTTAATGGCTAATCCTCTGAGGCACTTGAGATCAATGCTGGCCTTCCACAAAGCTCCCTCCTGCGTCCTATCCTTTTTCTTCTTTATATTAACGATCTGGTTAAGAACACAATCGGATATACTATAAATATACATGCAGATGATACCATGTCACATCCAAATATCTAGATGACAAATGCATGGCAGTTGATCTGTCCTCTGACCTAATTCTGCCAGCTCAATGGGGGTAAGACTGGCTGGTAGCATACAAAACCTCCAATAAAAAGCTAGTAGTAACCTTTGATCACCTTAAACTTGCTCCAATACCCGAAGAACGGTCATAATCTCAAAAAGACACCTTGCCTTGAGGGATCTGAAAATCACTCTTCCGACCTCCGAATGTGCCATCATAAAAGATGAGGGAAAATTGCCGGTACCATGTATCGCTCCAAATCGTTCAGTCAGATTGATATGCATTCACAAATGTCAAATCAGACCAACCTGCACGGGGCGCACTGTTCAACCTTGATGGAATTCAAAACAGATTACACGTCCTTTTGAATGTTGAATTACAACAATTATACCACAGGCGAAAAGTATTTCGCCACTCACTATTCTATTACTATTCCTATGTCAAATGTTCAAAGAGATACTTTCCTTAGTCACACCAGTCCAGACCTTCACAGCTAGGAACCGCAACTATCTGTTCAGGGCAACAAATTGTAGTAGTCCTTTGATAAGGAGCAAGTTCCACTCAGATTATTTCCTCCCCAGATCTGTTACTTTGTAAAACAGACTCCCGATAGTATGTTTTCTTGACCTTTACCATCTTAACCTTTTCCTATCCAGGATCAACTACCCTAAATATCCTCATAATATACATTTCCTGCATTCTCCTTACCTCTTCATTCGTCATCATCATACTTTGACATCACTATGGTTGGTCGGAACTCCAGTGACAATCCCTTTCCACACTGTCCTGTCCTGCATTGCTGACCCCAGATCCCCAATGTCCAAGCCTTATGGTGTCTGTGGAAGTCAATTTTCGTGCGAAGACACTTCCAAGAGGATGACATAAGAGTAATGATCAAACGATTTCCCTGTCCGCTCGGTGGCAGTGACCTGCAAACTGTAATTGCTTTTGCTTGGGCTTAAGAGAGATTGGTCTCAGATGTCCGTAAATTGTGTTAAGCGTTGCACGGGATCTCCAACTGATGTTCTGGATATTTCTAAGTAGACTAATATCTGTTCCATCCAATCTTCTTTCAAGACGAGCGGATAATGTTCAACAATCTGATCCATACAGGACTGGTTCAATCAATGTTTGGGTGGAAGGTTCGAGCACCAAATCTTATAAGGTTTCTTACACGCATCTCATGCAAGAGCTTTAGGGATGCTGAAGTCTTTTGGGGAATCTATTATACGAGATTCAATCTATTTAAATTCCTCTCCCTTACAACAATCTCACTTAGTAACTCTCTACCTGGAAACGCCTTGGGATTTATATTCGGTGACCTAAAGTAAACTAAATAAATGAAAAATTGTGGGTAGATACGCTTATCTTATGTTATCTTTATTACTATTATTTTAATCCATTTTATTAAGCTTGATTTTTATCCCAACACTCTGTGTCAATACAATCTTTATTATTATTTTACTTTTCTTGTTGTTTTCTACCCAATGATTTGGTTCGATACCCTCATCAGGATTATTATAATTTTATTACCAACTTTACTCCATCTTATTGTTGCGTTTATATTCCAACATTTTGAATCGATTCACTCTTCATTATTACCATTATATTATAAGCATTTTTATTCCATGCTATTGTTTCACATGTCATCTAATACATTGAGAAGATTCTAAAACACTTGACCTTGTGTCAGACTCAGGAAAATTTAGTAAAGAGAAAACAGGGTTCATTAATAAGTTTTGTTTTGGCTTTTTAAAATTTGTAAACGCCAAAATATCTAAAAAAATTATATATATATATATATATATATATATATATATATATATATATATATATATACCCAAGTATAGGATTGATGTATACGGAATAAATTCCAATAATCCAACAAATACTATATATATATATATATATGTGTGTGTGTGCGTGTATGTGTGTTTGTATATGAATGTATAACGAATGTAGCAGAAAAATTGACTAAATCGTGTAACAGATCATTTGTCCAAATGTTAGAATAATATTGGATTTCTGTTAGAAATGATTAATGATATCTTATTGGAATTCTCCGAGGTTTTCATAACACTATTAGACTCTACTTCAAACAATAAGAATAATTACTCTTCAAGCTTAACAAAAGAATCGTGAGGAAATTGATTATAAACGAAAATGACATGTTCCTCATTAATTAATCATAGCTAAGGGTCGAAAGCCCATGAACGATTGAAATTAAGTTCACACACACACACACACACACACACATATATATATATATATATATATATATATATATATATATATATATATATATATGTATTATGGGAGGATCCTTTTCCAACAGTTTCAAGATGATCTTGTCCCTCTTTGAATTTCTAAGTTTCTGTCATGCAGTAACAAAGCGTCTCACACGCTTCACGCTTCACGGGCGATTTCGTTTTCAAGTCTTTTTTTAACTGCTCTTTGGACTGTCATAGCTAAAACTTATCTCTCACGTCAAACGTCTTATTAATTGAGTTGGATTTTGTCTGATTGATCTCTTCAGTTCTAAGTTGAAATGATGAATCTTCTTGCTGTTGTGACCTCCTGATCCAATTCTCCTTTCAACAGTTCCCTCCTTTTTTTTAATTTTAAAGTATGCTTTATTTCTGGGCTAAAGTCCTCAGTATCAGGGATATAGTGTTCGTAAGTATAAAAGTGCACATTGAAAACCCCTTGACTCTTTCATGTTTAAAAGCAGTTGTCATGCCTGCTGGTCCGACTGAAAATAAACGTTACCAAAAATCAGAACTATGATCTGGAATACACCCTTGTGCAATTTAATTGAAAACACCGCTTTAGTTTTCTTTCTTTCACCATACGATCAGATTTAGATTCACTTGAGGGACAGAATGTGAACGATTTCTATTTGTCTCCAGATTAGATCATTACGGTTCAGTAATATGAATCTATTTTCGTGGTGTATGATAACATTTGTTTGGCTTTGAATAATACTGCCGTTCCATCAGATTTTTAACCAGCCAGAGAATACTGTCTCGACTGTCGATAAGTTGTCTTCCGGCCATTGTTGTGCGATGGACGTTACTCCAAGGAAGCGTACGAAAATTGTAACGCTGTACGAACACACTGGTAAGCCTTTCCAGTGAGCAAATCAAAGTATTGGACAGGAAAATCTGGTTTAAATCTAATCGAAAATCGAGGGTCAATCTGTAAGGAACGACTTCGTGGAATGGACATACGAAGTACTAACATGTGTTTCATTGGAAAAATACAAAAAAAGAGTAAATAATAACGGAATTATTCGTTTTGTTTCAGTTACTTTGCACAAGGGTGTAGGAATGAAAGCGGTGGAGGCACACGTTCTGAATTTGTTATGTGGAGTTAGTAAATGCTAAACACGTCAGATATCTCGGCGTATTTTGACGCCAATCTGGGGTGGGGAACTATTTGCTCATAGCTGGTATCCTAACAGGTACTACCATCTCGAGTCAGGGAGCAACAGCAATTAAGATGTGGCTCCACGCGCCTCAAACGGTCCCGATCAGAGTCTTTGCTGTCAGGTGTAGTTTATCCTCATTCCCAGGGCGGTCGCAGCCAAATGCATGCGAGATGGTGACAGTTTTTGACCAAAAATTTTTTTGGGATGATACATGTATATATATTATATATATGGTCTTAAGATGGCTAAACGTCGAATCTTTAATACATATATATATATATATATATATATATATATATATATATATATATATATATATATATATATATATATATATATATATATTGTTTTAAAAACAAGGAATTTATTAATTGTAATATTCCCTAAGGTCCTTTTGTCCAACATCTCATCAGGAGAAAATCGTTGGAAAAATTGATAAATTAAACGAAAAGAAGAGCAACGAAATTGAAGAGCAAAAAAGAAAATGTGGGGGGAAACATTAAAATCAATAACATATAAGTATATATACTTATAATGAGGGGAGGGGAAATTGCTTGTACATAATTAGCGAGGGACAGTTAAAATAAAATATCCCCCAACAAATTAAGGGACTTCACAAAATCCTTCTGCCGGCAAAGAGAAGGTTTCCGTAATCCTATGTAGATTGATTCCAAAATCTTCAAATGATTGTTGGAACCAGCCATGTGAATAATTTTGAACCACTCTTTCGTATACGACTTGGCACAGGCTATATTCTCTACTAGGTGTTGAGCAATAGCCGATTCCATATTTGTAGAGGGAAGATAACACATGTTATCTATTTTGCCAAATCGTATTTTAGAAGGTACATGTTGATTAATTCTTGTTTCCAAATGCAAGGTTGTACGCCCCACATAACCAGCAGCGCACTGGCAATTAAATTCATATACCAAATTATTTAATTTGATGTAGGGCAATTCATCCTTGCGAAGCGACGGAAACGCAAACCTGGTTTGAAAAATACAACGCAGAGCAACAGTAGGAAAACAACCATAGACCGTCTTGCTAACTTGCTTAACTAAGCAATATATATATATATATATGAACAGATTGACATGGGATGATATATAAAATAGACTTAGATTGATATTAGTAGAAGAGATAGTTTCGAAATGGCCGATATATACCGTGCGTAACACCAGAATTGTCCAACTCCTGTAACAGCATACGATAACAGCTTTAGAATAGGAGAAAAGGATGTTGAACATACAATACGTTATGCCAGAGGCAGTTTTGTCCGACACCCCAAATTTCTTCAAATTCAAAAACATCAACATGAAAAGTCAAGTCAATTTTTTTTTTTTTAAATAGCCTTATCAGATGGAGACTTTCATATGTATGACAAGAATGGCGCCAAAAATATCTAAACAGTCAGCTGTATACAAATGTTTTCTAAGATCAATGCTTTTGCCAAGATCATCATTCTTTGAACATTCTGGACTGGCGCTACAGAATCGCAAAGAAAGAACTGTTCCAAATAAGAGAAACCACATCACTTGCGGACTACCAACAGCAGCAACAACTCAAATGGATAGCACATATAACTAGAAGGGAAAAATAATAACTCGATGTTGACATGTCACGCTAAATCAAATAAACGGTTAGGAAGCCCACCACCACCAATAGTAGAAGTGGGAATAGTGGAAAGAGCTATAACAACTATAAGACCTACGAAACATTTCTTCGCACAATATTGCTCTTGATACATAAAAATATATATATCGATATCTCAAATACATATATATATATATATATATATATATATATATATATATATATATATATATATATATATGTATGTATGTATAGGGCGTATAAAATATTTTTACAAAATTTGGGGCGGGTTCCTCACACCAAAAGAAAGAAAATATACAACCCAAAGTGTCTGAAATTTTTAATTCTTGAATATTTTATAATGTTTAAAGCATATATATATATATATATATATATATATATAATGAAATGGACAAAGTCCGACAATTATTTAAGACATTTTTTTTATGTTTATAGGTTCATTTTATAGATACAAACATAACATAAAAAATGTCTTAAATAATTGTCGGACATTGTCCATTTCATAATGTATGACGTCATTTTTTACATTTGGATACGCATTGAGCAGATATGAATGAATGAGTGGCAATTATGGAGAACTGTGTTTCAAAACAGTAAAATCGACCTCGCTAACCGAACGTGGTCCACTCGGTTAAGACACATTAGGCTATATGACGGTTCCGTATAGGATACAGGTTCGATTCCTGTCGGAGAACTCATATTTTCTATGAAGATTTCTGGGACATTCAGGCCGGTAAATGTTGTTGATACTGTTTATTATAAACAGAGCAGTTACTTAAATATTTATTTTTTTATTTATTTTTTTTTATTTATATATATATATATATATATATATATATATATATATATATATATATATATATATATATATATATATATATATATATATATATATATATATATATATATATATATATATATATATATATATATATATATATATATATATATATATATATGTGAGAATAGTTTTGTATCGATGTGTGCAAATCCGTTCGTCTTGTCATCCACAGTTGAAGCATGTATTTAATAACTTTGCGCGTTACTTTTCTCAATGCAGGTTATCACCGATGCTGTCCGTTATTCTCTCCAATACAATCATCGGGTGGATCCGTCCGTTGACAGCCGGACGAATAATTCATCACGTTGAAAATGAGCTAAAGAAGTCGAAAACTGAAGATACAACCGGGCCTTATCTTATCTCATTAGTGGTCGCAACATCTTTTTCACATTAACTTCCACGCGTACTTATTTCGACCCTACTCGCTCTCTATTTCTCGCGCCATGAATCTTTTCGCCGTTTTCTGCCACCAGGCGACCACAAACTTAACTGATGGGTCCACCGATCAACATTCTTTTTGTATTTATACTTTCTTATCGTCTTTGCTCTTATCCTGGAAGGTGCAGCTTGGAAAGAAAGTGTCCTTTCGCTTCCATTTATCCAGCTGCTTGCATTAGAAATACATGAACTGAAACTGCAACTGACGCATGCGCACATAGATCTCGTTACGTAATTTCCTCTTGTCACGATAAACTGGGCACGTTTTGTATACTTCAGGGCTTACTCCAAACAATTTATCGCTTCTGTTTGCTTTCCGTGCTAAATGAGTTGAAAACCGTACTGGACAAAAAATGTCTCCTTCTCTCTCTCTCTCTCTCTCTCTCTCTCTCTCTCTCTTTCTCTCTCTCTCTCTCTCTATCTGTGTGTGTGTGGCCTTGGTCCTCTTAGATTATTGGCTGAGGTTTCCTTCAACGAGTTAAAGAGCTTTTTAAACGTATTTGTTTACCTTTGTTTATATATATATATATATATATATATATATATATATGTGCGTGTGTGTGTGTGTGTGTGTGTGTGTGTGTGTGTGTGTGTTTTAAACAATAAAAATTATAAAATTTTAAATTTTCAGTCGCACTAGGATGTATAGTAATAGTTTTTGTTCTATTATTTCAATTAGGTTTCTCGACTAGTTTCGGCGAGCATGGCCATCATCAGGAGAAAAAATATTGCTTATCAGTATTAGTTATCTACAGGAGCGATGACTGTTTCTGATGAAAGTGAACTTTACCTGGAGTTTTCATTTGTTTTTTATCGTTAATTTTGGTCAGTCCTTGTGCTGGTCAAACAGCCTCTTTCAAGTTGTTTTAAGATAGAGTATTGGTGATTCCTGATTTTCAAAATACCCTCCTTGGTCTTTTTGACACTTTTGTTGGTTTCTGGGAATGGGGTGTATGTGTTAATTGTATGTTATCTTTTATTTCTTTAGTACTGTATATGATATGTGTATGTGTATGTATTAGTATGAGTGTGTGTATAAGTGTGAGGCCTTAATACCTCCGCAAGCATGTCTGTCATGTGTGGGTGAGAAATGTGGGGAGGACTTAACTCAGATATTAATTCTATGTATGTTGTTAAAATTGTGGTTAAGCCCGTCCGAACGACGTATTCTAAGGCGCAAAATCAATATGATTTCAAGTTCCTCTAGTATTTTTCTAAAGTTATCGTATCCGTATATTTTCATTTTTTCAATGATAGTGACTTTTACATGGCTTCTAAAATCATGTTTTTCTAGGTGTAAACGTTGTTTTACAACCACTCGTCTTTCGGGGAAACCGACATGATCTGATTCGGATAATTATTATTTCTATAGCGGAAGGGCCATTCAGATTTTCCCACATCTTGTTTCTGGCATAGCGTGCATTCTAATACATAAATTAAGTTATGCATTCTACAGTTAGAGATGTGGTGTATATATATATATATATATATATATATATATATATGGGGGAGAGCGATACAGAGAGAGTTGTGATATGTATATATATATATATAAAGTGAGAGAGAGAGAGAGAAAAAGAAAGACAATTAATACAAGTAAAATTTTGTCACTTAGCTGGCAGGTAACCTTCATCATCCCGACTTCAGAATTTCGTAGACATATCCCCATGTGTGGGTGAGAAATGTGGGGAGGACTTAACTTATATATTAATTCTATGTATATTGTTAAAATTGTGTTTATTCGTCTACAGTTATATATATATATATATATATATATATATATATATATATATATATATATATATATATATATATATATATATAGAGAGAGAGAGAGAGAGAGAGAGAGATAGATATAGATATATCTATATATGTTGTGGTTAAGAAGACAATCATTTTGATTTTGGATTCGGTAACCTTGAGGATGGAAGTCATGCAAAAACCTTCTTGGTTAACGCAGGCCTTTCCTCATTTAAGACAGACAGAATTTGTTCTGTACTGTCTTCGCGTTACTTTTGTCTTTATGCACACTCATGTGACTTGGCAAACCTGCTACTGATTCGTCAACGTTTTCAAGAACAACATTGACATTGTGGAGAACCTTCAGCATCGTTTACTTGTGACTTCTTATCGTTATGACAGATTTGGATAAAAAAAATACTCTACCACAAATATTGTGTGCATGCTCAGCCTAGAGGTTATCTCAAATTTAGGCCCTGCTATTTAAGATCCTGTTTCGAGGTTGCAGGATGAGCCATCTTTGGATCGAACGTCTTCTTCCACACAGATATCCTGTCAATGTTTATGCAGCCCTCAACCTCAATATCAAGAATTTTATTATTGTGTGAAAAACATCCTTAAGTTGTGTTTTGGTTTCTGCGTCGGACGTTTGTAACTCTGATTAAAATAACAAAATATACATATATTTACAGACATTTTTATGTTTAACATTGTTTTTATAGATACAAGTATTTAAGTAAATGCTCTCTTTATAATAAACAGTATTAAATCACATTTACCAGCCTGAATGTCCGAGAAATTTTCATAGAAAATATTCGTCCTCGACAGGATTCGAACCTGTATCCTATACGGAACCGTCATATACCCTGACGTGCCTTAACCGTTTCAGTAACTGAGAATCGTTCGGTTGGCATGGTAGAATTTACTGCTTATAAACTTCAATCTCTCACGTACATTCATATCTGCTGATGCCGTATCAAATGTAAACAAATGACGTGACACATTATGAAATGGACAAAGTCCGACAATTATTTAAAGACATTTTTATGTTTAACATTGTTTTTATAGATACAAGTATTTAAGTAAATGTTCTGTTTATAATTACCAGTATTAAATAAAATTTACCGGCCTGAATGTCCGAGAAATTTTCATATATATATATATATATATATATATATATATATATATATATATATCCATGCCTAAATTTCAGGGCAGGGACCCGCTATGCCACTTACATTGTAGCAAACCATTCACATTCCATTCGTATTCCACTGATCATCAGTAAGTTCCACTCGAACAGCTTCTTCGAGTTCCAAAAGGTTTACCTTCTCACCACAATCTTAACCTTTAAAGTATAGAGTTAACTGTTACTTACCCTCCTATCTGTACAAAGTACCTCCAAACGTAATCATCTACCTCGAGTGACCCCTGGGCCTTGTACAGGATGAAACTTACTGTAAAACATATATATTGTTAAATATAACAGACAACGAATGTGTATTATGTTTGATTATGAGCCGTTCGAAACTTCGTATAGTTGCTTTAATTTCAGGAGAAAATTAAGATAAATATTGTCCAACATTTGGATATATTTTTAGTATGCTGTTCCTTGATCTAAGCTTTCGGCGGTTCACATGCGCCATCTTCAGAGTGTTTATATGTACTTTAAACAAAGATATTCACTATCAAAGATGATATTCTGTTATGTGGACATAGAAGATTGCTATGCGATGATAACGATTGCGGAATAGTAGACGCAGGTCGAAAATTCATGATGCGGTTGTATGATGTATGATGTGAGTAACCTAAATATTAACAGAATCATATGTGTAGATACAATGTAATGTGTTGTGACTAGTTTGAAATATAATTTTCGTGAGTCTGGGTTACTTTGTTGTAATGTATTATTTTACTGTGATTATATATATATATATATATATATATATATATATATATATATATATATATATATATATAATTGTTTATTTAAAAATTGTAACATAAATATGTTATAAAATCACTACAAAAATAGCCATTTTGTTTCAACACCTCCGGTGTCTTATCAAGTGTTGATGTTGAATCTATATTGAGCACTCTTTAAAAAATAGTCATTGTTGGTTATTGGAATTTATTCCGTATACACCAATACTAGACTTGGATATATATATATATATATATATATATATATATATATATATATATATATATATATATATATATGTGTGTGTGTGTGTGCGTGCGTGTGTGTATGTGTCTGTGTGTATATATATACATATATACGTGTGTGTGTATATATATATACATATATATATATATTGTTTATACGTTATTTTTATGGATACAACATATTTGAGTAAATGCTCTGTTTTTAATTAAACATTGTTAATTACATTTACCGGCCTGAATTTTCCAGAAGTGTCCTAGAAAACATGTGTCCTCCGTCAGGAATCGAACCTGTATCACATATGGAAACCGTCATTTGGCCTGGCGTGCTGTTAACCGGTTCAGTCAGAGACTTCCATTTTATTAATACTGGTTAATTAAAAACAGATTATTTATTCAAATAAGTTGTATCCATAAAAATAAAGTATTCACAGAAAATATATTAAAATATTTGTCAGATTTAATATATTACGTATATGTATGTATGTATGTATGTATGTATGTATAGTAGCGGATGCTGATATTTTCTCGGCCCGTGGGAGAACTATATTCACGATATTACGTCAGTATACAACCCCCAAATTTATGGCGGTTTAGTTCTATATCTCGTGCGTTCAAATGAACTTAACGACAGCGTATGAAACGAAAGAATCGCGGCAACATATAATTTTTAAAGAACTTTAATATCTAAACAAAGCAAGAGAAATAAAGTAAACATTCCTGGCTTAGTAAAAAGTTGTCTGATGTTTTTGTTCTCTGCCCTTTTTTACTGGGAATGTCCCATTTCAGTTCCTGGCTAACTTATTTAATACTATTTTCCTTTAAGTTAGGCAGCTCTTTCCTTTGCTAACCTGTTGCCGCTGTCTGTGCTTTGTGACAAATGGGGTATTTTTGCTTTGTTTTCCATGAGTGTCGTGATGGAAGAAAAGTGAGCGGGGCTTCGAATGTTTGCCCTTATATAGTCAGTGTCACGTGACCTTTACAGGAGTAATGGTGCATCCTTTCTTTAGCCGTTCAACGTGCACATTATATTCTTTCTTTGACCATTGTTGTCTTCTGATTCAGTCAGTTATGTGCCATACGTGATACACGCTTCGGCGATCAGATCTTTTTCGATTCCTGACTAACTCGGCAGAAGATATTCCCGCAGTAGACTGTCGTAACTTCTGCGGTAGAATGATTGTCAACCAAGGCTACAGGCCCCAGTCTATTTGTTATGGGAACTTACCCATAATAATAATGAACTATTCCGGACATCATAAATACTGCGCCTCAATTGGGAGCAGACAGTGTGAGCAGTCAGAGTCACAGTTCAGAGTCACAGTTCAGAGTCAGAGTCAGTCAGAGACAGAGTCGCGTCAGACGATTACTGTAAGACATTGGAATAGTGATGCTTTTCGAGACAACATAGTTCACTCTAACCTTATCTGATTGTCATTACTAATACTTCTACTTCTTTGTACATATTTCTGTTTGTAATATATCTGTGTTATTCCATACCTGTGTTCGAGTTATTCTTCATTTGGTTCTACCTTGGACCATCACCGTGGTACAAGGAACTTGGACCATAACACTATTCAACCCATAGATGAAGAGAGAAGTCAAAGAATTCATACTTTTTCCAAGTGTATATTCTTGTAAGAGAATGTAGCGAACCCTACAGGAATTCGAACTCGGCTCTCCGAATGCACGCCATTCTCCCACTTGTAACGGCTGAACCAAGTACGAATACTTACGAAAATGTAGCTGCCTTCTTTAAGATTCAAACATAAGCCAATAAAGATTTTTTATAGCAATAACTGAAGGTCCCTGGAAAAAATATAAGCTACTTACACAAAAGATGATTGAACGACAAAAATATGCAAATAGCAGAAACTAAAACGACAGACCGAAACGAATCCAATATAAAATGGAAAATAATACGAGGTAGAGATTCCCAAATTTTATGTGGCGTAACGGAGCCTTGCTTAGCTGTAATGGCGTCTCGTAACTTAATGATAAAACAGAACTTCTTTTATGTGCTCTATCCATTCAGGATGTAGCGAATGCTGGACAATCTCGTCAAAGATAAAGAAGGGACTTGCAGCAACAGAAATGTGGTTCTACAGAAAGATGCTGAGAATACCATGGACCAAACATGTGAACAACGACAAGGTTTTCGAGAGAATGGAAACTAAGAGAAAACTTATACTTGACATCCACTCCCTTCTGTACCTTTTGGCTCTTAATTAGTTTAGTCTTTTTGCTATTTCTCTCAAGCACTGTTCAGTCATCCATTTGCTCAAGCCTATGTTTCGTGCTGCTTTCATCTGTCACACTATTTGTCCTGAGAGTATTAGATTTTCCAAACCCTCCTTCCTGTCCCAGAAATTTCAACTACCTCTTCCTGATGTTAAGTATATGTTTTCTCTTCCTTTCTCAAAAACATCGTCGTTGTTCATATATTTGAACCATGGTATCCTCAGCATCTTTCTGTAGAACCACATTTCTGTAGCTTCAAGTCTCTTCTTCATCTTTGAGGAGTTTGTCCAGCATTCGCTGCATAACAGGACAGATATCACGTAACAGTTCAGTACTATTTTCTTTGTTTCTTACGCAATTTTTCTGTCTCTTAATACTCTGCTTAGCTTTTGGAATGCATCATTAGACATGACAATACGTCTTCGGATCTCAGTGCCGCAATTCTGTCATCTGTTAGGTAACTTCCCAGATATTTAAATTTCTGTACCTGCTTGAATTTAGTATCCCTCCCTTGTAATTTACATTTTGGGCTCACTGTTTTGCTGATAACCAGTCTTTTTTAGTTTATCCATGTCCTTTCATCTCGCTTTATTTCGCTAGTTCCTGTGGGAGGTTTTGTAGTCTCCTTTCCGTTCTGCTATCAACACCATGTCATCTGCATGTCACATATTGTTAAAATTGTGGTCGCCAATAATGAAACCTGCTAGGACTTCCAATTCTCTCAGAATAGCCTCGCTGTATGTGCCTTCTCAACGGACCTCGCTGATGTGCCTTCTCAACGGACCTATTCGTCCGTTGAGAAGGCACATCCTTGTCTTACGCCCTTTTGTTTTTTGTATATCTGCTGAACTCCTTTTCTACCCGCCTTAATGCGGTTTGCAACCAGTATAAATTCTTGATTATTCTAATGTATTCCGATTGGCCTAAAAGCAGAATACATGGTTCGATTCCTGTCGGAATATGCGTTATGTTTAGCATGACGTTCGATTATTAGGTCAGAAGACATTCATTTGATATTTAAAAGCAAGAATGTTCCAAACAATTATTTAAAAGAACAAAGATATATATATATATATATATATATATATATATATATATATATATATATATATATATATATATATATATATATATATATATATGTATGTATGTATGTATATCGAAAAATCAGGCTGAGCTCACTTGAGAAAAGGGTAAGTTTAAAAACAGTGGCTCCTACTTCTATTAACGCATTGCTCTTCAAATGAATTGAGCTCTCTGATCCACTGGCGTATTTCGTATAGAAAACGTTAAAATTTCCGTTTCTCTCTCTCGCAAAATCGGTCGGGTTTCGATTCCAGCGTGAAGCAAAGGACGTCTAACCACACTGAAAAGCTGAAATAGTATGGCTATATATATATATATATATATATATATATATATATATATATTTGTCAAAATTAAGTTAACACTTAAATGGTAAGAAATAATTTATTTACAATTCATACATATGTGCAAGATAATTTAACATAATTTTGACTAACCCTAGATAGATAGATAGATAGATAGATAGATAGATAGATACGTTGAAAATTAATATAAAACAGCATAAACGGTGTATTAAATTTATGCAAATTTCGATGGTAATATCCGCCGGTAAT
Organism: Acanthosepion esculentum; assembly: GCA_964036315.1. NCBI lineage: Eukaryota > Metazoa > Mollusca > Cephalopoda > Sepiida > Sepiidae > Acanthosepion > Acanthosepion esculentum. Next base: position 53,489,504 of record OZ038497.1, on the reverse strand, counting down.
CCATTGGTAATAAACACTTAAATTGACAAGTAAGTGAGATGGTTAATGGGATTGAGGAAATAATTCAACAGCTCTTCCAACGGACCTTACTCGGACTGCTGTCCCTCGTGATTAGCGAGAAATTCCCTGTAGATTAAACGACCACCATTAACCGTGAAGAATGTCTTCGAGAATGTTATTTGCCTGCCATTTTCGCTCGCGCACCTTCCCCACCGGACGAACGTTTTACGCTAGTCCCTTGATGGACTCAGTCGAGCGTCTAGCCGAATGACCCCTTTAGGAATCTGATTGAACGTCCTGTGATATGCACTGAGCTTTCAAATTCCTTCTCCGTCTCCGCGCATGCGCCAACTCTACGAAGAGAGAAAAATAGATGGGGAAAACTAAATCGATCACGTTTATAGTAAGCATAAAATCTCGCACTTGTTTGTCTGATTAAAGCGTAGAGTATTTATAAACGCAACAAGATGCCTTATCAGGATCCAGTAAACTGAGTCTCGTATAATGTCTGCAGAGCCTTTTTGGAGGCACGATGGAGTAATTGATATCGGCTCGGATTTGAGGAATCGGAGAGCCGAGTTCGAATTCCAGTGCAGTTCGTTAGATTCTATTAGATTTCCTGGAGTTACTTCACATTCACATGCAAATACCCTCGGGAAAGGTAGCATCCATTTCTTCTCCCTGACAGGTTATGGGGAAATAGCAGGAGAGACTGGGTCTATTACACTTGGGTGGCAACTTGTCTCAAGAAAGGACAAGTCTCAATCCCAAATATCCAACTATGGTTGAATAATAGGGCAGACTGGACTCTTCAGCCTTGGGTGCCATCCAGTCTAAGAGAAAAACAACTTAAAATTCAAAACCCGTATGTAGCTTTGGCGAAGCATATACTATACAGCCAATGAAAGGATACTGGGGTTTACATTGGCTCTATGATCCTCACTGCAGCCGTTTCAGTCGACTCGAGAAAAAAAGTGAAAGGCCACATATTTGAGATAACCAATTGTGTTTATTACACCTTTGAGACTTTCTTTTTAATATTTACAAAGCTTTATCTCAGAGACACATATAACCCTGTATATATATATATATATATATATATATATATATATATAGATAGATAGATATAAAGAAAGAAAGAAAGAGAGATACGTAATGTTATGCGAACTCATTATTCATATTTTATATAAATCTCACTACATCTAAAGCTCTGGCGCCACTCTTGTTAGAGTGATACAGTCAGATTCATAATTTAGGAATGAGGTGTGTGATATGAATGAAAGCGAAGGTATGACGATAGGGAAGAAATTGAACTGACTCTTGATTTGAAGAGGTCAAAATTAAAATGTTCAGGGAATAACTAATGCGAGATTCTCATCTACAAAGTTGCTGTACTTGGTAAAAGAAAAATACAAAAAAAAAACATGAAAAACTTCTTACATTTGGAAAGCTGGGGAAATCAGGATGATTTGACAATGTGGAAGTGGCATGACTATAAAGTTCTGAAAAGATAAAACTAAAAACGGAGCTCACTTGAACATTAGAGATAAAGTAAAAAAAATTAGAAAAATTAAAAATTGAAGGAATCAATCAAAAATAGTTGAATCAATTCCGTTTGGGTTTAATCTGACTGTTTTAAAGATAAAGAAATGCAACAGAAGAGAGGGATATATCTCAGATTAATAGAAGTAATTATGATCAGTTGGAAGTGCGCTTCTTCAAATTTACTAGCCATCTACAAGTCCCCATTGAGGATTTAAATATTTGTTTGTTTGTTTGTTTGGGGTTTTATGGCATATCAACCACTATTGGTTATTTAATGCCAGATCCAGTATTTACTAGATATATCAAAAACGTATAGCTGACAACATCATTGTTTCAAAAACGTATGGCTGACAACATCATTGTTTCAAAAAGGTATAGCTGGCAACATCATTGTTTCAAAAAAATGTATCCGTGGCAACATCATTGTTTCAAAAAAATGTATCCCTGGCACACATCATTGTTTCAAAAACATATAGCTGGCAACATCATTGTTTCAAAAAAATGTATCCCTGGCCACATCATTGTTTCAAAAACAGAGAGCTGGCAACATCATTGTAAATGTATCCCTGGCAACATTATTGTTTCAAGAAACGTATAGTTGGCAACATTATTGTTTCAAAAAACGTATAGTTGGCAAAATCATTGTTTCAAAAAACGTATAGTTGGCAACTGTTTCAAAAAACGTATAGTTGGCAACATCATTGTTTCAAAAACGTATAGCTGGCAACATCATTGTTTCCCATCAGATTTTAGGGGTAAGGTGTTAGTATATTTAGCGTAGGGTTTGGGAGGGAAAGTTAATTGTAAGTTGTAGTTGTTTTGGGATGGGTTAGATGTGATGGGGCATGACATGACCAGCCGATTGATTGGATCGACAGCCTTTTGGTTGGGCGTAGTTTATCGTCATACCCAGGACGCGGATGTAGTTTATCGTCATGCCCAGGACGCAGGATTTAAATATGTTCAATAGTTAATTAATCAATCCAAAATAAACACGATATTTCTGGATACTTCCCATGGACTTACACACATATAGATACATATACACAGATGTGAAACAAGGCCTAGAGTATGGAGCACCCAGTGAGTGTCGAACTTAGTATTCAATCGTACTTGATCCAGCGAGACAAGCTTGCTAACCATTATACCACCACGTGGAAGTGCCCACACAGATGCATACACGAAAATATGCACGTAAGATGGAAGCCCTTTGCACGAAAAGGAACACCTGCACATAGAAACCAAAATTCACACAAAAATATGGAGTGGGAGACGAAATAAACTCACACACTGCGAAGATTACCTACCAAAAATGCCCAATAGCACGTAGTCGTTATTTCCGCGCTAAGTGGACCTAGTTCCAATCACGTGATCGTTTCAATCTGAAATCTTGTGCGCAGTGAAGCGTCGATTTTATGTGCGAAGCAGTACCAATAAGTCCGCGTGTATCCCCCCTCGCTGGAAATTGGGGAATAATTCTAGTTTTATGAGACTTCACTTTAATTCGTAATTCCATTTGGTGTCAGGGGAGAGACGGAAGGTGCCAAGTGTTGGGGGGTAATTTAGTTTGCAACCTGGGTTCGGACTGGGAGATGGAGGGATGATACAAGAATGGGTTGGTTGGAGACAGATTCCGCTAAAATTAGTTTAGCGAACGCTTATTTATTTATTTTTTCTTTTCATGGCCATTTTACACTGTTTCAGGAAGAGAGTGATGACTCAAAATTGTTTCCCTCCTCTCATCATGGCAACTTCTACAGACAGCGCCCTGAATAACCTCACAGATTTGCAGTATACGGTGCAACAAAGAAAAACATTTCTGTTGCTCTGTGCCTTCTTATTCATCACCTTTCACGATCGGAGTCTTAAAAAAATCATCCCAACACATGGGCACAGATGTATATCGATCGAAAATTTATAGCTTTAAACATGTTTATGTGTTGTTGTGTCCATGAGTTTGTTGATGGATTTTGTTTCCTTTTTTAGTTTATATTTTATTCATGGGAAGAGGAAGTGTGGTTCATAAATGGTTGTTGACTGATTTGTTGCTTTAGTTAGAACAGACAAACTAAACAAGGAAACAGAATAAAATGGAATTTTTAAAAAAATATAGATTTTGATAAATTATTTGAGAATTCTTTTTCCATTGATCTCCTTAAATGAGTTCAAAATCTAAACGTACATCAAATTAGATCTTGTTTACGTAAGTGCAAGATATAGGACGATGTATTTATGTAGGAATTTATAGAGATTGCTCAGGGAACAAAACAGACAAGGAGACAAGCAATCATTGACATTACGCTACATATTCATTCGCTCTCTCTCTCTCTCTCTCTCTCTGTCTATCTATATATCTATCTTAATCTACTAGACAAAAATTATCTCTCTTACCATGTATATATATATATATATATATATATATATATATATATATATATATATATATATATATATATATATATTTATATACAGTTGCGGCCAAATGGTTCAGAACGGCATTGTTTTCATCAGTTTTTATCAGTTTTGTTTTATATTCTATAACTTTCACAGACAATATATACGATATTATGTGTTATTGTCTGCGTTCTGGTGTAATTTGACAGGAAAATACAAAAGTTATGGATGATTTAGTGATTTACTGCAAAACCCATGGCGGCCAAAATGATCAGAACGGTTGGTTTTACTCTTTTGTTTAGTATATTTAACCGGCGAACTCTAAGTATTTTAATTTGTTTACGTGGCGGTTCGTTTACTAAACATCAGTAAGAATATCTGCTGTGTACTTTGTTAATATAATGCCACCTACTCCGTTACCAATTCGTCAGCAGATTATTAAGCTTCGAAAGAAGGATAATTTAAGTATTGGATCTATTGCAAAGATTGTTAACAAGTCAAATGTGCTGTTCACAGTATTATTAAGGTCTACGATGATTGTGGTTCGTGTGAAGCAAGAAAGTCTACA
>OZ038497.1:53474997-53479997 GCA_964036315.1 Acanthosepion esculentum | reverse complement strand
ATATATATATATATATATATATATATATATATCGGAAAATTGGTGTAACTCTTTCGAACCTGATTATACACCCCATCACCGATGTACAAGAATGTTTAACCTTTTAAGGAAAAACTTCTTTTCACGTCATTCTATTTTAGTTTTATTATTATCCCATAATTTATTGCTTCCTTCTTCCCTTTCCCTTTCTTCACACCCTCTCTTTGTCCCTCGCCTACTCTCTCTCTCTCTCTCTCTCTCTCTCTTTCTCTCTCTGTCCTTTATGCTTTAAAAAGAATTTTATATTCGAAAATCTGTTATTTTTCTTTCTTACTCTCCCCTTTTCTTCTCCTCTCTCTTGCTTTCCTTTTCACCTGTTAATCTAGTATATCAATTCGGGTGAATCGTCTCCATTTATCAAGAACTTTCTGTCTGAAGAGATGAATATAACAATATTCATGGTATAAATTATAACCGAAATCGATCTTTAAGTTTTTTTCGTGATTTATTATTATTATTATAATGCTCTGTGATTTACTTTGAGTTCTCTTTGGATTAATATCCTCCTAGGAATTATACCAACCAGTCACAAATTGGTATTATTTATAATTGTTCCTTATATCCATAAGTTGATCTCTCTTTGGAATATTTCTTTTGAATTCACTATTTACATTATTCGGACTATTGTCCTCATCTTTGTTGCCATATTTATTACAACGTTTCGGCCGCTGTACCCTCATTTTTAGCAGTGCTCATTGTTGTGGTGGGATCCACCTAATCTGCATAGGTGACTACCAACTATATAAATAATGGTTGATACCGGAAGACGAGTTAGAAGGAACGTAGAATCACGAGATCCATCTAGAGACTCTGATCGACTGCGACTAGTCAACACATTCTCCAGGAACGTCTTCCCAGAAAAATACAGAAATACTATATGTACTTATTGTGTACACTTTCTTGTTATAATACATTCTTGTTCTAAGTACATTTTGTGTTGCATTATTATTCCATGCAATAGGCGAGATTCAACATTGAGTCAAGACTCAACAATGGCGACGAAGATGAGATGCATTGTTGAGTCTTGACTCAATGTTGAATCTCGCCTATTGCATGGAATAATAATGCAACACAAAATGTACTTAGAACAAGAATGTATTATAACAAGAAAGTGTACACAATAAGTACATATAGTATTTCTGTATTTTTCTGGGAAGACGTTCCTGGAGAATGTGTTGACTAGTCGCAGTCGATCAGAGTCTCTAGATGGATCTCGTGATTCTACGTTCCTTCTCCCTCGTCTTCCGGTATCAACCATTATTTATATAGTTGGTAGTCACCTATGCAGATTAGGTGGATCCCACCACAACACTCATATTGCAATTTCTTTTGTTATTATCGCTTTTCTTTGGCACTCCTTATTACTGGTTCCCATATTGTATTCATTTCTATGTTTGGTCGGCTCAGGAGATTTTTGTGGCCTAGCATATGTGCTGATTCTTTAAGTTTCCGAATTGTCCAATGGTGTTCTTTGTCTATGATCTCAATCTAATTCCATAGAGGGCAGTGATCTCCCTTCTCTCCATATATGGTCAACCACGCCTGATTTTACCACTTCCCCCTCGCTTTCTGGTGTTCTTGAAGCCTTACCTTAATGGGGTGACCTGTCTCCCCCTTTATATTTCTTTCCGCAGCTGCACGGGATAGAGTACACACAGTCTTTAGTCACGTTCTCCTCTTCGGGGGGGTCTTACACGAGAGGGATATCTGCGAAGTGTCGTCAAGCTTTTGAACGTTGTCCTGATGATATATAGACCGCAGATCCTTTTTATTTTCTCTGATAACCCCTTCACATAAGACAGGTACACTGTTTTCTGAGTGTTGTTGTCCTAGAAGAGTCTACCCCAGTGAGCGAAGAAAAGGGTTCAGTTCGACATTCCAACCAGCTGAAGAAGGCCGGAGCGCACAACGGCCAAAACGTTGTAATAAATATGGCGTGAAAGATGAGGACAATAGTCCGAATAAGGTAAATATTGTACATAATACCTCATCTCAGAAATATAGACAGATCCTTTTGAATTAGCTCAATTATCTACGTTTTTACCACCAAATGCATAAATTTACTCCGGACTATTCTGTGAAAAACCCCTCCCTATCCCTCTTTGCATTCTTTCCCTCTATCACTCACAGATAAAATAATTGACCTTATAAAAAGATTACGATGGAAAACATATTTTTTCTTAAACTCTCAAGACACACTAAATTGCAAAACGGAAAAATATAATCTAAAATCTCAAAATACTTTGCCTTGTAATAAACTTCTACATCCTTTCATACAGGGGTTGGAAAAAATAATTGAAACACTTGTTAAATACAAAGAAAATTTATTTAATATGGAGTTGATCCTCCTTTAGCCTCCCATGCAGCTTTAATACGTCTAGGAATGGAATCATACAGCTTCCTGACTTCATCCAGAGGAATTTTCAGCTGTTCTTCAAACACCTGCAGCTCTTTAAGACAAGATTAAGACTTGTCGCTCCAAAATGCACCACAAATGTTCTATAATATTGATATCTGTAAATTGGGGAGGTCACTCCATGTGTTCTAGCTCACTTTCATTCTCTTCATACCAATTCTAAACCACTCGAGTGGTATGCATTGGAGCATTATCGTCTTGGAAGATGCAATCACCATCAGGAAATAAAGTCTGGACCATTGGCTGAACATGATCTCCCAAAAGGTTCAGGTAATCTTTGCTGTTGATTCTACCATGCAGGGCAACTATTGGACCGAGACATTTCCATGATATGGCGGCCCAAACTATGACTGATCCACCTCCATGCTTCACTGTTGGAAGAAGGCAGTCAGGGTTGTAAACTTCTTTGGGCTGCCTCCACACATAAACTCTGAAGTTAGGAAAAGAATATGACCTGCTTCCATTGGTCTTCAGACCAGGCGTTGTGATCTCTGCACTACTTCAACCTCTTCTGAATGTTGCGAGTGGAGAGAAGAGGTTTCCTTAAGGCGTCTCTTCCATGATATCCAGCCTTATGGAGCTCACGACGAACAGTTTTAGTACAAACTGTACTATAACTCAGCAGTCACTTTGGCCGCAGTAGTCCGATGATTTTTGCCACATTGCGTTTCAATGCACGTTGGTTCCTGTCTGTAAGTTTGCAAGCCAGGCCCGAATTGCTACAGTTGCTAAAGATTTTGCCCTGTTTCTTGAATTGCGTCATAGTTCTTGATATGGGAGCTCTTGAAAAATCTAACAGTTCAGCAACCTTAGTGATCGAAGCTCCTTCCATGCGAGGTCCGACAATTGGCTCTTTTTCGAACTCGGAGAGGTCACGCATTTAGCTTCAATTTTACTAAATTTTAAAAATAAATACGACAAATACAGTAAATTAGATAAATAAACGTATTTATAATAGATATAACCTGCAATTACGAAGTTTTAGTTAAAGTTCTTAATATAATATGTATTTGAAATAAAGGAGTGGAATTTGCACCTGTTCCAATTATTTTATCCAACCCCTGTGTGTTTAACTTAATTAAAAGATTAACTTTCTTAAACCATCCTACCAATTATAAAACAAATTAAACAAAGATATTAAAAAACATCATAAATCTTAAGAAGATCAAAGATTAAAGACGATAAATCTAAAAACTTTTGCAAAATCAAACGCTCGAACTATCACACACTCCACCTCAGTGAAATGAATAATACTTATAAAAAAGTGAATAGTACTTATATAAAAGATAACGGAAATAACACGATTTCCTTAATTAACAAAGATACCCGCCGTTTTTGCTAATAAATTTAATCTTGAAGATAGAATGGGGAAACTCATATAAAGAATGTATATTTGCTTTTTAAGGACCACAAGCATAATTTCGACAATAACCTGCAATGATAATTAATTAATCTTTGAAAAGTAATAAAACTAACAGAACCAATAATGGAAAAAGAAAGTCAATATGGTTCAACCATCCTTTCTGTAAACTGTCCAATGTAAATATTGGCAGACACTTTTCAAAATTTATTGACAAAAGCTTTAAACACAATAACACTCTGAAAAATTTTCAATAGAAAAACTCTGAAGTTTAGTTATTCCTGCACCAAAAACATACAGAATATTAATAATTCACATAACAACCAAACATTAAAAACATATATTGACGGCAACACAACAGAGAAAAAGCTCACTTGTAATTGTAGAACCGAGTCCAACTGCCCAGTTGGAGGTATCTGTAATTCGGAAAATGTGGTATATCAAGCTAGCTTTTATCTGAAAGAAAACATAAATGATAAAAATATACATAGGGATATCCGCTGGGAATTGGAAACAGGATATCTACAATCACCGGCATTCCTTTTCCAATGCTTCCTTAAGACAACAAACTGCTCTGTCTAAGCATTACTGGAGGATTAAAGATAGAGGCTTCACCCCACAAATTAAATGGCACAGCATCTGTCGGTCTCAAACTCCCAACAACTTCCGGGACAGTTGCAATCTGTGCATACAAGAGAAGATTGCAATAATTAAATAAAGAGATGCTGACCAATTATTGAATCAAAGAAACGAACTAATGTTCAAGTGTAGACATAAGGAAAAGTTTAAAATTCCCTAAAAACTTTGACTTTGGGGGATATGCACTTGAAGTGTTGCCTCTTTTATATTGGTAATATGATATATGTGTGCACATATATTCATATGCATATATATGTATATATGTGATTATATTGCTTATCACGCATTTTTATGTTTTTTACATGAGGTTACATGTATGATTGTCTTGCTGACTTTATTTTATTTACATTATTAATTTTAAATTAATATTTGTAATACAATTATTAAGCGGTGTATTTTTATTATGTTTATCCTTCTATGTTTATATTCTAAATTTGGCGTTTATAATTATCTATATATTGATTCACTTATTTATTTATCTTTTATCTATTAGTTTTTATTAAAACATCACTTAATTTATTTTAATTTATTTATGTTAATTTATGT
>OZ038497.1:53394997-53469997 GCA_964036315.1 Acanthosepion esculentum | reverse complement strand
TTGTTATACGTTATTTATACATACACACACATATAATATATATATATATATATATATATATATATATATATATATATATATATATATATAGTATGTATGTATAGTGTTAGGTAAATGAAATAACTAGATATTAGAAACTGGCGGGCATACGTTGGTAAGCAAATAAATAATAATAATAAATAGTCAAGAGGTGTAGACATAATAGTGCCCAATGTGGTTAAAGAGACCTAAGAAATATATATTAATAAATACACATATACCTACGCGTGGTGTGAAACTTAAGTTTCATTGCTTATCCTACTCATCGGGCACAAGATATAGCTTATTGTTTTTAAAAAATATATACAGATGGTCATGGGATGGACGCTGATTCATAGTTCAAAATCAAAATAGTACGAAAAAATACTAAACAATACTGGGGTTTAAGTTGAAGAAATGAGGTGTAGGTATGAGTCTATAGTTAAAAAAGAGAGAGAAAAAAAAGGGAATTGAAGTACGTTTAAAATTTTAAATTTGAATGATGGACGATGTTCGTAAAAAACGTTTGACTGGTTAAATGGAGGTAACCAGTGTATGACCTATGCAGAAAATTAAAATTTGAAACTAAATACAGACAAACAGGGTTATCCAAGATTACAATATTTTAAGAGAAACTTCTTTCTATCCATAGAGCTAGACATAAGGCCATTCTGTTTATTGAGTAGATTTGAATTATGAATATAATTTAAGATGAATAATCTTTCGTGTTAACATAGATTGCACCTGTCCCCACTACCTGGCAATGGATTGATTTTTACGACCAATTCCCAGTTCACTGCTGGTGTACAGCAATCTGTTTTCATACCCCATTAAAACTTAGAAATTGCTGCGGCATTTGCTTATTTTTTTGTTGTTAAGCGTCATTTTATTATGATAAAAACTTTTTCCCAATTAATAGCAGTTGACCAAAAATAAAACTTAATGTGGTCATTATGCTTGATGCTGGCCTTGTAAATAACACCTTTATACATACATTTGCCATTCAAAGGACAGATGTTCTCTTTACGGCAATTGCATTTTCGATCATCATAGCTACCGTTTTAATTATTTTTGCTTAAATATTTTTAGGGCTATACTATTATGCTGGGGGCACCTCGAGGCGGTGGAATGGTTAGCAAGCTTGTCTCGCTAGAACAATTACGACTGAGTAGTGAGTTCGAGCCTCACTGGGTACCCCATATACTTTCGGCCTTGTGTCACATCTAAGCGACGCTTGGAAAATAACTACAAATGGGCACCTCGAGGGGGTGTAATGGTTAGCAAGCTTGTCTCTCTAGAACAATTACTACTGAGTAGCGAATTCGATCCTCACTGGGTGCCCCTTAATTCCTGCTTTGTGCCACATCTAAGCTACGCTTGGAAAATAACTATATTATTATGCTGGACTATAGATTGGTCAAGGTTCCTAGTGCAGCTGTAACTAACCTTAATGTTATTCTTGTTGAAGATTTTTTTTTAGAAAAGTGTTACGGTTAAAGTGATTGTGTACTAATTTAAAGAAGATTCCACCGATGTTGGTCCTGGCGTTAACATTGAAAGATGGGTTGAACCACATTATGTTACGTTTTCGATTCCTACGTTTACTATTGGTATTTGCGCTAGTGTGCTTACATTATGTCGAGCATCAACATATTTGGTTTTGGAGTCTGTCTATATTTCTGAGATGAGGTATTATGTACAGTATTTACATTAGTCGGACTATTGTCCTCATCTTTGTCGCCATATTTGTCACAAAGTTTCGGCCGTTGTACGCTCCGGCCTTCTTCAGTTGGTTAGAATTTCGAACTGAACTTTTTATTTCGATCACTGGGGTAGACTGTTCTAGTTCCACGAGCCATGTTTGATGGATGTCAGTTATCAGTTATATCCTGCTAATTTTCCCTCTGCCACTGCCTTAACCGGGTATTGAACTCACTGTCACTGGATCTAACCAACGCCTTTATCCACTGTGCCATGTTTCCCACTGAAGGTTCTCCACTGCCTGAACCGGGTATTGAACTCACATTCTTTGGGTCTGTCACTGGATCTAACCAACGCCTTTATCCACTGTGCCATGTGTCCTCAAGGACACATGACACAGTGGATAAAGTCGTTGGTTAGATCCAGTGACAGTGAGTTCAATACCCGGTTAAGGCAGTGGCAGAGGGAAAATTAGCAGGATATAACTGATAACTGACATCCATCAAACATGGCTCGTGGAACTAGAACAGTCTGCCCCAGTGATCGAAATAAAAGGTTCAGTTCGAAATTCCAACCACTTGAAGAAGGCCGGAGCGTACAACGGCCGAAACGTTGTGACAAATATGGCGACAAAGATAAGGACAATAGTCTGACTAATGTAAATACAGTATATTTGGTTTTGAATTTGTCAAATTGTATTTATTACATGAGTTAGTAGAGAGACTATGTTGGACAGATAAGTGCTGGTTATTAATGATACTCGATGGGTGGCTAGATTCTTTACTAATTTATATATGCTTATAAAGTTCCTTATTAGAAGACATGTGCATTTCTCTGGATAGATCAAAAATAGTATCGAGATGTTGATCAGCTTGGTGTTGGCGATAGTGGCGATATTAAGTCCTTGATCCTTAAAGAATTTGATTCGTTTTTTCCTGGGCCGGTCAGTTTGTGGTGGATTGGTGTTGCGTAGAAGTATAACTCCGTCGTCTCTGTACAGGCCAGTACTCTCACTGTCGAAAGTATAACTGAGCCTCTTTACCAGTAGTATGGCGACAAATTCACAAGCTTCCGCGGAGTCAAATGCTCCCATCGCTATAGAGATATTTGGGTTGTCTTTTTTGGTCCACAAACAACGATCGGGGTATAGAATGGGGTTTTCACCAGTTACACACACACACACACACACATACACACAGATATATATACCCAAGTATAGGATTAGTGTATACGGAATAAATTCTAATAACCAAGAAATACTATGCTTAAAAATGTGCTCAATACAGAGTAGAGTAAATATAATTATTTATTCGAAAATTATAACATAAAAATGAAGATTCAACACCATCATTTGATAAAACACCAGAAGTGTTGAAACAAAATGGCTATTTTTGTAGTGATTTTATAAACTTTTTATGTTATAATTTTCGAATAAATAATTATATATATATATATATATATATATATATATATATATATATATATATATATATATATATATATTTGGTTAAAAAAGTGAGATATGATTTTTTATTAGAAATTTTACTATAACAAAAAGAAAAAGGCATTTTATTAAATTTTTCTCTCGTCAAAATTTCCTCCTTTAGCCTTGATTAATATAGCACACATTGTTGTCATTTGTTGTAAAAGTTTCTCAAAGCATAAGGTTGATAATTGATTCTAGTCTTTTTTCAATGACTCTAAGAGCTCATTTGCATTTGTTTTTATTTTGTTTTTTGTTTTGTTTTTGTTTTTTTCACGCTGCTGTGAAATTCATCTCCTGCTAATTCTAAGGTGGAGTTCAAATTTTCGAGATGTCGTGTATATTTAAGGATTCTTAACATGGGTGAATATTTAGGAAGAAAAAAATCCATTTGGACTGGCGTTCGAATAAATATCGCTTCGTGATGAGTAGGTCAATCTTATTTATGGATTCTTACATGCAACTATTGATGTTGGTCACCTCGAGAAAAATCTCATTCTCAGCAGCTGCAATGATGGGCAAGACGAACGTTTTACCTATTGCTTGATGAAAAGCACCCAGTAAGATAGAAACGATTGAATGTGAAGGTGAAAGAGACGTGAATATTCGGAAGGAAGTGTGAGAATGTATTGTAAAAGAAAAAAAAACGGTTGTAAAAAGAAATTTAGGATAAATTAAATTTAAAAAAAAACACAAGATGAAAGCGGAAATTTGAGGAGGAAGCAACAGGATGGTAAAAGAAGTGGGTGGGAAACACTTGAATGTTAAAAACTAAATTCGAAGAAGAGGCTGCAGGTGAATTTCAAGTAAGGAAAGAAAAAAATACGCAGGAAGCGGAAACAAGTTTCAAAGCGAGGCTGTTTTCAGAGATAATTGTTCAGGGAAATAGTTGCACTAAAAACTAAGATAAAAAACAAAGATAACAAAACGACAGAGAGGAAGATCGGGGCAGGCGTGGGTAAGGAAAAGACGGCGCCGTCGAAGACTTGATAGAAGTCCATGTAGAAATTAAACGACAGAGAGAGAGAGAGAGAGAGAGAGAGAAAGAGAAAGAGAGAGAGAAATACACACAAATACAGGAAATTTTCCGATGAGAATTAATAATCAAAATGAAGATAAATAAACAAAAACAAATACATTTGCCTTGAATGCAAAGAAGCGAAATTGTTTTAGAAATGATTCACGGTTGAATTGACGAATTGTTGGAACAGGCCCAGCGGTTCGTTAAAAATTCGCACTTAATTATTTAAGTACAGAGCTACGTTGTTCAAATGTCATATTCCTGATTTTTCAATAATAATTCATGCCGAAATGTTTCATAAATTTTATATTATTCCATAGATTATCCAACCTAATAAACGGAATTATTATTTTAACAAAAGAGAAAAAAAGCTTCAGTACCTGCAATCAACCATGACAAACAGCATTGTTAAAACAGCATTCAGCATCAAGCAGGGTAGTTTTAAGAGTCTAACTTCTCCACTGGGAATTGTTCTACGGAACAATAGCCTAGTCGATTCACGCGTTGGTTTTTAAACGTACCTGGGTCGGATATTGTGTATTTTGACTCATGAGAAACAGTGCAAGCAATAACTGGGCAGTACTAAAAATAGGAACGAGACGAGATATCCCGAGACATGAGCAGTGAAACGAGAACTGTCTACTCCAGGCATGGACAAGCTTTTTCGAACGGTGGGCCGCATGAGTCACAATTCATCATAAGGCGGGTAGCACTACTAAAATAAATAATGTTAATTTCTCATTAAACTTACCGCAGTCATTTTCCAAAAAAAAAGAAAGAAAAAAAAGAGCATGCGCATTAGCATCTGCTTTAGAAATGGAGAAAAGTCGATTTTTTTCTTTGGAGAAAGGATTCTTTCAATAATAATAATAATAATAATAATAATAATAATAAACTGAGGTCTTGATATAATATTATCACTGACGACAGTAATTAGCACACACTGTTGTGTCGGCTTTGTGTCTAAGTTATTAAATTGACGATGCCAAAACATTTTTAAAAGAAGTATATTTATTCTCCAGAGAAAAATAATTAACGTTAACATTTTCTGCTTCTGAAGCAAAGGGTATTTACCACATTCTCTACCAAACCGACTCATCTCTTGTTTCAATTCAAAAAATTGGTCGCGAGTTCAATCCTTGGACCTCGTATTGACGCACCAATTCAGCAAGAACGAATAATAACTAATACCACAAAGAAACATATCCCAATAATGTACAGATATCGCATATCAGCCAATCATTGGACGCCTGATGATGACCAGAAGATGTTTGGTCGAAACGTTGTTTCTATAATAACAACTATGTCAACTAAGGTTAGAAGAGTCCTTCGAAATAATACAAGAATATTAGCAATTACTCATCTCAGAAATAAAATACTAAATTATGAAAATCGACATGACCATGCATTCATGAACAAATTGTTTTGTAATCGTGCAGCACCCTCCCGGTCGTCCAAGACTTCCAACACCGCGGCTGATCGATGAAGATGGCTTCGATCCAGACCTAACCTTATCCTACGTTGTGATTTAAGGTTGATCATAGGTCAGCTAAGCTCGAATCGTCGCAGGTAGCTTCGTGTTCGGCTGGTCCAAGCAGGGCGATGACAGACAGCAAAAAAATAACACTCGAATAAACTGAACAAAAGTAAATACTGTTTTTATATCAGTCGTCCGTACAATAATTTGTTTATATCAGAATTCGCATGAAATTAATTATCAGCACAACCCGCGTCTAAATCGGAAGTGATATTGTCGTTGTTGACTTGCTAAAGCATGGCTTGCTGTATTGGTAAAGTTTGGCACAAGGCTGAAGTCGGAGGCTTACGTCGGCAGATGATCATATGGGCCTCTCTTTGCTCTCATCTCCGTCTTTTCTTAGGTTTTATTTTACCGCGGTAACAACAAATAGTATCACAGTTTCTCTTGTTTTTCTCTGTCACAACTGCAAGTAATCTTGTACACGCAGTTCTTGGTCATACTCTCTTGTAAGGCTTTACTCGACAGCGATTACACCGTAGAGTGTAACTGCTTCTGAATATTGTCTTCATGTTGTATGCAACGCCGATATTCTGAATCGTTTCTGATAAGCCCTTGACATAATGTAGTCAGGCCGTGCCTATTTTCTGATCATCCTCAATGTCCCTTAAAAAACAACAAAGATGAGAACAATAGTCCGAATATAAATAGTGCAAGCTGTTGAATTCAATATTCTTGTAATACTTCGAACTATTGTTCTCATCTTGGTTGATATACAGGCTATTATAGACACAACGTTTCGACTACATACCTTCAGGTCATCATCAGGTGTCTATTGATAAGAATATATGTTATTATATCAGGCAAAAGTTTAGCGCTACTCTGAAATATTTTGAGATATTTTAGTAAAAGATAAAATTTCTGGAACTACGGGGCATTTACTTTCGTTGGTCAGTGTTTTTTCAGATTCATCTTACTAAATACAATTTAAAAGTTGGATTGTTTTGTCCACAACACCTTCTGAAAAATTATGAATATTTTTGTATGAAAAACATTCTATTTTATTTTCACCATTAACCCCTCTGTAGTCTTCTGTTATATAGGAATAAATTATCGCTACCGACACTGTAGTTTGAGCATAAATCTCCAGAGAGCAAATCCCATTTTGAATGATAGATCACGTGATAGCAAAGGAAATGTACATATAGGAATTAGCGTGACGTCTAGTTGACCATCATTATCTAGTCTATCCTCTCTTACTATACGGGATACTATTTATACACTATCTTTTATCTCTATACTATTCACTATTTCTCTATTCGGATCACCATACGGATTACAATTCGAGCGAGTATTATCGAGCAAGTACTATTAGTTCGAGAGTTACTCGAAGGCGTCTGGCATCAGCATTGTTCAACGGCGTTACTATAGTTGTATCTGCGATTACAAAGTCGCTATTACAACGAGCATTACAAAAGTGACAACGAGTATTCGTTGACATTACTATAGTGGCAACGAGTGTTCTTTAACATCACAAAGTCTGTATCATTCAACAAGACAATGATCCAAAACACTCTTCTAAATTATATCAAAATCCCTCGAGTCAAAAAAAAAAAAAAAAACGGAGCAAAATTATGACATGGCCGCCTAAATATTCTGGACTCTCCTCCACGGAATTATAATGGGATGAATTTGATAGGACAGTTTGAAGAGAATATCCAAAGAGTGATATCGTTGTCAGCGTTACCTCATTTCCAAGAATTTAATTTCTTATTTGCAGATCGGTTCCTTTATGGTAATGGCGTTGATTACGAAATTCGCTGCCAACTTACAGGTTCTGGACCAGAAGCTTCCAGTTTCAACAAAACCTGCACATCCATTCCCTATGGCCGTTTGGATTTGCGAGAGTTGGTTGGAGGTGAAAGAATATCAGAGAGTAGAAGAGAGTTCCGATGGCGTGAATTTGTTTAAGTTGGACATTAACCTGGCAGAAAATTGATTTCATGACCTTCCTATGAGGCACAGTTATAATTTCGAGTGGCAGTGGATTGGAAGGGATTTCCCAATTTCCTGGCCACCTCGGTCACCAGATATCACTTCCCTGGACCTCTTTCTGTGAGGTTATGTTAAAGATAACATGTATCGAAGAAAGATACAGGACATCCCTGATCTAAAGCAAAAAACACCGATGCCATTGTCACCACTGATGAGGCTATACTACTTTGAACATGGCAAGAAATCGAGTACCGCCTTTATGTATGTCATGCAACTAATGGTGACTATACAGTGGTGTAGAAAATTAGTCTAAAATATTAATATCTACTCCTCATTTTCTAACAATATACACATATCTATCTGTTCAGTTGCTTCTAAAATAAGTTTTAAATTGTAAATAGACTTTAAGTACATCATATATATATATATATATATATATATATATATATATATATATATTATAGTAATTCGTCGAGCTTAGAATCCTCAACAGAATGCAGAAAGCACTAGACGGCCATTTCGTCCTATCTGGGACTCATCAGCAGTTATTCGGGGACTCTGGATAACTCTGTATACTTGGATGGGTATCGGTGAACGGAACTGAGTGATATCGAGTCTAGTTTATGTCTTCTTCATCACCGAGTCCCGTAGTACATTTGGTATGACGTTCGCGTTGTATCGAAGCGATCCGGATGCGCACTGCTGATGAGTCCCAGATAGGACGAGACGGCCGTCCAGTGCTTTCTGCATTCTGTTGAGGTCGACGAATTACTGTAAAATTAACCTAAATCCCCAAATTAATTACTTAGTTCTGTATAAGATACAGGCTTGATTCCTGTCGGAGAACACATATTTTGTATGAGGTTTCTCGGATATTCAGGCCCGTAAACATTGTCAATACGGTTTATTATAAAGTTACTTAAAATATTTGTATCTATAAAAATAACGTATATACAATAAATATACTATAAAATAATTGTCGAACTTAGTCCATTTTATAATATATGACATCATCTGTTTACGTTGTTTAAACTATTTTATGTCAGAATTAAAAATTGTAAGATTTCCAGCATTAGGTTTTTTTTTTCTTGCTTACGAGTAATTTCGACTGTGTCCTGTATAAAATATAATGTTTATGAATTCCCATCTCATTTCGGGATTGAATCTCCAAAAATAATAATCAGTGAACAACACACGCGCACTCGCGTCTGCTCACGGACGCACTCAGATGTGTCTTTGTATGTGTTTGCGCGTGTGTGAATTCAAGAGCTGGAACTTGAAAATGGTTAGTCTATAACTGTTAAGGTACACACACACACACACACATACACATTCCATATTTGTAATAAATGTATTTCGATGAATATAGGTATATACAGCACATCAGTTCGACTACATTTTCTGAAATGGAATCAAGATATCCAGACAGACAGATATGCAGAGATAAAAAAAAGGAAAGAAATAAAAAAAATACAAGATGAAACAATAGCAAAAATCCAGTTGACCGAGAAAAGTTTTCTTAGGAAGCTTACATGAAGAAAAAGAACCAGTTAATATAAAAAGTAAGGGAAGGCAATGAGATAGGAAGGTCAAATGTAACAGAGTTACAACAATGTGTCAAACAAAGCTCACAAAAGGAGGGAGTTAAAGTGGTGTCTGTATAGACGGCATCATCATCATTATATAATACAATCATAATCACATAATACAACTATTACTACTACTAATAATAATAATATTAATTGAAAGTAATAAAATTATAATAAAAATATATAATATAAAACATAACTATATGGATATAAATCTATATATAACTATACAAAGAAAATACAAAGAAAATAGTGAAAAACTCCAGAAAAGCATAATAAAATATAATAATAAATAAAATAATAAATAAAAAAAATATATATAAATAAGAATAATAAATAAGTAAAAAATAAATACCAACAAATAATAATAATAATACTAAAAATGATATATAGTAATGATAATAAATAATATACAGGATATAAGCATCAGCATGATAATCACATAAATAATCAAATAGAAAAACATAGAGCAGTATTTTCTGTATGAAATAAAGACGATGTAACACGATTAGACGTTTTAACGGCCGTGTATTTGGAAATCTATATTAAAATGCTTACACTTGAGTTACACATGAACACTGACCAACTTACTCATTGGGACGTTAGCGAAGCAGAGAACATGTTTTCCTATCAGCCTAATATGAGAACGTATCGAGAAAATCATTCAAACTTCAAGCGGTAACGTGCCAACAGGAATGACCTCAAGTGTCCAGGAATTTTCTCTCATCCTTTTCGCTCAAGAATCAATACTTTTCAATTTTTGTTTCTGACTTTACGCCAGGAAATCCCGATTGTCATCGCCTCACCATTTCGCGTTAACTGTAACTAAGAAAAAGTTTGCATTGGTTCCTAAAACAATACTAGAGCCAAATTCGTCTCTGTATCCCGTTTGAAGTCAATAATCATAGATTTTCTTGTTCACTATTTCACTCTAGAACATCAATTATATGTCCATACATTCCTCTCTTTTTCTTTTCTCCACTCTACCTTCTTTCTCGCTATCTCCCCCCTCTCTCTCTCTCTCTCTGTATATATATATATATATATATATATATATATATATATATACATACATATATATATATAGTGATTTTCCAAGCGTAGCTTAGATGTGGCACAAGGCCGAAAATAAGGGGCACCCAGGGAGGATCGAACTCATTAATCACTCGTAATTGTTCTAGCGAGATAAGCTTGCTAACCATTACACCACGCCAAGATGCTACCTCTCTCTCTCTCTCTCTCTCTCTCTCTCTCTCTCTATATATATATATATATATATATATATATATATATATATATATATATATATATATATATATATATATATATATATATATATATTATTGGTAATATAGTGTAATGGTTAGCAAGCTTGTTTCTCTAGAACCATTACGACGGATTAATGAGTTCGATACATATATATATATATATATATATATATATATATATATATATATATATGAATGACTGAAGAAATATATATATATGAAGAAATATAGTTTTATGGTATGCTATATTTATGGGATAAAGTGTTCAATATCAGAGATAGATCTTATGTAAATATAAAAGTTACGTTGATTGAAGTCAACACTCAAAGGCGACAGACTGTTTCGTGCTAAACGCTATCATGAGGCCTATCATGCATTGTGTTTTTTTCTCGAGATTGCATTTGGCATGAACAGTCTTCCGCTTCGAAGTGTTGACTTCTATGTTCAGTTTTATATTTACACACGCTCTATCTCTGATATTGAGCACTTTATCTCATAAATATAGCACATTTTAAGACTATATTTATATATATATATATATATATATATATATATATATATATATATATTTGTAGCCTCTGTCTTGTTTTTGGAGATAGATCCCAATAACCACACATATTCTGAAACTAAATTACTCTGGATACTTGGATAAGTATATTTCATTTTGATCAAAGGGGGTCTCCTGGGGCACAAACATCACACTGAATTTGTTTCGCTTTGATAATTTAAATTTAAATTTCAACAAGGGAATGACTTCTAGGGCACTTGGATAGGTATATTTCATCTTGTTCAAAGGGGATCCCGGGGGAGGGGGCACAAACCAACACTGTTTTTCCCCTATAATTTAAATAAAATTTTAATTTGAACAAAGGAAAGACTTCTATGCAAAATATAGAAGGAGAAAACCAGTAGATGGAGATCACATCAGTAAGATCGAAATGTGATAATATCGATGTCAAGTTGTGCAAGAAATCACCACTCACTCATATTTGTTCAGACAATTCAACTGTTATATCAATGTTGAAATCTGCTCATTAATTCATTCATAAAGTATTGCATCAAATACGTCTTAAAGTGGTCAGATCAAACTGTTTTTGCATACCCCCAGCAATAACAATTTTCTTCCCTTTGATTTCAATTAAATTAAAATTTGCACAAGGGAATGATTCCTATCCAAAATATAGAAGGAGAAAGCCAGAAGATGGAGGTCACATCGGCAAGATCATTGACTAATATTAAAATGCATTATTTTTTTTCACAAATTATAACAATTATTTAAAATCAATCATCATTTTCTCACAAAATAAAAACTGTGACAATCAACAAGGTACCGGTAATTCGGCTAGTATTTACATATATATGACGTTTTGCTCAAGAATCCCTTGTGGTTTAGACGCCCCGTCCATGGAATTCTCACTATCCTTCTGTAGAACAACTTCTTGTGTTGCTTCCACTTTACTCATCATCTGAAGTCATAATATATATATATATATATATATATATATATATATATGGACACACACAGAGACACACACACACACGCTCACATACACAAATATATATATATATATATATATATATATATATATATATATATATATATATATATATATATATATAATACAGTGTACGTGTGTGTTTCTTTCTCTGTGTGTACAAACAACTCTCCCTCTCGCACTGATCCAATTTCAATGATTCATAGCTCATTCAAAAGCCTTAGAAAAGTTCGGCGCAGGGAAGGATTTTCGTTGAGCTCAGATTCAGGGTTTCCAGATTATGCGAGGTTAAAAATATATATCAATATATTATACAAGCTATTATCGTTGTTTTCCTGGTTCAAGGAGAGTAACTCTTATTTTACTTTTGTATCCAAAATTACAGTACACGTTTTATTAAAAAATAGATTAAAAGTCGTCCTATCAGACAGCATTTCAGCTAGCTCCTATGGAGGACTCTTTGTTTGGCCATTATCACAACAGTTAGAGTGGAGTCGATGCAATAGGCATCAATAAACTGCAGAAGAACTCAAAAATTGTCACTGCATTTAAGTATTGAATTAATGTTCAACCTTACCTTTTAAAAATTCAACGATGATTTTTCTACTGCCACTTAATTTAAAGACGATTTTATGTACGTAGATCTTTATTTTTCGTAGAAATAATTATTTTTATTTCATGGCTGACAGAACAGGGTACAATTTATAAGATAAAATTAATATAGTGTAAAGATGTGAAAACAGAAATTAGAATTAGTTATACATTCAACATTTGAAGAGTTAGAGAAATATAACAGATAATGAAGTAAAACATATTATGGAATCTCTATGAATAAATGCGAAATTGGTGCGCAATTCTCCCATGATTTCTGAGATTAAAAAGCCCCAGGTCTACTTTATAGTATTTTTTATTTACTCAACAAGACCCCACACCCACCCCAAGGAGGCCAGGTTGTGAGGCAAACTTCGGTTTAATGTGTGAGCCCGAGCGCGTACACCCGGACTAGAAACAAAAATTGTCCGAGCCCCCGGAACCGTCGGGTGTGCTTGACTCGGTCGAGGTCTAGTTGTGAAACAAATTGTGGGGAGCCCGAGCACGTACACCTGGGCGAGGAACAAAAATTGCCCGCAGCCTCAGCAACCATCAGTTGCGCTGGCCTCGTTGCGAGCACCAATCCCTCTCTCTGGTTCAATGAGACGGCGCGGTCTAGGGCAGCTGTTGCCCAGGGCTGGGCACCTCTCAGTATAATTTTCCCCAGTTGCGATGCGGTCCTTTGACGAAGCCGCCCCTGAGCGCACTCTACCCAAAGACAGAGACGCAACTGATAGATGATACACAAATGTGTTACAAACTACTCGAGAGAGCAGTTGACACACTAGGTATTTACTCTGTGTCACCACTAAGACAAGTTGTGACACAAGGTCAGTTTTAAGGTGGGGACCTGAGCGCGTACACCCGGGCTAGGAACAAAAATTTACCGTCGATGGTCTTCTGTTTATCTATGTGGAAATTATACTGCATTTACTGATATATAGAGTGATTTCTATTACATAGTAGTGCAGTTTTCTTTTATTTGTTACTTAATACGTTGCTTAGCTTTTGGAAGACATCTTTCGCTATCCCAATGCACTTAAGAGTTATATTTTTCTGACCTTTTTTCTCACGTTCGGATTTCTCTTTCGTCTTTAATAAAACGTTACAGATAGATGAATTTCTGTAACCTAATGTCTCTATGGGTCACCCAAACGAAAACGAAGACAATATAAAACAATGAAATATGACTGAATTAAATAGTTTTATTTAAAAAAAAGGACTAAATATGAAAACAAAAAAAGGAAAAAGAGAAAGAAGAAAAAAAAGTAAGAACGGAAAAAAACATAAGGAAAACAAAATTGTAAAAAAATGTCAGACAAAACAACAACAAAAAAACAATAAAAAGCAATGATAATATTGAATATGTTGGGTGAAGACGGAAATAAACAGCAAGACAGTCAAACGCCAAATAACAAAAAAAAATGATTTATGAGTCTGTGGATTGTGCATTCTTCCGGTTAACAAATTATTTATTTGAAAATAAATATTTAACATTTTTCAACCAACTGGTCGCGTTCCCGCCAACAATAATAATGATAATAAAAACATACGTCGTGATACCTCTTAAGGGTATTTAAACAAAGTTTCTAGAAAAACAAACCAGAAAAAGGAGAGACAGACGGCAACAAGAAAAGTCTTAAAAGAAGTTCCCTTACTCATTGCCCGTTGTCCTCACCAACCTACGTGGCACTTAAACTTTCCTCATCACATTTTCCATGGACTTTTCATTCTCACACATACAGATGAAAAAATCATATTTCTTTTCATCTAAGCAAACAAATATAAACATGACTTGTAAGAACTTTAACACTCATGCAAAAGAAAAAAAATCGCCGTCAAAAAACACGAAAATACAAATATCTTATGTTTTTATATTTAAACATCTTTTTTTGTTGTTCCTGGTTAATTTATATCGACAACAGATGATGTAATAAAACAAGTAAAAAATATACCATATTGTTAGTCATCTAATTGATATCTCCTCTGCAGCATCATCAAAAGGCTTTTACTGTCATTATCAACCTTGACACGATATAGCTGCACGTTGTTTCCACCGTCGTAATCGTCGTGTTCGTTGTCACGCGCTGTGAGACGAGAGCAAAGGAATAACATTCGATATTGTTCAACAACGCCCAGGAGATCTGTCTTATGAGCTTCAACAATGGACCAGTATGAACGATGATTGAATGAATGACACGCGTGTTCGCTTCCCCTTGTTACGGACTCCAACAGCTAGCATTTGCTCCGCTCTCGGCTCGTTTTCATGGGTTACGTCAATGGCCTTATCTTTTTTTTATTATTATTCTATTCATTTCGAATGGGCCACTTGTTGATTTCTGCAAGGTAAAGACTTCCTTGCAACAACGAAATTGCAGGTCTTTCTTTTTTCTTTTTCAGAAAAGACCATGATTCTATTCCTCATTCTAATCTTCGCATTTATCCCTTCTTTTTTCCATTTTGCTTTCTGGCTTTTCTCGTTTACCTCAATACCGATATTTAAGCGACTTTACCTTATTCCAGATATAATATACAGTTGTGTGCAAAAGGAAGTCGGCCCCTAAGATAATATTGAAAATGTTTTTTTTTTCAGATAATCAACAAATCTTAATTAAAATATATGTTAATTACGAAAAGGCTTTATTAAATCGGTTACATCCACTTTCAAAATTTTTATCAAGCTGCAATAAAAATATTAGTTCAAAATTCAAAATTAAGATGTGCAAAAGCAAGTAACCCATTACATTTAATATTTTGTGACTGTTCCTTTTGAGCAACAATGTCAACCAGTCTTTTTCTATGATTTTTTAAAAGTTTCAAGGAGTAGTTTGTGCCGATTTGTTACCACTTTTCTTGCAAAAATTCATACAATTGCTTTATATTGGCTGGGTTTATTGTATGCACTACCTTCATGAATCACAGATTTTGAATTGGGATTAAATCAAGACTTTGTGTAGGCTGTTCCAAGACTTGACATTTCTTTTTACGAACACATTCTTTTGTGGATTTGCTTTGATACTTCAGATCATTGGAGTTCTAACCACGAATTAAACTCAACTTTTGAACTGAAGACGAGACACTTTCGTTCAAAACTGCTTGTAATCTTGCAGGGTCCATTGTGCTGTCAATGCATAATATTTTGTCTGCTCCAGCTGCAGCAAAGCACCTCCCAAATCATGATGCTGTCATCGCCAAATTTAATGTTTGATATCAAATACTACTCTTTAAAAGCCGTATTAGGGGCTCGTCAGATATACCACCTATTGTTCCCCACGAAAATCTCTAGTTAGGTCTAATCCAACCATAAAACTTCCGTCGCGGTTTTTTAGGCTTATTAACATGAGTTTTGGTGTAGAGGAGGCGAGCATGCTATTTCTATTTCGTAATCAGTGGCTTTTCTATGCATTCTGCCATGCATGAAGATCAGCATTGTTCAGATTTCATCTCACTGTAGATTCATGCGTATTGATTCCGGCATTGGCCAGAGAGCATAAGAGAAACGCAATAGGAACAACAGGATTTGCCTAGGCTTGGCGAACTAGATGCCAACTTGCTCTTACTGTTATTTGTCGCGGACGACCAGTTCTTGATTGTGATGCCGTCATACCAAAGGCATTCCATGATACTTATCTGCTGTAGGGATTCGTTCCCTGCGATGGTAGTATCACGGCTACGACACTTTCTATCAACTCTTTCTGTCTTTCATTCTATTTCTTTCCGTTTCAATTACTTTCCTTTGTTTCTTAAACTCTCTTCTTCTCTTTTCTAATATGTTCTGCTTCTTCTTCTTTATTAGTTATTTCCTTCCTTATATTCTTATTTACCATTTTCATCTTCCCACCTTTCTTTTCTTATCATCTTCATCGGAATTTCCTTTTTCACCTTCTTCTTTTTCCTCTTCTTCTATTTTCTAGTTTGTTTTTCTTCTTTATTATCAATTTCATACTTTGCTTTCTTATTTTGTCTTCTTATCTACCTTAGGTTTTTGTCTTCTTCTTTTTCTTCTTTACTGCTTCTTCTTCTTTACTGCTTCTTCTTCTTTACTGCTACTATTATTACTAAACACTAAAATAATACAATGATTCCAGATAAGCAGCTAACATTAAATTAAAGTCGAAGTATAGATCTGCTTAAAACTTAATAAAATTAATCAGAAAATAATCAATAATATATATATATATATATGAATAATTTTTATTTTAGTAAAATGAAAAATAGAATCCTTTTTCTTCTGCAAATCAAGTCATTTATCAAACTTGAATAAAAACGATCTTCCTGTCCAAAATTCTTCCAAGAAATGGTATTGTATCAGAAAATCATTTAGAGGATTATGTTATTATTCTTCAATAGTCTTTAAATTCTATAAATGAAACACCATACTTATTTTTGTTCATTTTTATTAGTATTTCTCATCTTACGTTGCATGCGTTTTTATTGCAACTCTCAGATTAGTGTTCTACTACTAGCAACGAAAAGGAATCAAATATTACAATAACTAATAAACTTCTGGTATGATTTGAACGAGTATTCTTTAGTGCTCAGAGGCTTTCTTACCAGGACCGCAACGCAATGCTTAGGCCACGTTAATTTTATCAGTAGACATGCAAATGAGATTCATGGTGTTCATGTTAAAAGTAGCGACTCCAGTTGAAGTGCAGCTTTTAGAGAATGGTGTTTTGTGGCATCACAAATGTAGTTCTACCGAAGGATACTGAACTGAAAATCGTTGGGATAAAAAATTTGAGATGTTGTGGAGAGCGGTAATCATCCATGTCCTAAAAGTACATGAACACGACAGTTCATCCATAAATACTTAAAAACTAAATATCGGGGAAATACGGCTATTTCACAGTCAGAAACAAGAAGGTTTATGCATCTAAAAGACTTACCCAGTTGTCTTCATTCGGGGATGCGACAACTGAAATTGTGGTATAAGAAAGACAAAGTAGCAAATCCTAAGAAAGTTAATTTCATCATGCAAAGGGGTCATAACAGGGTCATTATATCAAAGGAAGGGAAAAGCCCAGTAAACCATTCTGCCCAATTAAGACTCAGAATTGAAAGGAAAACGTCGTAACAGAAGAAGATCTTGAGAGAGAAGAAAGGATGAGATCTTCAGATAGGGATACAAAGAAAACGAGCCTATGCACGATAGAGGGAGAGACGTAGATAGGTAAGAAGATGAAATGAGACCAAAATTTCCATTAAAAAGAACATGTCATAAAATATCAAGGGTGGGAAGGAGGGCAGGGGTTGTAGAAGAAATTAGAAAACAACAAACGGTTGTTCTGTTCAAGACGGTGCAGTGGATTGGTGCCTATTTGCATATGTTAAGCAGAAGATATATAACGTGGATAGTAAAGTAGGCAGACAGAAGTTGATTACTGATCACGTGTCGTAGAACAGTACAATGCAATTCTATATAACAAGCATCTCGAAATATTTCGAGATGACTCCAGGTTGACAGTAGCGGTTCTGTTTGCAAGGTATTATGAGATTTTCTAACTTGTCTATAGTTTCAAATCCTATCGATCACCGGGTCCGAAACTGATTGAATTCCGGAGCGGTAATGAATTATTCACGATCACATACACATTTTACGTTAGGCTTCGTTGTGATTTTACGACATTTCTCTTGGTCAAGATTGTTTTCCTTTCACCCCTCTTCAGCGTCATCTGTTCGTTTGTTTCCTTGTTGTTTAGCCGTTGTTTTTGTCGTTTTTATTCTCGTCGTTTCGCCTTGCGTAAATTTTCTCTTTGCAACTTATGTTTGAATTACGTTTTCATCCATAATGAAATCGAAGCTGGTATTTTTCAGCAGCGTCTTCTGTCTCATGAGTTAAGTATCCGGTTTGCACTCAGCAGAACATCGAAGTCATATACACGTGTGAATATATCTACTGAATGTTATTAATATGTATAAGGTACTAAATGATGATTGGTTAGGAGAACGATGAAAAGAAATGGCTGAAAGATCGGCGCAACAATAAAATGGCGGAAAATGGAAAACATATGAAAGTAAAATTTTCAAAATAGAGACGCTGAACGGCTAGTGGAAGACGAACGGGAAAGACATGCTCCAAAGTATCAAGGAGATAAAAATGGCAGGCAATGAAATCAATAGAAATAAATAAAAGGTAAACGATAGACAAAGAGGAAGGACATCCGAATAAAAAAGGAAAAAGAATTAATTCGAAAGAGAATGAAAATAGAAAAAAAGAAGAGAGAAAATAGAAAAAAAAACAAATAAAGTAGAATAACATTCTGGAAATCAATGAAAGAGTTAAATATTTGACGAGCGAGAACAATGAAAACTGAAAGAACAGAAAATGAAGAAAAGATCCACGTAAGGAAGAAGAAAGAATTACGAATAAAAATAAAGAATGAAAAATGGACACTACTTAAATAAAACGATCCGCTCATAAAAAAAAATGTGGGTGGATATGTGTTGAAGTTTAGCAATTGTTAAACAATCCTTAGGTTAGGACAATTGTCAGAATCGAAAAAAATTGATTTGCTAACTATTTAGAATGGACTCCCTGTTTATAATATATCATTACAATGTTAAATCGATCCTTGACTTTTGCAGAATTATTGGTCCTAGTTGTTTACGTTAAAAACTTGTTTTTTGTTTTTTTTTTAAATGGTGTTCTCTTGTTTTCTTATGTGCAATGTCCTTTCAGGACGTAGGCGATCATTGCTCTCCATGTCCCTCTATCCCTCATTGCTCTCCATGTCCCTCTATCCCTAGCAGCTCTCAACAAGTTTCTTCCATCTGCTTCCTCCCCCAGACAACGTTCTGTCATCCACTTGCTTAAGTTTCCCAGGTATGTCACACATTGTTTTCCCTTGTCTCTCTTTCCCTCTATTCGACCCGTGAGTATGTGATTCTTCAGGCCCTCCTTCCTCATTATGTGCCCAAGGAACTTCGGTTGCCATTTCCTGATATTAAATAAAGCCTCCTGTTTGTTGGTAACCTCTCGAAGATCTCATTGTTGCTCACACGCTCGTTCCATGATAGCCTTATCATCATTCTGTAGAACCGCATCTCCCACGCCTCGAGTCTCTTCTTCATTTTGAGGAAAACATCCAATACTTGCTGCCATAAAGTAGGACAAATGTCACGTAGCAGCTCAGTATTCTTTTCTTTGTTACCAAAGAAAACTTCTTATCTCGCAATACTATGCCCCGCCTTTGGAATGCGTCTTTGGCCATCCCAATACGTCTACGGATCTCAGAATTACACTTACCCTCCACTGTCAAAACGCTTCCCAGATATCTAAACTTCCGTGTCTGCTTGATTCTAGTGTTCCCAACCGGTAAATTGCATTCGGGCTCAACCTTTTACAAATATATATATATATATATATATATATATATATATATAGAGAGAGAGAGAGAGAGAGAGAGAGAGAGAGAGAGAGATCAATTTCAAGTAAAGCAAAATATTTATATAACTTCATAAAATAATGTATCTGTTTATTCTTAATTTAAGGATTATGAACTTGAAATATTTCAGAATGTGAGTCCGAAAAAAACGTATAAATATAAAATTAAAAAGAAAATGTTTTAAAAAATTCAGAAAACTTTTAAAATATGCAGATATAATAGTTTGTATATTTTCTGTCCTAACATTTGTAAATACGAGCTTAGTGACTTCAGCCAAGGCCAATAACTCTTCAAAGTCAAACTGAATATGAGCGACGAACCGGAGTTATCTAAATGAAGCAAGTGCAGAAACTTAAATATCTGGGAAGTGTTTTAGCTGACAACGGAACATGGAACACTGAAATACGTAGGAGCATTGGAATAGCACGATATAAGCCATCCCGAAAAGAAACAGAATAATAGAAAAATCGTAGACTTGTGCATTGGAATTTGTGGAGAACCTTGTTTGCCCAATTCTAGAAGAGAAACGGCACAAAGTTTCTAATTTGTTCTCATTCTCCATCATACATTGATATATAAACTTAAATAGATTACGGTTATTTCTCGATGGCGTTTCTGTCTACAATATGTCCTTTGAATATTAATGTTTACAAGCATTCATTCCTTCCTTTCTATTCTTCTTTTTCTTTCTCTGTTGTATAAGCATTCTCTGATTCTTCATTCCTCCCTTCATTTATATTTGTCATACTTTCTTTCTTTATTTATTTATTTATTTCCTTCTTTCTACTTTTAGAAGAATTCTTTTTGCAATGGCTCTTCTTCGAAAGTCTAAAAAAAAAGAATTGATATATCAATTTCCGGAAGTTTTTTTTTCTGATTAGGTATATGAACAAAAACTAACTACAACTTCCAGTTAAAGGAAAATATGGTACCAATTTTTAGACCAAGGAGAAATGTACTTTTTTCAGCTTTGCATACGATAAACAAGGAATTGGGAAAATAGGGGAGTGATCTTCAAAGTGAATTATAGCAATTGGCTTTCTCCGACCGTCTACGTGAAAAAGTAAAAGAACAAAATCCGTGTACGTGCCGATTTCTCCACGGGTCTGAATGCTTAACTACAAGATTACAATTACCCACTGCCAAGCCCAGAAGAAATTTTCGCAAAGTTAAATGGCGGGAAGTACTTTTCAAAGTTGAACTTGTCAGATGCATATTTGCAAATTCAGCTTGACGAAGAATGTTCAAAACTGTTAACAATCAATTCTCACGAGAGATTATACAAGTTTAAGAGATTACCTTTCGGAATTAAGGTAGCACATGGAATTTTGCAGAAAGTAATGGACACAATGTTGAACATGCTTCTCTTCCTTCCTTCCAGTTTGCCTTTCTTCTTTCATTCATTATTTCTTTCTTTCATCTTATGTAAGCATTCTTTCTTTCTTCGTTCTTTCTTCCTTATTTGCCTTTCTTTCCCTTCTTTTTTTCATCTAATATAAGCAGTAATTTCTTTCTTTCTTCAATTGTACCTTCCTACTTTCATTCGTTCTTTAATTATTTTATCTTATGGAAGCATTCTTTGATTCTTCTTTCTTTATTTTCTATTTGCCTTTCCTTCTTTCTGGCTTTCTTTCTGACTTTCTTTCTTTCTTTCTTTCACTCTCTATAAACATTATTATATTCCATCCAGTTTTTCTTCTTTATTTCCTTCATGCTTAATCGCTTTCGTCTTAAGTAAGCATTCTATCATTCTTTCATTCTTCTATCTTCCTTTCCTAATTGCCTTTCCTTCTTTCTGTTTTTCTTTCTTTCTTTCACCCTTTATAAACATTATTATTATTCTTCCTTCCTTCCTTCTTTCATTCATGATTTCTCTCTTACATCTTATGGAAGAATTCTTTCTTTCTTTTTTCTTCCTTTCCTATTTGCCTTTCCTTCTTTCTTTTTCTTTCTTTCTTTCTTTCTTGCTTCCTTTCTTTTTCTTATATGAGCATTATTATTCTTCCTTCCAGTGTTTCTTCCTTCTTTCATTCATTTTTTCTCTCTTTCATTTATGGAAGCATACTTTGTTTCGCGGTTTGTTTTTTCTTATTTCCCGATCTTTCTTTCTTTCTTTCTTTCTTTCTTTCTTTCTTTCTTTCTTTCTTTCTTTCTTTTCTCCCCCGCTCTCTACGTTGATTTAATTCTACTTTTTCCCTTTTTCATTTCTTTGTTCAAATATTCATCATTCCTTATTTAGAGCGAATTTCATTTTCCCCATCTCGGTTCATCTCTTCGTTCATTGCATTTCTTAATTTCGCCCAATGACTTCTATTCTTTTATTATTTAAGACGGGCCGCCTTTAATCTGAAGTTAATCGACTTTCGAAGCTACCTAAGGTGTTTTATTACGGACACAAGCTGAATGGTTCTCGGCCCGACCAAGACGAAGGGTTTCACGTGTCACATTTGGGAAGTTTCTTTATTTTATGGTAAGGCTAAGAACATATAAAATTATGAGTATTAGCAAACTTTCTTCATATCTTTCACTGAGAGTGAATAAAAACAAGTTTACGTCTGGTTTGCGGGTGAAAGATTGTGAGGCTTCAGTCACTCCTTTGAAAATAATCTTTTCAAATAGAGGCTTGGTTCGAATACAGAACTCGGGTATTGATCGATAACACACAAATTATTTTTCGTGCAACACGAAGCGAGTTTTACCTTCAATGACCAACAACAAGAATGTACAGAACAATTTCTCGTCCAGCCGACATCTCAAAATCGGTCGAAACGACCCCCCTTATAATTTAAAAGTACGATTTTCTACTCAAAGAAGTACAATTAATTGAAAATGCTTCTAAAATCCACTGTTCTTCAAGTTACACCATAGAAAATAATAAATGAAGAGCAGACAAGAATCCATAATGCTATAATAAAAAATGTTTAGACGTACGGCTTGCAACTACAACAGCGAAAACCAGGGCAACAACATGTGATTCTGGGACCCGATACTTTAGAGAGAAATTTAAGGACGATGTTTAGATGGTGTCCCAAAAGTTGCACTACTATTTGAAAGCTTTGTAAATTTTATATTTATTTACAAAAAAAAGAAAATAATAATAATAATCTTTCTATATGTGAAAATAAATTGTTAGGAAATTTTATTGGTCTAATTATGGAAGATGATGTCATTCAAATTTTCTCTGGTTGCTATTTCCAGAGTGTACATATTCTGACAATTGTAACACGACTTTT
Source organism: Acanthosepion esculentum (assembly GCA_964036315.1). NCBI lineage: Eukaryota > Metazoa > Mollusca > Cephalopoda > Sepiida > Sepiidae > Acanthosepion > Acanthosepion esculentum. The sequence goes on along the minus strand of OZ038497.1, from coordinate 53,446,737 downwards.
CAGACACCCTGTATATTATTAACCATTTCGTCCCAAGTAAGGTGATAAAGCCAATAAGACTCAAAGGGTTTACTGACCGGGAAAGAATCTGAGAAAAACAACTACCTAGGAGAGCGGGCAATAAAAGAACAGGTATCAAAGAGACAGTAGCTGTCGATTAACATAGCACTTAAACTGATGAAGATGAAAGTTGATTAGAAACAAGAACTCGTAATAGAGCTCAATAGGCGAGAAATATAGTAGGGACTGTTATCATATAAATTATGGCTGTATCTAGAAATTTCAACTGTAAAATGATGAAATGATCTGCCAGTATCATACTGCGCTTAAATTCATAATGCCGTAGTAGTGAAGAGTAAAGCCTATCAGAACAATTATCATGAAATCCTGTTTCTTGATTTCCAGCTTTTGGGAAATATTTTCATCTACCTCCCGTCTTTAAGAACTCAGGCGAACCGTCTGACCTTTCCAGCTATCGACCTTGAAACGAGCCCTTAGAATTTAAATAAGAAGAAAAATTAAATTGAAAATGCTTCTAAAATCCACTGTTCTCCTAGTTACAATATAGAAAATATTGAATGAAGTTCAGACAAGAATCTATAACGCCAAAATAGAAAAAGTGGTTTGTAGATCAAAAATAACCTACCATCTCCTGCTAGCTGGGGCAAAAAATGCCTTGTTAATTTTAACGAGTGAACAAGAATCTATAACGCCAACAACTTTGCTATCTTTTAATCGTTTCAGAGAACCTTGGTTTGACTTCAAGCAGGGTGGCTAATGCTAACCCCTAGGAGAGAAACTTCTAAAGTTTTCGGGTAATATGTAAAGAAAAGATTATATTGATTCAATTGCTAGATCTGCTGTAAGGAAGGTTGGGTGTCGAACTGGATATTTTTTATCGCCAAGAACTATCATATTCATTCATGTCTACCATGCGTTTATTCTTTGAATATTGGTCTTTGATTATTGGTCTGGTACTTCTGCTACGGATTTAGAAATTCTTAATGAATACTCTGCAATGTTATCGGTCCTGACCTGGTATCTCAGTTTCAATCATTAACCCAACGCCGGTAATAGTAACTGCTCTGATGTCTTTGATATCTAGATATTAGGAATTTAAGCATACTATTAAATTGACGAAAAGGTGTCATCCCCTTACATTTGAAATGACAAAATATATATATATATATATATATATATATATATATATATATATATATATATATATATATATATATATATATATATATATATATATATATAATTATCTTAATTACTTTGAGCTCGTTGCAAATGGAACCAAATCCCAAATTGAAATATAGCGAGGGTCGGGACACCAAGCAGCACCTAGAACATCAAAGGAAATAATAGGTTGAGGTGGGGCGTGTGGAATTTTCGCTGCCGGGTATAAAGAGAGATTAGATTTCTTTAACACGAATTATGATTAGCGGAGATGCGACTGTGACAAAGTACAAAAGAAGGGAAACAAGAACTTAGTTACCTCGTATTCGGGTGGACCCCAGGGTAGATTTCGATGCAAGTCGGGAAATTAACAACTGGTTTATAGTAACTCGATGCGACCGCACCCGATTAGTTGTCTTTTACATACATACATACATGCATATATACCTACATACATACACACATGTACACACACATATATATAAAACTAAGTGGATATATATATATATATATATATATATATATATGGATTGATGGATGCATACAGAGTGATTCAAAAGTAACTGCGACTTTTATGTATGATGGACCCTCCTCCGTCTAAGAATAATTTTTACAAAACAGGAGAGTCCATTATATATAAAATAAGGAGTAACTTTACAGTCGTACAGTATATACTGTATATATATATGTATATATATATATATAAAGAAATATAGTTTTAAAGTGTGCTATATTTATGGGATAAAGTGCTCAATATCAGAGATAGAGCGTGTGTAAATATAAAAGTGGACATGGAAGTCAGCACTTAGAGGCGACAGTCTGTTTCATGCTAGTGCAATCGTCAGTTGCCTGACTAGCATGAAACAGACTGTCGCCTCTAAGTGCTGACTTCCATGTCTACTTTTGTATATATATATATATATATATATATATATATATATATATATATATATATATATTTATAACATATTTATGTTGTAATATTCAAATAAATAATTGTATATATTTATATATATATATACCGTATATTTATATATATATACCGTATATATATATATATATATATATATATATATATATATATATATATATATATATATATATATTCAAATGTAACGAGAACGAAAAGAATATAAATTCAAAGGTCCATAGCATTAATTTAAAAGACGGCTCATACCAAGAGTAGAGCAATAGTTATTTGTTATAAAGTTCTTACGAACGGACAAAAAAGTACTCGCGACAAAGATGCTTTTTTGTTTCGATGTGAATGCATCTCGACAAGTGAGATGTATCGAAACAAAAATGCTTGTTTTTCGTCATTACTTGTTTGTCCTTATCTTTATAATAAGTATATATATGTGTGTGTGTGTGTGTGTGTGTGTGTGTGTGTGTGTGTGTGTGTGTGTGTGTAAAAAAAGTTGAAAATGCAACTAGCGTTTTTATGGATATTTATTTAGGGTAACCTTACTGGTTTCACAGTTCTGTGATTTTCAAAACTTAAATTGTGAGGGAGTTAATTGTGGCTATGGCCTGATATACCTCGCATCTAGCCTCTCATGATATGTCCATATAATAGAGCGAAATTCGAGAGATAAATAAACAATATGAATACTATATATATTATAAGTCTAATAATATTTATTGTATATTAATAAACCTTTTCAGCCAATGAAATTATGATACGAAAGATCTTGAAATTTACCGACATATCTATGTGCTTTCTAGTGAGACGAGAAATTTAAAAAAAATGGAGTGGAATTTTTTTCCGGAGGAATTTGAAATTCTACTGGATTTTTTATTTGTTGAGCTGGCATACGTTTGAAATTATTTCTGTGTATAAGCAACGCACTGTATACATTGTTATATAGTTCTTAATCAGAATCTACCAGGAAGATGGATCGGACATGCTAGTGTTAATGACAATGTGCGGTTTGAATGGTGACCACGTTCACCTGATTTGACTCATTTTGATTTTTTGTGGGCTGTGAGAAAGGACACGCCTACAGGCCTAGAGGAACTCATGCTGAGAATCACTGAGACGCTGGTGAATGTTACGCAAGACATGCTACAGCGTGTTTAGCAGGCGCTGGACGACCGACTTGACTTGTGTCCTGTCACAGGTGATGCGCCTATTGAACATTTCTGGAGCCATATGAAATCGGTTATAAAATCTATATCCCTCCTGTTCGAATTTTGCTAAAGATATCTTTCATTGTTCGATATGAAGCTTATTTTATTTCATTTTCGCTTACTTAGTTTTTATTATATATATATATATATATATATATATATATATATATATATATATATATATATATATGATATACTACAAATAATAATACTCTGTTTGAAATAACTCGGATGGCACAACTTGTAAGTCTATCAAAACAAATTGTTACCCGAGGGAAAAAATTGAAAAATAAAAAGGAAGGACTAGAAACATCCAAACAGGGCGAAATAAATCGTCCAGTGTCTTAAGGTTTTAGTCTAAAGAGAAAATCTCAAGCGAATAAAAAATACTGTTTCATGTCATTTCCTCTTTAGTCAGCTTACCCTGAAGTTCCGTTTTTGTGAAACCTAGGTAGGTTGTTCCTAGCACTTTAGGATTTTTTTCTTTTAGACCCTCCCATATATATATATATATATATATATATATATATATATATATATATATATATATATACCCGATGCGATGAGAACGAAAGTAATATATAAATTCCAACGTTCGCAGCGTTAATTCAAAAAATACAGGTAGTAGAGCGATAATTATTTATTTAATATAATTTTATCATATCGACAAAACCATTTTACTCACAACAAAGATGCAACTTGGTTTCAGTACATTTTAACTGCACATCTACGGGTGAGGGTCGAAAATGGTAGATGTGCAGTTAAAATGCACTGAAGCCAAGTTGCATCTTTATTGTGAGTAAAATGGTTTTGTCTATATGATAAAATTATAATATATATATATATATATATATATATATATATATATATATATATATATATATATATATATATATATATATATATATATATATAATCACGGAACGGCAGTGTCCTGAAAAAAAAAACGATTAAAATAAATATTGAATTAAGTTTTCAAATTTGCGGACCTCGTAGAAGAAATATAGGTATTATCAACAGATAAAATCAACGTTCTCCAACAGGTCATATTTTCGGTCAACGCTAAGATACCAGATCATTTTGCGTAGAAGGGCTGGTATTTTAGCGTTGACCGAAGCGGGCATGTAATTTTTATTGTAGGTGAGTCTTTTGATCTGTAAGCGTTTCATTTATATGCTTTTGTAATGAAACGGCTACAGACTAAAAGACTCACCTACAATCAAAATTACACGCCCACTTCACTAAATCAATGTTTGCATTTATTTTTCTGAAATATTCAGAGACATTCAGTTTCTACGAATATTACAGAAGAGATTATGAAAACGTATATCTCCAAAAATCAACTATACAACTAATTAACACACGAAACTATTGCCTTTATAAACTTGAATAATGTTATTGAAAGTTAATTTATTCTATTAATTGCTACTCTGTAATTACAAACTCGGCTATAATACTTTTTAAAAGTTTTTAGAATTCTCTAATTAAATCATGTTCGTTATTTTTTAGATACAAATATAGCGTAACGAGAAAAGTGGCGAATTCAATGTAATAATGAAACAGCCATATAAATAAAATACCAGTCTGTGTAATTTATACAGTCATTGAAAAGAAAGTTTATAATACCACGCCACTTTGTAAGTTAACAGCTGTCTCATCTAAATTTGTAGTCCAGTTTTACATTACGAATTGTGTTATAAAATACTTTCTGCCAAATATTTTCTTTCACTGGGTTGATTCTATTTTGATTTCATTTTTGTGACGATTTTACAATTCACTTACTGCGAGTTAAAAAGTTTGACATTATATTTAAAAATTGACGGAGTGGCTAATGGCTATGCTTCGTTCTCAGAGTGTAGCTTCTTCCAGTCAAACGATCGTGGCTTAAAAATTACACTTTGGCCAGATCGTCACCTACGAATTAAGACCAAGAGAATTTCTGGCAGTACGTAGATTTTGTTCTCCGGTTGCAACCTACTGCCGTAACGGAAGGAAATCGAGACGAGGAGTAGGTGAGTGGTAGGTGAACGCCTAACGGGTACTTTCCCTTTCGCGTCGTTCTCCAAAGCCCTCTTCGTCTCTCTGTCCCGATTCGCGGGTAGTGGCTACTGTTTTTTTTATATACAGAACATTGTTCTTTGTCTTGTCATAATTGTTTAAAAAATTAGTTTATCTTCATTCAGTGATTTCCTTTGTCCGAGCCGCCTGTCATGTAATTGTGAAGTCCAATTCATTCAGCTGATAATCATCGGGAAAAAAATAAATTTCTGAATGCATTTTTGTGACAGGTCTGCTGTTTTTTTATTTAATAAGATATCGGCTGGAACTGACATCAGTCTGTTTGAATATTACTACTGTGTCGTGATTTTGATCCCCAGTGGTGGGGAGGGCTTGTAACAAAGTTAAATAATTTCTCAACTGATAAAATGTCGTAGAAGCAACCAACCTGCGCCACCATTTAAAACTCTCTTCAACAAGGTGCCAAGTAATTTTCAGAATCCCTCATTTTTTTAATTAGATATTATTACTACAGTACTTATCCGATTATCCATACATCGATTTTCTGGTTTTCGCTTATCGGAGCTGAAATCAAGAGAAAAATTCAAATCATCCGAACATCTTTTCAAAATAGCCGAGCAAATATGTTTTTGAATTAGCCATTCAAATATTTCATCTCGAACAGGCGTTTCAAAACAATGATTATGCTTGAGAAATACCGTATTTGGCGCAGTTTTTTTTCTTTCAATAATTCTAGAAATTTTGAATAACACCAGGAATTCTAGCAGAGATAACTTTCCTCTGGTGTTAGAATAAGCCTACGAAAAGCCTAATTTTCGTGCCCAAGAATGCACAGCAAATTTTCGAGACATATTTCAAGAAAAATAACTCCTTCCTTGACGCCGTCAACTACGGTAAATGGTTGCATATTCAACCAGAAGCCACCCTTATGAATACATATACTGTAATTCAGTTTCGAGAGTTAGCAGCAAAAAAAATAAAATAAAATAAAATATAAATAGAAGAAAATCACGTGCCCAGCTAGAAATAGAGAAAGATTTTACTGTTTGCCCAAGGGACATTTTTTTTATCTTTTAATATCCCTTGGGCAAATAGTTTTCAACGATTATTTTTCTTTCTCTTCCGATAATTTATATATTCAGTTATGCGGACTTTTGAATTATCCAAACATGTTTCCAACTCCTGTCAGTAGTTATCCGGATAATCGAGGAAATGCTGAATTACGACGGAGTTGTTTTTCGTGGCAAACATAGCCCAGACTGAAGAAAGTCAACAATACAAAACCATTATTCCTCCACTGTGTTGTGTACCTTACGGATTAAGGCAATCATGGCGCTCCACAACTTCTTATCACTTGTAGCTTTGAGTTACTTTTGTCATTCTATAATACAACCAATTCTCCGTTCCTCCATCCATTAAAAAAAAATTGATCAAAGAGGTGGATCGTCCCGTCCCTGTCAATTTGGTCCCCGATATGTTCTGTGAGTGTCAAATTTTCTAAGCCTTTCTTCATTCAAGTTTTTATTTTGTTTTCATTTTCTTTAAGACGTTTTCGCTGCTTACGCGCTTCATCCATGTCATTCTCAGCATGCTTCTGTAGAACCGCATTTCGCTTGCCCACAGTCTTCTCTGCTATTTTTCACTCGTCTCTCCATGTGCTTGTGTTTGTTTGTGTGTATGTGTGTTTGAGAGAGAAAGACAGAGTGTGTGTGTGTGTGAGAGAGAGAGAGAGAGTGAGAAGCCAAAAGAGAGGCCAGTAAAAACCAATCAATCAATAATTGGGACGCAAAATGGACATCGATTAGACTATAGAGATTGTTTATATAGATTAATATGGTATGTCGGAAGTAGAAGCTTTTTTTTTTAATTTGTGAGAAACATTTCACATTGGTAATATTTTTGCAAGATATACGAGAAGCATTTATAGACATTTTCATTAGCGACATATACAGGGTGACCCCAAAAAACGGGATTTTTGAAGTGCGTATTGCCAGACATGAGCAAGTGGCAACACTGCAAGACAGTGACCTTGAGCAAGTAAACATTTCGCCATTTTAGTAACGAGAATGAAATTCACAGTATCCCAGCTGAGATGTTGCAGCAGTCAATGAGGAATCTCAACAGCAGATTTCAAGAATGCATTCGTACAGGAGGACGCCATCTACAGGACGTAATTTTAAAAAAATGAAAATCCGATCATTGTTTCTTAAATGGCATGTTTTAAGGTTTCAATTACTATGAATTAAATATTTTTTTCCATCACTCTTGGTTTTATTGGATTGTTTAAAAGTACCCGTTTTTTTTTGGGTCACCCTATATTAATTTCACGAAAGCTCTAATCTTCAGAGTCGCATCCTTTGATTTCAATGTGCTTCTTGTAGCGCTCCAACCACTTCGTGAAGTCCCAATGGTAGTCATCCAAAAGTCAAGGATTCAAGAGCACTTGATAGAGCCCCTTAACCTTCTGAATATCTTCAAAACAACTACCTCGAAGTTCTCCTTCAGCATGGGGAACAAAAAAGTACAAGGAGCAATGTCTAGACTGTAGGGAGTGTGAGGAACAGTTTTGGTGCAAAACTCAAAACCTTATGGCATAGCGATCTTCCATATTGTCTTCACGTCCCGACTGCCTTCTGCAAACCAGGCAGCTATGACAAGCAATATTCAAACAGCTTATACAATCGTTTCCTTCACAGAATTTGACAGATCAGATGTATAGTAATTATATTGTCAAATTACAATAATCTCAGACAGTTATAATCGCCTCTCCTAAAAAAAATGTCTCATATCTCCTGGAATGCCCATCGTATTTCAAGGTGGAACTATTTATGAAATGTGCATAGTCCAAGAAACTTCATGAAATGTGCTCGGTCATTTTAGGACGTGGGCGATAATGGCACTCCATAACGTCCTTTTTAGTAAATTGATGTTTCCGACCTACCTCATTGTTCTGCTATGCGTTTACGCGGGTTTAAACATAGGTAATCCCTGCTTCTTTCTGTCCTTCTTGATCTCAGTTTGTCCTGTGAGTGTCAAAGTCCCCAAGTCTTATTTCTTTATTATGTGTCCTGTAAATTTCAACTGTATATTTCTGATTTTAACCATAAGCGTCCATTTCCTTATTTTGCTTAAAATTTAATTGTTAATTACATTTTCAGTCCATGCGATTCTTATCATTCTTCTGTCGAACTACGATTCTGTTACTTCAAGTTTCGACTTCTGTGATGAGATTGTCCAGGATTCCCTGCCGTATAGGAGGATTGATAGTACGTAACAGTCCAGTAGTCTTTTCTTTTTCTTTTTAAAAAAATTTCCCGTTTCTTAATACTTTGCTTAGCTTTTCGAATACATTTCCGCCCACTGTTAAAACCCTTCCTAAATATCTAACCTTTAACACTTGTTTGATTTTGACATTTCCAATACATAGCTCGCATGTCTTTTTTTATTTTCGCTGACTACCATAAATTCTCTCTTGTTAGAGTTACTGATGCATAGTCGATTCTTCCAGCTTTCCTTTATAAACTTCTTTAGAGCGTTCTTTAGTTTTTTCCTTGTCTTCCATCAACACAGTGTCATTTGCGTGTCTTATGCTGTTAGAACAATAATCGATGACATATCATGTTATTGTCACCAGCTCCCTTTGGATAGGCTCACTAATGATTTTGTTTAAACCCGGTAAGATGACCGATCCTTGTCTAATGAAACTTTCTGTTTTTGTATACTTAGTGAATTCTTTTTCTATCCGTATGTAGACCGTTTCAACTGTGAGGATAATGTTCTCTAGTTACTGCGATTATAGGAACATACATATTGCATAGCAGTTCAAAAATATTTTCATTGTTTCTAACGATATTTTCCTATTACATAATACTTTGCTTAGCTTTTGGAATCCCCCTTTCGTTAAAGTTTGCTCCTCCTATGTTTGCGTGGTATGAAGTCGGTCAGTTATGTGCCATGTGGGATACACGCTTAGGCGATCATGTATCTTACGATACATGACTGATGGGGTAGGTTGCCATTTCTTTCTGCGGTAGACCAGTTGCCATCCCAGGCTATAGAACTTGGTCTGTCCTTCTACTTACCCATAGCTGGTGAAGAAGAGGATTGATACCTTTCCGAAGGGTATTAACACGTAAGTGAAAGCAATGCATTCGATTGGAATTCGAACTCGGCTCTCCGATTCCTCAATCCGATTTGCTATCCATGACTCCACCGTGTCTAAGAAACATCCTTGCCTAACAAAGCTTTCTGTTTTTGTATACTTATTATTTTTCTATCCGTATGCAGACCATTTCATCTGTGAGGACAATGTCCTCTAGTCACAGCGATTATAAGAATTTTTGGTTTGGTTTGGTTTGTAGCATATCAACCTCAATGGGTCATTTAATGCCGATAACTTTTTTTTTCTGGTAATATTTTTGTTTTGTCAAAAATCTATTTCAGTTAATATTTTTTCCTCAAAAACGTATAGCTGGTAATATGATTTTTCCAAAAACGTATAGCTGGTAATATTACTATTTCCAAAAACATATAGCTGATAATATTTTTTTCTTCAAAAATTTATTTCTGGTAATAATCTTTTACAAAGTATTTCTGGTATTAAAACCTGTTTTTACACTTTTATAATGCTTTTTACCTCAGTTTCGGGGTTAACTATTTGCCCATAGCTGGGATCGTAACAGGTGCTACCACCCCGGGTCAGGGTGGACCTGGGAACACCAGCAATTAAGTGGTGGTTCCACGCTCCGCAAAACCTTATGATCAGAGGCCTTGCTGTTGGACGTAGTTTATCGTCTTACCCAGGACGCGCGATTATAAGAACATTCATATTGCATAGCGGTTCAACACTATTTTCATTGCTTCTAACGACATTTTCCTATTACATAATATTTTGCTTAGCATTTGGTATGCCTCTTTCGCTAAGGTTGCTCCTCCGAAATGAGTTTTCACGTTATATACGAGCGAGCGCTTGTTCGCAGGATTTGAAATCTAATATGTGTGTTATGTTGCTTCGAAGAGGAGCTGACAGGAAAACGATCGTACGGCAAGCGTGCTTGCCTGATGTCTGTGGCCAGAGATGATCGGGCCGAGTGCAACGTGAGCGAACCAACCAAGCGCCCATGCTGTGATGTAATTATGTTGCGATCCGGTGATATAAAGAGATCTCGGACTGTACTTGACAGATGTCGCAGGGTCGCGTATTCAATATAGAATGTGAGAAGAATTAGCCCTGGTCGACCTGATTCTATGGATGCAATACTAAAGATGAAGTGGCTCTAGATTAGATTAGACGGGCTGCTACTCAATAAATGTCCGATTGTGAAAAGCATTCTTGGAAGCAGTTTTTTTTTTCTTCGTTTTTTATGTGCGTGAAAGCAAACGCTTTTAGGGGTAGAATTTGGTACGAAATATTTATTGATATTCATTCCTTACTACGCATACTTTTGAGAGATACTTTGCTTATATGGCTTCTATCGTCTCTCAGTTGTATCTCTGTCTGCGGACAGTTCGCAATTTAAAATATTACTGAGTGATTGTCCGGCCTCAGGGAACAGCTGATCGCGGCAATACGGCCATCATTTTATGCCACTTTGTACCAATCTTCGTACTATTGTTCATCCAAAAAAGGCACAAGAGTAACTCAAGGTAGAAGGTTATTGAATGAGGTTGTTATAAAGGCGGAAAGGCAGGATGTAAAAAGTGTATGCTATGAGGATATGTAGGATAGATAACGGCTGACCCTAGACTTGAAGTTATTAAGATGGTAGTGATCGGGAAGCATCCCCAGGTGAGTTTTATTGGAATTTCTTCCATGTCAATGGAATATGAAGGGAATAATGATAATTCTACTCTGTGCAAGTCACATGGTGGATCCTAGCTGCAAAGGTCAGGGCTGGTGGAACTAAGGAATGTAGTTCGTCTGGGCATCTGCCCTGGAAAAAAGGCGTTAGGTTAGCTAGAATCAAGCAATGATTTCTCCTTGGGAAAGTCGTTGAAAGGTAGAAACTAATTCATCACCGATAAGGCCGCGTAAATTCTTTTGCACTCCGTCAAAGTTGGACATTGTTCATTGGACATCGACATTGTTAGAAAATTTCTAAATTCATGAGGAAGAGCGCTTATTAACACAGATATAATATTTTAGGATATCCAGATTGTGGTCACAAAAATTACCATTTCACATTTGTAAGAAAACACTGACTAAAAATATGGACAAAGCATAGAGATTTTATCAAGTTATTGTTGTGCCAGTAGCATCGAAAATTATGGTAAAACTGAAGGGGAAATCTATAAAATAAATTGGAGAATACTAGGACCTTGCTTCAGATCTAAATATTCTTGGATGTATAATAATTATACTGTGACATTGATGACTATTGAATTGGAACCTATGTCAAAATTAATTGAAACAAAACGAATAACTGCCTTATTTACTTTTTCGTATTGTTCCAATAAAACATTCGTGACCCAGTGCACACGTAAGTACTTCGTATGTTCGCCTTTATATTTTCAGAAGCTCTTTGATGCGATTTGGCATGGAATCCACTAATTTGGAACAGTCCTCATTGATTTTGGGGTCACGGTATCACACGTCTATGATGGCCGTCACGAGATTCTCTTTCGTCATACAGTCCGCGATCTCTCTGTAAGGCTTGTCAGTGTTTTCGTGCAGCGTTACAATTTTTGTACTCTTTCTTGAAGTAACGTCCATCACAGACAATGGCCGTAAGACAACTAATCAACAGTCGAGTCAGTATTGTCTGGGCGTGTTAAGAATATGATGCAATCATGAATGAGTCAATATTTCTCAAGGCCAAGCAAATTTAATCATACACCTCGAAAATAGATTCATTTTATTGCACACCACTGCAAATGACCTAATGTGAGGTAAAAATAGAAATCGATTGCACCCTGTCACTCCACTGGGTCCAAAAATGACCGTATGTGAAAGAAAGGAAACTAAAGCCGCTGTTTCAATTAATTTGCACCAGGGTATAGAGTATCCTCAGATTCTGAAACGTTACTTCTTGTCTTTGATGTCTCGAAAGTTACAGGCCAACTCCTCCTACATTGAGCTATATCATAGGATAGATCAGCGACCAAGCTCTTATATTTCTTGTCGCCCTACTGGTGACCAAATCTGAGACACAACGTTAACTACATATGTGACACCCGAGCGTGTACACGCAGGCCAGGGTCAAAAATTGCTCAGCCCCCGCAACCGTCGGCTGCGCTGTTATCGGTATGACTATCGATTTCTCCTCTTTAGTGCAATGGGGGGGGGGTGTAGCCTCGGGGAGCTGTTCCCTGGGCCGGGCACCTTGCTGTATTTTTTTCCTCAGCTGGTTCCATGTGCGCCGACAGAGCCACAACTGAGTCGCACTCTACCCGAAGACAGAGACACCACTGAAAGATGATAACAGCGAACAGGACATCGAACTGCCAAGCTCTCATCATATATATTTTTTCGAAGATGTGCACATAAATTGTTGTGTCTTCTGCATATATTAGATAATTGCAAACGTTCATAGTCGATTAGAAAATTAAAAACAAGGAAAATCGGTCGCGAACTTTTGCAATAATCTAATATATTTAATCATGATTTGAGAATTTTAATAGGTTCATGGTTAATATAAGTAAAAAAGAGAGTATGACAAATAAGACAATCTTGGAGGACGCCTGCATTAATGGTGAGCTATCATCATCCACTTCTTGAATGGAAATGGCACAAAGATGAAACGAAAAAACGCAGTTGCGAACTATGCAATATGGATGATGTTGTAGAGTAGCTAGCATCCCTTCAGCGCTCTACCAGAAGGCTTGGCTCATAGCCTTAAATAGGCTACGATTAAAGACTTCAACAGTTGATTAATAAGCTGATACTAAGCTGGTTAATATTCGGACTAATCTTACTTCGTTTATCTATACAGCATTTGGCCCTCCTCTATTCCTTGTAAGTTGTCTTGTTAATTGTTTTGTAACTTATTGTTCTGAGTTTTTTGTATGTATCCGTTAGCACCGGATACTGGTGCTGAATAAATATATTAAGCACTCATTTTTGTCTGTGTATCATTCACCTCGACGATACAAATTGTGATAATGTCGTCTTTTTTTTAAAAGATAGACTATAGTTTTGTTTTGTTTCGTTTCTCACGCATAATGACTGCACATTATTTTTAAAAATGGCGCTAAAATACCATTTTACGTTCTCTTGCAACCATATCTATTCTCGTCTTGTTTTGCTTTTGGGGTTATCGATAGCTAAAATAAGCATAACCTTATTTATTTATCTATGTTTTGAATGGAAATAGAAAGACTGAATCCAAAGCTCTCCAAAAAGTAACAAGTAATCAGCCTTCATTTCTATTTTTCTAAATCGCCCAAGAAGCCATTATCTCCGCTGTATTATATGCTTATTTACTCTTGTCCCTGTGCTTATGAGATATGGAGAGCATGTTTATCAAGACAGCTAACGAACTTCCGCAGCTAATGTCAAATTCAGGCTTACGGCCAGATCACATTAAAACGCCGGTTCCCGTATATTCACCCAAATTAAGCAACGTCGAGCCTGGTCAGTATCTAGATGGCTGATCTCTTGGGAATAACATGTGCTGTAAGCTTGGATGTATCGGTGGTGTAAGGGATAATGGCTTAGTTCCAAGTCCACTTGTGTTCTTTATATTCACTTACGCGCAAATAATCTTGGAAAAGGTATGCATCCAATCCTTCCCCCCAGCTGTGGATTAATTAGTAAGGCATATATAACTAAATCTTTATCTCTCCACAAAAAATCTTACAATCTAAAAAAATATTATCTAACTTTAAATAACATGCAAAGGGTTTATAAGCTGTAGAAAAAGAATCATTAAATCAATCAAATACTAATTAGCTACGCAAGCATCTCTTGTAGATTTATTTATATTCTCTGGGGTATATAAGTATAGAAACTTCCATGGCCAAAAAGTGAAGGATCAGTTTATATATTACTTGTTATATAGAATTGATCCCCCACTTTATATCATTATGATTTATTATTTGTTTATTATAATGTAATTAAGTATGAATCCACCACTTCCCCACAGCTATGGATTAATTAGTAAAGACTTGTAACACTAAATCCTTATTATTTCCACCACCAAAATTCTTACACTCAAAAAATATTTTTAGCTACGTCTTACCTTTGCCGGTTATTTAAAACCGGCAAAGGTAAGACGTAGAAAAGCGAAACAATCTATCATGATGTCAAATACAAATCGACACTGATGTCTCTGAAATCTTTAATGTGCCATCTCCCTTAAGGTAGTGAACTATATTGACTATCCACATTTTCTATTGTTTTAAATTGTTTGCTTTTTCAGCGTCACTCCCATGCTCGGTCCTGCAAACCATTTATAGAAGCTTGTTATATATATCCCCCTCTTGCGTTCAATAACGTCTTGCGAGTGTCAAATTCCCCAAGCAAAGAAAACAGAATGCATGGTCATCAGTAAATGATGAGCTTGAAATGCGATTTACAGGTCGGCAACACTAGAATCAAGCAGACGCAGAAGATTAATTATCTGGGAAGCGTCCTGACAGAGGACGGTAAATGCGACACTGAGATCCGTAGACGTATTGGGATGGCCAAGGACGCATTCCAAAAGCTGGGCAGTGTATTGCGAGACAGGAGGATTTCCTTGGTAACAAAGAAAAGAATTCTGAGCTGTTACGTGACATATGTCCTTCTATAATGCAGTGAATGTTGAACGATTTCTTCAAAGATGAAGAAGAGACACGAGATGATGGACACGTGGTTCTACAGAAGCATGCTAAGAATATGGACCAAGCGTGTGAGCAACGATGAGGTTATAGTAGAAGGCTTATACTTAATATCAGGAAGAGGCAGCTGAAGTTCCTAGGAGATATAATGAGGAAGGAGGGTCTGCAGTATCTGATACTCACGGGTCGAATAGAGGGAAAGAGGGATAAGGGAAAACAGTGCATGACATACATAGCAGGTTTAAGCAAATGGATGACATAACGTGGTCTGGGGAGGACGCAGAGGGAAGGAACTTGTTGAGAGCTGCAAGGGAGAAAGCTATGGTCGCCTACGTCCTGAAAGGACACGGCACATCAAAAGAAAAGAATATCAACCCTCTACTACTGATTCTAATTATAAGTGTCATATTATTTTTCATTTTCAGTAAAACTTCCTCCTTACTCATATGTCCCGTCCATGCTATTCTCTGCATCATTCTGCGAGGTGACTGCGCTGCATTAACCTTTATAGAGGAGGATTTGCATTATAATGCTTAAAGTTTCAGTACACTTATATTTCTTTGGATAAACTACGTCCGATAGCAAGGACTTTGATCGAGAGACAGGAAATTTTGAGGAGCGCGGAATCACCTCTTAATTGTTATTCTTCCAAGATTCACCCTGACCCGGAGTGGTAGCACCTGTTAGGGTCCAAGTTATGGATAAACAATGAACCCAGAAACAAAAATCAAAACACTAGGAAAGTATAAAAAAACATTTTTTTTTTAGTAAAAATACCGGCAATTAAAGTAAAATTGCCAACAATATATTTTATAGCAAATTGACCAAGAATATATTTTATAGCAGAATTACCATATTAATTAATTATAGTAAAATAACTAACACTACACTTTACCGGATGTAACAGAAAAATTGTCTAAATCCTGTAACAGCATAATATTCCATGCAATAAAATTTTTAATATCTAAAACAAAAACTAAACCAATTAAGTTTCTTTTTTCCAGCTTTCAGATAAGACTTTTAGCCAGCTTGACACCATTTGTCGTAAGAATCACTGGAATACTCTTCAAGTTATTCAGCTAGAAAGAGATCGAGTTAAAATCATTTTGTGTCAGCCCCACTATGTCTTCCCAAATGAGCAATGGTGAGAGGAAAAAGTTCACTCAGGCCTTCAGTAATGGTACCAACATTCATACTCTGGCTTCCATCTTCAAAGTCTATTCAGGAACCATCAAGAGAACATTAAATAAGTTAAAAACGTGGGAACATTAGAGAGGAAAACAGGATCAGGAGGTCACAAAAGGAAGAGGGATCATCATCTCAACTTAGAGCTAAAGAGATTAATTAGAAAAGATCCAACTCAATCCATAAGATGTTCGGCACGTGAGAGAGGAGTTTCAGCTATGACAGTCAGAAGAGCAGTGAAAAAGAATTTGAATATGATATCGTACGTGAAACCTGTGAGGTACATTGTTAGTCCAGGACAGAAGGAAGGTTAAAGAGGGAGAGGATTATCTTGCGTAAGTTAGAAAATGATCCTGGAATAATATATATATATATATATATATATATATATATATATATATATATATATATATATATATGAACATAATTTCAATCCTTCATGTTCTTCCTCTCCTTAGCTATGAGTAATTAATGAGGAACATGTCATTTTCGTTTATAATCGATTTCTTCGCGATCCTTCTAAGCTTGGACAGTAATTATACATTATTATTGCTCAAAGTAGATTCCAATAGTGTTATAAAAAATAACTCGGTGAATTCCAGTAAAATATCTTTAATCATTTCTAAGATACAACAGTAGAAATCTTAAACTAAGAATTGGACAATTTTGCTTTTACACGATTTGGACAATTTTGCTGTTACATCCTCTATAGTAAAATTAAAGACATGACATATTTTGTAAAAAAAAAAAAAAAAAAAAATGTTATGATTAATCTCATTTCTTGTAAAGAGGAATATATGTTTTCACTCATCGTTTGATTTTGTAAGATTATTTATTAAACAAATGAAGCTAAGTAATTATAATTTAATCAAGATAATGTCACTTTCTTGAATTAATTATGACGTTTTAATTTTCATATTTAGATTTCAACCTTAAATAATCCATAGAGGTGTTGATACGCCGCTAATCAAAAACAATCGAACCAAACCAATTGTCTTTCTTTATAACGGATTTCCAGGTCTCTTATTACTTTGCTTAGCTTTTGAAAAGTACCTTTTGCTTCTCCAATGTGCCTTCGGAATTCAGTGGCACGTATTTCCGCCCTCTCTTAAAAGATTTCCCAGATATTTAAATATTCGTATTAGTTGATTCTTGTTATTTCCAACTCGTAGTTCACATGTTGGGTGGTTCCCCTTATTGACAATCATACATAGTATTCTTTATATAATTGTTGTTTAATCCTTTTTTAGCACTTTCCTTTGCGAATATTATTCTTGCAGTGTTTTCCGCTTTCTCTGCTACGAAAACATGTCATCATCATCTCCTGTGTTGTAAAGATTGTCCGCCAGTAATAAATCCTGGAAAGACTTCTAGTTGTCCCAGGGTCGCTTGGTAGTACAAGTTGAATGAGTCTGGCGAAAAGACAGATACACATTGTAAATATATTCTCGAGATTTGAAAATTAATCAAGAGAAATCTCCCTCGGGGACAAACGTAACATACCATAGGCAAACACGGTCAGCCAATACTAAATTAGATTTATTGAATTAATACAATATAGAACAGCAGGAATCATTATTATACTAGTACACATGGAGAAGACAAAAATTTTTCTGGTACCCTAATCCTTAGGAAACAGTATTTTACTAATACTCATATATAGTGCATATTTTATATTACTAGTAGACTTCGGAAAGGTATGAATATTTATTGTACTCATATGACTGAGAAATTTAGGACATCTTGTTGCACGATTAATCTTATGAAAGGAAAGAAAAATTAATGTACTAACAACCTTGGGAATGGTATAAATATTTATTGCATTAATAACCACGGGCAAGGTTATTATCTTTATTGCACTAGTACCAGTGGAAAGGTATGAATATTAATTGTATTGGAAAAGGCTATTATCCTTATTGTATCAGTATCATTGTAAAAGGTATGAATATTTATTGTATTGGGAATGGCTATCTTCATTATTGCTCGTGAAACCTTGGAAAAGGTATTAATATTAATTGCATTGGGTAAATCTATTATCTTATTGTAACAGTACCATTGAAAAAGGTATGAACATTTGTTGTACTGGAAATGGGTATATTCGTTATTGCTAGTGAAACCTTGGAAAGGTATGAATGTTAATTGTATTGGAAAAGGCTATTATATTTATTGTACCAATACCAATGAAAAAGGTATGAATAATTGCTGTATTGGGAATGGATATTTTCATTATTGCTCGTGAAACCTTGGAAAAGGTATTAATATTAATTGCATTGGGTAAATCTATTATATTTATTGTACCAATACCATTGAAAAAGGTATGAATAATTGCTGTATTGGGAATGGATATTTTCATTATTGCTCGTGAAACCTTGGAAAAGGTATTAATATTAATTGCATTGGGTAAATCTATTATCTTATTGTAACAGTACCATTGAAAAAGGTATGGACATTTGTTGTACTGGGAATGGATATATTCGTTATTGCCAGTGAAACCTTGGAAAGGTATGAATGTTAATTGTATTGGAAAAAGCTATTATCTTTATTGTACCAATACCATTGAAAAAGGTATGAATAGTTGTTGTATTGGGAATGGATATTTTCATTATTGCCAGTGAAACCTTGGAAAAGGTATTAATTGCATTGGGTACGGATATTATCTTTATTGTACCAGTACCATTGAAAAAGGTATGAATATTCATTGCATTGTGTAATGATATTATCTTTATTGTACCAGTATCATTGGAAAAGGTATGAATATTTATTGTATTGAGAAAGGCTATTATCTTTATTGTACCAGTACCATTGGAAAAGTTATGAATATTTATTGTATTGAGAAAGGCTATTATCTTTACTGCACCAGTACCATTGGAAAAGTTATGAATATTTATTGTATTGAGAAAGGCTATTATCTTTATTGTACCAGTACCATTGGAAAAGGTATGAATATTTATTGTATTGAGAAAGGCTATTATCTTTACTGCACCAGTACCATTGGAAAAGTTATGAATATTTATTGTATTGAAAAAGGCTATTATCTTTATTGTACCAGTACCATTGGAAAAGGTATGAATATTTATTGTACTAGTACATTTTGGAATGACTTAACTATTGCCCTAATACCGTTCAAAAAGCAGGAAAATCCTTAGTACATTACTATTTTGTCTAGGATTGCATGCAGTTTGCCTTCTTAATCTGTCGTCGACGCAGTCTCCTTTTTTGTTACTGAAGATTCCCAATACAAAACTGAAGAGACACTTGAGGTAGAGTGATTCTGAATGATGGGCGTGATATGAACGTAAAAGGAGAAAGTGAGAAGTAAAAGGTTTACTTGTAAATGGTGGATCAAATACGATAACGGTCGAACATCGTGTGGGGATGTTCAAACTACAGAATCGCAGAAGCATCCACTCGGGAGTCTGTTCTACAAAGTAGCTGTTGTTGGGAAGAAACTTTCTGTGTGGAATACGTAGGTAATTAGATTAACTAAATCCTGAGGACGTAGTAAAGCGGATCTTTGTTGTAATGTTCTGACCTGGAGGCACTAAAAACTGGATCATGTTCCTCCAACAAAATAAAAAGTGAATATATCTGTACTTTTTACAAGCGTATTTTATGTTGTCAAGATAGTGTCTGCCAATAATTATTCCTTGTAGAAAATCTAATTTATCTCTAGCATCGTATCACTGTAGATTGGCTGAGTTAATAAATGCATCTCTGTTTGTTCAACATTGGTATATATGCTCGTCACGTGATAGAAATTGAGAGAGAAAGAGGGAATGAAAGAGAAAAGACGAATATAAGAAGGACATTAAAAGTTTGACAAAAGAAGGGACAGAAAGAATGAAAGTGAAACAAAAATGAAAGAATGAAAGAGAAAAAATAGTTACATCCCATCACCGCCGATCAGACCTCGAATTACTGGCAGTCACGATGAACGGATGTCCGCTCGAGGAGTCACCGTGCGTTGAGAGAATATTGGGCCTCAAATACAGGCCCGACCTCAAGTGTATTTCTTATATACGATCCATGGCTAAAGATGCAGCTAAAATGATCAGCTCTCTGTATCGCTACAGTAAGTACTCGACACTTCACTCTCTCATCTACCTTTGAAAGCCAGGCCAGGCCGAAAATGGAGCACTGTTGCCATATTTGTGCGGGAGCTGCCCAGTCTTCACATTCCAGTCTTGATAGAGTTTAAAAGCGTCTTATAGAGTTGGAGAAGAATTATTTTCCACACTCCAAATTATCTTTCACACGTAGTATGTAGCGAGCCTCTCAATGCTCTGTTGCTACTTCCATTGAAAGTTCTCGGACGAACTACGTTTGTTTTACTACGTCTAACCTTCACGGCTACGCCAGCCATACAACATACATTTTAATAAACCACACACATTCCATCCGTATACCATCAGTGAGGAGTAAGTTCGACTCAAACAATTTCTTCCCGCCAACCACTACCCTATGGAACAGACACCCAAAAGAATGATTTCCCGATCATTACAATCTTAAACTGTACAAGTATAGACTTAACGGTTATCTACCCCCTCCTATCTATATAAACTACACCTTAACGTAACTATGTACCTCGTGTCGCCCACTGGCCTTTTACAGGGTGAAAAAAAAGAGTAAACAAAAAGAAAGATTACCACAATGATTAACAAAATTGAAATCCAGAACGAATGAAACAAAGGGAGAAAGAAAAAAAGAAAAGAAAAAGAAAGGTCATAGAAAAGTATAACGAATTTGTGAAAGAGATCGGGAATTTAGAAAGGAAGAGAAAAAGTGTAATAGAAAGAGAAAAATTAAAGAAAAAGAAAGGTCAGAGAAAAGAATAACGAATGTGTGAAAGAGATCGAGAATTTAAACAGAAAGAGAAAAAGACTAATTAAAGAGAAAGATGAAAGGAAAAGAAAAAGAATAAGAGAATATGTGAAAAATAAAAAAATGAGAATGAATAGCAGAAAGATTAAAATACATGTAGAGACGGAACGAAAGAAAGATACTTAATGAAAGATAGATTAACAACGTAAGAGAAAGTTCCACAGATAGCAATATAATTCAAGAAAGATAAAAAAAAATGAAGGGTAAGGAACAGAAGGAATGAAAGTTAGATTGAGAAATTGAAATAAACTGGGACAAACCGGTGAAAAAATCTAAAAGTTACATAAATATTGAATGAAAAATTCCACAAAGTTTGAAGAAAAGAAATGAGAGAAAGAAGTGTTGAAAAATGTGACAACGATTAAGAGCAATAAAAGAAAGAGAGAAATGGAAAAGAGAAAAAGAAACTAATGTAAGAGTGGCATTAAAAGAATCAAAGATAGATAGATAGATAGAGAGAGAGAGAGAGAGAGAGAGAGAGAGAGTCAGAATCAATAATAGACAGTCACAAATAGAATGAAAGAAAGTAACAGAAATATGAATAAGAGCGATAAAAAGAAAGCGTGAAATAAGTTTAAATCCGAGGTGAGGGAAACTGAAAGCGTAGAGAGAATATGAAAGCGTGAAAAATAAAATAGTCGAAAAAGAAAAAAAGAAACAGAAGCCATGAAAGAAAAAAGAATGAAATAAATTATCAAAAAATGAGAATAGAATAAAAGAGAGAAAGATGATTGAGAGACAAAAAAAAAAGAAAAATCATAAAAAAAAGAATGAAAATAAAGAATAAAAAACTTGGCATCAAGAAGGGAAGAAAGTGGAAGAATTCACGTTAGTTTGGTTTGGTTCGGTTTGTTTTACGGCAAATCAACCTCAGTGAGTTATTTAATGCCGACAGGAATTTTATTGCTGGCCATATTTTCTTTTCAAAACTCTGTTGCTGGTAATATTTTCTTTTTAGAAAATCTATTGCTGGTAATATTTTTTTTCAAAAATCTATTGCCGGTAATAATTTTTTTTTTGAAAAATACATTGCTGGTGATAATTTTTTTTTTTCAAAAATGTATTGCTGGTAATATTTTTTTTCAAAAATCCATTGTTAGTAATAATCGTTTTTCAAAAATGTAATGCTGGTGATATTATTTGTTCAAAAATGTAATGCTGGTGATATTATTTGTTCAAAAATGTAATGCTGGTGATATTATTTGTTCAAAAATGTAATGCTGGTGATATTATTTGTTCAAAAATGTATTGCTGGTGATAATCTTTTCCAAAAAAGTATTGTTATTATTTTCATATATATTTTTATTATTTTTCAAAAATGTGTTGCAGGTAATAGTTTTTTTCAAAAATGTATTCCTGATGATAATTTTTTTTCAAAAATGTATTCCTGATGATAATTTTTTTTCAAAAATGTATTCCTGATGATAATTTTTTTTCAAAAATGTATTCCTGATGATAATTTTTTTTCAAAAATGTTTTCCTGATGATAATTTTTTTTTCAAAAATGTATTCCTGAGGATAATTTTTTTTCAAAAATGTGTTCCTGATGATAATTTTTTTTCAAAAATGTATTCCTGATGATAATTTTTTTTCAAAAATGTATTCCTGATGATAATTTTTTTTCAAAAATGTATTCCTGATGATAATTTTTTTCAAAAATGTATTCCTGATGATAATTCTTTTCAAAATTGTATTCCTGATGATAATTTTTTTTCAAAAATGTATTCCTGATGATAATTTTTTTTTCAAAATATATCGCTGGTAATATTTATTGCTGCTCATATATTTTTTCCATAATGTATTACAGTTTTTTTTACTATAAAATCAATTTTTCACTTTCATAGTGTTTTCACACCTGTCAAGAGGTTAAATATTTGCCCATAGCTGGGACCATAACAGGTGCTACCACCACAGGTCAGAGAGAACCTGGGGACAACAGCAATTAAGAGGTGACTGCACGATCCTCAAAACCATCCTATCAGAGGCCTTGTCTCACTAGATCAATTACGACTGAGTATTGAGTTCGATCCTCACATGGGTGCTCTAGACATTCTGCATTGTGCCACATGTGATCTCCGCCTGGAAAACTGTGTGTCGGTAGATCAATACCGACTGAATAGTGAGTTTGAGCCTCGCGGGGTTGTCCAAGCTTTCGGCCTTGTGTCATATCTAAGTTGCGCTTAGAAAATCACCATAATGAATGATAGTGGGAAAGAAGGAGAATGATAAACACTGCAGAAGTAAAATATATGAAAGAAAGAGATAGAAATCATCCTTTAATAAGAGAGACACGGTAGAGTAATGGATAGCGGCTTGGATTGAGGAATTGGAGTCGAGTTCGAATTCCAGTCGAATCCATTACATTCACTTACATGCTAATACCCTTGGGAAAGGTATGTATTCTCTTCTTCTCCCTTATAGCGCACCATTGCTCAAATAGGTCTCCTTTAAATACTTATCGAGACCTACCAAGCTCTATGAATCCTTTTCTTCTCCTCTCAGCTATGGGTAAATATGAATTGTTAGCAACCATGTGTCGCTAGATCAATTACGACTGAATAGTGAGTTTGATCCTCACGGGGTTGTCCAAGCTTTCGACCTTGTGTCATATCTAAGCTATTTGTCTTAGAAATCTGATGAACGCAACAATTTTTGTCTTAGAAAAAAAAACAACACCCTGATGACGACATTGTGTTAATGTCGAAAGTACTCGGAATAAACTGAATATGTGTGAACATAGTAATTATCTTCCTTTAATAAAGATACTAAGAAACTTGACGGTAATTACGAGAAGATCTTAATTACTTATCTTAATACTTATTAAAATAAGTAGACAAAACTTGCAAAACTTGTCTAATTAATTTAATGATATATATATATATATATATATATATATATATATATATATATATATATATATATATATATATATATATATATGCAAGTTTCACTATAAAAGATTGTGTATTTTTATAATGTTTCTTATAAACATTATAAAAAACTGAAAAACTCTAGCCGACAAAAACAAGAAAATTAAATTAGAACTTCTAACCTCAATTTCAAAATTTGCAAAATCCAAATTACGTAAAACCAATATTATATACCAATTCATATATGCTTCTTGATCGACCAAAATTCATAAATTCTTATAATCGTTATAATACGACATGCCTAAGGACAATCGCGTTACATGTCTCTGACCATAGATCAAATAGGTCTCATTTAAATACTTATCGAGACCTACCGAAGTCTACCATCATATACTCGTTGATAATACAAATATAATAGCCACATCCACATGTAAAAAATGCTGAAAATAATGGATAAAATATCAATAAAAAAGAGAGGACCAACTATATCAATAATATCAACTATGAACACGGCCACAATTTCTTGACCGTATTTGGAAAAAAAAAATTCCTATAACTCTAGATGCATACATAAAACGATTTATACATTCAGTGAAAAATAAAAATAAAATCCATCCTTGATAATGGCTAAAAGTATATAATTTATGGCCTGAAAATAAAATAAATAAGAGTACATTAAAAATATATATAAATATTAACCACAGCACCCTGTCAGTCGTTTTTAATAAAACTTGCATAAAACAGGGATTGCTTCTCAAATACACAAATATATATATATATATATATATATATATATATATATATATATATATATATATATATATACATATATATATATATATATACATATATATATATATATATATATATATATATATATATATACATATATATATATATATATATATATATATATACATATATATATATATATACTGACAATTATAGTGGTATATATATATATATATATATATATATATATATATATATATATATACTGACAATTATAGTGGTATATATATATATATATATATATATATATATATATATATATATATATATATATACTGACAATTATAGTGGTATATATATATATATATATATATATATATATATATATATATATATATATATATAATCCCACTGACAGGAAGAAAGAATAAAACGAAGGGGATAAAATATCTAAACGTCGAACGATGCGGAGAATGTAATAAAATAGAAATGAAGAAGAAAGCTGTCAATAAATTTCCGTTCGAAAACAGAAAACAGGCAGATTGACGTGCGAAGAAGAAATTTATAATATAATTCCAAAGATGGAATCAGTAGCAGAAAATGATGAGGTTCAGTAAAATGAAAATCGTTAATGATGCTGATGCTGCACATAAAAAAAGATATCTGGGGGAAAAAAACGACGATGGGAGAGAGACAGCAGTGAAATTCTGATTGAAAATATGGTAAGGTTGGGAATAAATGGGGCTGTTAAGTTCTTCGGGAGAGCGCAGAGGTGGAAGACAATTGGCATAGAATTTAGAGGCAAGGGCGAGGAGTAGGGGTTGCTTGTTGAAAATGAGAAAATAACAACAGGTGCTATAGTCGATGAGGTAGAATAAGGCATAAGGTGGATGAGGCATCCTGAATGAGAAGGCCCTATCGATGGGGACGGTGACAAAGGTTTGAGTCGGTCGGATGTAACAAAAATAATGGGGAGAAAGAAGTCGGTGAAGTTGGACGACTGAAAAAAATAGCAGAGAATCGCGAAAGTGTGAGCATGTAAAAGGGAGAATAAGAGAAGAAGAAAATTAAAGATTAACAAAAAAGAAGGAAGAGGAGGAGGAGGAGGAGGAGAAGGAGAAGGAGAATAATAAAGAGGAGGAGGAGGAGAAGAAGAAAATAATAATAATAATAATAATAATATTAAGAAGAAAAACAAGTAGGTTTCCACCACCAGCTGTCAGTTTTTTTTGTTTTCTTTTGTTGTTTTGTTTTTTTTATTAAGTTTAAAAGATCAGGCCAAATCCTTCAACTTAAAAAAATTCTGACGTCGAGATTCTTAATAACATCTTGACACAAAAATACTTAGAGCGTTTCGCGACATGAAGCTATTTCATTTTGTGTCCCAACTTGTTACGTGTTTCTTTAACCAAAACCTGTTACCACATCACATACATTTGGCTGGTATACGCTCATAAGAGTCTGTCATGAGGCCTGTATTTCGGACTTCATTTATTTCTGTCCCAACATAACGTTTTCGGCTCGCTGCCCTCTCACAAGTCAATAATAATAATAATAATAATAATAATAATAATAATTATAATAATGGGACCCTCGGATTGATTGGAAAAGATTCCAAAGAGACTCATTGAAGGGATTTCTGGTAGTACATGCCTTAAAGAAATACAAAAAATCGTACGCAAAAGTTCAGCCGACACCTTACGAAGGGCTTTATCTCTGTAAGTTATGTGTGATCCTAGGTGTTTTGGCTTTTTTCCCTAAACAAAAACTCAGTGGAAAATGTCATGATGCCATTTCTGACCTTAGGTCTCCGGTTGAGACCTGGAAAGAAATTAGTATACACCAGAAAGCAAAATAAAATAAAATAAAATAATAATAATAATAATAATAATAATAATAATAATAATAATAATAATAATGATTACTAGTAGTATCTTGAATTTTTTACGATTTTGCGCTTTGAATTAACTGATGAATCTTACTTTATAAGTTAATATTTGAATAATCTCCTTTCGGGTCCAATGACAATAAAATAATCGTGGAATTTCCCCTATTGCCTTGTTAAATATTAGAGCTTCATAACTTTAAGCAAATATTACAGTAACAATTATAAGTATGAATGAGGCTCATTATCTAAAGAAGTAAGAGGGTACAAATGAAAAACAAAATCAAATCTCACAAGGGTTTCCTTTTCGCTTAACCAGACTTTAAACACTTGAGAGGATTATCGCTTTCTCTATCTTCTTTCTCTCTTAATTTCTATCTTCTTTTCATTCTTTACACTTCCTTTCTCTAAAACCAAACTGCACTTTTAATATAACTTTTCTTCCGTCTATCCTCGCAATCAAACAGGAATGGCCCATTATTTATCTGAGGCAATGCCCGAGCCTGACGTACGTGATATCTAAGCGTCGAAGTAACAGTAACATATTATAAGGATCAGGATTAATGTGTAGCCGAGTTTTTGAGAATGTTAGATTTCCGATCATGACACCCAGATTCGAATCTCACCATGGCCGATTCATCAGAAAGTTGACTTCTTGGTAACATCAAGCAGGGGAGACGGTCCCAGCGCGTGGTATCGTGGCATATTGCCTGGAACTCAAACCGACGCCTTGTGGGTGAAAATGACGTAAATGATCCGAATCCGTCGATGTTGTTTTTTGTTTTGTTTTTTTTTAATCCAAAGTTACAAATCGTCGTAATTGTGCGTTTGAGCAAATCGGCTTTGCACAAAACTGTTAATCATTCCGTGTGACGAGCATACTAGACTAGGAGTTGCCAGCCATTTATAAGTAGTCAACTGTGATACGTGATACTACCTTGGGGGATCATGTCTCATTCGATAAGTGACTGACCAGGTTGAAGATTTCCCGCGGTAGGCTGATGGTTCTTTCTACCGTATACTGGTTGCCAACCAAGGCTACAGGACGCTCTCTGTTCTGGTAATTTATCCATAGCTGGGGAGGGGAGAACAGATGTATCCATACCTTTCTCAAACGAGAAATCAATGTAACGAACTTCACTTGAAGGGTGGTGATGCTACGACGTGGACGCAATTGTCGGGATATATTATATCGAATGAATTATGGCGGGTTTGGTGGAATAAAGAGGACGATGAGAAAAGGGAGAAGGAAGAAAATGAAAAACGAAAAAAACATAACTTCTTTCTTCGCGTCATCATACAGTTATAGGTCGGTGGATGTTTTTAACCCTTGTTTTGCCCATGAGTTCTTTTGGCATATGTTAGAATGTCATTCTTTACTCGACAAGTGCTTTATGAAATTGTACTCATTGGGAAGGTCATCATTCTAGCAATTCACATCAACACACCAAAACGTGAGACATAGAAGGCGCAATGAGTTACTCTCCTGATGGTTGAGAGTCAGGAAATATCAAGCGTCCCGTATAATATCGTAGTATTACCCCACTTGTCCCTCACGGAACTTCATCTAAATAACGCGAAATGGTTTAGAAAAAAACAAACAGCATTATATAAAGAAAAAGCACAAACTCTCTTCTTCCTCTAATTAACTACAGGCTGCCGTAAGAACAAGACGTGTTACGTTTCCCTCCAGATGTCATATTAGTTCCCAGCGAACCATGTGTCGCATTGTAATAATAAATCATACTCTAAGCTGCTATTTACCTAACTAACAAGATACTCTACTGCAATATACGTTTTTCAATAGCTTCGGTAGAACTTAACACAGCGTGCGTACGAATAGGGATATCGGCATGTACACATTTTAACTTTAAAGCATCGTAATTAAAGAAGGGTGTTTTAATGAGATTCCAACTAAAAGACAGATTATCAGGAGCAGCTGCCTTACCGATGAGGCCACGAGGATCAAGTCTTTAAGAAATATCAAAGGTAACGAAGACGATTTCATTTTCACTTTCTTGACATGCTACCATATTTATTTACATAAACTATTCTTCTACCTTTTATGCGGCAAGTCTTTTCGGGAAATAGACGATCATAGTCCTTCACAACTTCCTATCTTTGGTTGCTATTAATACTTTTTTTTATCCTTTATCATCTTTCTTTGATACTCTTCAACCATTCATTCACACGATCTCGTCATAAGTTACACTCTATTTCCCATTATTTTTTTTTGCCTTGAGTACGTCTTGTGAGTATTAAACTTTCTAGTTCTTCTTTCCTAATTATTATATGTCCCAGGTATGTCCTTGTTAATTCATTTTCGTTACGATTTTCTCGCTGCTTATGTGTTCCGTCAATGCGGGACTTTAATAATATGAGACATTCATTCATCCCAGGCACTTCCTCAACCACAAACTTATTCAAACACAACAATAAATACGAAAATCACACCTGAAACGAAAT
Source organism: Acanthosepion esculentum (assembly GCA_964036315.1). Lineage (NCBI taxonomy): Eukaryota > Metazoa > Mollusca > Cephalopoda > Sepiida > Sepiidae > Acanthosepion > Acanthosepion esculentum. The sequence goes on along the minus strand of OZ038497.1, from coordinate 53,417,628 downwards.
ATATCCCGCATCCACCAGAGAACTAATATCACTGACCACCTAACGAGGGAGGGGATAGGGGAATCAAACCAGAGAAAACAGTGGACAGAAATACAAGGGGTCATAGATGAAAGAACAATTATCATGAAAGTATGCATAGAAAAGGCACAAGGAAGCTACGTTACGGCGGTGGGAGAGGGACTGAAACCGAGATGCCAGGTCCGGACCAATAACATTGTTAGAGTCTTTTGGGGAATTTTATCAAGAATCTATAAATACTATAGCAGAAGCATATTGATATGGAAAATATTTATTTATGTTCAGAATGCCAAAAGAATATTTGCAGGAGATTTCGGCTAGGATTTTTGCAATGATTGCTGTAATCTATAACTTTAATTCGAAGGGACAGGTAGGTTTAAGGAATTGTTGAATGATATTTTGATTATGCACGAAGAATGGTCGGAAGAACTGCATAGTAGAATAAATACTTAAGGCTAAAAAAACATACTGTCGTATTTCAAGCGAGCTCTATTCAACCACAGGAGAAAATCAATTGAGAACTGCTCAATCCAGGTAGACAGGCAGAGAAGAGAGATATTATCTGGACAGGTGACGCGCAAAAATTTCCGTAATAAATATGCGATGACTCCTCTTTGTTTTACTTCATTTTTGATAACGAAATGTTTACATTACTTACATTTGGAATATTGTCCTCATCATTTTTGCTATTATCACAACGAAAACACGAAAGGAAAACAATAAAATATATTTTGTACGTATGTAAACTTCGTTTTAATGTTTATAATTTTAAGCTTTGATGCAAGGAATGTGGTATATAGGAATAAAGTGTCGCTGCCTTCACTTGAGTTTGAACATAGATCGCCAGTGAACAAACACAGGTGATCCCATTATTGAATTCTTTTTTTTTAAGCTTATCACCCCAAGCAAGGCTGGAAGCCACTAGCACGCAAGGGGTTACAGAAGCTTTGGAGGAAGAGCAGATAGGAGTGGTAAATGAGAGGATGTGGAGAAAGATAGTGGATCGATCAAGGCAAGTGGGTTACAGAAGATTTGGAGCGAGAGCAGATAGGAATGAAAGGTGAAAGGACGTGGAGAAGGGAAGTGGATAGATCAAGGCAGCTGGAGATGTCGATTGACGTTACACTTAAATAGTTGGAGCTTGTATTTGTCAAGGAAACAGGAATAAGGAAGGGAGTTCCACAGGCGAGATATGCGAGACATAATTAAATGGATCACGTGACCATAGAGAAACGCATAAGTAGAAAGTAGTGTAACTGTCTATATTTCTGAGATGAGGTATTATGTACATTATTAACATTATTCGGACTATTGTCCTCATCTTTGTCGCCATATTAATTACAACGTTTCGGCCGTTGTACGCCCCGGACTTCTTCAGGTGGTTGGAATGTCGAAATAAGAAATAAAGGATTCAGTTCGACATTCCAACCAACTGAAGAAGGCCGGAGCGTACAACGCCCGACACGTTGTAATAAATATGGCGACAAAGATGAGGACAATAGTCCGAATAATGTAAATAAAGTAGTGTAACGTCTAATCGATATTCGTCATTCTGCTCTATCCTCTATTACTATACGTAACGCTTTTCTCAACTCTTTTCATTATACTATTTCTCTATTCAGATCCCTATACGAGTTACTTGTCGAGCAAGTATTATCGAGCAAGTACTATTAGTGCGAGTGATATTCGAAGGCCTCTGACATCAGCATTGTTCAACGGCGTTACTATAATTGTATCTGCGATTGCAAAGTCTCTACTACAACGAGCATTACGAAAGTGACAACGAGTATCCGTTGTCATTACAAAAGTGGCAAACAAGTGTTCGTTGACATCATAAAAGAATGTTATTTTACAGTGGACGGACAGTTGCGTACCAGGCAATCGCGTCCCTGGACATTTGCGTCCATAGACAATTGCGTTTCTGGATAATTGTGTACCTCTGATAATTTTTTGAAGTTAACATTTTCTTAAAGAGTTGTTTAATATAGAAATTTGCCCCCCAATTGCTTTAATTACCCTAAACAACCAGAAAGGTAGTTACCATATATATATAAAAAAAAGAGAGAACTTTTTCTTTTTTAAAGCAAGAGAAAATTAACCTAGCATTCTCAGTTCACATTAGCAGTACGTACCACAAACATCTAACAGATTCTGGATTTTATATATAATATTTTTATTTGGATCTCATGGCTAAGTTCCGAAAATCAAACACTGGTGGGAAAATATTTGTGAACGAGGAAAATTATAGCTATGACTATCATAAGAAAAACGCCGATGAAACAAAAACATACTGGCGATCTTTTAACACTGTTATTCTGTCATTGCATTTTAAACAAAAATGAAATTTGAATTTTATTCCTTTTTCACCAATTTATGATTACTACCTATGCTTTTTCAAAATTTATGATTATTGCCTTTAAGAGCTTCAAAATATTATCAGAGGTACGCAAATATCCAGGGACGCATTTTGTCTAGGGATGCAAATGTCCATGGACGCAATTGTTCGGGACGCAAATGTCCAGTAAGCAACTGTCCTAGATTATTATTTTACATATTTATAAGTCTATCATTCGTCCATTCTTTGAATATTGCTGGCAAATCTGGCCTGACTATGTGTTTAGAGACACGTGATAGGAAGGAAGAATCTGTAATATTATTGACACTGACCTGGCATCTCGGCCCCAGTCACTTTCTCAGTGCTGTAAAGTAGCTTCCTTGTGTTTTTTCTACAAATTATTTCATAGCATTTGTTCTGATGAACTTTCTTCTACAGTACTTCGAGTCTATGGATTTAAGCGCAGGTCTAGATTGAGGGCAAGATGACATCATTTCACAGTTGATACGGTTAGGTGTAACCGTAAGTTCTATTGTTGGGGACGAGTAGAATGTAATAAGTTTCTTTAACTAGAGAGTTGGAAATTATCAGAAGGATTTGGTTGTTAGGCTGGTGTGTTCTAAACATTCATCCTCAACAATAAAAACGTTTTACATATGAAACACAACAAGGCAATAATTCAATTCAAATAATACGCACATTTATATACAATTAAACAATATTTACAATGATGATTTTGTGTTATCAAAAGTTGGTGTGTTAATGATGTTTTGTATTATAATATTCGGATTGTTCGAGTGTTTCAATATATTTGTGTAATATTACACAGTTATGGTAGAATGAGTTTTCTTGGTAAATTAAATGTTCATTTATAATTCAACATGAATGTGTATGCAATTATTTACGTACTGTTTTTTTTTTGGTTAAGTCTTTTGAAGTTGCGTACCCTTAACTGTAGTTAAGGTTTTAGTTCGATCGTAATTTTTTTACTTAAATAGTAGTGAATATTTTCTTGTTCACTTTAGGTAAGCAAAATTTGTTTAAAGTTCGAAAATCTTTCTTGGTCACAGAGGATTATTCGGGCCAGTTGTCGTTGAGTCAGTGATGTTCTTTTTGCGGGGAAAAGTTATTGTTTTGAGTAGCGTTGTTTTGTTTGGCATCTCTCTGTGTTCGATCCGCTGAATGACTTGGTCAGTCAAAAATCTTCCTTTTATAAGTTTTCGGATATCAAAATCGGCTCACAGAGTTTTGGCGCAATTTACTTCTTTTCACAAGAGCTTTCGAATTTACGAGCTGTAAGCCAATAGATTTCACAGATCGGAAATATGAAATTTTCATTGGATAAGTTAATTTTACGTGGGTGTAAAGAATAGATCGTTCCCACAGCAGGGGTGTTAAAATAACATGGATGATTCCACATTCACCCTCCCCAGATTAATGGCCATGGCAAATGGGAATTAATATGTAATATAAGTGCGAAATTTTGCTGGCCAGTGAACGTGTCTACCTGACTTCGTGCGGGTAGTCTGAGTTGATGACGTGTTTGCAGGAGGTGTCTGAGTTATTGGTATCTCTGGTAATTCTGAATTCTGCGATGCTGGCACGTCGTCATCGCTTTGCATGTATGCCGATTCCACACTATGCCAACAGTCCCTTTCCTCACACTTCGCGCTTGTGGAACACCCTCTTTTCTTCTTGTTTTCCCAGTCAACTTTGATCTTCAAAAATTAAAAGGCTATGCCAATCGTTAGCTTCTGTCTTCTCAATGCCTGTTCTTTTATCGTTCACTCCGCTTCATAATGTTTTTTTCTTATCTTCTCTCACACTAAGTAACATCTTGAACCTTAGTGGCTTTATTGTCTTCCTCTTGGTGAATTATTAAAAATTAAAAAATATATTTATACGAGGGTCATTCAATAAATAAGGTGAATTTTTCGGTATAATACACATAGAAGCTTACTCTTTTTTTCTTCTTTTTTTTTACTTCTTTTTCACATGGATTTAATTTATTTTGCAGATTAAAAAAACTTTGAGAGTTTTGACGATTAACAAAGATGGCCTACCAAGAAGCATGCTCTAGGATTGAACAGCGGTTAGTTATCAAGTTTTTGGTTGCTGAAGGGTGCAAACCAGTTGGAATTCATAGGAGAATGTCAGCTGTGTATAGCGCCACATGTTTCAGCAAAAAAATGTCTACAAGTGGGCTAAATTGTTTAAAGAAGGACGGAGCGATGTTGAGGATGAAGGCAGACCTGGGAGGCCTACAGAAGTGAGGTCTCCTGAGGTGATCGAATCAGTCAATGACCTCATTCAGTCTGACAGAAGGGTGACAGTGGATGACATTGCAAGGACTTTGAGCTTATCTGTTGGGACAAACGCAGGGGTCATCAGTCAGAAGGAGTCATCTTGCATCATGACAACGCAAGGCCTCACACAGCAGCCCAAACAGACCATCAACGAGCTGTGCTGGGAACTGCTCCCTCATCCCCCTTACAGCCCAGACATTGCCCCTTCAGACATTCACCTGTTTGGTCCCTTGATTTGGTTCACGAGAGGCACGAAGTTTAAAAGTGACGATGGAGTCAAAAGTGTTGTGAACGATTGGCTGAGACATCAGTCCAAAGATTTTTACGCTGAGGGAATACAGAAGCATGTGCACAGATGGGAAAAGTGTGTGACAGTGCTGGCAGACTACATGGAAAAATAAAATAAAAAGTAAGCTTCTATCTGTATTAGAAGTCCTTATACCAAAAAATTCACCTTATTTATTGACTGACCCTTGTATTTATATAATAGATAATGCATATACAGGAAGGTTTATTGACTCCTATGCATCTAACTGTGGGTCATTTCCTTCCAATGATGTCACTTGTTTGAATTTATTTTTAAATTCTTTTTATTAAATTCAAGGTCCTTTTTTAATTTGGCTCAAAGGCCAAAATAGAAAAATCCAAACTAAGTCATTAGAAAATAATTGCTTCAGTGACATTTGTTCTACTCTATCTGTGTCTCACCCACCCCATTTTATCACACTGATTTCTCCCCCTTTTCTTCTTGGTCACTTGCACTTTCTACTTTGCTTCCTCTTTCTTTATCTTTCCCTTCCTCTTTCTCTCTCAGTTTGCATTCTTCTGTCATCCTCTTTCAATCTTACTGATTTTCTTTCACTCACTCTTTATCTCTCTATCTTTGTCCCTATCAATGCCACCCTATCATTGCTTCTCTCTTTAAATTTTACTTACTTTTACAATCCCTCTGCTGGTATCTCTTCATTGTCCCCACCCCTGTCATTCTGTCTCTTTCTCTCTCTGCAAATCACTTCCGTATGTCTCCCACTTTCTCTTAGACTACTTTTCTTTCTATTTTCATTCTTTTACTTTCCCTTTTTTTCTTTTATTTTTTATTCTTTCTTCCTTCCATTTTTAGATCTTTCTCCCTTTCCTTTTTCCCTTTATTATCATTACAACTTCTGCCTTTCTTTCTTTCACGCCATTTACTTCTTCTTTAAGAATGACGCTCATTTTTCTTTCTTTCGTTTACCCTTTATTACTGCTCGTTATTTCTTTTCTTCTTAGCCAATTTCTTTCCTTCTTTTCACCAATATTATTGTTTTAGCAACTGAGAAAAAATATAGCATGTAAAGCCTTTCCTTTACTATTTTCTTCCCTTCTTTTATAATCAACTGAAAATTATTGCAAGGAAATTGCGAAATCTTAATAAAGAAAAAGCAAATAAAAATAAAACCAAGCAAAGATAATTTGCATAAAATTAAGTTTGAAAATCCGTCCCGGTTGATGGGAAGAACGTCCGGTTTTTTTTTTCTCGGGAATGAATTATTAAAGTTTTAATAGGAAAACTTTGATTTCATTGAAACTAGTTCCTTTAAGTAATATCGTCTTTCTTTTCCTTTGGAACCTTACAGAAGAGACAGATCGAGGCAGAATGAATTAAACACACGCAACAAAGAGAGAAAAACGCAAATATGATTCGAAATTCGAAGCGACACCAATACTCTCCATTTCCGGTTTGGATTTTCTCCGTCTTGATTGTTGTTATTAGCAAATTCTTCTGACGAGATTTCTTCGTTTCTTATTTCGAATTCGATCGACTCAATCGTTGATTGATTTTCGTCTATGAGTGTGGGAAAGTCAATGAGTGGGTAAGAGTGTGTGTATCTCGGTGTATCTTGTGTTGGAATATATAAACGTCAGTATGTGTACTAATCTGTGTATCTTTTTGTGTGTTATGCTTAGATCTCTCTTTCTGTGTATATATATGTATATATATATATATATATATATATATATATATATATATATATATATATATATATATATATATATATATGATAAAAAGACTTAAACACCAATATTCCATGGTCATAATTTATTCCATTGGAATCGTAAATACAATCCAATTCATCAGACGTACAAATTCAAAAAGAAAACAGAAAAAACAACTCCGGGAATAAAAATAAAATTTAGTGAGAGTGCATGTATGAGAGTGTGGGGCGAATGTTAGAGTGAATGAAAGGCAAATATTTTATTTATCATATATATATATGTGTGTGTGTGTGTGTGTGTGTGTGTGTGTGTGTGTGTGTGTGTGTGTGTGTGTGTGTGTTTGTGTGTGTGTGTATGTATATAAATATAAGTATATATATAATATACAATTTTTATAGTATATATGCAATTTTTTATATTATATATATGTTTTTATATATAATATTTTATATGTTTATATGTGCATATTATTATTATTATTTTATATATATATATATATTATATATTTGATATATTATATATACGTTTTTATATATAATGTTTTATATATATATATATATATGTATGTTTTTTAAATTATATATATATGAAATTATGTATATATATTATATATATATATATATATATATATATATATATATATGCATATATATATATGTGTGTAATATGCAATTTTTTATATATAGTATTTATATATATTTGAGCGGTACTTATTGGAAAGCGCTCAATATTAGTGATGCTTGTCTGACGATCGCAAATAGCATGAAACCCAAGGTCACAAACTCACATCAATCCAACTATATATATATATATATATATATATATATATATATATATATATATAGGAAGGGGACTTGCTGATGTTATTGGTCTGGAGTGGGTGGGGACGATCCCAGTGTGCGGCACTTTTGGAAAGTGCCTGAAAACCCTACCCCGGGTTGTCCCAAGACTTGTGAGTGAAAATGGGTAGACGGAACACTAGAGACCGTCGATAGCTTTGCTAGCACGAAGTCACAAGTCATCTTGACCGAGGGTTTGAGTGTGCTGGCCTCCTTCGGTTTGTTGATCATTGATAACAGCTCTCACCCAGAAACTCTAAGGGTTGCTCACCATAGTTGCAATATAAACCAGAGGTTGGTTCTGTGGGAGATGAACAAATACCAATGTGCCTGAGCGAGAGTCTGCAATAGGGATTGGCTAGCCGCCCTAGTAGGCGGGTATCCTTGAATACAAGTAGCCAGCTATTATTTTATCATATATATATATATATATATATATATATATATATATATATATATATATATATGATGAAAATGTGGAAAAGACAAAGCAAAATCCGAATATGTGTGTTTACTGTTTTTTATTTAAAAAAAAAAACAGTAAACTCACATATTCGGATTTTGCTTTGTCTTTTCCACATTTTCATAATACCGTCGGATCTACATCCACATATTTGCTTATATATATATATATATATATATATATATATATATATATATATATATATATATATATATATATATATGATAAATAAAAGAACAAATACGAAATGTATATGAAATTGCAGTTTATGGCTCGCCTGTTTAAGATTGTATACTTTGTATTGGATATAATTCAGATTCATTTAGAATCTGATTCAAAGAATGATGGCGATTTAATAGAATATTTTAGGCGTGTGTTTATAGTTGGTAATAATGTCATTAAGTTTTTAATGTATTTTCTCCTTGAAACGTCTTCATGGCTAAACGTCTTACTGCAAAACAGAAACTCAATTGGTTTAGTGGTTTTCTTTTGTTTTTTTTTTAGATATTAATAATTTTGTGCGATGGACAATTATGCTGTTCCACGATTTTAACAATTTTGTTGTTACACCCGGTATATAATGATTACATACATTATGTGTTTTAGAAGTTCCCAAAAATTACCGGGATTATTAAAATAACGTTAGATAACCAAAATCACTAGAAAGAAAGACAAATTGCAAATACTTGTACAAGAATTGTAAATTGTAATAGTCGTTTCACATATGACTGTCCAAAAAGCAGTGAAAAAGAATTGAAAATTAAACAAGATATATGTTTAAGTAAAAAGAGAACAGCTTAAAATCGTTTTGTGTCAGCACCACTATGTCTTCCCAACTGAGCAATGGTGAAAGGAAAAAGATCACTCAGGCCTTTATTAATGGTATCAACATTCATACTTTGGCTTCCATCTTCAAAGTCCATTCAAGAATCAGCAAGAGAATGGTGAATGTTTTAAAAAGAGGGAACAGTAGAGAGCAAAACTGGATCAGGAGGTCACAATAGGAAGAGGAATCATCATTTCTACTTAGAGCTAAATCCATTCTAATTGTTAAAATTAGAGTCCAATAGTTTTATAAAAGCATCGGCGAATTCCAGTAAGATATCTTTAATCATTTCTAAGATACAAAGTTTCAAAGCTTAAATCTAACAATTTTGCTGTTACTCGATTTGGATAATTTTGCAGTTACACACTGTATATTATCTTTGTTATATGTATTAATTATTTTTTCAACTATTTCCAGAGCTGAGTTTTTCTCTATTTGCATTTGTGCAACTTCCATGAAGATGGTTTGTGTTATTTTTACTTTCTGCTTTTTTTTTTTTTCGTTTTGCTTAGCTGAAGTTATATTTGATTAGCTAAGTTTATATTTATTGTTGATAGATTAGGTGACAGTTCTGTCAAGCACTTAGCATGGATTATTTAAGACAGAAGATAATGATTGAATATTTAATGTAGGTACGTTCTTATATATGAAATTTAGCATCTGACAGATTGACGTTTAGCTCTACACAGTAATATTCCTGTATTTTATTTGCATTATTACCTACGCTATTTTCCTAATATTAATATGCGAATAAGTCTCTTATAATCCAGCATGAAATTATTCTAATATTCTTCTTCCTTCAAAATATTTGAGTAGAATATCAATTGATAATTCAGGAACTCACTGAATTTTACCACGGATGTTTAATGAACTCTTCACGAATGTATTCAGGATATCGTTTCAAGTCTCGGCGGAAGCTATTAATTATTGCATTACCTCTCATTTTTGGCTTCTTTAGTTCTCTAGGCAGTTCTTCTGGCACCTAACGCTGCATCACAGACAAAATGGACAATAAGCAATATTTTTTTCACACTTTATTTCAGCAGAGGAAGACACTGTAGTCGTAGCAACGTTTCTTGGAGGAAGCAAAAGAGAGACGTAGATAGAAAGGACGGATTTCAACGAATTGGCCTATTACCCATCACCACTTGGTAGTTTGTCTCAGTAAGGAATCTGGTGGCAGCCATCCTACACATCCTGCAACATTTTTTATTTCTACTTCACCCTTTATTAACAGCCAGAATGTAATTCGTCAGAGAACCTTGTTGATAAAAAGCAGTCAGTAAAGAAAAGTAGTCAACACTTATTCTATGTACCGTATCATTTCAGAACGTCGGTCTCCAGAATCTTTCGTTCTTTGTAGATATTAATACATTTTGCATTTTCACTATCTCTCTGAATCCTTGTTCTGCCAAATTTATACAGAAATCCATTAGGCAGTTTATACTCCGCTTTACTCAGACCCTGTAATATAGTCTGTCATTGTAAAATTTCGTCATTATGCTTCCTAGAAATTTTAATTGTCTCTTTTTTATTCTAGGTATATGTGTTACATTATTATTATCAAGAGTCAGTTTATTAAAATACCATATATGACCTGTTGGAGAACGTTGTATTTATCTGTTTATAATCCGTATATTTCTTCTACGATGTCCGCAAATTTGAAAACTTAATTCAATATTTATTTTAATCGTTTTTTTTTTTTCAGGACACTGCCGTTCCGTGATTATATATATATATATATATATATATATATATATATATATATATATTATAATTTTATCATATAGACAAAACCATTTTACTCACAATAAAGATGCAACTTGGTTTCATAACAGTAAATTTTAATAAAATAAATCCAATTCGATAAAATATTATTAAAATACAACTTATTTTAAATGAAAGTTATTTCATCTCCCTCACAAAACGAACTTACGATTATTTACCTGTTCTATGTCCCTTCAGGACGTGGGCGAGCATGACTTTTCACAATCTCCTCAGGGTCTTATAAATTTTATCTATCTCTCATAATCCCAGTTCTGCCAATCATACACAAAGGTTCTTCTTCCTTCACCTCCCCTTCCTCCTCCTCTTCCTCCTTCTTCTTCTTCCGATTTTTCTTCTTCTTCCGATTTTTCTTCTTCTTTTTCTTCCTCTTCTTCCGATTTTTCTTCTTCTTCTTCTTCTTCTTCTTCTTCTTCTTCTTCTTCTTCTTCTTCTTCCGATTTTTCTTCTTTCGATTTTTCTTCTTCTTCTTCCGATTTTTCTTCTTCTTCTTCTTCTTCTTCTTCTTCTTTTTCTTCTTCTTCTTCTTCTTCTTCTTCTTCTTCTTCTTCCGATTTTTCTTCTTCTTCTTCTTCCGATTTTTCTTCTTCTTCTTCTTCTTCTTCTTCTTCTTCCGATTTTTCTTCTTCTTCTTCTTCTTCTTCTCTTCTTCTTCTTCTTCTTCTATGTACTGTGCTCCTTCATGACATTAGCGATCATGGCTCTCTTGTCCTGTCTTTTGTAGTCCCTAGTAAATTTTGTCTTTCTGCTATCTCTCCAGATGCCTTATCTGTCAATTATTTACACAAGCTCGTTAGGTATATTATGAGCTGCTTGCTTGTCCCTTGCCTTAAATATGTCCTGTGAGTGTCAACTTTTCTAAGCCTACTTTCCTCATTATGCGCTGTAGAGAACTCATCTGCCTCTTTCTGATTTTTAGAATGTCCTCTTTGTTTCCATTTTCTCTAAAAATTGGTCACTGTTAGCATGTTCAGTCCATGGTATTCTCAGCATCCTTCTGTAGAACCATATTTCTGTTGCCTCAAGTCCCTTAGTCATCTGTGATTGTCTGCATTCACTACAATATTGGAGGACTAAGATTATATAACTGTTCAGAATTCATTATTCCTAAGGAGATTTTCTTGTTTCTTAATATTCTTCTTAGCTTTTGGAAAGCATCTTTGGCTATCCCAATGCGTCTTCGGATTTCGGTGTCGCTTTTTACGTCCTTGGCTAACAGTTTCCTCGATACTTGCATCTATGTACGTGCTTAATTTTGTTATCTCCAATTTTTAAATCGATGGTGAGCTCTTCTTTTCGCTGATAACTATAGATTACGGAATAGTAAAAAAAACAAAAAAAAATGAATATTTAAACTCAGGAATTCTATTCCTGCTAGTAAGCTGTCATCATCATTATATATAAAAAAAAAATACAAGCCTTTTTTTTAAGTATGATCATCGCTTTTCACAGCTTCCAATTCACTTGTCTTCTTTTATGTGAACTGTAATTCCAGGAGGTGGTTGTTCATGGGTCTGTCTTTCGTAGATTCAAACAATTTTGACTCTTTACGATTTCTAGTTGTCACTCCTCTGCTACTCAGACAAATTCAGTAGTTAACATTCTATGCGTTTCTCTTAATATATCCTGTGAGCAGTAAATTCTACTATCCTTCCTCCTTGTAATATATTTTAAAAAATTCATCTATTTCTATTAGAGAAGAAACAAGCAATCGGATGTAAATATCAGTGATGTTATTCTAGTTTGCGTCACGTCTATTAGGTTTTCGTTGTTCAAATTAGATAAATTGTGGAATGCACGTTCAAATGCAACGATCGTTTATTTTTTTCAGATTTACCGATTCTAACTTTACAGTAGAGAAAATGAATGATTCGTATCTAGTTTCATCGCCAAAACACCAAGAGACAACAGCAAATATGGAGATATGTGACATAGGAGATTACTGGTACAGTATTCAAAAGAATTAATAGTTCTTGTGGAAGGAGTTTCAAAACATCTTTGTCCAGCATACATAAAAGATGGTGAGTTCTTAATGTTCTTAATACATTCAACCCAGAACCTTTTGATTACAGATAGAAAGAAAATTAAGTTATATTTTTAAGCTGTGTTTCAAGCTACATTAATGTTCGGAGGTTGGGTTACAAAAGCAATAGATACGACGAGTTCGCTTTTATGTAGTTCGCCATTTATTATTGTATCGACTGCACAAATAAAAGCGCCCTTGCCATCTGCTGTGGCGAAAAGAAACAAACAGGCAACAGCTATACAAACTTTCTGTCAAAAGGTTGTTATCAGCCGCAGATACGTCGAAATACATTGTATTTGTTTGTAATGAAATAACGACAAAGCGTTTGTGATTTACATTGCTTGTACAAAACAAGAAGTCGAAGATAAAACATTTAACTCGGGCGAATCCGTCTTCTAATGCAGTTAAAGTGTGTTCACTTGCCCGCCCTGACAAACATGTCGGAATATAAGAATCGCTTGAGCAAAACTCGCTAGAGATATGAACGACGCACAGGTGAACAAATTGAAAAATATGGCAAAGAGAGAGAGAAAGAGAGAGAGAGAGAGACTGTCAGAATGAGAAGTAAAATCGGAATAAAAATAACGAAGATAAGAAATAAAAGGGAATAGACTTGTGGATACAAAATGGATGCCGTTCGGGCTCGGTGAAAATTATTGCCTGCGCAAGCGCAATGGGGATTGGTACTTATTGAACGCGCGACAACAATGGCGTTGTGCGTCGCAAGACACTTTTCTCGCTTAAAGTGATACGCGGAATTATTCCCAGAGACAAGCGAGAGAAGAAATGGTTGGAAACGCTCACACAGATCAATCGTAAATGCTGGAGAATCTTATCTTTTATCTGCTTCCTGTTGTGGGCTTTCTGATCTACATTGAGGTTAAGCGATTTATAAAAATAGACAAATGCGTATATATATATATATATATATAATATTGAAATATATACGGATGAAGTGTGCACAATATCGGAAATAGAGTGTTTGCATGTATAGGCATGCCGACATAGAAATCAATACTGAATGGTGACTCAAGTTTATGACACAAGTGTCATAAGGTTCTGATGATCCTTGGAGATGTGAAACTAACTGTTTAACACATGTTGATTTCTAGGTCCCATGACTATATATATATATATATATATATATATATATATATATATATATATATATATATATATATATATGCAAGTTTCATTAAAAACGACAGACAAGGTACTACGGTTAAGTTTTTTATTTAATTTTTCTTGTGTACGAACAAGAGCTTTCTTTGCTCTTCGTACACAAGAAAAATTAAATAAAAAACTTAACCGTAGTACCTTGTCTGTCGTTTTTAATGAAACTTGCATGAAAGAAGTATTGCTGCTTAAATATACAATATATATATATATATATATGTGTGTGTGTGTGTGTGTGTGTGTGTGTGTGTGTGTGTGTGTTTGTGTGTGTGTATGTGTGTGTGTGTGTGTCTGAATGAATAAAATACAGACATTATGTCTGCTAATTTTAACAAAATCCGTTCATACTCACCAATAACCTTCCGTGTATTGATGTTAAAGGATGAGAGAAATGTGCTAGATCTATTTAAATTTCCTTTTATTTTCATTTCCCAAGTACTTTCGATCTTTGTCCAAGAACATCTTCAGGGGCGCAAGTAATACAAAACGATATGTTGTAAATTAATATAAGTACTTATACAAAGTTGTGCGTTGTAATCCATTGCAATAATTTTTTCATTCTGATTTGAATTGCAAAACGGTTGACAATGTGCTGAGCATTTATTAGAATAATGAATAATGATTATATATATATATATATATCTATACAGAAAAAAGAGGGTAAGATATACGCAGAGGGGGGGAGAGAGAGTGGTCTGTATCAAATTTACTGCGAAAAAAGTTTTAAACACTTTCCACTTTATAAACAATGTGTTCATTTTATAAGCAACTATATCCATTTACCTATCAATTTCTCTCCAGGTATATATATATATATATATATATATACACACATAGATATATATATATATATATATATATATATATATATATATATGTAGTAACACTTGAAGTTATATATATATATATATAGAATTAAGTATTGTATATGAAGCGATATATATATATATATATATATATATATATATATATATATATATATATATATATATATATACATATACATATATATATATATATATATATATATATATATATATATATATATATTTAATCTTCAAAAGTTTAAATGTAATGTCAACCGATATGTTCTGATGTCTTGATATTAATAAATAAATTGTATCGAAAAAATAACGTATGGAAGCAAATATATTAAATAATTGTCCGGACTTAATCCATTTCATTATATATATATATATATATATATATATATATATATATATATATATATATATATGTGTGTGTGTGTGTGTGCCTGTGTGTTGTGTGTGTGTGATAAATATATAGTTTTGAAGTAATCTATATTCGTGGGTACCAGTACTGAATATCAGGGATATATCGCGTGTAAATATAAAAATGGATACTGAGGTCAATATCAAATGGCGACTGTCTGTTTCATGATGGAACGCAATCTTCTGGCCCGATGTTTGCGTTTATGCATGGAAACACACTGTCCATTACATATATATATATATATATATATATATATATATATATATATATATATATATATATATATATATATATATATATATATATATATATCAAGAGAGAGATAGAAAGAGTTAGAGAGGGAGAAAGAGATAGATAAATAGATATACATTTGCATGAATATGCTTAATATTACACTTTTTCTTTCTGTTGAATGTATTTGTTTTTATATTATAATGTGTTTTCATTTTCTATGTACATCCCCTCTCCAGCTCTTTCCCTCTCC
The DNA here is from genome assembly GCA_964036315.1 of Acanthosepion esculentum. Classification (NCBI taxonomy): domain Eukaryota; kingdom Metazoa; phylum Mollusca; class Cephalopoda; order Sepiida; family Sepiidae; genus Acanthosepion; species Acanthosepion esculentum. The sequence goes on along the minus strand of OZ038497.1, from coordinate 53,402,160 downwards.
AAGTCATTGTATATATATATATATATATATATATATATATATATATATATATATATATATATATATATATATTATTTCATCTTGATTTAAACGTATTATGTGTAAAACAATCGTTATCGTTTCTACATATATATATATATATATATATATATATATATATATATATATGGGGGTCTGTTTGTCTGTATGTGTATGTCTGTGTGTGTGTGTGTGTGTATGTAGAAAGAGATTGAAAGAGATAGAGAGAGAGAGAGAGATAGAGAGATAATCAATGCGAGACCCTTTCATTTGATCTGGGTAATTTTCGGTATTATTCCTAAAGGCCAAACGTAAGAGGCAACTCTATAATAAATACCATACAATTTATTTCTCTTTGCGCTAAATTTTACCCATTCTCCCAGAAACATTTTTTTTTTATTTTTTTTTTTTTTAGTATAACTATTTCTGAAACTTTTCGCTTTTCTCACATTACATTAAAATCTTATCTGAGCGTTTGCATTCTGATACATTCTACTGTCAGGAGAACTTCGATGCCAATGCACATATGCAGAGACTGTTGCATTTGTACATTTATTATTATAGACTAGTGTACCCTGCAGTCAAAAGAGCGCCAATTAGAAGTTTTAATAGTGAAATGCAATGAATCGAAGTGTTGAAACAATTTACTGAGATTCAAATAAACCAGAAATCAAGAATTACCAAATTTGAATCACTATTTAATTTGTTCGGACAATCGTCCTCATCCTTCTTACCATATTTATTACAACCTTTCGGCCGTTGTACGCTCCGGCTTTCTTCCTCAATGACATATGGCACAGTGGATAAAGGCGTTAGTTAGATCCAGTGAGAGGCCCCAAAGTCTGTGAGTTCAAAACCTGGTTAAGGCGGTGGAGAACTTGGTGAGGGGAATTAATAATAGTTAACTAGTTAACTGATAACTGACATCCATTAGACATGGCACGTGGAACTAGAACAGCGAGCGAAATAAAGGGTTCAGTTTGACATTTCAACCACCTGAAGAAGGCCGGAGCGTACAACGGCCGAAACGTTGTGATAAATATCGCAACAACTATGAGGACGATAGTCCGAACAATGTAAATAGTGTACATAATACCTCATCTCAGAAATATAGACACATAACTTAGAGGCCTAGAACCGTTTAATTAATCAGTACCCTTTATACTTTTATATGTTCAATGGTACCTATGATTCACTGATAACAACTGATGATAAATAAACCTGTTACAAACTACTCGAAATTGTAATTTGCACACGATTTTTAATGTTTCCCCACTATTACGAGATACGACACAGGGTCGGTTTTATGGTGAGGACGCACACACATACACACATATATATTTATATATAAGTGCTTGTGAATGTGACTGCGTTCGTGTGTTTATATATTTCGTTGAACAAGACTGTTTACAGTTGTTTTTATTGTTTTCTTTGAATGCTGACAAATGTTTCTGGACTGTTCCGAACATTGTTTCTTCCGTGACATTTCAGTTATGCTATTAGTTAATTTCATACCATATCTTTCTTAATATCACTATAATAAATGGTGTATAAGCATTCCAGATCAAGAAACTGTTGAATAATTCTTACACTGATTAAGTCCAGAAAAGGAAACACTTGTACGTATACAAGAAAAATGTAAGCAAAGACGAAACTAAACTACGTAACCAGGCTTGTTCAACAAAACATGTATTAAAGAAGGACTGCTGCTGACACACAAACCGCACACCCAGATACAAATACGCACACACACACACACAAACACACACTTATATATATATATATATATATATATATACATATTTAAGAAATATTTATATAAATAAAGTGCTCAATATTGAGAAAAAATAATAAACAGTAAACAATACATATATATATATATATATATATATATATATATATATATATATACATATGCGCTGATAGCTCATGGATAGAAACTTGAAATCGGTCGTGTTTCGATCCCAGCTTGAAGCAATCGGATGTCTAGCTGCACAAATGAGCTGTGATACAGTAAAACAGGCCTGTATGTGGATGACATTATATATATATATATATATATATATATATATATATATATATATATATATATATATATATATATATACACACATACACACACACACACACACACACATATATATATATATATATATATATATAGTCTTTAGTGTGCGTGAAAAAACGAAATAGTCACACTTCAAACAACCAGCGTATCTCCTAAGTATCGGATCCCACATTAAGTTGTCATGGGGTCGTAATCGCACATCGTGTCCCCGTCGGTTTCACTTAGTTCGCAGGTCCTGACATTTACAGTGGAACCCATCTTCCACTTGCAATCAAATCTGACCTCTCCACGTGTGTTGTAGAGTGAAATTACAAGACCCTGTCCGCCAAACCGACTGCCCCCGTCGGCATTGCTTTAATTAACTGCGCGGACCTTGTCCAAATGACGTCCTCTCACTGCTTCCTCTATTCAATGCCGACATATTCTGCCGGCGACAGTCGATACACGCTTGCTTTTATGGCAGACAAATGATATCCGATGATGTCGGATCATTCACTAAAGTTGTCGCGAAGTGCTAAATTAAGTATACACATATGTTAATTATCTGGTATTTTGTGTGGTCCTCTTTGTAGAATTGTCAGCAAGATTGACACAGAGACCAATTTGCTTGTTTCGTTGGTTCGATTCCAGATGCTGTCAGAATAATGCACAGTAGGAAACTAAGTTTCTTTTTTTTGGGAAATCGTTTTTAAAGTCAATCTATCAGCAAGAAAATCCGATGTTTGCTCAAATTGTAATCACCGTTTCTTTTTGTTTCTCTCAAAACATCGCTTGTTACAATATATTTTATTTTAAAATAATTTCCACCCTGTACAAGACTCAACAGTCATTCGAAGTACATGGTTACACACTAAAAGACATATTTTAAGATAATGGCTAAAACTTCACGTTAAAATTGTAGTTGTCGGGAAATCCTCCTGAATAGGTTAAGAGCGTAATGATCGGGGAAACACCCTGTTGGGAGTTGGTTCCACAAAGCAGCGGTTTCTTCTCGAAAGGAACTTACATCTCACATATGGAATTCGAAGGGAATGGAGGTGGTTCGATACAATGTGCGTGGCGGGTCTTAGCCGTGAAGGATAGAACTCCTTGAACTAAGGAATATAATTATTTTCAATGGGTACATATATTAGAGTTGATAAATAATGTAAAAAAATTAAACAGTAAAAAGGTGGGACCTACATGCCAATCTATTAACACTCTACTTAGAAGCCCCTACGAGAAATGTGCATTCCTTAAATAGGCAATTCGGAACGCATCCTCCGTGGTCGAAATGGCAAAGGCACGTTTCATCTATAGAATAAAAAATTGGAATACAGATTTGATTCCTGCCGGAGGCACAATCTATCTTTCTTGAGAAGGAAATCTCAATCTAGGCCACTTGTTATTAATTTTAGTGTCTAAGAAAATTAAGAATTTTAGCGATAGCAACTCAAACCTATACTATAAATAGTGTCTGATTAAGTATCCATTCCAAATAAATACATATATATATATATATATATATATATATATATATATATATATATATATATATATATATATATAGGTAACTATACTCGTGTCGAAAAACCTTCGAATTCTTGATTTAACAATAGACAAATCAATGTCGAAGGGAGAAAAAGGTTTTAAAAAAGAAAGAGCCAGAAACATGAAAGTCTGTCGAAAATAATCGCACAGATACAGGTTCAAGACCCAAAGAAAAAACCCCGATACGAGTAAACAACTAACTAAAGAGCTCAATGCAAACGTAGAGCAAACCTAGTCAAACCTAATGAGCCAGACAAACCTACCAAGGTTTCACTTAAGCAGATCGTCAGAGCCAGCTGACCCTGACGATCTGCCTAAGTGAAACCTTGGTAGGTTTGTCTTGCTCATTAAGTTTGACTAGATATATATATATATATATATATATATATATATATATATATATATATATATCGGATAACCTATGAGCAATTAGTAATGGTTAGGATTGTGTTAATTTAAATGGTGAGAAAACACTATTGCAAACAGTTGTAAACTGTTTTAAGCATACAGGCACATTCGAAAAACCTAATCATAATGAAAGGGCTCATGATAAAAACAACCCTTAAAAAAACTGAACATGGACAAATTATTCTGGCCGTATTCGAAATTAAGAATATGTCTATATTTCATCAACTCTTACTCTTTTATAGTAGCATTTACAGAACTAAAATTCATGAAAATGGCTAATAGTTTAGACAATAGTGCACAGAACAGACAATCATTTGTACACTTTCTACAATCAAAAACTTCAACGAAACATGTATCAGAGAGGGATTCATACCGAAGTGCACAACTCTCCCCACTCTCACTCCCCCTCTTTCTCTCTCTCTCCATATATATATTTATATATATATATATATATATATATATATATATATATATATATATACATATATATATATATATATATATATATATATATATATATATATATATATATATATAGAGAGAGAGAGAGAGAGAGAGAGAGAGAGAGAGAGAGAGATAAATAGATAGACAAATGTATGCAGATAGATAGATAGAAAGAAAATTATAGATGTCAAAAAAATAAAAATTCAGTAATGGATAGCTACACAAAGTTTTTACTTACTAGTTGCACCCCTGACGATGATCTCAGAAAAAGACTGAAAGTAAATGGGAAATAAAAGTGATTCTCACTGTTACAGTGCAGTTCTTGCAATATACGGAAAATATTCGTCAATATTAACGAATTATGATAAAAATAAGCAAACATAATATTTGTAATTTATTCAATCAGACATGCATATATATATATATATATATATATATATATATATATATATATATATATATATATATATATATATATATATATATCAAGTATGTGGTGCAGTTCAATTTACATTACATGAATCATTCATACAAAAAGCAAATAGTGAAGTTATTTCGGAGAATATCTTAACTTTTGTTGCCCTGTTATTACCTGGATGTAAAAAAGACATATCTAGTTCTATACTTGACGATGATTATATGAACAATCGAAAGCTTGTAGTAAAAAAAGACCTTATACAACTGGAATTTATAAACAGGGATCATAACATTCATCAACGGGTTCGAGGTTAATGATTTTTATTAAAATTGTTTGTGAGAGTGATTCTTGCCATTTATATCATTAACTTGATTATCTGCTTTTTGTATGAATGATTCATGTAATTATATATATATATATATATATACACTGTCCATCAAATGATTGGGACCATTTTGAATTGGTTCTCTAAGTTCATAAAAAAGGCTGATTTTTCAATTTTTGTATAAATAAATTCAACTAGTGTGTATATATGCAAATCCTTATATAAAATTCAAACGCATTTTTCTATAAGCATTATAAATTCATTTGTATAAGCTTTGGAAATTTTGTTACAACCTGATACCTTTTCTGAACAGTCGAGTAGAAATGTACAAATATTTCAACCCCACTGCTTGGTAGAGGTTCAATTCATTCTACTTCATTATGTGATTGAATTAATTTTCAAAATCCGTTAAAATACCGAGAACTAAAGAGATTAGTACTGAAGGAATGGCGCAGATTGAAATCCTGTCTGAAGAAGGGTATTTCGAACGTCAGATTGCAAGAAAATTATAGATTCCAAAAACTGGATGCATTATTGCCTGCAGCAACGTGCAGAAAGCGGCGTAAATGTTAACAGAAAAAAGATCTGGGAGTTCCAGAGTCACATCAATTGCGGGGGATTGGAATAGAGAAAAAATAAATTTAATTATTTAAAGACATGAAACTTGATTCTTTTTTTAAGTCGAGAGGAAAATATCAATGCGGTTCGAAACTTTTGGCCGGTAGTGTATATATATATATATATATATATATATATATATATATATATATATATATATATATACTAAAATAATCATAAGGACCCAGGCAAACCTACCTAGGTTTCACCTAAACGGATCTTCAGGGTAAAGACAGCTTTACGCTGAAGATCCGTTTAGGTGAAACCTAGGTAGGTTTGCTTGGCTCCTTAGGATTATTTTAGTTTATCGCCCTACTTAGTGTATTGAGCACTCTACGTTTTTGTCCTTTTACTCGTTTGCTTTTTTTTTCTTCGGACTTGGAACTTAAGTACTTGACGATTGATTTTGTCTTGTTTTAATATTCTTGGTTCTTTCTTTTTGATTTCCAAATTTTTCCTCAGATACCGATTTGTTCTACTGCAAGTTGAGCTATCCGAAGTTTTCCAAACGAGTACTACCACATATATATATATATATATATATATATATATATATATATATATATATATATATATATATATACAGAGAGCGGCTGTTATTTGCGTAGATACAGATTTAAGATTAATACTTTTTCCCACTAACTTCTAATGCTTTTTTTTCAGAAATCAAGAATGGCAAACCCTATGATAATAAATGAAATGAAAAGGCATGCTGTGATTGTGGCATTAAAGACTGATCAGAGCTATTTGGATATTGCACGTTTCCTCAGAGTTGCTATATCGTTTGTCCACAAGATGCGAAAAGAATTAGAAGACGCTCACAGTTCCCCAACATCTGTATGAAAATGTAAAAGACATTCTGCACGTTCTGATAAAGTGAGAACATCCGAATTTATTCAAGAAGTCAAGCAGACAATTGATGAAAACCGAGGTCAATCAATGAGGTCAATTGCCAAAAAGCTGCATGTGTCTGCAAAAAACAATCAGAAGGCGTGTTCATGAGGACATTCGATTCAAGTCTTATTGGATGAAGAGAGGTCAATTTATGTCTGAAAAAAAACAAAAGAAAACCGTTTAAACAGATCCAAAAGGCGTTTAAACAAACTTAAAAACCCTTCAGAAGCTGGTGTGATTTGGTTTTTCTCAGATGAGACATATTTTGATCAAGATCAAAAACTTTACAGAAGAAATGACAGATGGCTTTGTCCAGCTTCTTCTGAGATGCTAAGAGTGATGCGCACAAAATTCCCTTCAAGTGTTATGGTATTAGGTGTTGGTAGCAATGAAGGACATGTTATGCCGACACACTTTATTCCACAAGGTCTTAGAGTAAA
>OZ038497.1:53379997-53389997 GCA_964036315.1 Acanthosepion esculentum | reverse complement strand
ACTGAGTAAGATTCCAAAGAGTGTACCTCGAAAATGATTGAGACACCTAGGTAGACCATTTTTATTATAAAATGCCTGGATATATTCCTGACAGAATAACACTTAAATTTTGAATTTTCAGATACACCTGAAAATTGGTGACAAGCGCCAACATTACGTGAGTGCCCTATGAATTATCTAGCTGACTGTAAATTATTTACGGATGGGCCTCTCTCTTTATGCATCTCTGCTGATGATTTAACACTTTGAACTCTGGGACAAAATCTCGAAATTTTCTATACGCATTTGTTACCATTTAGTTGAAAGATTTACATTTTAAAACAGTTGTAACCTGGAGAAGGTTACTGAATAGAATAATCAAACGAAGGTTAGTAATGAACGATAATACTTAGGGCAAGAACAACACATATAAGATTCGCCAGCGGTGCGTAAAAGTCATCAACGGATAGAAGTGAGTTAGTTGAATTCCACAATGAATCTCCAACTGCAGCATATCTACCAACCGCCCCACGCAGTCAGATGCGGCACAAGGCCGAATTTAAATTGCAGTACCCGGTCCTATAAGCCTCGGTCAAAAATTCACCATAAACCCCGTATAAAACGGGGCCGGGTAGCTGTTTCCCGAGACCAGACGCTGCCCTTTGACAAAGCTTCGCCTTGGGATCGACCAGCACAGCTGTAGCCGAATCTCCAACTGCAGACCCCGTATACCACGTATGAAACGGGGTCGAGTAGATGTTTCCCGAAACGAGACGATGCCATTCGACATAGCCTCACATGGAGATCCTACCAACCGCAAAGCCGAATTTAATGTGGGGTATACCAGCCCGTAGGCTCGGCCAAAAATCCCCTGTTGACCTTGTATAAAACGAGGTCGGGTAGCTGTTTTCCGAGACGAGACGAGACGAGACTCTGCCCTTCGACATAGCCTCATCTGGGGATCATCTATGCCCAGAGACAAAGAGTTTGACCAGCACAGCTGGAGACGAATCTCCAACTGCAGACTAACATGCGGTATTTCCTACTGTATTTATATGAATGGGGACGTACACTTTATCGTCCGTAGGTATGCTACATCAAAAACATATGTTAATCGATTTAGGCCATAGATAAAATCTTTTATTAAATATAAAAATGAAATAATTATGCAGCATTAATTATACGTCTAGGAAGTAAGTCTTTTTATAAAAACCCGGTCATAATTATGAGTTCTGAACTGTAACCAATGTATGTCCGCTGTTCAAGGATTTGACGGTGGCTATTATATGTGGCATCCCTGGGCCGAAAGTGTTATGCCACAACTGCTGGTTGGAGCGCAGCATGTGTCATGGCTGTACAGGCCCACACGGGAGCGACAGCCTAGATTGTAAAGAATGCATGTGAATACACCTCTCCTGTGATGTCGCTGTGTTTCTTTTCTTTCCAGTCGAGCACGCTTTTCTGCAGCGGAAAGCCTCAGTATATCCTATCCTCGATTCAGCCCTCGGTGTAAATTGCGTCTCCACCGTGAGCGATCGTTGACGACGTCTTTCCACTTCTCGACGTTCATGCATATCTCTCCATCATGTCACTTTTTGCAGACGTCGTTGAAGCGAAGATGAGGCAGCTCTCAATGCTCTCTTGCCAATAACCCCGTAGAGAATGACATTCTATCTTCGGAATAAAATCTTGCCAGTCGAAGTTAGGCTGCTTTTGTGGTATGACCCACTGACCGTCTTTTGCCCATTATCGTCGCAATTTCCTTTCGGTGACAGATGGTACTACAATGCCACAAAACGTAAACACGTGATACCAATACTTATTTAACTCAACCTCATTTAACATTGCAACTTTAACATCGTGGCACCAAAGAGAGAAAACATCTGAAGGGGTATGCTGGAACAGAGCTGTTAAAAAAACAAACACTCGTATACATTTTGTAGGTGTGTTGGTTTAACTTTCCTTCCTTAGAAATTAATACGCACTGCGCTTTGCCGGTCATATGACTCTTGGCAGCCCCTGAATGACGCCTTACTGTGGACAGTCAAGATTTTAGGCGTGAAGAAAAAGTGCTCCTCAGACCTGTGAGAAAACACATCTTACAACGTAACAGTGGATATGGGATTAAAGGTAATTTCTGTTTGTATTATTCGCTAACTTTCTTTTTCAGAGACAGAGAGAAGGCATGCAGCTTATTTCTACCCTTCGTCAACTTAGACTCTCTTTTAACAGATAAATGAATAATTTACAGTCATCAGGGTTTTTAATGTTTAAGTAAATAACTGTACCTACAACAGGTTCTATGAAAGCAGCTCGCATATATCTGGCAGACCTAATAATATTTAGCGCCACGCCAAACATATTAGGGGTAATAAATGAATATCACAAATTATGAATAAAAACGTCACTAGCTAAAATAAAAATGGCAATTGAAATTTCCAACCTTGCATTTGGTATATATAAGTTATAAGAGTCTATTGTATAATGTCAACGGACCGGAAGAAACATCGTTGCGAATCATAGATACAAATAAAAAAAATAACCCGAGCTTAAATAATATCGGTAAATGTAATTCGCGACATAGCAATTTTTCTATATAAATTATAAAAGTCTATTGTATAGTGTCAACGGACCGGAAGAAACATCGTTGCGAATCATAGAAATGAATAATAAAAAAATAACCCGAGCTTGATAATATCGCTAAATGTAATTCGCGACTTAGCAATTTTTCTATATAAGAGTCTATTGTATAATGTCAACGGACCGGAAGAAACATCGTTGCGAATCATAGATATGAATAATAAAAAAATACCCCGAGCTTGAATAATATCGGTAAATGTAATTCGCGACTTAGCAATTTTTCTATATAAGAGTCTATTGTATAATGTCAACGGACCGGAAGAAACATCGTTGCGAATCATAGATATGAATAATAAAAAAATAACCTGAGCTTGAATAATATCGGTAAATGTAATTCGCGACTTAGCAAATTTTTCTATATAAGAGTCTATTGTATAATGTCAACGGACCGGAAGAAACATCGTTGCGAATCATAGATATGAATAATAAAAAAAATAACCCGAGCTTGAATAATATCGGTAAATGTAATTCGCCACTTAGCAATTTTTCTATATAAATTATAAGAGTCTATTGCAACGGACCGGAGGAGACATAATTGAGAATCCTAGTTTAATGCCTTAACACTATAACAAGAATTATGTGTGAAACTAATCCATGAAATATATTTAGTTAAATGACTACCAATAAAATGAGAAAAACCTATTGAACGGATGCTAATATGCATCGTTATTGCTCCATCTCAGATTTATGCGCCTTGTGTGAAATTAGAATTAATCTATTAGATGATAATTTAAATTCCAAGACGAGTTGGAAAAGTGTTTCATAGAAAATTGCATTGGGCCAGTTCGTGGAATCCCTCAGCTGACAACGAAGGAATTTCTCTTTCTCCAGAGCATTTTGCAGCTGCTCAAGCTAAGTGGCTATAAAATCTATCTCCTATTAACCGGAATTTAGTTAAGATATCCGAAGTAAACACATTATTTCTCTGCTTGATCAGCGCGCATTCCCGTTCCAACCCCTCGGCCCGATGTCACTCTCTTTGTTTGTCAAGAATTAAATCTAGCTTCTAGCCATTAAGCCCCCGTCTACTGGTTGGACATTACCTAAACCCGACCCTGGCCAATGCTTTTTCTACACTTCCGACACGGCGACATATTGTAGAACATCGCTTCCTGCATTTGCGTAAGCGTGTTTCGGCTGGCGTTACCGAGCGTCTGAGGAATCTCAATAGCGTCGACCGAGTCCGGTCTTTCCTGTCTCGAAACGAAGAAATCGGTTATGAAACGACAATTCAGAGCGCAACGAGATCCAAACGTATGTTTCCTATTTATGTGTACCGCCAGAAAACGTCGATTCCCCGAATATTCGTGCCTTGACTTCAACCAAGATGGATTTAAAAAGATATGTATATCTTAATTCCACGAAAAAGGCGCACCTATAGAAAACACGAGACACAAAATCTTTTTTTTTAAGCATTCTACCCCATGCAAGGCGGGATGCCACTAGTACGCAACGGGTTACAGCGTGGGACCAAGAGTAAAGAGGCGTTATGAGGGAAAGGGTGAAGAGAAGGACAGGGAATAGATCAGGGCATCTGGATATGTCGATTAAAATTACATTTGAATAGTTGGATATTATAGCTATCAGGGAAACAAGTAATAGGAAGGGAATAATTTGACATTTCCCAGAGATAAAATCGTTTTCATAAAGGTATAATTTAGATAATGGACAATATGAAAGAGACATTGACTAAGTAGGTATTTTATTTTCATTTTTCATTTTTATATTTATTTATTTTTATATTTATTTATTTTTTAATTTTTTTTATATTTATTTATTTTCTTTATATAAAAAATAAAATATTTTTAAATAAATTTAAATAAATTATTTTTAATAAATTTATTTTTGTATTTATTTATTTTTATTTTTTTTATATTTATTTATTTTTATATTTATTTTTTTATTTTTTTATATTTATTTATTTTTATATTTATTTTTATTTTTTTATATTTATTTATTTTTATATTTATTTATTTATCTTTTTATATTTATTTATTTTTACATTTTTTTATTTTATTTTTTTATTTTTTATTTTTTGTTAATGTTAAATAGTTGGTTATTTTCCGGAGTTATTTCATATAGTTTTACGGCGGGAACTGATGTAAATCGGTCAGTTGCATTTTTGACTAGATTTTAAAAGCTCGTAAACGAAGGAGTACTACAACTGGGAACATGCTAATTGGTTCGAATGTGTGCGTCGTTGGAAACATTTTCAGATCCCTGTATTCAATTTGTTTCTGTAGCTGCTCTCTGAATTCTGTTCGAGCTAAAACTATGAATGTCCTCCAAAAACAGAAGAAAAATCCGACGTCCTATAATCATCAAATTCGCCATATTCTTTTACTTCTTTCTATCATAGACTTTTATTTATTTATTTTTTACTTGCGTGCAGTCTCTTTGAATCAGGGGCGAGCTGTCTCGCGCCAGTCAAAGACACTCGGAGACCTGTAGGCAGGAAGAGAAAATTAGTGCAGGTAGACATTTACTTATATATTTGCGATCGTTTGGTCATATACTCTCTTTTTTTTTCGTTCTTCCTTTCTTTTACTTTATAAATTAGTCACTTTTATTCAGAATGTTTTGTGTGCGCGGGCTAACTGTCTGGCTCTCCAATTTGATGTGAGTATTATTTTTTGTTTACTTTCGTTGACTGTGTGAGGTCTTTGCCGTGGGACAATGGAAGAGTGATGCGTTCGAAATTCTCTCCGCCCGACGTCACTTACATCGACCTACATGGGGGCAAGTTTGACTGATGAGTCATAAAGGTAGAAAACGTTTCGTGAAACTGAAAACAGGTTCCATGAACGATAAATAAGCCGAAATGAAAAAGAGGTGTTGATATTTTTCTTTATAAAATTATATAGGATTGCAGTCGACTGAATGAGTGAGATTCGAATGAAAGATTACAGGATAATATGAGAAAAGAAAGAGACAAATAAGAAAAACGACGAAAGAAACGAAGCATAAGCAAAGAAACAAAAGAAAGAAAGAATAAGAAAGAAAGAAACAAACGAATCATAAGAAAGAAAGATAGAAAGAAAGAATACGAACGAAAGAGAGAATAAGAAATAAACAAGTAAAGAATAAGAAACTGCAGAAAGAAAGAAACTGCAGAAAGAAAGGAAGAAAGAAAGTAAGTAAGAAAGAAAGAATACGAACGAAAGAAAGAATAAGGAAGAAAGAAATAAAGAATAAGAATCTGCAGAAAGAAAGAAAGAAAGAATACGAACGAAAGAAAGAATAAGAAAAATACAAGTAAAGAATAAGAAACTGCAGAAAGAAAGAAAGAAAGAATAGGAAGGAAAGAAATAAACAATAAGAAACTGCAGAAAGAAAAAAGAAAGTAAAAAAGAAAGAAAGAAAGAAAGAATACGAACGAAAGAAAGAATAAGAAGTAATGAAGTAAAGAATAAGAAACTACAGAAAGAAAGAAAGAAAGAATAAGAACGGAAGAAAGAATAAGAAAGAAAGAAATAAAGAATAAGAAACTGCAGAAAGAAAGAAAGGCAACATCCAAGACAGAAAATGTTTCAAAGAAACACATGGAAGAAAAAATGCTGAAAGCAATAGATGACAAATGAACGAAAGAAAAAATTGCCATAGATCAATAAAAAATTAGAAAGGAAGAAACTTCGAAAAAGATGAAGCAGAAAAAATGAAAATGAAACAAAATGAGAATGGATAAAATGAACAAAGGATACAAAAAAAAACTATTTATTTTAATCATTTCACTACCAGCAAGGCAATAAAGCCACTAAGACACGAGGAGTTACTAAGTTTGAGAGTACACAAGAAAAAGAAATCATTTTAAAGAGAGGGAACAATAAAAGAGCAGTACTTAAGATGACAAACAATAGCCCATCAGAGCAATTACCATGCAAATATTTAGAAGAAAAAAAGTCACACGGTAGATATATTATGGCGTATATAATAATGGTAGTAAAGAAGGAAGCAAGGAATGATTAAAGACGAAAAATAGAAAGAAAGAGAGAATGATGACAACATCGAAGGTAGGGAGAGTAAGGAGGAAAAACAACAAAGAAAAATAATGTAATCAACAGATTACAGTTAGAAGAGAAAAAGAATTCACATTAATTGAAAGAGGAAAAGAACGAAAACCTCCGAAAGAAATGAATCTGAAAAAATGAAAAACAAAATATGAAAATGAATAAAGTAAATGAGCGAATGAGAAAATGGACGGAAATCCATAAGAAGAAGAAAAAAACACTTAAAACAATAAAATAGAAAAAAGAAATCAATGAAGAAAGTATGATAAAAAAGTATTTCTATCATACAAAAATAAACAGAAATTTAGGGAAAAAAAAAACGAAAGAAAAAACACAAGAATGAAAGAAAACAAGGAAGAATTAAAAGGCAAAATGAAGCCGTCACGGAAGAACAAACGAACGAACGAACGAACGAAAGAAAGAAAGAAAGAAAGAAAGAAAGAAAGACAGACAGAAAGAATATCGATTTAAAGCAGAATAAAAAAAAACGAATGAAAGTACAAAGAAAAGAAATAACGAAGAAGGAATAAAAAAAAGGAAATCTGGAAAGAATAAGCAGCCAGAAAAATAAAACGAAAGAAAAAAACACAAGAATGAAAGAAAACAAGGAAGAATTAAAAGGGAAAATGAAGCCATCACGGAAGAACGAACGAACGAAAGAAAGAAAGAAAGAAAGAAAGAATATCGATATAAAGCAGAATAAAATAAATCCAATAAAAGTACAAAGAAATAAAATAACGAAGAAGGAATAAAAAAAGGAAATCTGGAAAGAATAAGCAGCCAGAAAAAAATAAAACGAAAGAAAAAAACACAAGAATGAAAGAAAACAAGGAAAAATTAAAAGGGAAAATGAAGCCGTTACGGAAGAACGAACGAACGAACGAACGAAAGAAAGAAAGAAAGAAAGGAAGGAAAGAAGGAAGAAAGAAAGAAAGAATATCGATATAAAGCAGAATAAAAAAAATTGAATGAAAGTACAAAGAAAGAAACTAACGAAGAAGGATTGAAAAAAGGAAATCTGGAAAGAATAAGCAGCCAGAAAAATAAAACGAAAGAAAAATCACAAGAATGAAAGAAATCAAGGAAGAATTAAAAGGGAAAATGAAGCCGTCACGGAAGAACGAACGAACGAACGAAAGAAAGAAAGAAAGAAAGAAAGAAAGAAAGAAAGAAAGAAAGAAAGAAAGAATATCGACATATAGCAGAAGAACAAAAATCGAATAAATGTACAAAGAAGAGAAAATAACGAAGAATGATTGAAAAAAGGAAATCTGGAAAGAATAAGCAGCCAGATAAGGACTAATAATATTGCTGATTCTTTGGATTTTATTAAATAGCTAATGGTAAACAGCACTGGACCATATGTGGCAACAATATTCTAAGAATGGACAAATGTTTTATTTTGGAAAGGTTTAGCGTAAGTTCCATTTCTGTGGACTCTTTGGATTTTTTTGTTGAATACACATTTCATCGCAACTATTAATACCTATGTCATTCTCAGTGAACTGGCCTGGGGAGGGAAAGCAGAAAGGATGCTTTATAGCAACTATGAAGTAGTGTGTCATTTTTCTCATCGAATTATACGTAACATCAATTTTAGCTGTTGCTGCTGTTGAGAGACGTCAAGTGATGTGGATTCTGTAATTTGGTACAGTTTTTATTTGTTTGTGATTCTGTAGCGCCAATCCTCGATGTTCGAAGACCGATAATCGTCTCTAAAATCTAAGGGCATCATTCGTGAAAACTATTCTTAAAGATTAATCGGAGCAAGCTGTTATATACAGTTTAGACATTTCTGAACAAGACTTGACGCCATGTATGACATGCAGTCGTCTCGAGTGTTTCGGTTAATGATTTCTTTCCATACCATTTTGCGTTCTTTGCGATTCTTTTTGTTACTTAGGCGAAGCTAATTCTAACGCAACCAATTCTATGTTCAATTCCTTATTCTGTATACTTCATTTATTTTTTTTAACTGATCCACAAACCTAATAATTTAAATAAAAATAAAAACAGACCACTTTAAGGTTCCATATAATAAATTATTTCACCACAGCCCTTTTAAAGGACCGCGGATCATCAGACTTTACTTCAAAATGTTGAAACGAAAAATGAAAAGAAATTTACACATTTTTGACGGGCAGTACTAAGCATATGTAAATTAAGGAAGTGAGGAAGTGAGCGGGGAGAGAGACATGATTGAGTGATATGTAAAATTTCTATTCTTTCAAATTTAATATTTTTTGAGGAAGTCCAGACATTGACACATTAAATCGGTTAACTTAACGGATGTTATATATTGATATAGAAGGGGGAGAGGAGAAAAAAGTCCTAAAGAGAAAAAGAGAGATAGAAGTCATGAGAGAAAGTGTCACTATCTTTCTTTGGAATGAAAGGCCCGAAATAGACGCTGTTGTTTTGCTTTACTTTGAGAGTTCATAAATATTATAATGTTTGATATAAATTCGAATGTTTCAACAGTCTATAAGGAATTTAATTTGATGTTTGTTAGCGATTTGAGTTTTTTTTTAAACTTTATTACAAAAACGTTGGGGATTTAATATGAAATAGTCAATTAGAAAAATATTCATAGAATTTACATTAAAATTCCAAAATTCTATTTTAAAATATTACTTCTAGTTGTAATTGATTATTAAGGTGATATATCTATCAGTTAGATTTATGAATTTAATTTGCGACTATCTTTAGATTGGTAATTTCTCTTAATTAAGGTTTAGTTCTTAGGCTAATATGGACTGATATTTGAAGGTAATATTAGAGATCTTGCTCTGTCGTATATTGTATACACATCCATGCAAGTTTCACATATACAAACGTTCTTTTACATGTGCAGTCACTCATACAGGTACACATGTACCGATATACACGGGTAATTTTATGTATTAATACCTACATATATCTTTTAAAATGTTTCCGCATACTTACACACACACACATATATATATATATATATATATATATATATATATGTATATATGTGTGTGTGTGTGTGTGTGTGTGTGTGTGTGTGTGTGTGTGTTTGTGTGTGTACTTAGTATTCCCTTAAAAAAAAAAAAATTTTAAAATAATATTAGGTGATGACTTTAGAATTCAATTATCAAAAAACCTAAATATTTTATCATCAATAAGGATTATTAAAGGGTAATTCATTTAAATTCAAAATTAAATTATCAGTTTAATTTTTTTTGTCCATATTGTAAAGAATTTTAAACTCAAATTCCAATTTATACATTAAGGGAGAAAATGGGGTAAAACATTAATAACAGACCCGTAAGGCCTTTTCTTTAAAATCTATATATCCATATGTATACACACACACATAAACACACATCCGTACACATGCACACACACAC
>OZ038497.1:53352497-53374997 GCA_964036315.1 Acanthosepion esculentum | reverse complement strand
GATCTCAAGGTCCTTGTATTTGGACAATTTCTCGATAATTTTCATGGACGTGTTTCTCTCAGATGTTACTGCTGTGTCAATTAGCCTACACTTTTTGAATTTCTTGTATTTTATAATAATATCAGGTCTTTTGGCTTTTACTTCCCAGTCAGCTTAGGAACATGCCAATTTACGAGTACGGGAGATGCTCTGAGATGCAAACAAAGAACACCCAAAATATCGATGTAACATGTTCGTTATTTTGGGTATCTTTGTCTGGTTGACCCTCATAGCATCTCTCAGCGGGTTCAATTTTGTGCTTCATGCATATCTTCCAGTGAACATATGCTGCTGACTTGTTATGTATGTGGGTATATTCATTTTTGGCTAATTCCGGATATCCTCAGATAACATGGTCGGCAGTCTCATAATATTTTCCGCAGATCCTGAATTTTGCGTTAGTTGCATCCTTGATTTGGTGACTATTGATGGGATATGGTTATGAGGATTTTGTAGTGAACTGCAATAATTAAGTCTTCTGTTTCAGCTTTCAACCCAGGGCTCCTCAGCCACTGATGTGTTTTCTGTTGGTCCACATCTGCTTCTTCCATCTTTTTAGGTATTTGCAATGCAACGCCTTATCCTCCCAATTTTTTTATTTTTTTGGGGGGGGTAATTTTATTTGGCCAAGTTGTTTTGCTTTCTGTTTTACTCGTTTGGCGTAGAGGATATTTTTCTTGTTGGGATTTATGGCATATTAAGCTGTTTCTTGAAGAGTGCAGCTTCTTTGTTGATGGAGTGGATTTCGTGTTTTACTATTTGTAGGAGATTATCATTCGTTTTTGTGTGGTACGCTTCCTAATCCGATCGTTGTAGCTTCTAGAGTTAGTTTAAGTTGAATTAAATCTCAGCCTCCTAAAGCTTAGGGTACGTACAACCTATTACCATCTGATTTCGGGTGGTGCATCCTCATTGGGGTAAATATTTTTTCTAGTTTTGGCGTCCAATCTTTTAATGTCGTTCAACTTCCATTTAATAATGTTTAAACTGCATGTAACTACGGATATAGCTAAGATATAGCCATTATTATTATTATTATTATTATTATTATTATTATTATTATTATTATTATTATTATTATATAAATATGTAAATATATATATTTATAATATCTGGATAAAATAAATGAAACAAAATTGGGTGTTTTTTTTATGAAAGTATTTATTTCTGTGTTTTTGTATATATTTATTTAATATTTCAGACCACCTCGGTCTTTCCTCAGAAATCAAATGAGATACTGTGTTTGTATGTTTGTTTACAGCGTTTGTTTACAGCGTTTGTCGTGAAGCATGCATGTCACGTGATGTGTAATGCGACTTTGTTTGAATTTTTGGCGGAATTATGCTAAATATATATATTGATGCAGATAAATCTTATTATAAGTGTGAATATGCACCTGCATAATTACATATATTCACTAAGATATATTAAGAGTTGTTTCTGTATAATATGTATGTATGGGTGTGTGTGCGTGCGTACGAGTGTTTCTGTGCATGGTTTGTGCGTATGATTGTCTCTGTGCGTGTGTGTGTGTGCGTATGAGTGTCTCCTTGTGTGTGTCTATTTCTGTGTCCGTCTTACTGTACGGCTATCCTTATTCGCGTCAATGAAATTTATTCTCCGCGTTACCGTTGCCCAAAGATACGGATTTGCTGAAAATGAAACTTCATTCTTTGTTTGCTTAAATCCAGAATGATCAAAAATAGAAAGAAAAAGACAATACTCAAACATAGAATTGCTTGTCGCTAGTTGGCATTCATCATAATTTCGAAGGCATTAGCAGCACAGAAGAAATAATCGTTCTTCGTCATGAAACCGATTGCCTTACTTAAGGGTGACAATATTATCTTCATAAAAATAGATATGTATTTAATCCGAAGCTGAGATACCCACGGCAATTCCTGTATTAATTTTGCCATCTAGAGAGACAAAAAACACAGCTTTAAACGGCTCATTTCAATGAATTAATACGGACTTTAAATGATATTCAGAATAACATCACTTTGCAATACGGCTTGTTTGGATTCTTGATTTCCAACAATCTCTTTCTTTCCCAGTTCCAACGCATATATCATTTTCATGCATAACTTTAGGAAAATCATTAACAATATTATTTCTTTCATAAAACCATTAACAATGCATTCAAATTATGCATATATCTTTTGATTTCGTCATTAACGTTTCCTTTAAATCCAAACTACTAAAAAAAAAAACACTTTTCTTTTTCATTTACAATGCATATTTAATAAAAGAATGAGGGATCATATATATATATTGAAGCTATATAAAACAGTTGAAACCTAACCTGAACAAAATAAACTATGAAATCTCCACAAATATACTTAAATGCCTATAATTGGTAACAGAAGCCACTGGTCTATACCGACGGCTTTCCATACTCAATACTCATCGAATTCACTCTCACGTTGCCATGTGGGACGTCATGAGCTGTGGTGCGATTTTCGCTTTCAGCGTCTTATATGCACGTGTTTATCGTTGTTTGGAAATCATCCATGTAAACAAAAACAGACTATCATCAATTTCTTGTTCGTTTGTTTGTTTGTTTGTTTGTTTGGTGTTTTATGGCATATCAACCACTATGGGTTATTTAATGCCAGATCCAGTATTTACTAAATATATAAAAAACGTATAGTTGCCAACATCATTGTTTCCAAAACGTATAGCTGGCAACATCATTGTTTCAAAAACGTATAGCTGGCAACATCATTGTTTCTCTTCCTGTTGTGACATCCTGATCCAGTTTTCGTCTCTACTTTTTTAAAACTTATTCACCATTCTTTTGATGGTTTGTTAATGAATTTTGACGATGGATCCAGGCCATGAATATTGGGACCATTACTGAAGACCTGACTGACTTTTTCCTCTCACCATTGCTCAGTTGGGAAGACATGGTGGGGCAGACACAAAACGATTTTAAACTGTTCTCTTTCTAGCTGAATAACTCAAAGGGGTTTTCCGTGATTCTCACAAAAAATGTGGTAAAGATGGCTAAACATCTTATCTGAAAACTTGGGAAAAGTGATTTAGATTTTAAACATTTCGTGGGATGGACAATTATCCCAAGCCATTACACGGTTTGGATGTGTGTGTGTGCGTCTCTCTGTCTCTTTTTCTCTCTCTCTCTCGCTCTCTCTCGCTCTCGCTATACACACGCACACACACACACACACACACACACACACACACACACACACACATATATATATATATATATATATTGACCAAGAGACCCGGGTTCGAATCTCATCATGGTCGATTTGTCAGAAATGAGACTTCCTGATGTTATCGGACTGGAGGAGTCGGTCCCAGCGTGTGACACCTTTGGAAAGTGTCTGAAAATCATTCTACGGTTTGAACCAAACATTTCGAGTGAAATTGGGTAGACGGAACCCTTGGGTGCCATCGATAGCTGTGCTAGGACGAATCACAAGTCATCCTGGCCGAAGGCTGAAGCATGTTAGCGTTGTTCACATTGTTGATCACGGTCTTTCCAAAAACTGTAACTAAGGTCTGTTCAGCATAGTTGCAGTATACACCACAGGTGGACTGCGTCGGTGTTGAATAAGCACAAATGCGCCCGAGCAAGCTTCCTCAATAGGGTTTGGCTAGCCGCCCATTAGAGAGTATCCTCGAATACGAATGGCCACACACACACACACACACATACACATACACACACACATACACACACACATATATATATATATATATGCGTGTGTGTGTGTATGTATGTATTTATTAGGGTTATGACATTTCGAAATGTAAAATAATTAATTTCCTTATCATAATTAAATAAAATTTTGTTCGAAAATAAAATAATTCACAACAGTGAAATAATTTTTGTAATAGTAGTACTAATCGACCCTGACTTGGTATCTCGACTCCAATCACTTTCTCATCGACGTGACCAAAATATTTTCATTGCAACTGCTCTGACCAGCATTTTTCCCTGGTACTCCGACTGCACGAATTTAAGCGTGTTACTAGATTGGCATCAAATCTCCACCCATTTACTGATGAAATAGCTAAATGCAACCGCCACTTCTACTCCAACAGTTTTCATTTCTCGCACTTCCCAACTGTGGAACTCCCTTACGTTTTCTTGCTTCGCTGATAACTACAATCTTCAATTTTTTTAAAATGCCACTTCAATCGCCATCTTCTGTCTTCTTGAATGCCGTTAATCTTTTCTCATTTCCTCCGTCCACCCTATACCCAGTCTTCTCTTTCTCTTTCACACCCTGTAACCCCCTTGCATACTAATGGCATTCCCGTTTTTATTTTACCTTTTCGTCAGTCCACCCTATACCCAAAATGAGGGATCAGTTTATATAGTGATTTTAATATGAAATTGATCCCCCACTTTACATCAGCATTATAATTTCTTGCTCATTTATCAAATTCCGATTAAGTATGACTGCACGTCTTTTCCCACCAGCTATGGGTTAATTAGTAATATACTCAACGTGATATGACCGGAAGCCGACTATTATTTGTAAAATATATATATATATATATATATATATATATATATATATATATATATATATATATATATATATATATATATATATATTCCGTATCTTACCAACTATACTTCAAATAATAGGCTAGCTTGTGATCTCTAAACTTGTGTGCGAGCCTTGGTTACATATCAGTCTAGTAGATGGACGTCTCTAAATTCAAATCCCTATAGAATGCAACTGGAAATATTTCCACTTTTTTCCTATAAGGATACAGGTAAAATCGTCGGCTCTGAGGTCGAAAATGCCCTATTTGGGTGGGAGCTGCCCAGACCTCACTTTCCGGCCTTGGTACAATCCAAAAGCGTCTCCGAACTCTTGTGGATGACGGATTATTCTTCACTCTTCAACCTCTCTCCCACAGGCGGGGCGTGGCAGGCCCTCTCGCTGCTCTGCCGCTACTTCCACGGAAGGTGCTCGGACGAACTACATTCCATGGTCCGGCCGATTCAAATCTTCACGGTAAGGACACGCCATGCTCTTACATCGTAGTAAATCATCCAGATTCCCTGTGTATTCAATCGGTGAGAAGTAAGTTCCATGCGAACAGCTTCTTCCCGCGAACCACTGCTCTGTGGAAACGACACCCATCAGGATGTTTCCAAGATCACTACAATCTTAACCTGTCCAAGGTTAGGGTTAACCGTTATCTTCCACTCGTATCCGCACAAATTTCCTCCTACCCTAATCCTCTACCACGAGTGGCCCCTGGGCCTTGTAAAGTTTGAACTTAATTGCAAAAAAGAAAAAAGAAAAAAAGTCGGGCTAATTCCCAGATAATGAAGAAAAAGTAATTTTGAGAGAACTATGTTCGAATACGTCCAGAATAGAAAAAAAAACATTCTTCACTCTGCATAATATACTGTTTGCTATTTTAGATTTTTGAAAGATTTCGCTAAAGCTTCTTGTTCAAGACACCCAATTACCAATGTTATTATCATGACGCTGTGTGGCTGTTAATTGTTTCCGGAGAAACGGACGATGTTTTTAAGGCGGGGAAAAGAAATTTGAGCCGATTGAAATGAACTGGCCAAGCGTTGGTAATAACGAGAAGAAACTGATCGATTTGAGAAGGCGTCGCACAAAAAGTAAATGAAAGACCGTAAAAAAAAAACGAAAAGAGAAAAAAGAAAGCGAAAAATGAGGGAATAAATATTAGAAAAGAAATAAAATAACTGTCGAATTCGATCAGTTGAAAGGAAGAGCTAAAATAGAAGAAGAAGAAGAAGAAGAAGAAGAAGAAGAAGAAGAAGAAGAAGAAGAAGAAGAAGAAGAAGAAGAAGAAGAAGAAAGGGAGGGTGAAATATTCAATAAAAATATGTCTGAAAGAAGAAATTAAGGAATTGGAGAGAAAAGCCAGAAGAAGAAAGAAAGAAAGACTAGGAGAAAGCATAGAATCGTATAAGATGAAGAAAATAAATGAATAGAAGGTAAAATGAAACAATACAAAGAAAGAAAGAAAGAATGAAAGAATGAAAGAAAGAAAGAACAATAAGTCTGTACAAGAGAATATATATAGAAAGTAACTGAAGAAAAGAAAAAGAAAGAAGAACAGTAAGAAAGAAGAAGAGGAAAAAGGAAGAAAAATGCAATAAAAAAGTGTCAAAAAGAAGGAATTGGAAAGGAAAGTCAAAGAAAGAAAGAAAGACAGAAAGAAAAAAAGAAAACATATTTAAACGAATGAAAGTTTAAGCGATTTGAATACAGAATAAAGACCAGATTTAGGTAAAAAAAATATTATAAAAAGTCATGGTCTATGCCAAATTGTTAAAAAAATACAAGAGGATTCAAGAGAAAAAAAAGAAGGAAGGAAATTAGGGAGGGGTTATAATGAAAAGAAATGCGATAACGAAACAATGAAAGCGAATATTTATGAAAAAATAAAATGAGAATGAAGGTGAAGGTTAACAGAGAAAGAAAAGAAAAACCTAAAGAAAGAGAGTGTTTTGAATGAAAGGGAATAAATAAAATAAACCAGGATATAAAAGGAGGAATTATATGCCTGATAAAGAAAAAGAAAGAAAGAACGAAATAAAAGTCTCATAAGATTACAATTAATGTAAAGTCATTTTTAAAGGAAGCAAATAAGAAATAAGATCAGATAAAAAAGAAAGATACAAAGCAAAAAAGACGTGAAAAAGAAAAAGAAAGAGACAAAGAATAAAGAAGGAGACAAAGAATAAAGAATAAAGGAAAGAAAAACGAAAAAGAATGTGAGAAAGAAAAATGAAGGAAAAGAATGGGAAAATGAAAAAGAAAGAGAGAAAGAAAAAGAAAGAGAGAGAGAGAAAAAGAAAGAGACAAATAAACATGAATGAGGGAAATAAAAAAAATGAGGAAATGAAAGAGAAAAAGAAAAAAGGAAAAGAATAAAACTGGAGAAAGAAAAATGAAAACGTACGAACGAAAAAAAAAGAGAGAAAGACAGAAATAAAACAAACAAACAGAATTTATATGAAAAACAAGAAAAGAAAAATGGGAGAATAAAGAAGAATAGGATGTCGTATAAAATAAATTAAATCTGAGGGAAAGAAAAAAGAATGAATTAATAAGAAAGAAAGAAAGAAAGAAAGAAAGAAAGAAAATGTGAAATAAAAAAGAACTGGAAAGAAAATAACAAAAAAAGAAAGATAATATATACATGGCAGAAAGAAAAACTAGTTTTAAAACGCTGACAAGCGTTAGACAAAATTAAGCAAAAAAGAAAAGATAGTTGCAATAAAAAAAAAACAATTCAAAGAACGAAGGATACAGTTTTAAATAAAATCAATTTTAGAGCAAAAAAAAAAATGAGTAAATTAAAAAGAAACTAAGAAGGATTGGTTGTTACACTGGATGAGAAAGCGGCAAAAAAAAAGCGTTCGTATCTTTTGATATAAGGTTAAGAAGATTTAAGGCTAACAACTTTCAGGGTGACTGTTGGGAATTGTCAGGTCGGAGCCGGGTCACCTTGGGTCAGTGATGCAGATTAATTAATTATTTGTAAAGCAGCAGATCAACATCATGGGGTTCAGTGGCTGGAAAATTGCGTCGAGCAAAATGGCGACGAAACTGTTGGATGATATGAAGGAACAAGATAAGAGGCGAACGAATGGCGGGAAATTACTGTAGATAGCAAATTCAAGCCTCAAATTAGGAAAAACGAATAAGCAAAAAGTTAGAATATATATTTATATTATATATATATATATATATATATATATATATATATATATATATATATATATATATATATATATATATAGAATATATACGAATATATATATATATATATATATATTTATATTTATATATATATATACTTTAAAGACATTTTCATGTTGATACGTTCTTTTTATAGATACAAATATTTAAGTAAATTGTCTGTTTATAATAAGCAGTATTAACAAAATTTACCGGACTGAATGTCCGAGACATTTCATAGAGAGTATGTATCCACCGACAGGAATCGAACCTGTATCTTACATACAAGTTCGATTCCTGTCGAAAGAAACACATTTTCTATTAAATTTCTCGGACATTCGGGCCGGTAAATGTTGTTAATACTGTTTATTATAAACAGAGCATTTGTATCTATAAAAAGAATGTATATGATAAAAATAATTGTTGAACTTTGTCCATTTCATAATACACACACACACATATATATACATATATATATATATATATATATATATATATATATATATATATATATATATGTGTGTGTGTGTGTGTGTGTGTGTGTGTGCGCGTGTGTGTGTGTTTGTGTTTGGGCGCGCGCGTGTATACTGTTTCAATCAGTTATGTGCCATGCGTGATACGAAGCAAATTTTTCCGCAGTAGGTTGGTATTTCTTTCTGTGGTAGACCAGTTGCCATCCAAGGCAATAGAACCCGTTCTGCCCTGCTATTTAGCCATAGCTGGTGTTGTGAAGAATAGGATGCATACCTTTCCCAGTGAATGTAATGGCTTCGATTGGAATTCGAACTCAGAACAGTCCGAGCCGCTATCCATTACTCCACCGTTTGTTATTTATGAAGGAAGAGAGGCCAGTAATATTCTAAATAAGAAGAACAATGACCAAAACTATCATATATGCAATATCAGTAGATAGAAACAGTGTGGCGATAAACATCAGTGCTACAAAGTGGCTGTAAGATATTGAACTGATAAATACGTAAGGGATGAAACAGACGGTAACCACGCCGAGATGATTTCTAAGTACGCACATTATATATATATATATATATATATATATATATATATATATATATATATATATATATATATATGTTGCAAATATATGACTACAAATATTAAAAATTGCATCCGGAGCCATAATTATTCCCACTCAATAGCCCCTGGAATAATTCGAAACATAATCGTTAATTTCTTGGTAGCTGTATAAAAGTGATTAAGAAAAATTCATAAAATATGTATGTTGGTTTTACAACAACGACGATGAAGAGAAGGCTTATGTTTCACATGGATGTTCAAAGTTCAATCTCAGAACATTTAAAGTGACACACATACCCACATTCACATTTTGGAAAGTTATTAGTCGAAATTACACCAGTGCTGTATCAAGATAATAATAAGCAAAAACTTAAAATTCTGGAAGCCCATCATATGAGAGATTTGCGGTCAAAAATAAATAAAGTCAACTACGACTATAGCAACAAATTTCTTAAATGTTTGTAGCAGTAATGTGTTATATTAAAATCCTAAATTAAAATACTACAATTAAAAAATCTTTTTAAATTTTTTTCAAAAATCTCATAATTTACCTCCCTTGCATAGAGGTAAAATAATTTTGAATTTATGGTGTGAACGCATAACACATTCATAGATATGCAACCCCTGATGATGATCTCATATGAGGCTGAAAAGTATTTGAAAGAAAATTTTCTTTAGCAATTTTCTACAGCTACCAAGAAATTTATTCGTGGATTCGAAAGGATTAAAACTAAAATAAATAGACATATACGTCTAAATTATATATATATATATATATATATATATATATATATATATATATATATATATATATATATATATATTTGTGTGTGTGTGTGTAAAAAAACAGATATAAAATTACATCTGCAAAACATTCTCGAACGCCTCAGTGATTCATTGCTTGTAGGAAAAGGGGGGTTTCGACCTGTCTTTTCTCATAGCTGCATAGAAAAAATCACAAGGTAACAAGTCAGTTGAACGTGGTGGCCATTTCACCAGCCATTATCACTAGCACGCCCTATCCATGTTCCTGGAAGATTCTAATTGAGATCAGTCCGGACTGAGGAGCTTGAGAATGTTACGCAAGACATGCTACACCGTCACAGGTGGTGCGCAGATTAAACATTTGTTAAGGCTTGTGAAATCGTTTATAAAATCCATATCCCTTTGAATCTCTTGTTCGTCTTTTGACAAATAAATCTTTCATTAGTAAACATGAAGCCTTTTGTATGTCGTTTGCCGGGGACATGTAGTTACTCAGATATTCATAGTTTAAATGATGTCAGTTTGTGGGGACACTCTCTCTATATATATTTCTTTTTAAGCTTATCCCCCCAAGCAAGGCTGGAAGCCACTAGCACGCAAGGGGTTACAGAAGGTTTGGAGGAAGAGCAGATAGGAGTGGTAAAGGAGAGGATGTGGAGAAAGATAGTGGATCGATCAAGGCAAGTGGGTTACAGAAGATTTGGAGCGAGAGCAGATAGGAATGAAAGGTGAAAGGATGTGGAGAAGGGAAGTGGATAGATCAAGGCAGCTGGAGATGTCGATTGACGTTACACTTAAATAGTTGGAGATTATATTTGTCAGGGAAACAGGAATAAGGAAGGGATTTCCACAGGCGAGATGTGCGAGACATGAAGCTATTGGAGTAGAAGAGACGTCTACATCTAACAGTTTCAACGGTGAAGGGGTGGGAACGGGATGCCAGCCTCGTAGGACGTTTAAATTCATGAGGCCTAGGAACCAGCGAAAGCAGCTCATCGGAGCAATTACCTTCCTTGTTATAAAACATCCACACACTCTTAGCAATAGTGTAAAGTCCCACGACAAAGTTGTTAGGGGAAGCTGATTTATTCCCCCTGTAAAGGACAATAACACAAAATACAATTGAGTTACTTCCCTTGTCCGCTAGTCAGAGCGTTCACTTCTGAATCCAACATGGTGACAAGCTGACACTAATGTGCGACTTATGGTTTAAGTTCAAACTACTACTTGTTGTTCTCAGGCAGTAAATAAATAAAAGATATTTTATTATATGTTAAAATCCACTTGTGTTTTATTTTCATCCGTTTTGTTTATTGTGCAAACATCGTATTAATCCGCAACATCACCCAAAAATTAATAGTCAATTTTATTTTGTCGTTCATGACGTAATACCTGTGCAGTTAGTGACGGTCATTTTTATTAAACCACTGCAATATTCGTCTGCGAATCCAACGTAAGTGCCTATGATATTTAAGTCAGTTAACAGAATACACAATGAGTAAATGCGTGTTTATAAAGACTTTACAGCGCCATTGCTATATGTCAGGAAAACTTCAGAAGATTGGCATCAAACAAACAATAGTCACCCAGAAAAGTTCTCATTTGCGATCGTGACGTTTTCAGCAGTACTTAGTAAACATAAAAAGACATACAATATATATCGTATTCTCTTATAAGTTTTTCTTCCAATGGTCTGCATTGCTCGACCATTGTAATCTTGTAAACCGATCGAAATACGTTCATGGCTGGGGATTGATCGGGCTTGACTAGGATTGGGGGTGGGGTGAAATATCGGTGTTCTTATCTTTTTGACGTCGGTATATGGGGAAGGTGTTATCAAAGTCAGCTTCCGTCGCCTTTGTGTGCTTTTTCCTTAATTCTTCCGATAAGACTTTGCGTAGGACTCGGTCTCTTCTACAGTCGAGCTGTTCTCTACTGACGATCAAAATAATAAAAGGTTATAAATAAATTAAGAAGCGAGTCCTTTAACTGTATATCATCATCTATTGGTTGGTTGCTTTCTTTCTTTCTTTCTTTCTTTCTTTCTTTGCTTTATCTTTACTCAAGAGAGAATATGAGTGTTTAGTTAATTATACTGGCTTAGAAGTCGTCACGTCTAAAAGGCAAAGACCCGGTATCGGTTGAGCAAATGTTGTTATCGTTACTACAAAGGAAGCAGAATTTTTTTCTACAAAAAAAAACAAACAAAATAACTGTTCAGCAGAAAAAGCAAGTTTAGAGAAGAAGAAACCATGAATACTTACAGAATGCTCTTTCTCAGGAATCCTTTTTTTTTCTTCTTTATTATCTGTGAATTGCCGTGACATGTTGGGAAATTTAGTGGAGTCTTTTCAGGTTGCGTTACTCTAGACTGGTTACCAACCACGGTAGATACACGCAGTGTCTCCAAATATTTAGCCCAGCGTTTCTCAACATTTTTAACCTTTTGCCACCCTTGAAATAGTTTTCATATCTCAGGGAACCCTGCATAAAAATTATTATATATTATTAATATCTATCTCGGTTATATTTTTCTGATAGTTCTCATGCTGGCAGGAATATAGAGTGGATCATCAATTTAACGGACTAATATGGGAGGGGTCGTCCGTTAAAGCCGGTATTTTGGAGCACTTTTTTCGAAGTCTAAAAATACCCATTACAGTACAAAATTATTGTAAATAAATGTAAATACGGTACATATGTATGTGTATTTTATTTTTAAGTTAATATATAGTAACTTAAAATAAAGTACACGCACATAGATAGATAGATAGATAGATAGATAGATAGATAGATAGATAGATAGATAGATATCAACAGGCATTAGATAGATAGATAGATAGATAGATAGATAGATAGATAGATATCAACAGGCATTAGATAGATAGATAGATAGATAGATAGATAGATAGATAGATAGATAGATAGATAGATAGATAGATAGATAGATAGATATCAACAGGCATTAGATAGATAGATAGATAGATAGATAGATAGATAGATAGATAGATAGATATCAACAGGCATTAGATAGATAGATAGATAGATAGATAGATAGATAGATAGATAGATAGATAGATAGATAGATATCAACAGGCATTAGATAGATAGATAGATAGATAGATAGATAGATAGATAGATAGATAGATAGATAGATATCAACAGACATTAGATAGATAGATAGATAGATAGATAGATAGATAGATAGATAGATAGATAGATATCAACAGGCATTAGATAGATAGATAGATAGATAGATAGATAGATAGATAGATAGATAGATATCAACAGGCATTAGATAGATAGATAGATAGATAGATAGATAGATAGATAGATAGATAGATAGATAGATAGATATCAACAGGCATTAGATAGATAGATAGATAGATAGATAGATAGATAGATAGATAGATATCAACAGGCATTAGATAGATAGATAGATAGATAGATAGATAGATAGATAGATAGATATCAACAGGCATTAGATAGATAGATAGATAGATAGATAGATAGATAGATAGATAGATAGATAGATAGATATCAACAGGCATTAGATAGATAGATAGATAGATAGATAGATAGATAGATAGATAGATAGATATCAACAGACATTAGATAGATAGATAGATAGATAGATAGATAGATAGATAGATATCAACAGGCATTAGATAGATAGATAGATAGATAGATAGATAGATAGATAGATATCAACAGGCATTAGATAGATAGATAGATAGATAGATAGATAGATAGATATCAACAGGCATTAGATAGATAGATAGATAGATAGATAGATAGATAGATAGATAGATATCAACAGGCATTAGATAGATAGATAGATAGATAGATAGATAGATAGATAGATATCAACAGGCATTAGATAGATAGATAGATAGATAGATAGATAGATAGATATCAACAGGCATTAGATAGATAGATAGATAGATAGATAGATAGATAGATAGATAGATAGATAGATAGATAGATAGATAGATATCAACAGGCATTAGATAGATAGATAGATAGATAGATAGATAGATAGATAGATAGATAGATAGATAGATAGATATCAACAGGCATTAGATAGATAGATAGATAGATAGATAGATAGATAGATAGATATCAACAGGCATTAGATAGATAGATAGATAGATAGATAGATAGATATCAACAGGCATTAGATAGATAGATAGATAGATAGATAGATAGATAGATAGATAGATAGATAGATAGATAGATAGATAGATATCAACAGGCATTAGATAGATAGATAGATAGATAGATAGATAGATAGATAGATAGATATCAACAGGCATTAGATAGATAGATAGATAGATAGATAGATAGATAGATAGATATCAACAGGCATTAGATAGATAGATAGATAGATAGATAGATAGATAGATAGATAGATAGATAGATAGATGCTGGTATAAATGTTGGTATAGATAGATGTTGGTACATAATGTTGGTATTTATACCAATATGTCTTGTCCACAGAGTTGATCTGGGAATTTAACTATAGATAGATGTGTATTTTACGTTTTAAATTTAGCTTTAAAGTTTGAAAACTCTTAAGGTTTACCTAAACTTAGCTTTAAACATTACTGTAATGGTCTAATACTGCCGTGAAAGTGCCGTGATTTGTATGGTAGGCTCTCACAGTAGTAATTACTGGAAGCCATGAAACTCCTACGAAGACGTGCTGGTGCTTCGGGTGATAATGGCGTACTGGTGGGAGAAAGTTGTGGTGGCGAATCGGGGTCGCTTTCATGATCCGCCTCTTTGGTCTGGAAGAACGAATCCAACTTTAATTGTTTCCCAGTTTGATAATATTTGTGAATTATCATTTCCCTTAATTTTCGAAGGTGTTGAAAATACGCCTTAATTTCCCGATTCTTGGTCACATCAATAAGTTTCAGCAGAGTGTCACTCAGAATCAGGGACGTTAGATATTTTCAGTCGTTCCACTACCTCTTCCTTCGAATCACTGCTGCGTGACAAAAAAAAATAATACTGTATACTGCACCAAAGTCAGTGTAAAAAGTTCAAGGGTGCATGCATGTGTGTGGACGACGAGCGATCAAGTAAACAACAGCGGCTATTCCCGCAACTACCAGTCTCTGTCTGTTAATTGCATCAGTAAACAACAGCGGACTATTCTGGAACTAACGGACTTTGCTCACTACGCGCGTGCGTTTTGACTTCCAACTGGACACTACAATTTCTGCAACTTCTGTCCGTTTAATCCGGAGTTCGTTAGTTCCGCGACCGTTAATTCGAGGTTTACTATATTATGTTTTAGGATAACTAATTTAAAGAAAAAATGACGCCTGTTTTGTCAAATTTATTGTCATTAGGGATTGGTAAATTATCATTTTAGTTATTTCAACCCACGCAAGAGAATAAATTTAGTAAGCACAAATGTGTTACTGAATGTGAAATAATAATAAAAAGAAAAACATTATTAAGGAGCGAGAACAATAAAAGAAGATACATCAAGATGACAGTAGATAACAAATGAGACTGCATTTACTTTTTCGAATAGAGAAAGTCCTCGGGTTACGCCGGACCCGACCTACTGCGTTTCAGAGTTACGGCACTATCTCCCATAATATAATACGTCTTCACGCGGAAGACGGTGTTGTTTCTACACGGGCTTTACGCCGTATTGGATTGTGCTACATTTGCTATCACTCGTTTGTGTCGATTTTGAAGCGATCTTTTGCCTTTCATTATGGCTCCAAAGCGTAAGGCTGACTCATGGGTGTTTATGTAGGTGATTTCCGACCTACGTCGAAAATCAGGTTACGTCGCGCCGTAGAAACGGATCTGCGACGTAAGTCGAGGACCTCCCGTATCAAAGTTGGCTGGAAAGCAAGAAGCCGGATAAGAAGGGAGAAATGCGAAAAAAGAAACTGTTACCATGGAGTTTACGGTGGTATCTAGCCAATTCAACTGTAATATGAGGAGACCTTGTACGACACTTAAATTCATAAAGTCTAGGTACCATAGCGGAAAGTAAAATTTATTTTTATATAATTCAAAAATGTGGCACACGGTCTAAAGGAGGAACAGGAGAAGGCTGGGGTTCAATCTGTCTTATCTTAAACTTATCTAGCTATAATTATTGACCCAAACATACCACATGTATTCCTTCCACCAAAACAGCACATTCTTTCTTACCATTCTTACTACAGGTAAGTCTTCTATGTAGGCCTAATAACAAGGAAAGTAATAATTATTTTGATATAATAGAAAAAAGTAGTTCAAAGCCAACACGGGTTCATAGGGGAAGGATGGTTTTTAATCTGTCATCTTAAACTTAGCTAGCCAAGATTGTTGACCCAAACATAGTACAACATTCTTTGTGCCAAGACAACACATTCTTACTTACCATTCTTACTACAGGTAACATAATACTTCAGAGTTTCTATGTAGGCCTAATAACAAGGAATGTCATAATTATTTTGATATAATACAAAAATGTGGTTTAAGGCCAAGATGTGCATATAGGGGAAGACTGGTTTTCAATTTGTCTTATCTTAAACTTAGCTAGTCAGGATTACTGACTCAAGCATACCACAGTATTTCTTACACCAAAACAGCACATTCTTACTTAAAAGTCTTACTACAGCATGAAAGTCTCGATGCAGCCCTAACAAGGAAGGTAATAATTATTTTGATATAATACAAAAATTTGGCACAATGTCAAGAGGGGTAAACAGGTTTTCAGTCTTCATTAAACTTAGCTAGCCACGATTACTGACCCAAATATGCTACAGTATTCCTTACACCAAGACAACACGTTCTTACTTACCATTCTTACTACGGCCGCCATAATACCTCATAGCGTAAAGTTCACCAGAAAAATTACCCTGAAAGTATTTACAGAAAAGGTACAGGGAACCTACATTACGGCGGTGACTGAGAGCGAGATTCCAGGTGAGGACCAATAACTTTGCTGGTTTGTCTTTGAATTTTCTCAAGAAACTCTAAATATATAACCGCAGCACTAGACCATATGTAACAGCAGGATTTAAAGCGAGTATTATGCAATAGTGTGTTTTTCTTGACACAAAAAGTTCAAGGGAGGGCGTCTATATAGGCAAAAAATAGGCCTCACAAAAATACAATGTGCAGATGTAAATGTATACAATTGTTTATATAAAACCTGAATATTAATAAGGAAATGGTACGGTATATTATAAGAGTTGATGTGGGAATATAGTACCTTCAGTACTATATCCACAAATCAACTGTTATAATCTTACCGATTTAATTCATGAAATGGCTTTTTGAAAGCAATGTTAGCTTATTTGGTTACGGCTGTCCGCATCACCTTCAAAGTACTCCTCTAGTTAGGCTAGAGCTGTCATCGGCAAACTACGGCCCGTAGGCCACATGCGGCCTGACTGACATTTTAAATGGGACGCCAAATTTCACGAAGGAACTAACGTTATTAAAATGTTGTTTGTTTCCTTTCGTTCTCACTTGTTCACTCACACACTCTCTCATGCATAGCCACATACATAAACAATGATTAAGTACAATGTTTTGTGAATTTTGTAAACCTTTCGTTGAAGGTAACGTTGTCAGCATTTTAAACCATTGGCGATTTTCACTAAAGAAGATCATAAGTGTAAACGCATTTTGCTTCAGAAACAGTAAACGTTAATGATAATTAATTTTTTTCTCTAGGAAATAAATATAGTTCTTTTAAAAAAGGTTTTTGCATCGCCAAATGAATAAATTAAAAATAAGTCGGACGCAGCAGCATCTGCCAATCTCTGTCATCAGTAAGAATATTATACCAAGACTTCAGGGATTTTTTTTTTAAATTATAGAAGGAATCTTTTCTCCAAAGAAAAAGTATACTTTAGTTCATTTCTATGGCAGATGCTTTTGCGCATGCTCTTTTGCTGCGAAAATGGCTGTGGTGTCTTTAATGAAAAATTATTAGGTTGGTGCAAAAATAATGTCGTTTTTTTGACGATCAACTTCATGTGAGCAAACGACATTATTTTTGCACCAACCTAATACCTATTTAGGGATGCGGCCCACCTTATGGTGAACTGTCTAATGCAGCTCAATGTTCAAAAATGTTTGCCCATGACCTGGCTAGAAACTACATTGAGTAGGTAAGCAAACTTTGCTTTCACTCGGCTATTTCATCTGCATTTCCTTTCTTCTCCTTTTATGTGTCATGCCCCTTCAGGATGCAGGCGGTCATGAGCCTCCATATCTTCTTGTCTCCTGCAGCTCTTAATAAGAATACTCGTTTTGTTATTTCCCCCATCCATCTACTCAAGCCAACCTAGCACGTTACGTGCTGCTTTTCTTTGTCTCACTTTCTTTCAGTCAGCCCTATGAGTATCGGATTTTCCAAGCCCTCTTTTCGTAATACATGCTTCAGAAATTTCAACAGCTTCATCCTGGTGTTAACTGTAAGTTTCCTTTTTGATCCAGTATTCTCTCAAAGCTCTTAGTTCATCATATGTTCGGTTCATGGTATCCTCGGCATCTTTCTGTAGAGCCATGATTCTGTTGCTTCAAGTCTCTTCTTCATCTTTGAGGGAGAACTTAATAAGTTTAAATAGTCATGGCGTCTTCATTCTCACTGTCATTTTTCTCAGACTGCTTTTGTTTCATTCATGACATTTCCTTATCCTGGAGGTTTGTGTTTTTTAATGAACCGGCAGTTCTACAAAGGATTATGTGTTTTGTTTTCATAAAACATTGTTGCTTGATTATTTAATGCATCCAAATAACAGCAGATTCAAGTACTCACAAGAATTCGATTGGTTTATTTACCCCAGCCTCCCGACAAAAATGAGACATCACAAAAGGGCGTGTTTAATATGGGGAACCCTAGGGCGTACACTCGGGCCTGGGACAGAAATTGTTCACCCCACGCAAACATCGGTCGCGAAGGCATCAGTATAACTACCGAACCCCCTCTCTAATGCAATGGTGGTGGAGCAGCTTCGGCAGCTTAGTTGTGGCAGAAGGCCGATATGGGCACCCAGTGAGGATCGAACTCACTAGCCAGTCGTAACTGATCTAGCAAGCCAAGCTAGCTAATCGTTAGACCACTTCGAATTGCCTAAGGTTTTGTCGGATTGGTTTGGGTTGGTTTAATTTTTTTCAAATAATTTAAGCCCAAGCAAGGCGATAAAGCCACTAAGACTGAAGGGGTTAACAATAGTGAAAGAAACTGAATTAAAGTTATTGCGAAGAAAGGACTATAACATAAGAGGACTTTCTAAAAAAAACGCTGATTATTGATGTTACATTTTAATTTTCTAAAGGTCGTATTTAAGAGGAAAGTAAGAAAATGAAAGAGAGTTCCACAGGCGAGAAGTGCGAGAGAAGAATCTATTAGAATAGAACTTGCGGTTACACGTAGACATTTCAACAGTAAAATGTTGAGATCTATCTCCCAATCTAGTACTACGCTTAAATTCAAATCGAGTTTCCAGACAAGAAAGCCCATGAGAATATTTTCCCTGAAAATATTTATGAAAATGCACACAGAAAGCTACGATAGGTTGCGGGAAATGACTGAAGCCGAGAGGCCACTTCAAAACCGCTAATATTGCGTAATCTTCATTGGATTTTGTCAAGACCTATTGACATATCAACACTTGCCTCCTTCATATTCGAAGTATGATTGTTAAAAATTATATTTCATTTGTTAGGTATACAGTTGTCGACTTTATACACTAATGTTTGAGTCTATTCAGACACTTTCCAAAGGTGCCGCACGCTGGAATCGCCTCCTGCAGACCCCGATAACATCAAGAAATCACCTTCCTGAGAAAACAACCATTTGATATTCAAACCCGGTTCTCATTGTCAGAAAGCGAACCACTCGGCCACATGTCAGAACTTGTGAGTGGAATTGGGTAGACGGAACCATTATAAGCCGT
Organism: Acanthosepion esculentum; assembly: GCA_964036315.1. Lineage (NCBI taxonomy): Eukaryota > Metazoa > Mollusca > Cephalopoda > Sepiida > Sepiidae > Acanthosepion > Acanthosepion esculentum. Next base: position 53,355,499 of record OZ038497.1, on the reverse strand, counting down.
CGGTTTTTGTGCTAGCACGACATTACAACTCATCGTGACCGAGAGTTTGAGCATGCTAGCCTTGTTCAAACACTTGATCATGCTAGATACCACCAGAACTGCAAGTAAGGTCAGGTCTGCATAGTTATAGTATAAACTATAGGTGGCTCTGTGGGTGTTGAGCAAACACAGATGTGACTGAGCAGACGTCTGCTATGGGGATTTTCTAGCCGCTCTTATTGATTTGCATCCTCGGATTCGAGTGGGTGTGCCATTTACATTTACATGTTACTGGTAAACATTGGTAGAGTTTAAAATTGAGTATAGAGATAAACACAGACCCAGTTTATACTTGAGTTTTTATACATTTACAATTTGGTCGGATCTTACTCCTCTCCAATCATATTCTAGGCCCCACTGACGGGGTCATCAAAGAAATAGTGGCTTAACTAATGTTGTGTGTTAATATTGTGTGTTAATAGACGAGACTCATCTGTGGAATATAGGAACGCAACCTGTAGATATTACTACTGTGGTTTCGCTTTCTCTTTCTTTCTTTCTTTCTTTCTTTCTTTCTTCTTCTTCTTCTTCTTCTTCTTCTTCTTCTTCTTCTTCTTCTTCTTCTTCTTCTTCTTCTTCTTCTTCTTCTTCTTCTTCTTCTTGTTGTTGTTGTTGTTGTTGTTATTATTATTATTATTATTATTATTATTATTATTATTATTATTATTATTATTATTATTATTATTATTATTATTATTATTATTATTATTATTATTGAATACGCAACTCCAAACCAGTTTTAAAATCAGCACTGCCCTTCTCCTAGATTACCCCCACCAAAAAAATGTAGAGAGGCATATCTTCACTGATATTAATCGCTACCGGGATGGTGAGTTCAATCCCTGGGCCAGTCAGTGAACTAGGACTCAGTGGAAACCAAGCGAACAATAACTTATCAGTACTAAAATAAGAACAAGACGAGATAACGCGAGACATGGGCAGTGGAACGAGAATAATCAAACGTTTTGATATTATAACCATGATATCACGCTAAAGTATTTTATACTTCCAGCTTCCCAAATACCATGATGTAGATAAAAGAATTGTAACTATGACATAGACACAACATTGGTTCTAGATAATAACTGAGTTAGTCGAATGTACTTGAACACAATAAGAAAACATTGAATTCGAATAATTTATCCACAAGTTCGAGGACAATACTCAAAACATATCCAGAAATTGTAAAAATATAATAAAAATTAAACAGACTTTCTGGGTTCTTTTTAATTAAACTTTAACTTTTGACATTAGCACACTGTCAAAATCAGGGCGTTGTTTTCTAACACAAAAAGTGTTGCCTCCATCATTTTTGTCAGTGTTCATGTGAATTTTTAAGCTGAAAAGCTAAATTTAACATTTAGCTTTTCAGCTTAAAAATAAAAGGGAGAAATGTATAAGAGCAAGAGAGAGCGAATAAGAGGAAATAGTGTGAAGAAGAGAGATAGATAATAAGGAAAGAAAGAGGTAGTAAGCATAGATTTTAACTGACAGACATAGATTGATAGATAGATATGATTAGACAGAAAGAGAAGAGAAACAGATGGATAGATAGATAGATAGATAGATAGATAGATAGATAGATAGATAGATAGAAACAGACTTAGATATGAACAAAACAGAATGAGAATAGACAGATAGATAGACAGATAGATAGATAGATAGATAGATAGATAGATAGATAGATAGATAGATATCAATAAGCAGATATTCGCACGAATTAGTTTTCACTGCTAGCATAAAAAATTCATTCTTCTCATTAATAACTACGCATGCGTGCAGAATCGTTTAAAACCCTGAAGTCATTCTTCAACAAGCGAGGACGACGATGAAAAGAAATAAATATATAAATAAATAAAGTGAATAAATAATTAAATATTGGATGAAAAAATACTCAGTTCCAGAAAGCAAATGTTTCCTTTTTCCTGTTATTTTATTTTTCGCGCGTTCCTCTTTTTATTATCCTACTTCTTCCCCGTTTCATCATCGTTTTTGTGAAAGAAACGGCGAGAATGATAGACGTTCAAAAAGAAATCCCTCTCCCCCTCAAAACTAACAACAACCAAAAGCAACTAATTAAACCAATAAAAAGATGGATCGGACGATTTGAAAAAAAAAACAATAGTTGATTAATATAGAGAAAGAAACCACCATCTTGAAATCACAGCGTATCAAAGAGACAGTAAAAGTAATACATAAAGAGAAGGTAAATATTTAAAAGTTTTTCACCGAAGACGAAACATAAAAAAAAAGACAAATAATTTTTAGACTGTTTAACTTCTTCTGTGTGCCATTACAAATCAGGATGTAGGAGATCTTAGCTCTCCACAATTTCCTGTCCTTTGTAACTCTTGCCATTTTGTTATCTCTCCGAAACCCTGCTTCGCTGTCCATTAACTCAAGTTCTTTCGGCGGGATATGACTGTTTTCCTCTCGCCTTCAGTATGTCCCGTGAGTATCAAACTTTCCAAGCCCGCTTTCCTCATTAAGTATTCTAGAAATGTCAACTTTTTTTCTGGTTATAAGTGTGTATGTCTTTCATTTTTTCTTAATATTCCTTCGTTATACTCATGTTGCATGCATAGTATTCTCAACATCCTTCTGTAGAACCACGTTTCTGTTATTTCAAGGGTTTAAAAACATAATATTAAAAGATAATAACTGACAATATTTAATTCAATATCATTTTATATTAAATGTCAATTTTGTTTCTATTTTCGCCAAAACTTCGTCGTTGCTCATATGTTCGATTTATGGTATTCTCAGCATCCTTCTGCAGAGTCACATTCTCTTGCTTCAAATCTATTCTTCATCTGTTTAGGATACTGTGGTTGACAGCTGAAGGTAGGTGATTATTATCAGAAGGGGACAGACAGAGATGGTGCGCGACTTCTTCTGATTTTGCGGTACCCAGCATTCGCCATAAATAAGGAACACAAACGATATCAAGTATCTGTCTCTCT
>OZ038497.1:53257497-53349997 GCA_964036315.1 Acanthosepion esculentum | reverse complement strand
AGACCCAAGGAGTGTGAGTTCACTACCCGGTTAAGGCAGTGGAGAACTTTCAGAGGGAAATTAACAGGAGATATCTGATAACTGACATCCATTAAACATGGCACGTGGAACTAGAACAGTCTACCCCAGTGAGCGAAATAAAGGGTCCAGTTCGACATTCCAACCACCTGAAGAAGGCCGGACAACGGCTGAAACGCTATAATAAATATAGCGACAAAGATGAGGACAATAGTCCGAATAATGTAAATAAAGATTACTTAACTGTAAATATCAATTTTTGATGTTGCTTCCCCGAGTTCGAAATTTCTTGGAATAGTCAATTCTTCAAGGGATCTGTTGTCTTAATAAGTTTATTTCCAATTTTTATTTTTTCTCGTCATTTTTTAATCCGTTGTGTACACACGCACGTTCCTATATATATATATATATATATATATATATATATATATATATATATATATATATATATATATATATATATAATGGACTCTGTTTTTATGAACGATAAATGAGGCTCAGTAGTGGATGGTGCCTTTCCTTTTACACTTTTACATTTTTCGTTTTGCATGCTAGCAGTGCTATTGTGGAGAAAATCAGGTAAGGGAAAGACATATTTCATTTGTGGTTTCTTAAGTGCGATACTAGCCCAGCTGTGCTGCGGGCGACAAAGCCACACTAAGAGATGAAAATTGTTGAAGCAGGATTTGATGGCGTCTCTGCTTCAGAGCTTAACGAAGCTGATCATGGTACTTCAGTCTACTGTGTTCAAACCCCTTTAAATTAATGAAACATGACGCCAATCCTTTCGGTTTGATGCTTGGACTTCCCAGGTTTTCAGATCAAAGTTGAGACGTTTCAAGTTATCTTTCATTTTGTATTTGTAGCGTAAGAGTGGACGTCCATCTGAATGCTTGGTGTTTGGTCCATACAGCACCTTTTTGGAAGCCTATGCTCATCCATTCTCTCACCGTGACCAGCCCACCTAAGTTCTACCTTTGCTAGAATGGTTTCAATGCCTATGATGTTGCTACATTTCTCCAGTATTGCACTATTCTTGACTGCATCATCCCATTTTATATTACATATGGCACGAAGACAGCGCATGTGAAAGGCGTCAAGTTGATTTATGAGCTTGTGGTACAGGGTCTAAGTTTCAGCACCATAGATAAGGGCTGAGAGAACGACTGACCGGTATATGTCGATCTTTACTCTAAGAGACACGTCTTTGGTGTCCCATAACCTATGTTTAAGATTGCTAAATACGGTGCTGGGTTTGGCCATTCTGGATTGGATCTCTCCGTCAATTCTTCTATCAGAAGAGACTGTTGATCAAACATATGTGAACGCCTCAACAGTTTTTAATGCCATGCTATCAAGATGGTAGGATTTTTTGAGAGATGGATTGCCTGGTACTAGCTGGTACATTTGCTCGGTCTTCTTTATGTTCCAAATGCTTTCGCTCTTTCAGATAATTTATCAAAGATAGGTTGAATGTCTTTTAGACTGTGTGCTAATAAAGCGGCATCGTCTGCAAAGAGATCGCATACCAGCTGCAGAGCAAGTTTCGATTGTGCCTTAAAACGTTGCCACCTGTTCTGAATTCAACATCGACTCCTTCATATATACAGACTGATTGAAAAGTAACTCCCTTTCTTTAGAAGGACTTCTCAGTCTAGGTCAGTTGCCATTAATTAATTTTACTGTTTATGAAAAAAAAAACAAGGATGGCAATACAATTTCGTGCACCTATTAAAAATACCTTTCGATGAAATAAGAAATAATGTCGGATGAAAATTAATTAAAAAAAATATTTTGCATAATCTACACTGTGCGGCAGAAATACGTCTCCCATTTTAATCCGTCACATCTGAGGGCCTTTTGAACTCAGGCAAATGGCAATGGTGCTTTCATCGAGCTAATTTCTAACCATAGATTTTATATAGCATCAATTACCATCATTGCTTTGAGTGGTGCATTTGATGTCAAAACCTTTTTTTTTTCCAAATTGGTGAATCTGTAATTGCAGCAGAGAACTTTTCGTGATCATTTCATGTTACAAACAAATGTTGTTCCAGATAAAAATTTTCAGGACCGCAGCTTCAAAGTTTAAAAGAAAGCCACTTGGAATTTTTGAAGCGTTCGAACTTCCAGGTGATGGAAAACTTTAGAAATCGTCTACAAGAGTGCATGACGAATAGAGACCACCATTTGGAGATGTCATTTTTAAAAGCAAATGAATAAAATCCATAGTCCTTTGTTTGACTCCTTCTCCGTCAATTATTTTGGGAAAAACGTTTCAATTTTAGACTAATTTTTTATTTGTATTTAATATAGTATCTATGATACTGAGGTACTGTTAAGTACCCGAACGGTGACTAACACCTCTACCTGACTCCCATGGACTCGTTTCAATCTTAGAAGGGCATAAAACGAATCAAGATCGAACTATAAAAACGTCTGTACCTCGTTTTTCAGCGTTATGTTTGGACGTTTTTATTTGTCCGTCTCTAAAAAAAGACATTTTCAATAGAAACGTATATACATGTCTACGCTACGGAAAGGATTAAACAACAAGTGGAATTTTTTTTAATAGCAGTTACCTTGGTATTTTTGTTAACCTTTAAAATATAGGTGGCATTTCTGCTGCACCCTGTATATATGAAAGCATTATTTTAGTTTAGCAGGAAGGTAGACCCCACAGTTTTTAGTTACCACTCATTTTCAGAATTAATTTATTTTTGTCTTTCCTTCCGTTCATTATGGTATTACTGTATCACAGATATACTGATTTTTTTAAAGCAATTCACCCTAAGCACGGTGGATATACCACTAGTATGCAAAGGATTACAGAGAGAGAGTAATTAAGGGGAAAAAAACTGGATACATAGGGGGTCGAGGAAAGGCTAAAAAGAAGAACGGAGGAGGATAAAAAGAAGAAACGGACCAAGGCAACAGATGTCGATTGACATTACATTTAAATTTTAAAATATTATTAGTTATCAGGGAAACAAGTAAGAGGAAGGGAGTTCCACTGTCGGGAAGTGCGAGAGAAGATGTTGGAGTAGAAGAGGTGGTTATATTTAACTGTTTCGACAGTAAAAAGGTGGGACCGTGATGCCAACCTTATAGCAGGCTTAAATTCATGTAGTCGAGGAATTAGTGACAATAGCTCGTCAGGACATGATGCCATAAAAATATTCAACTGAATTGATGATACCTTGCCGCCATTCTAGTATTGCTCTTAAATTCGTAAAGTCTAGCTACCATAGCGATGAGTTCATCCGAACTATTACCATGAAAGTATTTATATAAAAGTCAGAGGGAAGCAAATTTACGGCGGTGGGGAAGTGACTGAAACCGAGAATCCAGGTCAGGACTAATAATATTGCTGATTCTTCTTTGGATTTTGTCAAGTATCTCTAGATTTCCGTTTTAACAGTGCTTCTGTAAGGATCAAAGAAATCGAAATAGTTTAAGTTTTGCAGTGAATAACAACACAAAAAAAAAATGAAAAAATATACCCAGTGATACCTTTTTTTAAGCATTTCACCCTAAGCAAGGCGAGGGTGCCACTAGTACGCAGTGGACTACAGGGAGTGTAAGTAAGGGAAAAGATTGGTATAGTGGGGGTAAGGAAAAGCTAAAAAGATGAACGGAGGAGGATAAAAAGGAGCAAGGGATCAAGGCAACATATGTCGATTGACATTACATTTAAATTTTTGAAGATTATTAGTTATCATGGAAGCAAGTAAGAGGATGGGAGTTCCACTGTCGGGAAGCGCGAAAGAAGATGTTGGAGAAGAAGAGGCGGTTACATTTAACAGTTTCGACAGTGAAAGGATGGGACCGAGATGTCAAGCTAGTAGCACGCTTAAATTCATGCGGTCGGAGCACCAGTGAAAATAGCTCGTCTGGACAGATGTCATGAAAATATTTACTGAAAAGACAGCAGGAATGGGTATTGGATAGTGGTTTAAATTAAAGTATTTCTTCTTTTTTTTTCAAAGCAACGTCTTTATCTGCATTTGGTTGTTTTCCTTGCTAAACAAATATTATTAAACAAAAATCATTAAACATTTGGATATCAAGCTAATCCCCATCTTGAAAAACCAGGCATCTTTTTTTTATTAAAAAATTAAAGCGGACTTTCGATACAAACTGATAACAAGACAAGTTTATTCTGCCTTCCGATATAACTATACGTTTAACTTTTTAAGCACTTCAATTGACCCCAGATAATTTTAATCAAACGAAATCCATCAGTCTGTGTGATCGTTGCTCGGTAGATTTTTAACGAAAATCAGTTTATTCACATCCGTACAAACATAATAAAAATAACGAAACCGGAAAGAGAGGTCAGTTTTATATGGCCGAATTTTCCATGAGCACCGATGCAATAAAATTTACTAAGAGACACCCCAGAGCTATAAAAACCGTTATTTTAACACCTTGACGGAATATCTTCATTAAACAATGCTCTTTCGTAATCAGGTTCCTGTTACATTGAACATTTTCTTGGACCCGGATGATCTTCTTCCATTTTTCTTCCAGACGGCTCATTTTGTTCCATTCCTGTTCCAAATTCTTCTGTACTTCAGCCACATGTTCCAATTCTTCAATATCGTCAAAGTCCACATTCAGTAGACGCAGTGTATTCTTCATTGTCTTGGCAGCTTTTTCTTGCACGCGTAATGTGTGCCGTAGGTAATCGATTCTCTTGTGAAGTTCTTTTCTTTCCCGATGTTCCAAAATGTGTTCCTTCTTAGAATAATTATGCCGCTGGCTCAACTTATCAATATGTATTTTCGCTTTCCGTAGATGTTCTTCCGTTTGCCGACGGAGAGCATCTTCCGCTGTGAGTTTTTCCAAACACTCTTGACGTTTTCTTTTCGCTGTTTCGACATCCTCTTTCGACTGCCACAACTGACGCTCTAAGCTCTTGATGTCATTAACAGCACTTTGTAGTTTTTTCGCCGTCTCCCTGAGTTCGACATCTTTGCTGACAAAAACTTTTTTTCTATCCATCTCGAGTCGATCTTCGAACTCCAGTAAATCGGCTTTATGCTCAGCGTTTTTCTCTATAAGGCGCGTATTATCCAACGCCAATTTATCCTTCTCCTGTTGCACAATCTCAACCCTCTCGTTTGCGATGTTCAAGCGACGGTTCAGACAGCCGATCTCCGAATTGAGATCTTCAATCCGTTTTTCGGACACTATTCTTGAAGCGTTCTGCGACTCTTTCACACGGATTATTTCATCTTCCAAATGCTTAAGATTCCGAAATTTCTCCCTCAGTCTCTGATTGGCTAAGCCGAGTTCCTCAATGCTGGCCTGCGCTTTTTTTAGCACGCTCGACTTATTATCCAGTTCCCGAGACAGAACCTTCAGACGTGTCTCTTCTTCTACCCGCCGATTTCTGTCATTGTCCACCGCCTCCTTCAGTGCATGCAAATCGTTCAAAAGCATGCGCTTATCTCGTATAAACGTCTCTCTTTCTGCTCTTAGTTTTGATAGGGCGATCATCCTTTCAAAGACCAGTGATCTTAAGGCGGTGTCTCGCCTTGCCAAATTAAATTCTCTTTCTCTCACGTATCTTCTCTCACCAATCTTCGGCCTTCTGTTGGATTCATCAGCGAGGCTTGAACTCCCGGACCTGTGCCGATTTAAAATTCTTTCTCTCTCATTGAAGTTATTTGCCGACATTTGTGGTGTTGGTGTGTCGCCAGCTTCCAACCGCTTTTCAGTGTAGATTTCGCGTTTATGGACAATATATTGCAAACGACTTAAATCCTTAAGCAAGCAGCTGATCTGTGGTCTTAAGTACCTCGTGCAGTAGGATCTTACTGAATCACTATCTCCCATTACTCAACTTCAAATGGATTTTCTTCCGATGCTACATCAACAGCGAGTAACTGAATCAAATATTGGAATTTAAAACTATACTCTTTAAAATAGAGAACAGTATAAATAAACGAAAAGTAATTATTTTAAATCAAATCAGTATTTTTTTCTTGATCAAGTTCTATCAATTTGTTATTCGCATTTTTAAAACGGTTTAACATCTTGGGGCGTATCATCATCGGGCTTCTTCATGGTTATTTATTATGACGTCATAAGAAAATAGCAACGTATTTCGGTCATAGAATTATTATTAAATAAGCTATAAAAATTTTAATATAGTATTTTGTTTCATTCGGAACGCGCTATCGCCTAATGACGTAACCTTCAGAGGGGAATGGACAGCTATGATTGATTGCCATCGGTGTGACCTTGGTCTGGAAGAAACAGCTTCGCACGCCTTCTACAACTGTCCTCAGGTCCGCCCGTTCTGGGACATGTCGGCGAGTTGACAACTCGTAGTCATCCCGAACTGCTCGTGTTCATCGATCTCGCATACGCGTGCGCCAGTGTCCAGGGGTTAAACGGATGGTGTTTCTGACGTTGCTGGCCGTGACAATAATGGTGGTGTGGTCATCGCGGTTGGAGGGAATTTTACGACACGAGCGTTATTCTTATCAGGGCCTGGTTGAATTCTTTGGGTATCAGCATGAGATCAAGATGAGAACTGATGGAAAACGTTTGTTATCGACATGTTTCAATGAAAGATAGATGAAAATCGCTAGCTTAGTGAACGGGGCCAGTCTTGATTTACTTTTATGCCCCATTTGGACTCAACAAGGCGGTTTCCTGACTAACCCCCTCCTCTGTTTAATCTAGACTTTCATTGTTTACCCATTTAACGTGAGTAACTGTTCCCTGCCTGAACTCGCCATTTTCTTTTGTTATGATCCATGTTCAGATTTCTAACCTCACCAGTTTGTTTTAGTCCCTTTTCATCTCGACTGTATCTACTATTGATATTTTGTCCCTTATAAATTTAGTTTGTCTTGCCCACTCCTCTAGTGAAAGAGCTTCTTGATTCTGCTTATTGGCAGAACAGCGGTCGCTCTTATATATTGTGGAGTGGGCGGGTCCTACTAACATATTTTATTTTCAGTTTAAATGTTTTGTTATATTTTAGTTTAGTCTGTGGGTTCACCCCCTCCAATCTCATTTCGTGCAATTACATTTTAATATATTTTTATAAAAAATAAAATAAACAAAAAAAGGACATTTGTTATACCATGAAACTATTATGACATGGGCGTGTTTGCTTGTTTGGTTTGGTTTGGTTTGGTTTGGTTTGGTTTGGCTTGGTTTGGCTTGGTTTGGTTTGGTTTGGCTTGGTTTGGTTTGGTTTGGTTTGGTTTGGCTTGGTTTGGTTTGGTTTGGTTTGGTTTGGTTTGGCTTGGTTTGGTTTGGCTTGGTTTGGTTTGGCTTGGTTTACGTCATATCAAAGTTTATTTTAATCATGCATACGCTTTCTTTTGGATAGACTTCACATCTGGTGCTTCTCTCTGTGAGTTCCTGGAGGTGTCCATGCTTTGAACAAACGGATTTCGTGAATTAGTTTAATTTTACTAATTGTCCCTTTTTCGAGTGGCTTCGTCATATGACCTAGCTATGACTACAGACGTCATTACAAACGATACATCTCCCCTACATCATCTAGAAAATGATGCTAACGATGCTGGAATATATCTTAATGACTCAAAAACTGCATTCATTATCTTCAATTATAAAGAATCATTAAAAACAGTCTCAGGTGAATCAATAAAATCTACCGAATCTTTTACATACCGCGGAAGCGAGATAAACTATATTGAAAAGTATATGGAAATTCGCATAGCCAAAGCCTTGGTGACCTTGAATTAAATGGATACAGTCTGGAAATCTGATCTACCAGACAACCTCAAACGGAGATTCTTTCACGCCACTGTAGTGGCGGTTTTAATGTATGGTGCCTTGCTTGGACATTAATGAACACCATTTAGTCTTGATGGAACCTACACACGGATGCTGAGTGATAGGTATAACATGTCTTGGGGGCAACATCCAACAAAATGCCAACTTTATGCACCCATCCCTGATATTTCTACAACCGTACATGAAAGCAGAATGCGCATTTCAGGACACTGCTAGCGAGTGAAATAAAGAACTCGCATTTGGTTTAAGCCTGGACACTTGGCCATCGCGCAGGACGGACTGACCGCCCAGCAATAACCTACATTGACTATGTTATGAAACATAAGGCCTCCTGAATGACTTTCCGACCTGTATGCAGGACTGTAATGGTTGGTGTGAAAGACTCATGAATATCCCAGCTAGCTTGACCGCATATATATTGTACGACTTTTTTTAGGTGTTTTATTTTTCAGCTCGTTATAGCTGTGAAAATTTCACGGGTTTACTATTTGAACTTTCTGATAAATTGTAATTCTTAAGTTAATGAATAAATAAGCTCCTTACGAATAGTATGATTATAAAACACACATGGATATTCCTTGATTGCATTATTAAATATTGGTGCTAAACAATAAAAATATTAACAAAATATTGTAATAACAGTTATAAGTGTGAATGCAGGTTATTAATTAAAGAATTAAAATAACATGAGGAGGGCGTTATCGTTATCGCCTCCTCTATCTTTTCTTTCCTTATTTTTTCTCATTTAAACCAAACAGAGTCTCTGATATGTCTTTTACTGCTTTAATCACGATCTAAACGGAATAGTCAATTACTGTCCTGTCAAAGCCAAGCCTGCTGGTTTATCAAGCCAGATTCGAATGGAGCATGTAAATAAATGTCAGTATTCTGGAAATTTTTAATGCGAACTGAGCGCGGGTGTTACACTGCAAATTAACCGTTTTATCATCAAAATCTTTATGTTATTATTTAGACGAGAGACAAAAGGATTTTTATTATTGAATTATATTTTATCGCAATATTCAAAATGTTAGCCATTTATTTTTATTTTTATTTACGGGGGACCATAAATTAATATACAGAATTTTAGCATCTTTTTTGAAGTGAAAAAGAAATTGATATTAAAATTCTTGCAAAAATCAAATAATTATCTGATTTTAATGAAACTTTCAAAACTTATTCACATATAAACCAAATTATTTAAGAAATGTTTCTTTTTTAAAAAATCTTGCTAATTCATTTTGTTTTTACATCTGTTACTCCAGCTTATTTAATCCAAGAAATTTCGAAAGATTCATTTTGGTGTGGCTGAATGTTTATACTAGTTATAAGCAGAAGTCTTTGGTGAAATTTTTTTGTAAAAAAACTTATAGAATATCTTCTCTGAATAGTAAAATAAAAAATGCGTTAAAACTAAGTTGCATTTTTCAGTAAGATATATTATGGACATTATTGTTTTAAGCAAAAGAATTTTGATGGCTAATAAATTTTTACAATAACTGTTTTCATTTTTTTAAATTTAATTACAATAATTTATATATTTATAATTCTTTTTAAATTATGTATTAATTTGTAACTGTTAGTGATTTTTCTAAAGTTAAAACTACATGTACTAACCATAAATGGAAAATCTTACTACAATTCATTGAAAAAAACGAATTTTAAAATTTTATGTAGGCATAAACGTGCGTTCAAACTACGGACGTCCATACAGGACATTATCAGAAAATAAGAGCGATAGCTATAGTCAATTTTAAATCCAAAGTACATAAAATTGAATTATACATTAGATTACGAAGTATATTTACCTAAACTTTTACGATTAATTGGTAATTAAAAAATTATATAAAAAGACGCTCACCGTCAAGTAATTTTTACGGATATGTTCCCCGTAGAGAAAAATTAGCAGTCAAAACCTCAAAAATACACATCTCCGTGTTTATTAATTCATTTCTGCGATATTTTAAACTAAAAGTAAATAATATTTTTCAGTCAGATTTCTCAATCACCTAATTTATTCTTCGCTAAAGTTTCAGCAAAGTACATTTTAATTTTGATAGATTTTTCATGAAAAGAATTGTGTTGAAAGAATTGCAATTATGGTGAAAACCAGCGATTTTTTTTCAATATATAAAAAAAAAATTCCAGTAAATTTCAATTCGTTTTGAAATGCAGCAAAGTATTTTGCTTATTAGAAATATTTATAAAGATATATTAGCTTGATTTTAAAACTTTACTAAGAACTTCAAAAATGTTTTTCATATTTTCAAGTTCATTTTAAGCCTAAGGTATTGCGTTTATTTGGAGATGTCTACATACTCACACACACACACACACACACACACACACACAAATATACATATATATATATATATATATATATATATATATATATATATATATATATATATAAAAGTGGACATGGAAGTCAGCACTTAGAGTCGACAGTCTGTTTCATGCTAGGGCAGTCGTCAGGCGACTAGTGCTCTAGTCGCCTGACGATTGCACTAGTATGAAACAGACTGTCGCCTCTAAGTGCTGACTTCCATGTCCACTTTTATATTTACACATGCTCTATCTCTGATATTGAGCACTTTATCCCATAAATATAGCACACTTTAAGACTATATTTCTTCATATATATATATATATATATATATATATATATATATAGTCTGCTTAGTATTATTTGACTGGAGTAGACACTTCTGAAAAAATAATGTTACAGAATAATAAAAATATTAGGTTGTTATATTCTAGGGCCTTCTTCCGCTCTGCCCCCTGGCGTCTCTCACTGAACTCTGATGTTCACTAAATATTTATTCCATTTTTTCTCTCCTCGACCAACAGGAATAGATAGGTTCGCATGTCGTCCGGTTCACACTCCTCCCCATATTTTTCCTGTTTAGGATTCGCTATCCGGTTTCTTCTAAAGTCTGCTTCTGCCTCTGTACTCCCAATGTATCCGCCTGAAACTTTATTCACTATTTGTTTCATTTTATATTTTTCACTCCTCCGCCAATAGGATTAGACAGGTTCGCCTAACGTCCGATTCTCATTCCACTTCGGTCCTTTGAATAGGATTAGTATCAGAGATACTGAGACACCCGGAAGAGGCATGGCACGTTGAACTAGAACAATCTACCCCGATGGATGAAATAAAGTGATCAGTTCGAAATTCCATTCTCCTGAAAGACGGCGGGGCGAGGGGGGGGGGCGTACGACGTCAGTGAATATGTCAACGAAGATGAGGATCCAAACAATATAAATAATTACAATACCTCCTCTCAGAAATATAGACAGATATTGAAGAGATCCTTGCAATCTAGAAATATTTTGTGACTTTAAATAACCTGCGAATTAACGAACCAATCAAAAAATGATTAGCGGAAGACCAAGGCAACTCGGAACTGCTGACATCAAAGATTGGACATGGAATACGCTGGTGTAAAGAAATGGTAACCTACTGCGGGGAAAAAATCTACAACGTCAGTCATGTATCGAAAGAAACATGACCGCCTAAGCTTTTATCACGCATGACACATAACTGACTGAGTGCAAGGTTATGGCGTATGACAGGAGACCGCGAAGGGCATAGGTGCAATTAACCTTGGTTTTCAACTCTAAGCAATAAAGATGGGGAGGCCCAAAACAAACCTTTGTAACGTTGACCCGTCTACTAATATGATGGCTATATTACTGCTAAAGTGATTTTATAAGCATAGCTCAGAAGTGGCACAAGACCGAAGTATGAGGAACCCAATGATGATCACGAATATTACTACTAAGATGGCTATAGTAAATACATTCCCTGTCATTTTCCCGGCTAAACGTTTCATTAAAGCAGAAAACATTTCAACTCGTCAGCCAAAGTCCTTAGCGTAAAATTTAAAAATCCTTTATTTTACATTCGAAATATTTCCTTTTCAATATAGTCTCCTTCCATGCCAATTTAGTAATTCCAGTTTCTATATTCATAATTATATCAAATATCAAAAAATTCAGATCAAAATTCACGTTACAGGCGTACTGATCCATTCCCACAACTGATTTTTGTCGGAATGACAAACATTTATTTCTGAAATCCCAAACATACTCCTCCCACGTTCTGTAATCGATCGGTAATCGAACTGATCGGATTTTATCAGTCAAAAGCAATTAGAATCCAATCAGATCAAACGGAAATGGCTTTCGGCAAAGAAATCAATAAGCTAGCGAAATATTTGAGAATTTACGCCATGTTTTTCTTCTAATTTTTTTTTTTTTTTTTGTTACTTTTCCAGCAATCCAATTCCCTGATGACAGGTGCATCACAGGACTATGAAGATAAATGTCTTTCTGTTAACTTTCCCTCAAAGTGATTGCCGTCAAAATGTGAACGACTTGAAATAAAGGGCAAATAAAAATAAACTTAAACCGCGTGATCAAGCATCCAATCAGGCGAATCTCTCTCGGCTCTAGAAAAGGAAAAAAAAAATAGAGAAAAAATAAAGAAAGGCGAAAAAAAAATAAAGAAACCCCAAGAGAAAAAAAAAATGACTTTCGTTTCATGTTCCCTATCAGGTTAGAAAGAAACATTTCCCCAGCAGTTTTTATTTTGTTTTGTTTTGTTTTTTTTAAATAAGAAGACATTCCAATACACGGCAATCTGGAGATACACATGAGTATATTCACAAATACACACCTTAACCCTTGAGAGAATCAAAGAGAATTTGAAATCGATTTTTTTAATTAGATATCACACGATTGTGGAGATGAACCATACGTATATAACGCCAGACTACGTACATATATTATTTAATTATAGAGGTGTTGAGCCGGCAATATGTTTCGGAAGAAATGAAAATAGTGCAACTTATACCAGGAAATCTGTAAATAGTCTTCATGATATTTTCGATTCAGTGTTATCCTTATTTTAAACTGGTTGCAAAAACACGGCTAACGCAGAATTCAGAATCTGATGAATATGGTATAAACTCTATGGGTACCATAGAACAAAAGCAAACATGAAGTGTTTATTTATAATTTTATTCAATACATTTTTTTTAATAATTTCACCTCAAGCAAGGCAATAAAGCCACTAAGCTGCAAGGGGTTACTGAGTGTTAGAGAATATGATGAAAAAAACTTCTTTTTTTTTCAGGAGAGAGATTGATAAAAGAACAAGAGCTAAGAAGACATTGCATTTATTTTTTCTATACCAAAGCTGACTTGGAAGCAAAATGCCAGAAGCCTAAAAGTAGAAATACTGAGAGAAGAAATGGTTAGCATAGAATATACGCTTACATCAGGCTAGTACAACTTGCCTCTAAGGAGAGAGAGCAATTCATTGAATGATTGATGTGTTTTTTAACGGCATATCAACACGTTATGAGTCATTTAATACCGAAATTTAACTTTCATTGGAGCTTTAAAGTAATAAAAATAATCATATATGTTATTCTGCTTTCACAATTGAATACATGGTAGATAATACTCATTTTTTATTTATATATATGTTTCTGTGGACATGATTACCGGATGCGGTGATATGTTTGTTTTATTTTGTAGTTGTTGAAATTATATTTTGGAATATGTTTTGATTTCTTTAATCATCATCATTATTCGACCGTAGTCGGGATCATCCAGCCAATGTGAAAGATCCTTTCTTTAGCTGTATAGTATTCAGAGTTACTTTATCCTAGACTGGTTGCCACCCAAGGCTAGAGAACCCAGTCTCTCCTGTTATTTACCCATAGTTGGAGGGAAGTAGAATATTCATACCTTTCCCAAGGGTACTAGCACGTAAGTGAATGCAATGAACTCAACTGGAATTCGAATTTGGTTACAATTTAATATATGATATGGATTAATGTCATGTGTTATATCCCAAGCGAATGAAAATAAAAGACAATTGTATTCTAATACATAGATAAATAACATTTATTCATTCACTGTCTGAGAACAACTGGGCTTGCCTGGATTGAAACAATGAATTCCAAATTCGTGCCAGCTTGTCGCCGATTTTCAATTCGGAAGTGGCACGTTCGTCTTCACAGTCAAGGGAAGCAACTCAATTATATTTTCAGTTATCGTCCTTTATAAGGGAAGGAAATTAACTTCCACTAACGTGATGAAAGAGTTATTTCATATTGGTTGTTTGATAGTATTTTAAACGGATTTGGGGAAAGTCGTTACAATTTGTTAGTATCTGCGAAATGTTGGGAATTTTACTATAAAATTGCTAGTAATTTTTATATAAAAAATATTATCGCTGTTAATTTTTACAATAAAAACGTATTTTTATGCTTTAATAGAGACATGTTTGTGTTTCGGGGTTCACTATTTGCCCATAACGGGGATGCTAACCGAGTCAAAATTGACTTTGAAACAACAGCATTTCAGAGTTAGTTCTAGACTCCTCAAAACATTCAATATCCCGATCAGAGGCCTTTCTCTCGGATATAGTTTATCGTCATACCCAGGACTAGAGGAAAAAAAAGAACATGAATTAAGAAGATAGAAGATAACGATTGACATTACGTTTACTGTTTGAAGATTAAAGTTGACTTTGGAAGCAAGAAGCCGAAAGAAAATATTAGCATAGAACTTACGGTTACAACTAGCAATTTTCCCTGTAAAATGATGAAATACTGGCGCTAATCCAGTACTACTCTTAAATTCACAAATGACTACACGTATACTGAAAAGGACGAACTTCGCTTTTTGTCGACAAGCAAACCAATTCTGGGAACAGTTTCACAGATGCACATGGATAACATTTTCAGTTGACTGTCATGTTTTAAAGTTGCCATTGCTCGTACACATTGCTAGACAATTTTTGACAGTGATAATGGGTACAACAAAAATTTCTACAATTTTTTTTAGACAGATGATGGGTATAATTGGCCAAATGTTTGGTAGTGATAGAAATTAGAAAAAGGTCTTTAAAAGTCGGGTCGCTGAAAAATTGTTTAAATTCATTGTTGTGGTGTTCTCCCTCTAAATAGTCTATGTTGGACTCTTCCGCCTACTATAAGATTAGTAGAAGAGAAGGCATTAGGGGAAAAGTCGAATAGAGTGTTCATTACTGTCGAACTCTCTACCTTGAGCAGGTAGGAACCCGGACGAGGCTTTGCCGAAGAGCTAAGTTTCGTCCGGAGAGGTAGACAGACCCGAACCCGTTTATGCCGGTTCTACGGGACTTTTTGGCCGAGCCTTGTGCCACATACATCTCTCGTGGCGGGGGGCTGTTAAACATAACAGTCGAATATATTGTTCTACCGGTCCTTGAGTGTTCACAGCTGCTGACGAACTCTATGCCTTTGGGCAGAAAGGAACCCGGACGAGTCTGTGCCGAAGGGCAAAGTTTCGTCCGAGGTGGTAGACAGGCCCAAACCCGTTTATGCGGGTTCTACGGGAATATTTTTGGCCGAGCCTAGGGGTTCGGAGAACCTAAGGTAAACTCGGCCTTGTGCCACATACATCCTTCGGGGTTGGGGCTGTTAAATATTAACAGTCGAATAGATCTGTTTGACTGTGCTGGTCATATTCTCAGCCTCCGGGCAGAGAGGATCCCCAGACGAGGCTCTGTCGAAGGGCAGAGTCTCGTCTCGGGAAACAGCTACCCGACCCCGTTTTATATGGGGTCTATGGGGAGTTTTTGTCCGCGCCTATGGGCTTGGATCGACCCACATTAAAATCGACCTTGTGCCACATCCTACCTACTTCGAGGGGAGCCTGTTAAATATTAACAGTCGGATAGATTGTTCTACTGGGCTGTGACTGTTCGCAGCTGCTGTCGAACTCTCTGCCTTTGGGAATAGAGGAACCCGGCCCGGACGAGGCTGTGACGAAGGGCAGAGTTTCGTCCGGGGTGGTAGACAAACCCGCAACCGTTTATGCCGGTTCTACGGGATTTTTTCCCGAGCCTACGTGCTCAGATGACCCACGTTAAACTCGGCCTTGTGCCACATATAACCCACGGGAGGCGGGGCTGTTAAATATCAACAGTCGAATAGATTGTTCTACTGGGCTGTGATAGTTCGCAACTGCTGTCGAACTCTCCTCCGGGGAGGTAAACAGACCCGAACTTTTTTATGCGGGTTCTACGGAGATTTTTTGGCGGAGCCTACGGGCCCGGATGATCCACGTTAAAGTTGGCCCTGTGCCAAATGTATACTCGTGGGTGGGCTACTATTGAATATCAACAGCTTGAAGGCTGCGTCTTCCGTCACACACTCACAAGTCGTGAGTTGTTGTACTTACTTCTGTTGTACTTACTGTTTAATATATATCTGCAAATGTTGCTTTGTTATTTCTTCAACCATTTACTTGGTCACAACATTCATATATCCTGCAAATTGTCTTAAGAGATTTGGGATTCATTTGAGGGGCTTCATATCCAAAGAAATGAAACCATTTAATTTAATCTAGAAGAAGGGCTAGAAATTTCGCCAAATTCTAATCATCGTCTTCGTCGGCTTGATCTCATATCCAAGAATTCAATTTCTTCTTACATAGTCGCCTCCTGATGATGGCGTTAATAACTAAGTAGACCAATTTTTCACGGAAGAGCCGATGGCATTGACTGCATGGTAATATTTGTGGAGAACGAAGTCGATTTTGTCGAGTCTTTTCTTTCTCTCTCGTCGTTTGACTTCCGCCTTTTCTCTTCTGCTGGCTTCGAATTCTTATTTTCCGATGGTGATCGGACATTGGCAGTTGATACGGTCTCGGGCTTGTGTTTCAAACGATTTAGGCCAAATCCAGTGGTTTTCAGTATTGTTTTGAGTTGGTCCTTGTATTTTCGAACAGGGCAACCCTGTAAGTGAAGTACAGACACACACACACACCACCCACGCACATACATCCATACATACATAGACACACACTCATATATATATATATATATATATATATATATATATATATATATATATATATAGCTTGTATACAAAAACGAGCTGAAGAGTAACTTGTCAAATGCCAATATACCTCATAGCACCAACGAGCAGTTAGACTTGGTGCTGGTAGAATGGAGATCATTGTGTTTTAGTGGACTCAGCGGTTTTCAATCTGCTAGTGTGAATCGTCTTCAGGAAGTGAGAGCAAGATCTAAAAGGTCATACAATCTAACAAGTGACCTCATCTCACAATCCTCACTCTTGCTCCATATGCGGCCTCCTTTGTTAATAACTTGTGGGTTTTAAGTGTCTCAAAATTCATAACTGAATCAATTGGTTTAATTATCAGATCCTCATACGTCGAAACCGACGGGAGAGTCCATTATATATATATATATCGTCGGCTTCATCTCGTATCCAAGAATTTATTTACTTTCTGACCGCTTTATTTATGATGGCGTTGATGAGACCAATTCTTGCATGGAAGAGCCGATGCCATTGCTGCATAGTAATATTGGTACCGGACGATGTCGATTTTGCCGAGCGTTTCTTTTCGTCGTTAGACTTCTTCCTTTTTTCTTCTGGTGGGGCTTCGAACGATTTAGGCTCAGGTCCGGTGGCTTTCAATGGTGTTTTCAGTTGTTCCTTTTCCTGAAGTGATCTCACTGCCCAAGCCTTGACGTAGTAACCTTGACGCTTCAATACTCGCTACCATCGAAGACGTTTTTTAAGCATCAGCAAATGCAACGAAATGTCCATTGCCACAAACACCCGATCGCGTACCCTTTAATTCTTCTAGCGACTTCCGGTATTCCGCTTTTATAAGCATTTATTTCAAGGAGAACGGGGCAGAAAAAACTACATTATACTAGTGATATCCTAGAAAAAGATATCAAGACAGTTATTGATTTGATCGAGTTAGCTTTGATTTTGCTATATAACCCATACCTGGGGGAAGATGGATCCATTCATTTTCCAAGAGCATCAGTGTAAAGTGAAAGAAATAGAGTTGCTCTGAATTTGAACTCAGTATGCCGGTTTTACTTACGGTGCCGATGACCTTTAAACTTTCTTCCCATGTGTTACGCTACCCGAATATGCGTTAATACTACTATCTCCAGTCCAAAATGATCGATGAAGTAGTCGCCAGTCCAGTACAAATGATGAGAAAAAACATTCCTGGATTTTAATATAATGAGTCTTCACAAATACGTACCGACTTTCTTGAACTCTTTCCTCTTACACGCTTTTTTTATATATATTTTCCCTTCTCTCTTTCAGAAAAACACCAGCGATAAATGCCATTTTAAACTTGTAAGATACAGCAACAAATAAAAAAAAAACTGTTTAAAACAACTAATGACAAAAAATACAGAGGAAGCAATCTAATTCTAGAATCTTTAAAACTAAATCGCCAATCTTATATTTCGGGCGAATATTGAGAGCCCTCAATTTTTTTCGTTCCGATTTTGAAGTACCATTTCTATTTCTTGTTTTCATTTAACCAATCCATTCTTTCCTGAATCCATTTTATACGTTTCATATATCATTTTAATTTTATTGTCTTCCAATCGCTACGTGATTGTGAATGCATTTCGATTTTGTTTATTTTTTTGAATATTTGTTTTTTTAATGGCTGGTTTTAATTTTTCTTTTCCATATCAAATATCCTGATATCTAATCGACCCCCGACTATGGCGACCGGACTGGAATTCATGAATATATCAATACAGTCGCAATCCTAGGGGAACATCCCGGGTGTGAGCTGTAATCGATTGTTATTTATGCATGCTTAAGCTTCTATGCTGGCTTCTGGTGGCCTTGTGTCTGGCATTTCTTTATTATAATTAATGGGTTCCTCTGATTGCGTCGATAGGACGTCGAAAGAGATTCAAGATTGATGATCCCTTTATCAGTGTGTCGTCTTCTTTTCACTTTCTTTTTCATGAAGCAGGTTTTATTGGCTTGTCTATGCAAAGCACTTCTGATAAGGACGCATTCGAATATCTATCTATCTATCTATCTATCTATCTATCTATCTATCTATCTATCTATCTATCTATCTAACCAACCCTCCGTCTGCCTGTTTGTCTCTCTGTAGATGTTTATCTAACATTGTATCTATGAAGAAGGAGTATCTCAATCTGTTCATAACTAATCTATATATCAGTCTCTTTATATCTATCTACCTTATTCTGTTAATGTCCACATATGTGTCTTCATATCTATCTATCTATCTATCTATCTATCTTTCTATCTATATATTTTTTTCTTGCTCTCTATCTCTCTCTACATATATATTGAGCTGTCTCTACATATCTATCTATCTATCTATCTATCTATCTATCTATCTATCTATCTATCTATCTATCTATTTCAGCTTTCCCATCTATCTTATTCTGTTAATATCTACCTATGTCTGTTCATATCTATCTATCTATCTATCTATCTATCTATCTATCTATCTATCTATCTATCTATCTATCTATGTATTTCAGATTTCCCATCTATCTATCTATCTATCTATCTATCTATCTATCTATCTATCTATCTATCTATCCGTCTGCCGGTTTGTTTCTCTGTCTTTACATGTTTATCTATCACTGTATCTATGAAAAAAGAGTAGCTCAATCTGTTTGTAACTATTCTATGTATCAGTCTGTTCATATCTATCTATCTATCTATCTATCTATCTATCTATCTATCTATCTATCTATCTATCTATCTATCTTATTCTATTAATATCCACTTATGTCTGTTCATGTCTCTCTTTCTCTCTATTTATCTATCTCATTTTTTTCGCATTTATCTAACTAGATTTTTCTTCCCTTATTAACGACTTATAAAATCTTTCACAAGTCTGAGATATGTTTTTTCTTTCTACTCCTTGTTTTCTTCCTTTACTTTATCGACATCTCTGATCTCTCTTCCGCTCTCTCTCTCTCTCTTGATCTCTTTCCTCTTCTTCTCACCTATTTTTCTTTTATTCTCTCTCTCTCCCTTTTGTTCTTGTACATTTAACTTGTTTTTATTTTTATGTTATTCTTATCGTATTCTTTCTTCATTACTTTCTTTCTTTTTTCCTTCCTTCCTGCCTTCCTTCCTTCCTTCATTCCTTTATTTCTTTCTTTTCTGTTTCTTTCTTTCTTTCTTCCTTTCTTTGTGTATTTATTTATTTATTCCTTTCTTTCTTTTTTAACTCATGTTTTCTTATTTTCCTATTTGTTTTCTTTCTTTTTTATATTTTAATTTTCTTTCTTTTTATGTTTCCTTCCTTACGTTTTATTTTTACTTCCTTTTCTATTTTCTATTTTACTTTCTGTAAATCGTCTCTATTTCTTTATTGTTTGCAAGAGACCTGTAGAATTAAAGCCATATAAAATATTACTTTTTCTTAACAGACCAAACAAAGAAAAAGAAATGAAAAAGGTCCTCTTAAAATCCGCCCGCCCAAGTAACAAATTGCATAAAAAGAAATAAAATTCAAAAGCTGAATTTCAGTCATGAAAATTCAATTCAGTTTCCCTTTGTAAACAATCTGCGCCTTGAATGTTCGATTTGAAGGTCCTTCGGTTTCAGAGATTTTCTTTCGTCTTATTTATTCAGTATTTTTTTCTTTCTTCCTTGTATTCTTAAACGTCTTTCTTTCCCACTTCTCATTCTTTCTCACATATAAACCATTTGTTATTACCTTCGATTTCACGCATTCTTTCCTTCATCTTTTCATATCATCAGTTTATTTTTTCATTCCTTTATTTTTTTCTTTGAGACATTTTTAATGTTACTTATTGTGGCCGTATCTGTTACCATTCGCCAACACGAGGGGGGAAAATATAGAGATTTCTGTGCATATATTTCTAAAAAGACCTTTTCCAATTTTGCAGCCTCTTTTCCACAGAGACAACATCACAAGCCTTTAAATCAGCATTATCAGCATCATCTTCATCATTATTATTAGTTCTATGACCTGGTGTTGTCGTAGGGTTACTGCTTAGCGGAGCATTTGACTAGCTTCTTCGAAACATCTCGATTGGGTGTCAATGTCAAAGGTTCCCAAACGGTACGGTGCGCTTCAAAGGTATGGCGACAGAGGATAGAAAGTGATGCAGAAAAGGATAGCTGTTGAGGCAGGAGAGGATAGCAGGCGAGGCGGAAGAGGATAGGAGGTGAAGCGTAAGAGGATATCAGGTGAGGAAGAAGAGGATAGCAGGTGAGTTGGAAGAGGATATCAGGTGAGGCTGAATAGGATAGCAGCTGGGGCGGAAGAGGATAGCAGCTGAGGCGGAAGAGGTTAGCAGCTGAGGCGGAAGAGGATAGCAGCTGAGTCGGAAGAGGATAGCAGCTGAGTCGGAAGAGGATAGGAGGCGAGCCGGAAGAGGATAGCAGGTGAGGCGAAAGAGGATAGGAGAGGTAGCGGAAGAGAATAGCAGGTGAGGCAGAAGAGGATAGCAGTTGAGGTGGAAGTGGTTATCAGGTGAGGCGGAATAGGATAGCAGGTGAGGCGGAAGAGGATAGCAGGTGAGGCGGAATAGGATAGTAAGTGAGATGGAAAGGATAGCAGGTGAGGCGGAAGAGGATAGCAGTTGAGGCGAAATGATTAAAAAAATTTAGAAACTGTTTCAAAAAATGAATATGCCAAAAATAAATATCATTTGAAAATTTAAAATATTATTATTAATAACCAGTGATTGTATTTAGAGTATAAAATACAAAGATGATTCCAAGTGTAAATAGTTATAAGCAATTACTGACAGATTTTATCATTGTTATATATTTGCATTATATCAAGTAGTAAGAATATAGTAACTAAGTTCCGCAAATCGGAGGAGAGAATTATCAAAGATAATGTTCTGACTTCAAATCCGCGGTTATCTCCCTTTACACACTCTCTCTCTCTCTCTCTCTCTCTCACACACTCTCTCTCTCTCTCTCTCTCTCTCTGTTTTTTATATTTTGAAATGTACGTTTTATTTATTCTCGCTGACTACCGGAAATAAGGCGCCACGGTGGAGCAATGGATAGCTGTTCGGATTGAGGAATCAGAGATTCGAATTCCAGTCGCATACATTAAATTTACGTGCTAATACCCCTGAGAAAGTTATGAGTCCTCTTCTACTCGACTGACCTTGGATGGTAACTGTTCTACTGCGGAAAGAAATGGCAACCTTCTGTGGGGAAAAAATCTGCCTCGTCAGTCATGTATCGGAAGATACATGATCACCTGCGTGTGTATCACGTATGGAACATAACTGACTGACCGAAAATAGAGTGTATCAAAATAATTTTGATTTGAATCTCTCAAGATGTAATTTACGTTTTTTCCAAGAAATGGAATGCTATACATATGATATCTGTAAAAAGAATTCTAGCTCGAATTTTTTTTAATCATTTCGTCCTAGGCAAGGTAACAAAACCACTAAAACGGGATTACTATCTGTGAAAGAATATGAATAAAGACATTTAATAAGTGTAAAGAAAACAACAAAAGAACAGGAACTAGGAAGACAGAATATAATGATTGACATTCCAATTAAATGAGATCAACTTTGACTGGAAAGAAAAGAAAATAGCCTTACAATGGAGTATTGTGAGAGAAGGAACTATTAGCATAGAACTTATGGTTATATTTGACATTTATAACTGTAAACATGATGAAACCTTGCCGACAATCTGGTACTGCGCTTAAATTCATGAAGTCTAGATACCAAAGAGGGAATATCATCAGAACAATTACCATGAAAATATAGAAAAAGCAGAGTGAAGCTACTCTACGCTGTTGGCAAACTGATGAAGACGAGATATCAGGGGAGAGCCAATAAGATTGCAAATTCTTCTTTGTATTTTATCAAGAATATCTAAATAAGCTCAAACGTACTGGAGCATAAATGCCAGTAAAGTTTAATATTGAATTCATGGACGAATAGTAGACTTATAAATGTTTAAAATAGAATAATTGTATTGTGTGCCAGCACACAGTGCACAAACTTTTTTAAAGGCAGACTTAACAATTGATTCAATATAATCTTTCCACTTTATGTCAAGAGAAAACGTTTGCCAAAAGTCACTATCCTAGATTTTCAGCATCATCCTTATTTTCTCATCCCGTGTCCCGTAGGGACGTAGGGGCACCATGTGTACTTCAGACACAGTAGAAGTGGTGTTTCTTGGGCAAGATAACCTGACGTAGCCCAACCCTCTCTAGGCTGGATTTGGATTCAGAGTTTTTTTCCTTCTCCTGGACCGTTTGCCATCTAAGCTTATAGCACCCAGTCTGACCTATTTACCCATAGCTGGTGGAGAAGAAGAGGATTCATACATTTCCCAAAGGGATTAGCACGTAAGTAAATACAATAGATCCGACTGGAATTCGAACTCGGTTCTCCGATAACTCAATCCGAACTATTACTCCACCGTGCCTCCCCTATCCTTATTAATGGTAGGCAAAAACGATTCTCTAAGACGATTAAAAGAGAGCAATTCCATTTTGGAGGCGTTAAAATTAATAAGTCATTTCTTGCCCCAGTTAACAACAGATTCTAGTTATTTTTTTAAAAAATCCGCTGCTAATTTGACCTTATGAATCCTCTCAGACTTGACATTGACAGAAATAAATAGTTGTGTAATCAAGATAGATAACGAGTTTAGAACTGATGACATGAGGAAGGACTTTGATGAAAATTAGGAACAGCATAGGTACGAGAATTGGTCCCTGGGGCGACACCTGCATTAATGCAAAAGATAAAATGTGACCGTTTAAGACAACATTCATTGTGCAATTTGATAAGAAATATTGAATGAAATCAAAAATTCGTTCAATAAGGCCATAACCTTTCAACTTGTGAAGACAAGGAAACCAAAACCTGTCAAATATCTTCGAGATATAAATAAAGCCGATATGTCAAGATATAAACCCTCTTCTATCACAAAAACCTACACACACACACACACACACACACACACACACACACACACACACACACACACACACATAAGTCCCGATATATTTACAATTTTCAAAAAATTATGATAGAATCGTGCGTTTCGTCCAGTGGCATATCCTTATATAAGATATGCTGCCGGAATTAGAACAATATAGCATATTTTAAATCTGTATTTTATTATATATATATATATATATATATATATATATATATATATATATATATATATGATAGACAAAAAAAAAGTAGGATAACAGATCTTAATCTAACATGTTTTACTTTATTAAAGCTTCGTCAGAGATCAAAACAGATAATGATAAAAAATGATAAATGTTTGGTTATTTCTGACTGTCACGTGTAATAAAGTAACAGATAATGGAAGAAAACATTCCGGATGCTAAAGTGTATAAAGGTTAGTGAGACGCTTAAGAATCTTTTGAAAAAATTTGTTTGATTTGATTTTTCATTATAGTATATCTAGTGCATATATATATATATATATATATATATATATATATATATATATATATATATATATCCGATGCAATGAGAACGAAAGTAATATATAAATTCTAAACGTTCACAGCATTAGACCAAAAGAGGGCTCGATACCGATAGTAGACCAATGATTATTTATTATAATTTTATCATATAGACAAAAACAGGTGTTGTTCAAACGTTCAATAATGCATAAAAAGCAAGGTTCGTTCAGAGAATTACAAGTTCTGGCTTGTTTTAGGATTTTCCATTTAAACTTAGGTGTTTTTCCTTCCCCCTTCAGTTTCTAAAAATATTTCGAAAGTGATTGCGTTTGCCTGCATTTGTAAAGGAGTTTATGTGATTGTAATATCTATCCTTAAAAGGTCTTTTAGTTGATCCCACATACAACTTAATATCTCTGGGGTTCTCTTTTGATGAGATATAGCACATATACACTTTGGATTTCGTTAAGCACCTATTTGATAATGGACATTGATCGGGGATTCTGCAATTACATAGATCTTTTTCTTGCTGTGTATTAGAATGTGTGTTTGGGTTGCGTTTATTATCGTTATGAAATTTCAGTATTCTATTGTTGTGTGATTTAATAATTTTATCTAGATTTCTACATCAGCTATAACTAATTTTTAGGGCATTGCAGTTGAAGATTTGACTTAAT
The DNA here is from genome assembly GCA_964036315.1 of Acanthosepion esculentum. Lineage (NCBI taxonomy): Eukaryota > Metazoa > Mollusca > Cephalopoda > Sepiida > Sepiidae > Acanthosepion > Acanthosepion esculentum. Next base: position 53,325,206 of record OZ038497.1, on the reverse strand, counting down.
TTACTCTTCGTGGGAAAGTGTTTGTTAATTAGATTTAAGAATCTTTGTCCTGATTTGGTACGGACTAATTTGTTCAAGGGAGGTGTATACCAAATTGCTCTTCTTCCGCTATTGTTTTTTTTAGAATAACTACGATTTTCTCTATATTTAATTTCGGAAGATCTGTAACCTCTATCGGTAAGGATTTTGTTATAGACATTTTTATGCTTATCGAATATTTCCTTGTTAGAAGAGTGCTTGTTAATACGGCGTTCAACGGATGATGGGATATGCTAAATAACTGGCATTGGGTGATTCGAATTAGGATTAATGTAAAGGGGGTTAGCATTATTTTTCAAGAAGGGTTGGTGAGGTTAGGATTAAGTTTAAGGTTACATCTAAGAAGTCTACTTGTTTTATGTTAGAATTAATTTCAACCTTAATGTGTAAAGATTTAAACACTCTATGAAACAACTTCCGCACCTTATCAACCTTGCTTCCGGTAGAATTATTTACTACCATCAAGACATCGTCCCTATAAATTCCTATATTATTTAAACTAACTTCATTATGAGCAGTGAGATTGTATAAAATAAACAGTTCGACCAAGTCCGATGAGTCAGCAGAATCCAGCGATCCCATCGATACATCAAAATTTTCACCTGATTTTTAAACATTGTTCGTTGTTATGAATTATAATTGATTTTCTACAATTTAGGATGATGTCGATTTCATACTTAGAAATATCGGAGCAAAATTTGTCAAACTCCAAAGCCGTTTCGAAAAGGTTTTTAGATATGGATGGATAGAAGTCCATGATGTCAGATTGGATGAAGATACTGTTGTTTTTGTTATTGAGGCTTTTAAACCAATCAATCTCTTCTGTAGTGCCGACATATTAGATGAGGCCGAGCTGGCTCTTTATCTGTTGGTTTACACGTTCCAGGATCATTTTGCTAATTCTCCCGATGTCAGACTTGGTCGGGTTGATATGTGAGATGCTGTGCCTAAACTTTTGACCGTCGTTTATCGGCAAGGAATCTTCCCAAACTAGCCAAAATTCAACACACCATCCACCCTTCACCAAACTGCTATCAACAAGCACTATTGTTTCACTCTGCCACCTTTCTGCTTCATGTATATTTTTTCTCAAATATATGGGAAAAAAGTAAGTGACGCTTCACATACGGTTTGCTCACAAGCAGAATTGTTCATAACCATTTTTGGTTCTCACCGTCGAGGGGCAATTAAAATACACCGAAACGAAGTTGCATCTTTGTAGTGAGTAAACTACTTTTGTCTATATGATAAAATTATAATATATATATATATATATATATATATATATATATATATATATATATTCGGAAGAGATAGGTTAGATTCATGAAGAATGGAAATGTAGCAAAATGGTGACATAATGTACATTTTAAATATATGTTAATATTTTATATTATTGCTATAAATATATTTCCATAATATTTTCTTTTAAAGGTGTATGTTCTTTTTTAATAAGGCTGGCATTGGTGAAATTAAAGTTATGTCCTACGTCGTTGCGGTGCAAGACGAGAGAATTTGAATGTTTATCTAAACGCAAATCTCTTTTGTGTTCCAGGGTGCGCTCTTGTATGTGTGGATGTTTAAAAGTAAATGAAAACGTCACAATTAAATAAAGACGTGTACAGTACCGGAAAGATTCATCATAGAAACATTTCTCATGATAAACAAAAATTAAATATATTAATCAAATATGAAATAGAGATATTAAAAGAACACACTCGTACATACCAAAACATCACAACCTCCAACACATCACATTCACACGTACATGTATCTATACAAACACAAGCAGAGTGCGTGAAGGCCCATCTCTCTCTTTGTTTTGCTTCCTCCCTACTTCTTAGACTCCATTTTTTCCCAATGTCTCCGCTAAAGAAGCAAAAGAATACGTCAAATGCGTGTTTCCGATAGAACAGGGTTTATATTCTGACCTTCGGCTGTCAAATATGTCCGCTTTAACGGTTATGGACAGTATGCCCAAGTTATTTTCTGCCGATTTTGATTGAGGACTGCTTTTGGCGCAGGGAAAGAAAATTCTTATGAGTCTACTCTCAAAACGAAAGTAAAACTCAAGACTTTTTCCATCAGTTAATCTCCAGTGTCTTCGTTTTTATTGATTGCAAACTGACCTTTCCTGACGTTCAAGTTTTTCTTTCCAGACTCAGAAGCATTAGTTGATCCAACTTCGATCAGCATTATAGTGATTTTGAAATTCACTTGTTAATATGAGTTGTTTTTTTTTTTATTTGTTTGTTTGTTTGTTTTTAATGCCGACTCGACTCTGGTTATAAAGAACAAAATTCGTATCGGTTATTTTATGCTACATGAAGATGCGAACTTAATGTTGTTCATTACTAAGCATTCAGTTGCTTGAATCATTCAGTCTTGTGTCTTCATCACATTACTTTATTTACCCGCGATTTCTCCCTTTTACTGCCAAGCGACGCACATGTGTGTCTTGACGTGTGTTGTGTTGCCTCTGACGTAGCTGCACATCAATTTCACGTTATTTCCTTTTCTAAATAGCACTCAGTTATTATTATTATTATTATTATTATTATCATTATTATTATTATTATCATTATTATCATTATCATTATTATTATAATCATTATCATTATTATCATTATTATTATTATTATAATTATTATTATTATTATCATTATTATTATCATTATTATTATTATTATCATTATCATTATTATTATTATTATCATTATTATCATTATCATTATTATTATTATAATTATTATCATTATTATTATTATTATCATTATTATTATCATTATTATCATTATTATTATTAGTATCATTATTTTTATTATTATTATCATTATTATCATTATCATTATTATTATTATTATCATTATTATTATTATCATTATTATTATTATTATTATTATCATTATTATCATTATCATTATTATTATTATTATTATTATAATTACTATCATTATTATTATTATTATCATTATTATTATTATTATTATTATTATTATTATTATTATTATATTTAAAATAGTTAACAATAAACTAGTCAATAAATTGTTAACCCCAACTATTCAAATATTTAACGAAGCAATAGAGGAATTTCTACGGATATTTTATTGCCATAGATCTCGCATTGAGCTTACTCAGTCAACAACTTAAGAATTATAATTCATCAGAATATTAAATTAGGAGAAATGTGAAATTTTCACATGTTAAATCCAGTTATTATTATCATTATCATCATTATTATTATTATTATTTGTGGTCTTGATAGAGATTGATTTTAAGTTCTTAATTAGCAAGCCTCGTCTTGGGTCTATGAGTAAAAAGGACACTCTAGGAAAGTTATCTATGCTAGGTATATATTTGAGATGTTTCATTTAGATAGAGAGGGTTTTGCAGATGGAATGTGTTGTTCCGCACAAAGTAATCTTTAGTAGCTCTGAGATGAGGTTGTGTCCAGGAATTTTTCTCACATGATTTTCGGTACCCTTCTTTATCATACCCAATGCCCTTATCACAACAGAGATAATCGTAGTTTTAAGTTTCCACATTTTTGTTACTTTCATTTGCATGTCCTTATAATTTGATAATTCGTCTTTAGAAACAATGGAATCCTGTAGGCCTGTCATATCAATTAGTTGGCAGGTTCCTTTTCTTTTTAATTCTTTGACGACTATGTCTGGTCTATTTTGCATCAATTTTCCTATCTGCGAGAATTCGGAAATGCCATAGTATAGTCACTCTATCACCATTTGTAACATAATTCGGTTGGTGTATGTTCCATGTATCCGGGTCTTCAATAAAATAGTACGTGTTGAAACTTGACTAATGCATGTAATAATAATGCAACACAAAATGTACTTAGAACAAAATGTATTGAAACAAGAAAGTGTACACAATATTTACATATAGTCTTTTGTATATTCCTGGGAAGACCGTTCCTGGAGAATGTGTTGACTAAGTCGCAGTCGGGCAGAGTCTCTAGTGAATCTCTTGATTCGCCTCCCTGTCTTCCCGGTACCAACCATATTTATATCGTCGGTACTCCACTATGCAAATTAGGTGGATCCTACAACAAACAGTACGAAAAGACATGGCAATGAATATATTGTCTTAGTTTGTTCTGTCTAATAATGTATGCTTTCCCAGCAAGGATTGAGCAACTTGATACGTTATGGTTAACAGTTTAAACCAAATCTATGGTGTATGATACAGGCGGTATTCTAGCCATCTTGTAGGGATTAGTTAGAAGACATTAGTCTTGTGCTGCCATAATAAAGTCTTCTGTCTCTAACTTAAGATCACAGTTTCTCTGGGTTTATCGAGCATCGGTGTCTGATTCAACCAAACGGTTTGAGTACTTTCCATACAAAAGTTGAAATCTCCATTTTGTTCAAGAGTCTACATATAAGCATCTTTTGCCAGTCACTTAATTCCCATTTGCAGCAATGATAGGGTATTCGTATATTAGTCGTCTTCAGTATCTATTACATCTGAGGAGTTTTGTATTTCTTGACTTTGTTTAATGAAGGAAGTATTCTTAGCACACTCATACGTGAGTACAGTCTTCAGACACTTACCTAGAGTTGTTTCTAGGTATTTTACTAGTCCTGGGATTGATGTTTTAAAATATATTTCTAACTAAACGATTCCTAGACCAACATCTTTTCTAGGGAGCTATATTTTATAAAAATCTGTTTAAGGGTGGTACATGCATATATATACATTTAGTAGCTTAAGTATTTTGGAATCAATGCATGATATATCATTAAGGTCCATTGTATAACATTATTGTTATTATTATTATTATTATTATTATTATTATTATTATTATTATATGGGTATGTTATATTTCCTGCTTTGTATCCTGGAGAGCCGGGTCCAAACTATGGTCCTTAGGCCCTATAGAAGAATTATCATTTAATGGATTACATTAGTATAATGGATGTTCTTAGTAGGGCGATCTTCTTGTCAACTTGTATGTTAATGTTACCTGGAATACTTTTGATAAAATTATCCATTCCTTTTCTCACGAGACTCAGAGCTTCAACCATTATTGGTAGAGTCTCAGTCTTAATTCCCCACATCATGTCAATCTCGATCTCCAGTTCCTTGTATTTGGACAATTTTATTATTAGTAGTAGTAGTAGTAGTAGTAGTAGTAGCAGTAGTAGTAGTAGTAGTAGTAGTAGTAGTAGAAGTTATTGTTGTATTTGTAGAGCCGGGTCCAAACTATGGTCCTTAGACCCTGTAGGAGAATTGTCATTTAAGTGATGACATTTTCTTAGTATATGGGATATTCTAAATTGGGCGATCTTCTGGGCAACTTGTATGTTGATATTACCTGGAACACTGTTAGCAAAATTGTCCATTCCTTTTCTAACGAGGCCCAGAGCTCCAATTATTATTGGTACAGTCTCAGTCTTCTTTACCTACACCCTGATAATCTCGATCTCCCTGTGCTTATATTTAGAAAAATTCATTATTATTATTATTATTATTATTATTATTATTATTGTTATTTATTTCTATTGTATTCACATTTCTTTCCGGGTCCCAACCAGAGACCTACGATTGATAATTCCATCATGAAATTTTCACTGAGTATAAATTTCATATTTCAAATAATAAGATAGCACACATTGTATATAAATAAAGCTTCGTAAGGTGTGAGCTTTATTGTGAGTACAATATATTCTATTTAAGGCATGGACTACAACGTATACCTTTAATGAGTTTATCGGAATATTTCCCAATCAAATTGAAATCCATAAATCGAACAGGAATTAAACCACATCAATGCCTTTGTATTTTAAAAGATACGTTACAAACTTGCATGTTAATAATAAAACAGATATTGTTCTTGTTGTCGTTGATCACTGTGTCTGGACTATGAGCTATGATTTGTGGCTAAATCTAGAGCTATTAAGTGCGTTTCTGTAATTCCCTCTTTCTTCCATGTTGCTTTTGCACATCTATCTAATCCGAAATCCAAATCGATGTCATCACTGAAGCATTTTGTATTATAGAGGAGATCATTCAACTCTCAAGAGTTACATATCATATATGTAGAGTTGGTGATTAAATAATTTTGTTTACTTTGTACCCATAGTTATTACTGTTTAGTTCATGCAAAAGGGGAATTAATGGTAGACAAAACGGAAGGTTTGACAGGGAGTCTTCTTGAAAGATACATGATCGCCTAAGCGGGTATCACACATGGACGTAACTGACTGAAAATTATTCTTGGGTATATTTGTCCATTCTGGTACACGTTATTCTTTCATTCTTTCCTCACTCTACACTGTGGTTATATTCATTTGGCTGTTTCAGATATTCTCCCTTTTTTTTTCACTTTTTCCATAAATGCTGTTTTTTCCCTTCTGTTGTAGGATACTTACAGACGATAATGTGTATGCCCCCATTCAAATACATACAGTAGAAAATACTGTATGTTGGTCTGCAGTTGGAGATTTGTCTCCAGCTGAGATGATCAAACTCTCTGCCCGAAGGCAGAGAGGATCCCCAGACGAGGCTCTGTCGGAGGACAGAGTCTCGCCTCGGGAAAAAGCTACTCGACCCCGTTTTATACGGGGTCTACGGGGAATTTTTAGCTGAAACCTACGAGCTCGGATACCCCACATTAAATTCGGCCTTGTGCCATATCTGACCCCATGGGGCGGTTGGTAGATATCCTGCAGTTGGAAATTCGTCTCTAGCTGTGCTGGTCAAACACTCTGCCTCCGTGCAGGGAGCCTCCTCAGACGAGGCTATGTCGAAGGGCTGAGTTTCGTCTCAGGAAACGTTTTATACGGGGTCTACGGGTAATTTTTGGCCGAGCCTACGGACTCGGATATTTCACATTAAATTCGGCCGTGGGCGCAGTTGGTAGATATTCTGCAGTTGGAGATTCATTGTGGAATTCACTTGACTCACTTCTAGCAGTTGACTACTATTTCTACGCGCCGCTGGCGAATCTTATATGTGTTGTTCTTGTCCTAAGTATTATCGTTCATTACCAACTTTCTTTTGATTATTCTTTCAGTAACCTCCCCTAGGTTACAACACCTTCTATAACCGCCCTTACTGTTTTACTGTAAAACTTGTTCAATTCTCGTATCTTCTTAATTTTCCTATTTCCCTGTGTCATTTCCGTTTGAAATATCTTATTTTGTCTATGGAAATTACAACGCTTTTCATATCTTCTTGCTCTCTGTGCCCATAATTGCCGCTTCTGTTTAAGTATTTTCTTGTTTGATAGAACTTCTTTTAATAATTGAATTTTATATTTCCGATTGATCTTCTTGCTTTTCTTAAAATCTCTTCTCGTACCGATAACTGACATCCGATTCCCTCAATTTCTCGCATTAAATTTGCCTTCCAAGTGGGTTCTTTTTGTCTGTTGTTTGAGTTTGTCTTTGACATGACATTAAATTTCCTAGTAGCTGCTAAAGCTGTTGCATATATGACATTATTTACTTCTGTGATGTTTTCCAGTGGCCTGTCCGTTAACAATGTTTGCAATGAAGCGTTATAATGTTTGCACAATACTTTTATTGAACTTTGTCATATGAATTTTTGGTAGCCGGTCTCTTTCTGACATTTGTGTGCGAGTTACTTTGCTGATTATTTGCATGATTTTTTTCTTCGCTTTATTATTATCAACATCATCATCATTTTTCTTCTTCTTCTTCTTCTTCTTCTTCTTCTTCTTCTTCTTATTATTATTATTATTATTATTATTATTATTATTATTATTATTATTATTATTATTATCATTTTTCTTCTTATTATTATTATTTTTATTATTATTATTATTAGCATGATTCTTCTTATTATTATCATCATTCTTCTTCTTCTTCATCTTCTTCTTCTTATTATTATTATTATCATGATTCTTATTATTATTATCATCATTCTTCTTCTTCTTCTTCTTCTTCTTCTTATTATTATTATTATTATTATTATTATTATTATTATTATTAACAGTAGTAGTGTAGCAGCAGTAGTAGTACCATATAAATTTGATTTCTGGCATGGTCACACTACCTACCAAATCTGCGGGAAGACCTAATGTGCGTTGTCATGGTTACTGTTATGGTTCCTTACCTATAACTACAGAATGAACTCTTCCTAACACTATGTATACTACGCCTCTCAAGAGAGAGAGAGAGAGATGAATCGAGTCGAGCCGATATTAGTTCACTCCAAACCAGACTTACAGTCATACTAACACCTCCAACATCTTGTATTATTATTCCGTGTAATATATATTCGTTATTTCTACTCTTGTGTTCGTGTTGTTCTTCCTTGGTCCTAACCTGGACCATAACAGTTACATTTCATGGAATTGTTTTTCCAACTCCAATAACATCACTAGCGTTACATGAACAAAGTTCTTTTTAGTGTGTGGGCTGGACTTATCAAGACAATTGTTTGTATTTCTCTTAAGCAATTCTTATTATTATTATTATTAGTAGTAGTAGTAGTAGTAGTAGTAGTAGTAGTAGTAGTGTCATCATCATCCTCCTCATCATCAGCATTATATTTCGATTTCTTCTATGGTCACACTATCTACCAAGTCTGCGGGAAGACCTAAGGTAGGAAGTGGTGTGTTGTTATGGCTACAATTCATGATCTGTTTTACCAAATCCATAACATCACTAGCGTTATATGGACGAAGTTCTTATTAGTGTCTGAGTTGGACTTATTAAGACAATTGTTTGTATTTCACTTAAGTAAATATTATTATTATTATTATTATTATTATTATTATTATTATTATTATTATTATTATCATCATCATCATTATTATTATTATTATTATCATTATTATTATTATTATTATTATTATTATTATTATTATTTATACTTCTCGTCGCTTTTTCGGTTTCAACGTAAGTCTTTACATTATGAATGGCATGCATCAAGCAGTATCGCCTCAAACAGAAGGCACTTTTTGCGGAATATTTGGAGAGCGAAGCAACGCAAACTTGCGAAACTGTGATACTAGACTTTATTCCGATAGTCTTCACGTAGATCTTGTTACGTTTGGTTGTTGTAGACCCCCAAAGCATGATTGGTAACTGGGACATTAGTGGCCTGAATGTCCCACATCTGACAATCGTAATCCGCAACTCACCGTATATTTTATGCTTTTGGGCCTTGATAATATAGTCACCAGGGGCAGCCACACTTGAGCAGGTGTCAGCAACAGGGATTGTCTAGCCGCCATATCAGACACGCGTACTCGAAAACAAACGACCGGCCATATATATATATATATATATATATATATATATATATATATATATATATATGTGTGTGTGTGTGTGTGTGTGTGTGTGTGTGTGTGTGTGACGGAGGTGCGCAGACTTGTACGTTTGCTAGCACGAATTTGGTTTCCTATCACCTTTACTCTTTTTCCTTTTCTCTCCACCTACTTTTTCTTCCTCCGCCATCTTATCGAATTCTTTTTCTTTTAGGACGCTGTCGTTTTCGCTCAATCGCATCGTCCCTGATCAATAATCAATATTACTTTGGCCAGTATGCTGAGATAGTCGTTCTTCCAGACCGAAGTTTATTCTTCTGCCATTCGGTATCGTCTGCAGAGAGACGGAACGTAAATGATCCGAAACTAAGGCCAACAACTGACTCGCTCCAGCCTAATGCTTTCTTAATGCGCATGCGTATATACCTAACTGCGCAAAACGGTGTTTATCTGATGTTTACTGCTCAGATGACTTTACAAAATCGTTATCTTGATTTTCTCATGCGAAGGTTGACAAGAATTGATTTTTTTAGTTTTATTTAATACAAACATTTCTCATTTATCGTTTTTCCGAATAAAGCTTATTTTATTTTATTCTTTTTTCATTTGGCTCGCATAAACGACCGAAAGCAATGAAATAATATAAGCTTTTGTTTCTTGTATTATCTTTTAACAAATCTACTTGCTTTGTCATCTGTAAAACTGTTCCATCAAAATTTCTTTTTAATTTAAAAAAAAAATGTCCATGTTTTCTCCAAGATAATCTTTATTCTTTTATCGAAGGAAACACTTGTCTTAGAAAGCGAATGAAATTGATTAAAAGATATAAAAATGTTGACACATATATTCTTTGGATGGTAAATGCTTTCAATGACATTGTTTTTATCTGTCTAAGTCTTTGTGAAACATGTCACTGTTTAGAAATGGAGAAGGCTTATTGTGAAAATGATATTATGGTTATACACAATATATATATATATATATATATATATATATATATATATATATATATATATATATATAATTCAATGAAAACAGACAACTTTTGGGGTACATTGATTATAATTTATTTTCTCAGAGAATTTCTTTTTCCCAGGCTCATCAGACAATATTTCCAAGAGAGAAAAAATGAATTTAAATTTTCATATATTCGTTCTGACACCACTTATTAAGTATTGTAATAAGAACAAAATTAAAATCATTCCTATATCTCCCTTCCCTCTGTAATTTCGGCCATGTCTGCCACACTATCTCTCTCTACTCTCTATATCACCTTACATCAGATTAATACTACCGCCTCAAATTGTATAAAAAATATATGTAAATTTAAATTCATTTTTCACACTTGGAATAGTGGTCTGACGGGAAAAAGAAATTCCCTGGGGAAATGCATTATAATCAATGGACTCTTAAAGATATCTGTTTTCACATTAAGCTCCCTGGATTTTAATCTCCTTGGGATTATCCATACGAATTATCAAGATTTTCATTACTTATAAATATATATATATTTATATACATATATATATATATGTGTGTATACACTCACACACACACACACACACACACACACACACACACTTATATATATATATATTTATATATATATATATATATATATATATATATATATATATATATATATATATATATATGAAGAATGAATGACTTTATTTTTAATCCGACATTTTTATTATTTCAAAGAGAAGAAGAGATAATAATAATAATAATAATAATAATAAAAAATAATAATAATAATAATATAGAGTGCCAAAAATAAATGTTACTGAAACAACCTCTGCCATCTGCAACAAAAACCTGGAAAAATACCAAGAGTAGACCGAATAGCCAATTTTGATATAAAAAAAAAATATCTAGCACCCACCAAGACGTCGCACGAGCATACAATGATATAATCATAAACCCAGAAAAATGACCCAAACGGCTCACATGAGGAGTAACATATCCACTTCTAAAAAGAGAAGAAACACAGGACCCGAAGAACTATAGGCCCATTATCTGCCTACCAACAATGTACAAGATCCTCACTTCTATGATAACCGAGAGGACGGGAAACTTCCTGGAGAAAACATTTACTCCCAGTAGAAAAGAAGTGATGTAAAAGAGGAAATTCTGGGTGCAAGGACCAACTAATTATCAATAAAACAATATCGGAAGAGGAAAAAACAAGGAAAAGAAACTTATCGATAGCATAGATCGACTACAGAAAGGTGTTTGGCAGTATAACCCACTCATGGATAGAGTAGAGCTTACAAATATAGTGAGTATGCTTGACAACGGTCAAATTCATAACGGAGAGCATGAAAAACTGGAAGACTACACTAAACCTAAACTATACAAACGGATCATTAACATCGAGACCAATGAACATCAAAACATTATCACCACTCCTCTTCTGCCTTTCATTACAGCCACTCAGCTGCCTACTGAACAACCGCAGCTACGGATACAAGTCACAGAATAGCAAACTGAATCACTATTCTATATTGATGATCTTAAAAAGTTTGCCAAGGATGACAACCAGCAAAAACAAAACCTACTCACCATTGTCCAAAACTTCAGCGAAGAGAATGGATTTTGGAATCGACAAATATGAATGTGGTAAAGACGAAAACTACAGATTTAGATATCAACAACAAGATTAAGGAACTAGACAAATATGATACGGACATATACTTAGAAATTAATGAAGGAGATGGAATACAACATTCAATTATGAAGAAAAAGATCCGAAAATAATATTATAGAAGAGTACGTTTGATACCAGAAAGGAAACTTAATGACGTCAATAAAATGAAGGCTAACAACACCTTAGCTATACCCATAGTAAAATAAAGCTTCAACCTTATTAAATGCAAGTTGAATGACATTAAAAGATTGGACATCTTGACCAGAAAAATGCTTACCTAAGTGAGGATGCAACTCATTTGGGTAATACAAGAGTCATTGAATAAATAAGGTGAATTTTTCGGTATAAGGACTTCTAATACAGATAGAAGCTTAATTTTTATTTTATTTTTCAACGTAGTCTCCCAGCACTTTCACACACTTTTCCCATCTGTGCACAAGCTTCCGTATTCCCTCAGCGTAAAAATCTTTGGACTGATGTCTCAGCCAGTCGCTCACAACACTTTTGACTTCATCGTCACTTTTAAACTTCGTGCCTCTCGTGAACGATTTCAAGGGACCAAACAGGTGAAAGTCTGAAGGGGCAAGGTCTGGGCTGTAAGGGTCATGAGGGAGCAGTTCCCAGCCCAGCTCGTTGATGGTCTGCACCGTTTGGGCTGCTGTGTGAGGTCTTGCATTCTCATGATGCAAGATGACTCATTCTGACTGATGACTCTTGCGTTTGTGCAAGATAAGCTCAAAGTCCTTGCAATGTCATCCACTGTCACCCTTCTGTCAGACTGAATGAGGTCATTGACAGATTCGATCACCTCAGGAGACCTCACTTCTGTAGGCCTCCCATGCCTGTCTTCATCCTCAACACTGCTCCCTCCTTCTTTAAACAATTTAGCCCACTTGTAGACATTTTTTGGCTGAAACATGTCGCACCATACACAGTTGACATTCTCCTATGAATTTCAACTGGTTTTCACCCTTCAGCAACAAAAAACTTGATAACTGACCGCTGTTCAATCCTGGAGCATGCTTCTTGGTCGGCCATCTTTGTTAATCACCCAAACTCTCAAAGTTATTTTTAATCTGCAAAAGAAATTAAATCCATGTGAAAAAGAAGTAAAACAAAAAAAAATAAAAAAGAGTAAGCTTATATCTGTATTAGAAGTCCTTATACCGAAAAATTCACCTTATTTATTGAATAACCCTCGTATGTTGATAGGCTGTACTTACTAAAAACTTTAAAAGGCTGAAGTCTAATGACTTCTATCCAAAATATTGAAGGAAAAATCTAGAAGATGGAAGTCACATTGGCAATATCATTGCGTAATAGTGAAATGCATCATTTTTCTCCAGAAATTATAAGAATCATTTAAAATCCATGACCCTTAATTTACAAAGAATGTGTGACACACAGCAAGGCGCGGGTAGTTCTACTAGTAAATAATAATACATCTACTGCAATGGCAAAGAACATAAAAAAAGAAAGCAGAAGCAAATGTACCAAATGCAGAAACGATGACAAGAAAAGCCTCTTCATGTTCAATACTCTACCTGTACCCAACAAGCTGATTTACACAACCCTGCAGATTGTAATGTATCTCTGAAGATTTTCAAATAACTATTAAAATACAAGGACATTGAAGTGGAAATCTAAAAAGTTTGGCACATGAGATCATCAATAATTCCAGTCGTATTTGCCCACAGATGGATTGCAAAAGGTTCCGACAGACTCATTGAAGTGATTCCTTGTAGCCCATGCCGTAAAGAAATGCAAAAGATTATATTCACAAGTACACCTCACAGATTATTAGTTTTATCTATGTAAAACGTGTGTGATCTTTCTTTCTTTCTTTTATTTTTTACAATGATAATGATTAGTGAGGCATGTGCTGATGGCATTTCTGAACGTAGGCCCTATAGAAAAACTGTCATTTAATTGATGGCATTTTTCTTGGTACTTTCTTAGTAGGGCGATCTTCTGTGCAACTTGTATGTTGATGTTACCTGCAACACCGTTAGTAAAATTGTCCATTCCTTTTCTCACGAGACCCAGAGCTCCGATTAATATTGGAACAGTCTCAGTCTTCATTCCCCACATCCTGATAATCTCAAATACAGCTCACGCATGAAGAGCTGTATCTATATAAAATGTGTGATATTATTTTTTTATGCCATTTTTGACCTTAGGTCTCTAGTTGGAACCTGGATGGAAAGGTATATATAACAGAAATCCAAGGAAATAATAATAATAATAATAATAATAATGAACCCATCAGTGGCTACGCAGTGCAAGGTTGAAAGCTGAAACTGAAGGTTTTATCATTGCTGCACAGGACCAATGCTTTTTAACTAGGAATTATCAAGCACATATACTAAAATACTGTTTTAGCCCAAAATGCAGATTCTGTGATAAATATCCAGAAACCATTGATCGTCTTGTATCAGGTTGCACGATATTAAACCCGGCATGACAGAATGGGCTAATATCGGCACTGGAAAATTTGCAACTCCTACGGGAAGGAAATTGAAAGAAATTGGTACGAACACCACCCAGACCCGGTTACGGAGATAGGACCTGTTACAATTCTATGGGACTACTCAATACACACTGACAGAACAATCAAAGCCAACCGCCCAGATATTGTTATTAAAGACCACAAACAAAATAAGTGCCTCCTTATTGATATGGCAGTCCCTGCAGACTGCAATGTATCTTTGAAGATATTCGAAAAACTGTCAAAATACAAGGACCTTGAAATAGAAATCTCAAAAATGTGGCACTTGGGAACATCAACAATCCCTGTTGTAGTTGGAGCCCTTGGATTGTTTGGAAAAGATTTCATTAGGCTAATTGAAGGGATCCCTGGAAGTCCATGCCTCAAAGTGATACAAAAAATTGTTCTGACAAGTACAACCCACACTTTACGAAGGGCTTTATCTATGTAATTTTTTTTTTATTTTTTATTTTTTTTCTGTGGAAAGTGTCATGATACCATTTCAAATCTTAGGTCCCTGGGCGAGGCCCGGAAAGAAATGTGTAAACGCCAGATATCAAAGAAATAATAATAATAATAATAATAATAATAATAATAATAATAATAATAATAATAATAATAACTAAACAACAGTATCCATGATTACAAACTAAAAAAGATATTCAATCACCTACTCTACATGGACGATCTCAAACTCTTTGCCAAAAACAACAATGAGTTGAAGGGTCTCCTCAATACTGTAAAATGTTTCAGTGACCACATAGGCATTGACTTCGGATTAGATAAATATAAAAAAGTAAGTTCAAGAAAGAGAGAATTATAGAAACAACCTCAATAGATTTAAACTTTGTCACAAAGATTAGGGAACTTGAACAAGATGAACCCTATAAATATCTAGGAATTAGTGAAGGAGATGGTATACAACATACCCAAATGAAGGCGAAGTAAGAACGAGTACTAAAAGCGTGTGCATCTGGTACTAAATACCGAGCTGAACTAAAAAACAGAATATCAGCTATAAACACCGTGGGTGTCCCTGAGAGGGAAATACAGCTTTGAGACCCTAAATTAGACCGAAAACGAGAAAGCTTCTCACTTGCTACCGCATGCATCTGTGTTGATCGTCTGTATTTTCCCAGATCTGAAGGAGGCAGAGGATTAGTTCAACTGGACTGTCCTACAAAACTACAACAATTGGCCTTCAGAGATATCTGGAAACCACAGAAGACTGGATGATGATATGTGTCAAAGAACATGAAAGTAGTAAGCGCCTTTATTCCATAATAAAAGAAGCCAACAAATTCAAAATAGAGTTTCAAATGGATGCAGAAATAGTAGTAAAGCAACATACATCGACTGAAGCTGCAAAATACATAAAAAGAAAGCAAAAACAAATGCAACCGACCACATACAGAAACAATTGCAAGATAAACCGCTTCATGGCCAATATTCTTCACGTGCCAAATATGCTGATGTAGACAAGACCCGTACCCATCAGTGGCTACGTAGTACAGGGTTAAAAGCTGAAACGGAAGGATTTATCTTTACTGCACAGGATCAGTACTAGTTAACTAGAAATTATCAAGCACACATAATGCAGGTTCTGTGATAAAAAACAATTGATCATCTTGCATCAGGTTGCGCGGTATTGGCACCCACTGAATATAAATCTCATGACAGTGTTGGCCAATATCTGCACTGGAAGATCTGCAATTTCCACGGCTCGGAAACTGAAAGAATCTGGTATGAACACCACCCAAATCGTTTACGGAGATAGGACCTGTTACAATTTTATGGGACTACACAATACACACAGAAAGAACAATCAAAGCTAACCGCCCAGACACTGTTATTAGAGGCTGCAAACAAAAAAATAAGTACCTCCTTATTGATATGGCAGTCCCTGCAGTCTTCAATATATCATTCAAGATCTTCAAAAAGCTATCAAAATACAAGGACCTTGAAATCGAAATCGAAATCTCACAAATGTGGTACATGGGAACATCAACTATCCCTGTAGTAGTTGGCGTCCTCGGATTGGTTGGAAAAGATCCCAATAGACTAATTGAAGGCATTCCTTGAAGTCCATGCCTTAAAGAAATGCAAAAAATACAGGACCCGGAACGAAATGTGTACACACCAGAAATCAAAGGACATAATAATAATAATAATAATAATAATAATAATAATAATAATAATAATAATAATGATTATGATAATAATAATAATAATGATAATGATAATGATAATAATAATAATGATAATAATAATAATAATAATAATAATAATGATAATAATAATAATAATGATAATGATAATAATAATAATAATAATAATAATAATGATAATGATAATGATAATAATAATAATAATGATAATAATAATAATAATAATAATGATAATAATAATAATAATGATAATGATAATGATAATAATAATAATAATGATAATAATAATAATAATGATAATAATAATAATGATAATGATAATGATAATAATAATAATAATAATGATAATGATAATGATAATAATAATAATAATGATAATAATAATAATAATAATAATAATAATGATGATAATAATAATAATAATAATGATAATAATAATAATAATAATAAGAAGAAGAAGAAGAAGAAGAAGAATTGTAGTGTTGACTAAGAGGAATTTCTTTTCTTGATGACGATTATCTCCCTTGAAAGAAGAACTCTCTCTCTCTCACTTAGATGCTATAAATAAGCGGCCTAGTCGTGCCTCCCGATTCAAGCTTTCTTAAGTTGTATCACGTCTCTGAGTTGTTTTAATAATAATAATAATAATGATAAGCAAATAACCTTCTTTGAAATTCCATAAATCAAGGAAATGCTGAAACAAAAACAGAACAAGACGATACGAAAAACGTTGTAGTTTATAACGGACTTTAAGAAATTTTACAGGGAAATCGAAAAAAAATAGGAAATGCACCTATACATGTCGAGAAGCAACCATATATTGACATGGGATTCTTGGAGACCCATGACATAAAGAAACACAAAAAATTGTTCTCATGAGTACAGCCCACACCTTACGAAGGGCTTTATCTATGTAAAATGTGTGCATGTGTTTTCATGTTTTTTTTAATTGGTCAGTGGAAAATATGATTCCATTTCTGACCTTAGGTCTCTGGGCGAGAAAAGAACAGTTAGTATAAAAATTATGGGTCATCATTTCAAATGTAAAATAATGAGACCTAGCAGCCAATCTAGTACTGCGCTTAAATTCGTAAATTACCTTGTACTTTTCTAGAAAGTGACCATTATTTTTTTTTAAATAAAATCATACATAAAATCTTTACAAGAAATTATTTCTTGGGGAAAAACAGAAACCAAATTTTTAAGATTTTTTTTTTAATTAGTGACGGTAAGAATTTTAGACAAACGAAACTGTTCAGCTCAATGAAATGAGGCCAGGTGGATGAATTTAATCTTCTGTGTATCTATTAGTTTTAGCACAAAATGTTGGGAGTTGCACTCTCACAAAGTTCTTATAGTACAAAGGTGCCAGAAAAAAATAAACTAATAAATACGATACCTATTATTGGAAAACTTGAAATTTTATCATGTAATCTGTTTAATATCTTCTTTCCAGGCAGAAGACCCGGTTATCTTTAAATGGCTACTAAGAAGTAGCAACTTTATCGCTCAAGTACTTTCCAGAATTTTCTGTTAATACGAGTATTAAGTAATAGATAATTTCCCAATGTACTGACAGCAGTTGCACTCTTTAGGTGATGTTATATTTTTGATTTATTGCATTCTTTGCGGCTTATCAAAGCCATTTGGCACGGGTTCGATCATTACTGGAAACTCTATAGATATATCTCATAACAAGTTACTGGGAAATAGCCAGTTAGTGTATAGAGAAAATGCCTGGCTTCTCCGAAAATGATCTATATTTACAGGATTCAGAACAGAAACAAAAATAAGTGCTGGTGGTATATGTAGACTGGAGCTGCTGGATTTACTCTTCTCAGCCTTGACAGAGTTCAAAAGTGTTTATATGGACTTGTAGGTGATGAATTATTTTCAACCCTACTGTTCCTTTCCCATAGACAAACCATTGTTTACCTCTTACAACTCTATCGCTATTTTAAGTAGTAAACACCCTGCTTCCCATCAGGATAGATGATGCCCAACTCCACGAGAGCGCTTCTCTGCGCCAGATTGGTCTCACGCTGACTACTGTCCTGAAGTGGAGCAACTACATTGAATTTATAGCTTCATCTACCGCAAGGAAAGTTGGCTCTCTGTTTTCGCGCCAGAAGGTTCTTCTCCCCGGAGTCCATCCTTCAAATCTACAAATCAACCATTCGTTTTTGCATGGAATACTGCTGCCATATACGGTTTGGTGCTGCCGCTGTTCATCTCGAGGTCCTAGACAAAATCCAGAGACAGATATGCAACGCGGTTGGTCCTGATCTGGCATCCTGTCTGCAGTCGCTATCTCACAAACGTGAGGTTGCTTCCCGCTGTCTTTTCTACAGGTACTTTCATGGCAACTGATCCGACGAGCTACTTTCACTGTCTCCCAAATTGCATGAATTTAAGCGTGCTACTAGGTTGCCATCTCGGACCCACTCTTTCGCTGTCGAAACGGCTCCAGCAGCTTCTTCTCTTGCACCTCCCATCAGTAGAACTCCCTTCCTATCATTTATTTCCCTGATAGCTATAATGTTCAAATAGAACAAATGTAATGTCAATCGACAACTTCTGATGCCTTGAACTCCATCCCTGTCCTTCTCTTTATCCTTTTCCCAAACACTCCTCTTTACTCTTACTCTCACTCTCTGTAGCCCCTTGACTGCTACACCTGCCTTGCTTGGGGTGTATTGCTTAAAAAAATCTTCCGACGTGTCATATTCCTTAGTTCCAACAATTGAGAACTTCACAGCTCTGACCGCCATGTTACATACACAAGTTCAACTCATAATCACCCCTTTCATATTCCATAGGTAAGGAAGACATCCTATTTAGGCATCTACTTCCTAAACACAGTTATCCTGTGTTGCAGACCACCGAGAGGATGCGTCTCCGATTAATACGATCTTAACTCTTCAAGTCGGATTAAAACAATTCTATCCGTCACAAAGTGAAGGAATCTTTATTATTTGATGTTATCCGTGTCTGTGCTTGCTGACAAGACCTTCCGCTGCCTCAAGGAGTCCTGTTTTCTTGACTGCTGGAAGTTCTCAACCATTGTTACTGTCTTTAAGAACTCTGGTGACCCCTCCGACCCTTCCAATTACCGTCCTATCAGTCTCCTACCGCTCTTCGGCAAAGTCTTCGAGGCCATTATCAACACCGAAGTGATTAATCATCTGATATACCATGATCTGCTCTCAAACAAGCAGTATGGTTTCCGCTTTGCCCGATCTACTGCCGATGTGCTTACGGCCATCACTGAATTTGTCTACCAAGCTATCAATAATAACGGTGAAGCTCGTGCCGTGGCCCTTGACATCTCCAAAGCATTTGATAGAGTTTGGCATGCCGGCCTTCTTCGCAAGCTCCAGGGTTATGGTATCACAGGTCGATTGTTTGACCTAATACAATCATTCCTGTCAAACCGGGAATTGAAGGTCATTCTCAGTGGATTCATCTCCAGCTCCTATCCCACAAACGCAGGTGTTCCTCAAGGCTCCATCCTAGGCCCTACTCTGTTCCTCATATTTATAAACGACCTTCCTGACGCCATAGACTCCCAAGTCGGCATCTACGCTGACGACACCACAATTTACTCCTGCCTCAAACACAAATCTAGTGATGCTGACAAAGTTAACCTGGCAGCTCAAATTGAAAAGGACCTCCAATCGGTTGTGAACTGGGACGAGAAATGGATGGTTAACTTTAACGCCTCTAAAACAAAACTGCTCTCTATTAACCACCACAAGGATCCATCCCTGCATCCCATTAGAATGTCTGAAGACCAACTTCTCGAGAGCTCCTCTCTGCGGCTGCTCGGTCTCACGCTGTCCGCTGATCTGAGATGGAACAAATACATCGAGTCAGTTGCATCATCCACCGCAAGGAAAGTTGGTTCCCTGTGCCGAGCCAGGAAATTTTTCTCCCCGGAATCGATCCTCCAAGTCTATAAATCGACCATTCGCCCTTGCATGGAGTATTGCTGCCATATATGGTCTGGGGCCCCTTCTGTTTGCCTCAGGGTTCTTGATAAGATCCAGAGACGGATATGCAATGTGATTGGCCCTGATCTGTCATCCCGTCTGCAGTCGCTCTCTCACAGACGCGATGTTGCCTCGCTCTGCCTTTTTTACAAGTACTTTCACGGTAATTGCTCCGAGGAGCTGCTTTCGCTTGTCCCTAGGCCTCGTGAATTTAAACGTCCTACGAGGCTGGCATCCCGTTCCCACCCCTGCACCGTTGAAACTGTTAGATGTAGACGTCTCTTCTACTCCAATAGCTTCATGTCGCGCACATCTCGCCTATGGAACTCCCTTCCCTATTACTGTTTCCCTGACAAATATAATCTCCAACAGTTTAAGTGTAGCGTCAATCGACATCTCCAGTTGCCTTGATCTATCCACTTCCCTTCTCCACATCCTTTCATCTTTCATTCCTATCTGCTCTCGCTCCAAATCTTCTGTAACGCCCTTGCCTTGATCGACCCACTGTCTTTCTCTTTCTCCACATCCTCTCCTTTACCACTCCTATCTACTCTTCCTCCAACCCTTCTATAACCCCTTGCGTGATAGTGGCCTCCAGCCTTGCTGGAGTGACACGCTTAAAAAAAAAATTATACACCAACGTTACTTTTGTCGATAAAACTTGTTTGAGTGGATCTCTTCTGTACTGGAAACCATCAACTGATCCGGGGCGTGTTAGACCATCAGAAACCAACTAGTTTTAATTAATATTTTTTTAAATAATGGATATTATTCCCGTTTTGATTATTTCCCTAAAGAGGTGAACAGTGGTTCGAATCATGTCGGCGGACACATTGCCGGGGTGAGTATGCCAATGGACGTAATTTACAATGTCTATATTGGTGAGATGAGTTATTGTAACTATTTCCACTATTTACATTTACTATTGTCCTTATCTTTATTGTCATATTCAAGACGTTTCAGCAATTGTATGCTCCGACCTTCTTCAGAATCTGTGTATATTTCTGAGATGAGGTATTGTAACTATTTACACTATTTACATTGTTCGAACTAATCTTTATTGTCATATTCATGGCAACGAAGAGGAGGACAACAGTTCTCACAATGTAAATAATGTAAGTAATTTAAACTGTTCAAAATAAAAAAAACAACAGTGCGTCTGTGAAAATAAAGTTAACAGCAATATGAAATTATGTTGGATCAAAAATAAAATCCATACATGTGTGTGCATTTATCACCATCAAAGTGTATGTAAAATCATTTTTTCAAAAAGTTGTTGAAGTGTCGTTAACCCACGCCCTCCTCCAAAAAACGAAACACCGACCAGATAATCATTATGACTGGATATTCGTTGACATATATTGACTGAGCAGAAACTGTTAACATTCAGAATATTTTACACATATTGCAACTTGTCAGAAATGTTTGTTGAAAAGTTATTTTGTCTAAAACAATTTAAAGGTATTTTTTTCTTTTTTAAAAGCATATGGAAGCTAAAAACTTTATAGTAGTTTTGACAAGGTGCTAATAGTAAATTTACATCATTGCGTGATACGAATACATATATATATATATATATAAACCCAGAGAAATATGTGCGAGACAGAGTGGTGTGAAGAGGAAAGATTCCGGAGACTGACATTTTTTTCAGTTGTTTTGTGGGGTAAGGGGCAATATGTGGCGGCAACAGACGCTTTGGACGCGTGCAGTATAGAGTCCAGTCTTTCTATTATTGACGTTATTTTTTTGAAGAATAAAAGACAATTTTGCCCCAAATTTAGATTTATCTTGCATGGGATAAGATGTAATGTAGATATCTCCACGAATTAGCCGTAAAAAACAGAATAGTATCATAAAAAGGTCTCAAACTTAATAAAAAGTAGTTTTTTCGTTAAAATGCTTATGTTATTATTAAGAGAAAAGACCAAAGTATTTTTTGTAAAGTATTTTATTAATTTTTTTAATTATTTCTAGCACATTCGGCAAGGTTAGGATTTGGTTTATAGTTTGTTTTTGTTTTTTAAGTCAGCATTCGACGTCATATTTACCATTTTTGTCTTTTTTTCAGGTGAAAAACACACTGATTCTGAAATTCTTGCAATAATGAAATAATTGTCGGATATTAATGAAACTTTCAGAACTTATTCAAAAATGAATGAAAGTCATGGTAAAAAGTCATGATAAACAAAAAATTATTAAAATATTATACTTTTGAAAGTATTTAATTATTTAAAATTACAGTATATTTAACTGGTTCACTTAAAATTCGACAATATTATCACTTCTGTCCTTCCATATGATAAACACGTAAGGTTTTGATACACCGACGTCAATTTACACCTCCCAAACAAGTCACCAAGGTTATACATACTTCTCTTATTTTCAACTAATTTTTTTCTGCTAAAATATTAAGTAATGTTTGTTTCCAATTACATTTATTTTCAGTTACAATAAAAGTGAACTTTAAATTTTCTAATTGTTTTCAAATACCTTTTGAAAAAAGTATAATTGATTTTTACAAAATTTTTAAAGGGAGAATTTAACTTTTGTTCACAAATTTATCAAAAATGGCGGATATCACTGATTTTATGGCAATTTTGCTGAATGAAAAAAATTTCGGAGGTGTTAGGAAGGATTAAATAATGTAAAAAAATAATGAAAATATTTTGGTCTTTCTCTTAATAATAACATGTAGACAATATAAATATTATCTTCAAGTTTGGGTCCTTCTTTTCATCAGGGTACGCTCTTTTCTTAGTGGAGATACCTAATTGAATATGAAAGAAATCTATGGTTGAAGGATTGTCTCGCTAGAACTAATTACCACTGATTGGTGAGTTCGATCTTCACTCTGTATTCTATACATTCGCCCTTGTGCCATATCTACGCTGCGCTTAGGAAATCACATTTTAAAAAGTAGTGAAAAAATCAATTATATCCGTCTGTAATATTTTAGCTATAAGACTGAGAGAGTAAAATCCTGAACTTAAAATCTTTAACTTCTCATAAACGTCGGCCTTATTGACGGTGTGTATTAATTCGGTTCTTATGTCCGGGATTGTGCCTCTCCTCTCATAGGGTGGGCGTTTATATAACTTCCAGTTATCCTTTTGTTATGCGTGTGTCTATGCCATAATAACCTGAGTATATTTATTTTTAAGACACGATTCTGCTTCGAAATGATCTTCTAAATGAACCTAGGTCATTCTGAGGTGACACCTAGTACAGAATTTATGTTGGGATCTCTTACAGTGAGCCCGTTATATATTGAGATCTTCACAGATCAATTCTACTAAGGTTATGTACATCGTTTATAATCGGACTATAGTCCTCATCTGTGTTGCTATCAGAAAGTATCAGCCGTTCTGTTCTCCGGCATTCACCAGGTGCTTGTAGATCTGTGTAAGTGAATTCATTATTAAATCTACTGTTTAGCTTTTTCTCGCTCTGCTGATTAATGGTTAAGTGTATCTCGTCCAGTTGATATTGGGTATATCTCAATAACTGCTCATCCCGTTTCAAGTTAGTCCAAGAACATGTTACTCGGGATAGGGATTGAACTCAACATATTCACGAAGCAACGCTTTTATGAATTAGTCTATTGACCCGATGAAAGTACCTGAAGAAAACTGAAACGTTGTGATAATATAACAAAAAAGAGGTTAGATCGTTTTCATGCCACTCACCATGTCTAGGTATATCTCGCCTTGTTTTTGTTTTCTACTGATCAGTAACAGATCGCCCTGTTTCCACTGACCCAGGAATTAAAACTCTAAAGTGTTATGCCAATTAATTCAGGAACTTTAATTCAACTGGATTTTGTACCGTGGGACAATTCAGAGTAGATATCACTATATTCGGTTAAGACTTCTAGTATTTGTTGGTGAGAAGCATATGCTACGCTAGTCAAATATTGATGACACTATTCATGTATTCCAATTAAAATGTCATCTTTCGAAAAGCTTTATGTGAAACTTGAACTCGCATCCATATCATTGGATCTTGCTATGTCATGTAGCGATTTTTTTTTCATTTTGCCCATTGATGTTGCGACTGATCAATCTTCTTTCATTTCTTATCATAGTACTACGAAGTACGTCCAGACTAATACCAGATCATTTTATTAAGTACTTTTTAGTCAGCTTAGTCGTTAGATATGTGGTCTGATAACGTGAGAATATTTTCATTATCCCAAACATTATTTAATTAATATATTCATCGCTTCCATGGCTTTTCATACCAACGTTGTCTACCTTTGTTACGCTGGTAACGTTCTCCTGGGAATTCTTCGAGTGCAGATTATTGTAATTAATTAGACGCGAAGCGACTGTTTCCGGTTAAACTTCAAAGAAAGAAGCAGCATTCATAAATAATCTATAGTTGTTTTATTCTATTTTGTTTTTCAATTTCGTAATGCATTTTTTTTTTACCATTCGTTAAGATATTTGCCTCTCAATTTGAACTGGCTTGCAATGACCTAATGCATATATTCGTTTATACGTGGTCTGTCCGGAAGGTATCTAATCATTTTGACACACTCCAGGAGTGGCCTCGCGGCTTAGACGCAACTTGGTAACCAAGGGCACATGACATCGTATGCGTCAATAGGCAGAGGAGACAAGGAGAGTCGACTGTGTGATCATTGAATTCGCTTTGGATAGTTTAGGTTGAGAATCAGCCTCAAAATTTAACTTGATATTTAACCTTGAAAAATCTTATTATTAAAAGATTATTTTGGAGATAATTCGTTGAATAAACCCGAATAAAATGTTGATTTTTTTTAATCATTTCACCCCCAAACAAATCGGGAATACCACTAGAACACAGGGGGTTAAAGAGAGTAAAGGTGGGGGAAAAACACTGGCTATTAGGGGGACCGAAGAAAAGATAATAGCTGAACGTGGTTCAAGAAGACAGTACATGGTGATTGACGTTGCATTTAAATCTTTGAAGATTGTAGTTGTCAGGGAAGCAAGGAAACGGAAGGGAGTTCCATAGGACCGAGAAAAAACTGTTGGAGTAGACGTGGCGGTTGCATTTATCTATTTCAACAGTAAAAGGGTGGTACCTAAATGCCAATCTAGTAGCACGCTTAAATTCATATAGTCAGCACACCGAGCAGTAGCCATGAAAATATTTGTAGAAAAGACAGAGGGAAACCACGTCAGGTCGATGACAAAGAGACTGAAATCGAGATGCCAGGTCAGGGTTGATTACATTGCAGATCCTTCTTTGGATTTTGTCAACAACCTTCAAGCTGACAGCTGTGCAAGTTCTGGAAGCTATTCAATAATTAAAACTTTGCCAAATATTGAATGCGTGCCGAGTGCATTAAAAAAAACTCGGTATGACAGTGTGAGAATTGGAATCGATTTTTCGGAAAGTAATCACCACGTTTTCACTTGAGTACTGCTTCGTCAATTCTTTTGTTGGTAATTTCGGGGAAATTTCATATCATCATTAAACAAAGCAAAACCGCCCAACCCACTACCGTCCTGATTTTTTCTCCGTGCGAATTTTGGACTTTTCCAGAATTAAACTCGCCGATGCAACAATGCCTTGTTTGGAACCGTAGCGTGAATCAGATAATTTTTCTATTCTGAATTTATCGGGAAGATTTATAAGTCTACCATTCGTCCACGCCTTGAATATTATTGCCACATATCGTCCCGTGCTCCTCCTGTATATCTAGAGATCGTTGATAAAATCAAAAGAATTAGCAATATTATTGGTCCTGACCTGGCATCGTGTTCATTCCCACCACCGTAATGTAGCTTCCCTGTGCATTTTCTATAAATACTTTCACGGTATTTGTCGAGTTGTTACCTAGAAACTATTAATTAAAGCGTTATGGGAACGTGGCCGAGTGGTTATAACGTTCGCATTCTAATCATGAATCGGGTTCGAATCTCATCATGGTCGATAACATCAGGAAGTTTCCTTCCTGATTTTATCGCACCTTTGGAAAGTACAAATGCGCCTGATTTAACCGGATCCTGTCACTGGATCTAACTAACGCCTTTATCCACTGTGCTATGTGTCTTTGAGGACATCTGTGTATGAATTTCTGGGTATTATAAACCTAATGTCTTCAGTAAACATTTTTACTAGTGCTCATATTACAATGTTTGTTGTTATCATTTTATGTTTTTACCAGAGCTCATATTGTAATTATTTTTGTTATTATCGCTTAATACAATATAGGAACCAGTAATAAGGAGTGTCAGGACTCCTTATTCCTGGTTCCCATATTGTCTTCATTTCTATACTTGGTCGGCTCATAAGAAGGCTGGAGCGTACAACGGCCGAAACGTTGTAATAAATATGGCGACAAAGATGATGACAATAGTCTGAATAATGTAAATAGTCTTAGTAAAGATTGGTTTGTCTTGGACATCCCGATTCGAGCTTGTTTAAGAGTTTCTATTCTCCTAGACTGGCTGCTAAACAAGTCAAATGCATTCAGTCTGACATCAGTTAACGCTACAATCTTAAATGCTAACCTTATTTTATATCTAAGTTGCTGAGATTGTAGATTATTATATGCTGATCTCTTCAAATCGGTATCCTAATCTTGGTTGTTATAGTCACAATATATCAGTCGATGAGCTCTCCGGCCTTCTTTGGTTGCATTTTTTGTTCGGCAAGTTTCTCTAGTTCACTTACATGTTCAGTATAATTTAATTCTTTTAATAAATAAAAAATAAATAATGTAAATATATAATGCGAATAAGAAAAGGGGGTTCATATCCAAAAATCATGAGTCCGAGGTCGTAATTACAAGGATCAAAACACAGTCTTGCAATTTTAACACCCCAATATTCCGGGGCGAAAATCAGAAGGATCAAAATCTGCATCACCACGCCCAACTACCTTCTTCAACCATGATGGGCCAAGGGATCCTGTGGTCCAAAGCAGAGTTCTTTTACTGGGGTAAGAAAGGTTGTCATTGGTCGATATTGGTAGAGAAGTGAAAACAATTGCCATATTTAAAGCACTACTAAAATCGACAAGTTCTTGGTTCTAATGTTTTTTTTTTGACAGCACAGAGAACACGAATTCTTTTTCGAGATAACACTTGGGTTTCTACTCCGTCGCCACAATCTTAGTGAATGATATGAATGAATCACATGTATTTTATTGTGTCATTTCTCGTGGCGTTTATTCAAATCGTTTTTTTAACTTTGGAGTCATAATATTCTCTTTTTTTAAAACTTCGAATAGCATCTCGAAAGCTGCTTGTAACTACTGCATAGCATAAGATTCATCAAACAATTAGCGAACATAGTTCGCCCAATACAACGACAAATATTGATAATGCAATAACTCTTCTATATGGAGTGTTTGGGACTCCGACTACGGATTTGTCCCCAGGGTTTACTCCTGATGCTTTTCCTATGATCATTTTTAATAATATAATAGATCTTTTTCTATACTTGCTAATTTTTTTTTAGACATCAGTTTGTCTTGAAATATGGTTTTGTCAGATTTACTTGACATGAATTTGTCAATGTAACGCTCCAATAATTATCAAATATTTTTTTAAAAATATAAATATATATTTTCATAATAAAATTACCAAAAATACATTTCAATAAAAAAATTATGAAAATATTACAAAATTTATAAATTATATTTACATAAAAAAAATTACCAACAATACATTTTTTTTTTAAATTATCAAATAATTTTAAAATGTATAAATATACATTTTCATAAAAAAATTATCAGCAATACATTTTTATAAAAAATTATTCATATATTTTAAAATAGTGTAAATATACGTTTTCATAATGAAAATGACCATCAATTCAATTTTAAGAAAAATAAAATAAAATTATTTTAAAAAGTATAAATATACATTTTCATAAAATAATTACCAGCAATATATTTTTATAAAATATTATAAAAATGTTAAAAAAAATATAAATTAAATTTTCATAATAATTACCAACAATACATTTTTATAAATTAAAAAAAAAAATATTAAAACAAAAATAAATATACACTTTCATAAAAAGTTACCAGCAATAAATATTTTATAAAAGAATTACGAACGTTACGTTTTTGTAGTCAAGTTACCAGCAATTCATGTTTTTAGAAAAACTTAATAATATATTTTATCATCTTCAAAATATATATCTAAAAAATCCTGTTTGCCCTGAAAGTATAAAATTACGTGCAAAATATCTGCAGTTGTTGGCATAAAATTGCTTTCAAAATATATGCAGCTGCAGCCATAAAAAAATTATTTAGATTGGTTCGGCATTAAATAACCCCGAGAGATTAATATGTCGCTAGACAAGATGAACCAAACCAAATCAAACCAAAATATAATACACGTGCAGAGAAGAATAGCTGAAAGAAAGGAATCACAAGCTGCATTATTCTCAAAGAAATGTTTATATACCGCTATGTCCTACAAGAAATTATATCATCATTATTGTCATCATCATCATACCCTTGCCTTTTGTAATCGTAGGAGGGCGAATGCAGAAGCCATATTGAATTTTCTCACATTATATCAACTGCTGCCATCAGCAATTCTGGTGTAATCATACATTTCCATTATTTGATATTGACTAACCAGCTTTTGCGTTGGCGCCCTCTCCTACGTCCACCTTCAACGGGGTCTTGCATGATTGTCTTGCATATGATGTCGTGCCTTGTAACGTGTCCCAACCACGCCATTTTTCTCCGTTTGACAGTGGGGAGATGAGGTTCCTGGTGGCCCATAAAACTTTCAACCGTTTTCCGCACAAACTCATTGGATTTATGTTTCCAATAGAAGATGCCAAGGTGTTTTCTTATGCATTTGTCCTCAAACTCTTGGATCCCTCTCTCTGTTTCTGCGAACAGTGTCCACGTTACACATCCATATAGGAGAATGGAGACTACCAATGATTTGTGCAGTCTGTACCTCTTTTGAAAGCTGATTTTTCTCCTCCATATTCTTGTCAATTTGGCCATGGCTTCGGCAATCCGTATGCGGATTTCTGAATTGCAGGTACCATCTTTACACAAGATTGCGCCTAAGTATTTAAAACTGCACACTTCCTCTATCTATGTAAATAAATGCACCAACATATCTGGTGTGATTTGCTTTCCAATGAAACACTAATTTACTTACTAAGTATTTTACCAAATATTTTTAGTAGTCACAATCTTTGTTTATAGTTTCGTTTCTCCCAGCTGATAAGTGGCCGGTTCCCTAATTCATTCTCATTTATTAAATTTTCCAATCGATTTGTATTGATATAGATGTTCCATTTGATCTCTAGTTAATCTTTGGAAGATGAAGATACTTATACTGTTTCCACTAATACCATACGTATAGCACTGGGTTGACTTTATCGATTCTTTCTCCAGCTATGGCTTGAATAGTAGGCCATACTGAGTCCTATAGCATTGGTTGGCAAATGGTCTATCGCAGAAAGAACTGGCAATCTACTGCAGAAAAATCTTCTGCTTTTTCAGTCATGAATCAAAAGAAACGTGATCGCCCAAATTTGTATCACGTACGGCAATTGACTGACTTTATCTCTTGTTCCTCCAGCCAGAGGTTGAATAGCAGGAGAGTATTTGTCCTATAGCCTTGGTTGGCAATCAGTCTATCGCAGAGAGAACTGGCAACCTACTTCAGAAAAATCTTTTGCTTTGTCAGTCATGAATCAAAAGAGACATGATCGCCCAAACGTGTATCACGTACGGCACTTGACTGCCTTTATGTCTTCTTCCTCCAGCCAGGGGTTTAATAACAGGACAGACTGGGTCCTATAGCCGTGACTGGCAATCAGTCTATCGCAAAAAGAACTGGAAACCTACTGCAGAAAAAAGCTTTTGCTTTGTCAGTCATGAATCGAAAGAGACATGATTGCCCAAGAGTCGGTCATGTATTGCATTTAACCGACTGACCGAATTTCCGATACCTTAAGTTTACTGATAAAGGGCAGATCAGAAAGAGTTTTGTTATTAAAAATGTTCTGTCATGAGCATGCTAGATAAAATCCTGTTATATTCGGAAGATGACGTTATTGTTGCTTGCTAAAAATGTGTAAACAAAAATTCGAGAAACTTGTTGAAACTTTATAAAACATGAAATAATTAAGAAAAAACATCAATCTGCAATACTAGTCAACACTTATAACTCACGCGCAAATACCATTGGAAAGTTATGAATTCATTCCCCCCACTATGGGTTAAATACTAAAACTTATATATGGAAAATTCAATGTTATTCTCAAAGTATTATTCGATGTCAACCTGTAAAAATATGACTTATTATCAGAACCCCAAAATATGTTTCAGCTTTAAATAATTAATAAACGGTTGATAAACCGTAAAATAATAATCAATCAACTGATCTATACATTTTGTATTTTCCCCTATTGAGATATAAAATAGGGTGACCGGCTTATATACCAACAGCCTTATATAAGAGTCCATGCAGTATATTTTTGAGGTATTAAAAGTTCCAAGCCATGTTTCTTTTCGTCACGTTAAGCTGTTAGACAAAAATTGAAAGATTAAAATCATCTTGATTTCGGGAAGTGCGTCCATAAACAGTGGTATCATCTGCACTGATTTTGCCAACAAGAGCTAGAGAAAAAACTCAAATAAGTGGATAAAACATCGCTATATTTAACAAATTGATTAAATAATGCGAGGAATACACTAAAGAAAAAAATACAAGGAAACCGTTTCATGAAACAGCTAGAAGCATCATAAAACGTTTTACTAAGAAAGTAAAATATCTTCCCAGTATGACAAATACAATGAAACATAGAGAAAAACTATCAAGAAATGCGAAATACACATGACTCATAACGAAGCCAGTATATAATTAGAAAACAAATTATATAAAAAAAAGGAATGGAACAATTTGAAATTCCTAAAGACAATCACGAAACCCAAATCAATAAAAACCTTAAATATGCAAGTGAAATTTTCAGATGATATTCTTAAACCAAAAATGAAGCATTGCTGCAATATCTGAGCTGGAGATGACCAATTGTCACGTAACAATCTTCACAGAGTTCAAATTCAATTACGGAGCCTTGAAGGTAATAAATAATTTTCTACCCGGCAACCACTTTTAAACAGACGAAACGTTGCTCGTCTCTTGTTATTTTATCGCTACTTTCATAGCAGATGTTCGTTTGTCCTACATTTCCTTAGTTCCACCATTTAAAACCTTCAGAGCTAGGACCCGTCATGCCACCAACGCAGAGTCAATTCATCCTCATAGCCATCGCATTCCGTTAGTAAGGAGAAAGTTCTACATTGAGAGCTTCTTACCAAGAACTATTACATTGTAGAACAGGCACCGAAAATAAGGATTCTCCCGATCACTACAATTAAACCGCATTGAATATTGAGTAAAACATTAATCTATCCTACATATCCCCATGATCTGCATTTACTTCCTCCTATCAGCTTCATATAACATCATTCAGTAACCCTCGACCTTGAGTGACTCTTGGGCTTAGTTTGGGTGAACAAGATTATAAAAAACAAGGAAGAAGTATAATTAAATCTTTTAAAGTAAACTCATATTGATCTCAGATCCCTTTTTATGTGTATCAGACTTAAATAAGTTAAGTATATAAGAATTGATAAGGCAGTCACCGAAAGAAAAACTGCACCATCAAGGAAGTCAAGGAAAGCGAAAAGAAAAGACTAACCATCAACTGTAAGAATACATTAGTCATTAGTAAAAGAGACAGCAACAATATAGAAGATACCTATTAGATAGGTACCTCCACGAAAACGCTAAAATATCAGTATACCGTGATGAAAACATGCTACAAACGCAATGAAAACATAGGTTTAACGTCAAAATCCTTATGTTATTATTAAGAAGGAACAAAGTATTTTTTGATTATTTAATTTTTTTTTTACTTATTTTTAGAATATTTCGAATGTTCTAAAAACGTGTAAAAAAAAAATAGCCAACTTTTAGTATAGCAAATTCTTTCAAATTTTCAGGACTTATTCACAAATGAATGAAATTATTTTTGAATATTTTTTTATTAGAAAACTTTTGTAAAATTATTCTTTTTACAAGTATTTGAGTCCCTTATTTATTTTATGAAAACCTCAGAAATTCACCGAGATAATTTTTAGTGACTATATTAGTTAAAAGCTATAAGTAATGTTTGTTTCAAATAAAATTAATTTAACTTTAAATTTGCTAATTTTACTCAAATAACGTTTCAGAAATATAGATTTTTTTGCAAGATATTTAAAAGCAAGAATTAAATTTTATTTAAAAATGTGTCCTAAATGACAGTTTTTACTAAAAACAATCGATTCCGATACAGTACAGAGTATTTTACTGATTGGAAATAATAAATTTTAAATCCTTTAGCTTTCAATTAAATCTGTACATGAAAGCTTCAAGGAAAATGTTTCATTTTAAAAAATTCATTTTAAACCTGACGTATACCGAATTAGTGGGAATACGTACAACTGGAAATGTCAAAATCAAGCAAATACAGATATTTAATTATTTGGAAATTGTTTAGACGAAAGATATTATGACACTGAAATCCGAAGCCACATTAGAACAGCTAAATATGTATTGCAAAATCTGTGCGAAGTCTTAAGAAACTGGGGAATTTGGTTAGAAAGAAAAGAAAGATTACATAACTGTTGTTTAATATCAGCCCTCCCGTATGGCGTATATACTGGACAATTTCCTCACAGACGAAGTGAAGACTTGAGGCAACAGGAATATCGATCTATAAAAAGATATTAAGAATAACATGTGCTGAGCATGTGAGCAACGTAGAATTTCTAAGGAAAATGTTAACAAAAAGGATAGTTTGCAGTTAACATTTCATGTAAATGATAATGAGGAAAGAGTGTTTAGCGAATATGACGTACTGAAAGCAAGAGACACATAGGGTAATATCGAGTTATCTACTTAACGAAGCTTTGCAAATGGATGGCAGGGATAATAAGAATAAGAACATTACATACAGCAAAACACGGGAAATAATGGAGAGCCATGAATAACAAGATTTTGAAGAGATACTGAATTTAAAATCAGCTAAGTTGAGCAACGCTGAGCCTGGCCAGTGCTTAGATGGGTGACCGCCGGAGAATACTAAGTTCTGTAAGCTTGGATGTACGAGTGGCTTGAGGGATAAAAGCTCGGAATTAGAAATGAGAGAGCGGAGTTCGAATTCCAGTCGGTTTCGTTATATTCGCTTACGCTCAAAAGGAAAGGTAACACTCCACCTCTTCTCTGACCCTATCTGTGGATTATTACCTCCAAAAATTTCTTAGAATCCAAAAATATTTCCGCTTTAAATAACCAGAACAAGCTTGATAAACCGTAAAAAAAAATCTAAAATAAACATGGATGATTGTGTTATAAATTTGACTTTTTCTGCTCGATCATCGTGTACTTAATCTGGATTAATGACACTTATTTTAATAGGGGTTTAGGATAGAGTAGCCTTGTTCAAGTTTTAATTAAACTTAGTAAATCACAGTCACTTGTTTAATGAGGCTGATCTTCACTGGGGCTTTTTTTCTGTAATGGATATTTTATGTCATTTTTTTAGTAAGTTTAAATCACTTTTGCAAGATCAATGAGGTTTATCCCCACCCGTTCCCTAATATTGTGTCTTTGTATTAGAGATAATCTTCGTAAATGAGGAATGCGGGTGTCGTGAGATCGATTCTGACTGACTTCATTTCCCTTTTTTTTTCTCGAGCCAAATGGCATGACCTTTGCTAATCTATTTTGTTAATGACTCATGTTTCATTTCTCCCGTCAGTATATCGTTGGGTGGCTTTCATTTCTTTACAGTCCTTTTCTCGCCTCACTTCCGCTTCCTATCTTCCATGAATAACGAATTAGACGCCGATCAGCGGAAGTTAATCTTTTTCTTTCGGGGAGACTGTGTCCTAGCTACTTTTCATCATTAGTGGTTTTCGTAACGATTGGTTCACTTCGGATTTCGAGGTTGCGGAACCTGTTGATAAGCGAACGGGAAAAAAAACAGTGCTTCTTGACAGAAGAAAGAGAAAGGAATGAAAATAGAGTATGGGAGTCGGGAAGGAAGGAACAGGAAAGGAAGAGGCTCAAGTAAAATTTAGATGTTGTCCTTCTGTGTTGTATTTTTTGTTTTTCCGAATGGTGGAAGGTATTCGTCCTTTGTTTTAGCTTCATCCGGGAGACTTCAGTTAACATTTTACAATTCTGGCCGCCTTTATTTGAAGCCTTTAGAAAACATTTCACTCCCGCTGACTAATAATATATCAATTTACATTATATTCCGTTACTCTGGCTCTCTATCTATCTCAGGCACACATACAAACACACACACATATTATATATATATATATATATATATATATTTAAAAGCAATATATATATTTTTATATATTAACAAAATCAATATGTATATATAAGAATAAATGTAATATGTATATATGAATTAGGACAATATATATATATATATATATATATATATATATATATATATATGAGAATAAAAACAATATATATGAGAATAAAAACAATATATATATAAGAATAAAAGCAATATATATATGAATAAAGACAGTATATATATATATATATATATATATATATATATATATATATATGTTGTCATCATCCACAGACAGACTGTTTCGCTGAATCACTGCTCATCAGTGTGATTAGATATTCGATCGATCAGTCGGAGATTCTAACCCCTATGCCATCGATGTCACTCAGAGAACTCAATCGGTATGATATCTATAAAAGAATAAAAGCAATATATATATATATATATATATATATATATATATATATATATATATATATATATATATATATATTTAAAGATATTTTTGAAGGTACAAAATTTTCTCACAGCAATGAACGTATGAAGCTTGATATTACTAGACATATTAAAAACCGGCGAAGCAACCGGAGATTTAAGTGCTGGAAGCACTTTACATCGGGTCTCGCAAGCCTTCCTTGTGCAAACAACATGAGTGTTTGTTGGGGCTCGCTGTCATTTGCCTCTAGCTCCTTTTGCTCATAATTTTTTCCCTCCTTCTCCAGATTTCCTTTTCATTGTACATTTTCTGTGTTTCTTAATTTAAATTAAATCTCCCGTTGTAAGCCTGATGAGCGGGAGCGAAACCGGTTGCTTCGCCCGTTTTTAATATGTCTAGTAATATCAAGCTTCATACGTTTATTGCTGTGATATATATATATATATATATATATATATATATATATATATATATATATATATATATATATATATATATATATCACTAAGTGCTGACTTCCATGTCCACTTTTATATTTACACACGCTCTATCTCTGATATTGAGCACTTTACCCCATAAATATAGCACACTTTAAGACTATATTTCTGTATATATATATATATATATATATATATATATTCATGAATATATTTTAAAATATTTTTTGTATATTAAAAACTATTTAAAAGTTAATCTGATTTAAAGTTCAAGTTTATCCCCCAAGTTCTATTCCTATTAAATACTGTCAACAATCAGTAAAACGTTAAACATGAACATAGAAACCAGAACAATGATGAGACGAACGAGTTGAAATATTTAGCTGAATCATGATATCCATAGCGTGAGCAAGCAGATATGATTTTTACATACAGCCGCGCGAATGGTAATGGACGCGAGGCTGCACGGCTGAATCAGATTGCGTTTTCAGACCTAATGCACCGAGTCATCTAAACTTTACTGCAGTTTATCGTCGTGTTGCTGAGACAGGATCCGTGGCACTACAAACTATGAATCGTAGATTCCGAGAGCTGCTTGTACGCCCGACCACAAAGAAAACGTTGTACAGTTGCCATCTAATATAGAACCCGTTCTCCCCTGCTATTTAATCATACCTGGGGGGAGAAGAAGAGGATTCATACTTTTCCGAAGGATATGAGCACGTAAGTGAATGTAATGGATTCGACTGGAATTCAAACTCGGATCTCCAATTCCTCAATCCGAGCCGCTATCCATTGCTCCACCGTAAACTTTTGGGGGCCAACACCTCATCAGAAGAAAAGTTGGCTACTAGTAAAATGTTAACGAATACTATATATTAATGTTCCTGGCAATATCAAACAGGGTATTATTACCTGCAGTACACGTATGAAATTTTACGGCACAGGAATATACGCCAACACCTTTTAGATATCCAGATGGTGCGTACAAATGCAGAGATTCATGGTTTTCCATCTGGGGCAAAACATGGTCGGCAAAACATCTGCACACTTTAGAAGTAGCATATATTAAATTACACAGACTGCTTTATGCCAACAGAAAGAAAAATTGTGATTTTTGATTTTTCTTTCTGTGTACTGTGTCTTTCAGGAAGTAGGCGATCATGGCTCTCCACCTCCCTCTATAATTTGCAGCTCTCAAAAACTCCCTTCCCTCTGCTTACCCCCCCCCCCGCAAACCACGTCATCCACTTGCTTAAGTCCGTCAGGTATGTCACGCGTTGTTTTCCCTTGTCTCTCTTTCGCTCTATTCTCCAGGCCACCCTTTCTCATTATGTATCAAAGGAACTTCAGATGCCTCTTCCTGGTGTTAAGTATAAGCCCCCTCCTTGTTTATACGCTCTCTAAGACATCATCGTTCCTCAAACGTTCGGTCCTTGATATCCTTGGCATCCTTCTCCCTCGTCTCGAGCCTCTTCTTCATCTTTGAGGAAATCGTCCAACATTCGCTGCCGTAAAGAACGACAGATATCACGTAACAGCTCAGTATTCTTTTGTTTGTTACCAAAGATATCCTCCCTTGTCGCAATACTCTGCCCAGCTTTTTGGAATGCGATCTTGGCCATCCCTACGTATCCCATTGTCGTATTTACCGTCCTCTGTCAGAACGCTTCCCAGATATTTCAACTTCCTCGACAGCTTGAATCTTCTGTTCCCGACCTGCGAAGCACATTTCGGGCTCATCCTTTTACTGATGACCATGCATTCTGTTTTCTTGTAGTTTATGCTTAGTCCCTTCTTCACACTCTCCGTCGCTATCTTCTGTAGGAGATTTTGTAATTTCTTTAACGTGTCTGCTATCTTTTTTTTAATATTAAATTGTATTTAAGTCGTAGTTCCTCCTTTCCTTCCAGTTTGACTATCACGCCAAGATTTTCGTTAAAATTTTACTATATATATATATATATATATATATATATATATATATAT
Source organism: Acanthosepion esculentum (assembly GCA_964036315.1). Classification (NCBI taxonomy): domain Eukaryota; kingdom Metazoa; phylum Mollusca; class Cephalopoda; order Sepiida; family Sepiidae; genus Acanthosepion; species Acanthosepion esculentum. Next base: position 53,287,394 of record OZ038497.1, on the reverse strand, counting down.
ATATATATAGTATAAAAATATAATATGTTAATATAATGTATCGCACATTCGGTGTTAATAAAATAGTGCTCGATTCTATATAACACCGCTATAAACTATATATTAATTAATATACATTATATATTATATATATTAATTAATATATATTGGTATACAACGGTGTATTGTAATCTTCACTGTCCGGCCTCGTCCAGTACGCGGTCTTATGTATAGTGTATTATTCTCCACCTTACAACCCTTGACATACAGACGAAATATTGCTAGCCTACTCTATCGCTATGACTACAGCAGGTATCCGGGCGTGTTACATTTCTTAGTTCCACTCATGCAAACCTTAACAGCTAGGACCAGCAATACCATATCACGGTTGCAAACCGCCCCCATTCATTTTGTGTTCCTTTGATAAGAACCAAATTCCACTCAATTCCCAAGAACTGGTACTTCTGGGAACAAACTCTCGACATGATACAAGTACAGGGCCAACCTAAATCTATCCTACAGGTACTCATAATATGCACATCTTACTTCTTCCTTACTACCCCTTTGCTTACAACAATCTAAGTATATCTCTAACTTGAGTGGCTCTTGGCCGAACTATCAGAAAAAAAATAGTGTACAAAGGGTAATGCTCAGGACTATTTTTAATTCCGTATCTTGCCGGACCTAGGCGATTATTGCTCACCGAAGATCCCATTTCTATAACATCTGCGACTCGCTATGTATTCTTCGGAAAGATTTTGGTAGCACTTTCTTGTTGACATTTCTACGGTTTGGAATGTATAGTAGATTGATGGCTACCCAATGCCGGAGAGCCATGTCTACCCTGCTATTTAATTCATACGAGAGGGAGAAGAAATAACTTTTCCGATGAAATTAATGGGAACTTAACGCAACAGATTGGACGGATCTTGAACTCGGGTTGTTGATTCTAAGTTCCGAGTTGATAGACTTTATGCTGTCTACCCATCTTCAAAAGGAATACCTACATGAAATAGTTGTATAAGATATTTTGTTTTATTTTCAGTTCAGTCGTGCTTCTAAAATTCGTTGTAATTTTCCTTTGCAAAACGTAAACTGGCAGACAGAGCGAAAGTTAAACTGGGATAGATATGAACATAGATATATATATATATATATATATATATATATATATATATATATAGATAGATAGATAGATAGATAGATAGATAGATAGATAGATAGATAGATAGATATGAAAAGGACGGAGATAGATAGATAGATAGATAGATAGATAGATAGATAGATAGATAGATAGATAGATAGATAGATAGAAATTGTAGTGGATATGAACATAGATATGAACAGAATCAGGCAAATAAAATATATGAAATGTGATATACATATATATATATATATGTATATATATAGATAGATAGAAAGATAGATAGATAGACAGATAGATAGATAGATAGATAGAAATTGTGACAGATATGAACATAGATATGAACAGAGTGAGGCAGATGAAAATATATGAACTGTGATATATATATATATATATATATATATATATATATATATATATATAGATAGATAGATAGATAGATAGATTATCAGCATGATCATCATGATCATCATCAAGACCTCGAGTTCTTCAATCGTCAAATGCACCTAAAGACAGAAGAAACAGACAACCGTTTCCAGGATGATTTTGTTGATGGTCGCTTCCATGAGTCATGTCTTTCACTCTTTGAGGTTGTCTGACCGTTTCTTGCTTTGTCATTCCCGCTTACCCCTGACTTCATCAAGTGCCTTGCACGGTGGCCTTGCACGGTGGCCTTGCACGGTGGCCTTGCACGGTGGCCTTGCAGAGGCTTTTATGCCGTTTAACTTTGTCAAAGCATCTCATCTTCCGACGCTTAACAGTGGTATAGAGAGATTCCTGTCGGTCCACAAGATTGTTGATCTTGCACTGTACACAGTCACTGGCTTTGTGTACCCTGCAGAACAGGTATGAGGAATCTTTTTCGATCAGTGGACTGCATCATATGCGACTCATCCCAAAGCGATCCTCACTACTAAAAAGATCCAAACTAATTTTTCTTAGAAAATACATCAGTTACTTTCGCTACCGAAGACTATATGCGTAAGCTTATACCTTAGAAATGGTAGTTATTTTTTATTTTTTGAAAAAAAAATATAAACAAAAATTGAACTCTTGGTATCATATGATCACTGTTGATAGTGTAATTATCAGATATCGCTGCGTGGGATTTATTTCTAAGTTATTTATATATTTGAAAATTAAACATTTCTTCTTTAGAGAAAAATTCTTATTAACGGCTCTTGTTTCAAATCTGTTGTAACCTAGAAAGGGTTAATGAATGAGGAATAGTAATCTTTATAACATCAACAAAATACAATACTCACTAGCGGCGTGAAGAAGGTAAACCACTGCTAGTGGTAGACTACCTAGACAGCATATTACGATATTTACCTGCCTCCCCACGAGGAAGGATGCGGCACAAGGCTAAATTTAATGTGAGAAAATCCGAGCCCGTAGGCTCGGTCAAAAATTGCCCGTACATCCAGCATACGCGGGATCGAGTATCTGTCTACCTCCCCGGACGAGACTGTGCCATTCGGCAGAGCCTCGTCCAGGTTCCTCTCTGCCCGAAGGCAGAGAGTTCGACACGGCAAAAGCTGACAGCTCGCGCAGCCAGCGTAGATAGAATATTTCCCCCACTTACAATAGTATCCAACGTATTTATGAGGATTGGAACATACCCATTAGTGTTCATAGGTACGGTATATAACAACTAATAATATTTATCTATATTCAATAGGCTCTAAGACTGATAAAGGAATAACTATTAATTGTAAAAAAAAATAACAGAATCTATGGTCGTTGTCAGGAGTGATAGTCCAACATGCATCGACGAAACGGAGACCTCAAAACCTGAAATCAAACAATTAGAGAAATTTAATTAACTGGGAAAAAGATGGAAAATATGACACAGAAATCGGAAGGTGTACTGGAATACCGGAAGCTGCCTTCCGAAAGTTAAACAAAATATAAAAAACAGGACAACTTGAGTAAACACTAAAAAAAAAAACATGGCTGAATATCGATCCTCTTATGTGGTACTGAAGGCTAGACAATTTCCTTACGGATTGTGGTAAATTAGAAAAGGTTACTAAATGAGAAATAACCAAAACGGAGGTTGGAAATGAGATGCTAATCTTTATAACATCAACAAAATAAAATACTCGCCAGCGGCGTGAAAGAGGTAAACCACTGCTAGTGGTGGACTACTTAAACAGCATATTACTCCGACTTACAATAGTATTCAACGTATTTATGAGGATTGGGACATACCCATTAGTGTTCATAGGTACAGTATATAACAAAAAGCAAAATATATTTAAACGTATGATTTCCCGTAATGAAAATTGCCAATGGTTTAAAATACTGACAACGTTATTTTCTTCAAAAGTTTACAAAATTCAAGAAACATTGTACTTAATAATTGTTTATGCATATAGCTATGTATGAGGGAATGTGTGAGTAAAACAAGTGAGAAGGAATCGAAATAAAATTTTAAGAAACGTTATTTTGTTTATAAAATTTAGCAAATAGAAAACGGGCTGATGTTTGCCCATGCGTGATGTAGAAAATGCGCAAGAGCTTTCTCACGCATTTGTTCTCGAAATCATGGATACTATTTTCTGTCTCAGCCAGGTTTGTCCAATCAACACAAGCTCTAGCCGTAGAGGAGGATTTGTAGATTTCGATCTTAGTCCGGAAGCTGGTGTCGCTCTTCCGTACGCTTTTCCCGCAGACAAAACGATGCAAGCCTCTCGCAGCTCTATCGCTATTTCCATAGAAAGTGTTCAGACGAACTACATTCTTTAGTTCTACCAGATCCAACCTTCACGGCTAAGAACCGCCACGCCACGAGCATTGTAGCGAACTACGTTCATTTTCTATGTATTTAATAAGATTAAGTTCTACTCGAGGAAATCCTTTGCTGCTTTCTGGAATCGACTCCAAAAAGGACGCTTCCCCGATCACTACAATTCTAACCTGCTCATATCTAGAGTTAACCGTTATCTTCCTCACATATCTCCGTAAACTCTGTCTCTTACCCTGTAAATCTATACTTCGAGGGACTTTTGAGCCTTTTAAAGGGTGAACCTCATTCCATCGACATGCGATTATAACCTTTCCGTCATCGTACATAACGGCTGATACCAAACGATTTCCATTCGACTAATTCTTCTATGTGCTATGTCCCTTCAGGACGTGTGCGATCATCGGTCACCACAACTTCCTTTTAGCGGTCATTGATTTTTTTTACTATGATATAACTGCTTATCGGATATCCATTTACATTAGATGTTTAGGTAGGTTACCCAGTTTTCCCTCGCCTTTTGCCTTCGATATTCCTGTATGTTAGATTCTCTAAACCCACTTTCCTCATTATATTTCCTTGAAAATGTCTCTCTCTGATTCGAAGTACAAGGATCCTTTTTGATTCTATTTTCCATAAAACTTTCCCGTTCCTCACACGCTCCGTCCATGATATTCTCAGCAATCTTCTGTGGGACCTAATTAAGGTTACCATTCCTTCACTTCATCTGTAAGGAAATTGTCCAGTGTTTGCTGTCATAGAGAGGTAGATTAATAAGTCAATTAATTAATTCATAATTGGATTAATAGGGATTATATAAACAGCGGATTAATTAGTCCATAATCTAACAGGGATTTACATGCTGAATATTCATATTGACTTCGCCTCTACGACATTTGATTTGTGTGCTGAATAGGATAACCTCCTGGGTTTAATTGAATTTATAAAGGGGATGCTGAAAAATATACAGTTGTTACCTAAATTAAAAGGATCATTTGTCTTGTATATTTGATGTGCCAATGTTTGTACATATATATATATATATATATATATATATATATATATATATATATATATATATATATATATATATATATGTATTATAAATTAACTGATTTAAAATATGTTTTTTCGCTACGCAGTAATAACCATGTTTCAGAAATATTTGTTACATATTTTAAATCAGTTAATTTATAATATTAACACTCTGTAAATTTACATTGAACACTATTTTGTAAAAATAAAAATAAGAACACCGGATTATATATCTTACTGTTCTTTCTTTTTATTTCTGTATATATATATATATATATATATATATATATATATATATATATATATATATATATATATATATATATATGAGAAATTATAAAATATTTTTGTTTGACGCGTTTCGTTCGATGAAGACCTTTCTCATATATATATATATATATATATATATATATATATATATATATGTGTGTGTGTGTGTGTGTGTGTGTGTGTGTGTGTGTGTGTGTGTGTGTGTGATATTATTCACCTCTTTCAGGTAGAAATTTGTTTTGCTGTAGGAAACTGACACAACACAGTGTGTAGTGGCATGATATCAAAAAAGCCCGCCAATTATTATCAAATAAAATAAAAACGGGACCAATTTTAAGCTAAAATAGTTGTATCAAAATACTTTTACAAACTTCAGTCGCGGGTTCTTGACACTAGAACAAGGACAAAAGTAGAAAAAGCATATGTCCGCAAATCCTTCGTTTTTGAGTTATTAAGTTTAAAGAACGTTTATGGTTTAAATTGTGGGCAATTTTTCTAAAAATAATAGATTATAATTAATCCGACATATTTTTTATTACTTTAATCTTTATTTTTCTGGATACTCGTATTTAATCCTTAATTTATTAAACAATAGATTAATTCATTTTCGTCTACCGGCCCGAATGATCGAGGAATGTTGTTTTACGGAGAGCGCCAATTTTTCCTTAATAAGATATGATATATACATTTTTATATAACAGACCAATTTTAGAAAATTAATGACAAAATGGAATAAATTCTTGTGTGTGTGTGTGTGTGTGTGTGTGTGTGTGTGTGTGTGTGTGTGTGTGTATAGATAGATAGAAACAGACTGGCCTAAATATATAGAGAGATGGATAGATATGAACAGACTAAGATAGATAGATAGATAGATAGATAGATAGATAGATAGATAGGAACATAATAGATAGATAGATAGATAGATAGATAGATAGATAGATAGGAACAGAGCAGAACGATAATAGATAGATAGATAGATAGATAGATAGATAGATAGATATGATGAAACGAAGGATAACGGGAAATGAGATTAAAAGTACGCGCACGCGGTTTTGACGCATGTGTCACGTGATTGCAAGTTTTCGTGCAACTCGCTACAGAGCGCGTGGGCGTGCGCACGTGTTGATAATGGTGGAAAATGGAGTCGAATCGTCATTCTTCACCTCTGCTACCTGCTTGCCTGATTGCCTGCCTCCAGTGATTTTTGCTAGTGTGTGTGTGTGTGTTTATTCCGTCACCCCCTACAACCACCCCACCACCGGCACCATTCCCTCGCGTCCGCTCTCCGCGCAACTCCACACGCACGCGTTCATCTTTCCTCGAAGAAAATTGATCATTGAAAAGCACCGATCGATAAACGAAGATGTGGCGTAAAGGCTATTAACAGAATGCAGATGGAAAAGAAAATAGTACCTCTGTAGCACACACACACACAAACACACACACACACACACACACACACACACATTCATATATATATATATATACATATATATATATATATATATATATATATATATATATATATATATATATATATATATATATATATAGCAGTGTGTGCGTAGAATAGCGGTTAGCGGCGCGGTAAGTGTAATCGACGTACCGTGATGAAATTCCGGTTCGTTGCGTTCTTATTCTTCTAGGTGTCGTGTCCCTTCAGGACGTGGGCGATAATGGCACTCCCTAATTTCCTGTCCTTTGTAGCTCTGAGTAAATCTTGTCTTCTTTCTATTCCTCCTAATCCCTGTTCTACCATCCATTTTATACAAGCCCATTCTACTTCTTCTATCTGCTGTGTCCATTGACGTCGTGGGCGATCATGGTTCTCCACAGTTTCCTGCACTTTCTAGGTCTTAGTAACTTTGTCATTTCGCTATGTCCCCTAATCCCCGTTCTGCCTTCCTTTTTGCACGAGCTCTTTAGGTTGTATTTACATCATTTACACTGTTCTGACTGTTGGGCTCATCTTTATTGTCATTTTTCACAACGTTTCGGCGTTGTACGGTCCGGTCTTCTTCAGGTGATATAGGCTGGAATTTAGAAACGAACCTTTTATTTCGCCCACCGAGGTGGATTTTTCTAGTTCCACATGCCATCCCTCTTCCGGATATCTCTGTTTCTTTACCTTCACTAACTCTACAAGTTTTTGTTCACCTCTGCCGTGGGCAGGTATTGAACCCTCAACACGTTGGATCAAGTCAGTGGTCTACTTCAACAGATGATTTTGTCCGATCGACCAATAAAGATGACAATAGAGATGAGAACAACAGTTCGAACAATTGTAAATAGTTAAAATACCTCAGAAATATAGACAGATCCTGATGAAGGCCGGAGCGTACAACGGCCGAAACGTCGCGAATATGACAATAAAGATGAGAACAGTTGTAAATAGTGTAAATAGTTACAATACCTCATCTCAGACGTTAAGTTGGTTTTGGGCTGTTTTTCTTTGTCACTTTCACCTTCCATACATCCTGTGAGTGTCAAACATTCCAAGCCCTCTTTCCTCATTATGTGCCACTGGAATTTCAACTGTCGATTTCCGATGATAAGTATATGTGCTCTTTTTGTTTAGATTTTCTCAAAAAATACTATTCGGAAAGGTATTCATCCTATTGGTTAACTATCAGGACGGAGTTCAAACCCATGTCGGACATGGGGCCCGGAATCCCCATCCAGTAAAAAATTATTTCCTAAAAAGAATACGCAGCCGCAGCAACAACTAAAATGCTGACGCTGCCGGCTTCTACATTGCATGTGTTTCTGATGGCGCGAAGGGGGAGTGAGAGGTGGATATGCATACATATATTTTTTTGTTAATCAAGTTTACCCCAGGCAAGGCAATAAAACAACTAAGACACAAGGGGGGATGCTGTGAAAGAATTAGAAAACAGAAACATTGCTAAGGAGAAGAAAAAAAAACAACAGAAGCATAATCAGGAGGACAGTAGATAGCGATTGAGATTGCGTTTAATTTTTCGAAGATTAAAAAGAGCGGAAAAAGCATGGAGACTGAAGGGAGTTCCACCTGTGAGAAGTGCGAGAAAACAAACTCTTTAGTATAGAACGTACGGTAACCATCTAACCAATGCATCTGGAAATTGGCGGAATCTCTAATAAAGCGCATTAATTCATAAAGTCTAGGTAACACAGCGAATAGTTCATCCGAACTATTACCATGAAAGAATTTATAGAAAAGACACATGAAGACAACTTTACGGCGGTGATTTAAAAAACATAATCCAATAGAGAAATAAATATATTTTCATCAATAACACTGATTTAATTAATGCTGATTTTGATCCGTCTTAATGAAACACTCTATACATATCTATGAGTCTACCTTTCGTCCAGGCTTAGAATATTGCTGCCACGTATTGCCCGGTGCTCTTGCTATTTACATTCCAAGATCCTTGATAAAATCCTAAAAAACAGCAATATTATTGGTCCCGATCTGGCACCTCAGCTTCAGTGATTTTACCTACCGTCGTAAGTTTGCCTCCCTGTATCTTTTCTACATATACTTTCACGGTAATAGTTCGGAGGAGCTCTTCGCTCTGGTACTTGGATTTTATGAATTAAAGCGCAGTATTAAACTGGTGACGATTTTCACCAATTTACATGTCAGCTGGCTATATGTAACCGTAAGATCGATTCTAACAAATTCTTTTCTCACATTTCTCGCTTTTTGAAGTCCCTTTCGCCTCTGTACTTTCTAGCCAACTTTAATCGTCAAAATTTTAAACGCAATGTCAAAAAGCTATCTACTGCCCCCCCCCCGCCCGCCACCTGATTACTCTTCTTTTGTTCTTTCTCCTTAGCAATATTTCTGTCCCTAACTCTTCCACAGTCAGTAGCCACTTGTGTCTCATTTCCGGCTTTACAGTTTGCTTGTTTTGAAATCGATTCATATATATATATATACGAGGGTCATTCAATAAATAAGGTGAATTTTTTGGTATAAGGACTTCTAATACAGATAGAAGCTTACTTTATATTTTATTTTTCAACGTAGTCTCCCAGCACTGTCACACACTTTTCCCATCTGTGCACAAGCTTCCGTATTCCCTCAGCGTAAAAATCGTTGGACTGATGTCTCAGCCAGTCGCTCACAACACTTTTGACTTCATCGTCACTTTTAAACTTCGTGCCTCTCGTGAACGCCTTCAAGGGACCAAACATTTGAAAGTCTGAAAGGGCAAGGTCTGTGCTGTAAGGGGTATGAGGGAGCAGTTCCCAGCCAAGCTCGTTGATGGTCTGCACCGTTTGGGCTGCTGTGTGAGGCCTTGCGTTGTCATGATGCAAGATGACTCCTTCTGACTGATGACCCCTGCGTTTGTCCCATCAGATAAGCTCAAAGTCCTTGCAATGTCATCCACTGTCACCCTTCTGTCAGACTGAATGAGGTCATTGACTGATTTGATCACCTCATGAGACCTCACTTCTGTAGACCACCCAGGCCTGTCTTCATCCTCAACACTGCTCCGTCCTTCTTTAAACAATTTAGCCCACTTGTAGACATTTTTTGGCTGAAACATGTCGCACCATACACAGTTGACATTCTCCTATGAATTTCAACTGGTTTTCACCCTTCAGCAACAAAAAACTTGATAACTGACCGCTGTTCAATCCTGGATCATGCTTCTTGGTCGGCCATCTTTGTTAATCGCCAAAACTCTCAAAGTTATTTTTTTAATCTGCAAAAGAAATTAAATCCATGTGAAAAAGAAGTAAAACAAAAAAATAAAAATAGTAAGCTTCTATCTGTATTAGAAGTCCTTATACCGAAACATTCACCTTATTTAGTGAATGACAATCGTATACACACACACACACACACACACACACACACATATATATATATATATATATATATATATATATATATATATATATATATATATATATATGCGGTTTTGTAGAGTTCACTGATTTTACAATTCTCCCGCTTGCGATGGTACCCTTCACCATCATATCAGGTAGAAGATAACATTCCTTGTCAGCATGGTCTCCTCTAATCTGACCAATATTTACATACAGTGACGCATTTATCAATCAGTTTAGGTTGCATTGCAATCAATTTGTGATATGGAGATACATAATTCTAAATAATAATAAAAACTCGGCTTAATATACAAACATTTAAATGCAATGTCAATCGCTGATTTCCTAATTACTCTTTCTGTGTCCGATCATTAAAAATGTTTCTGTTTCTAATTCTTCCACACCAAGTAACCCCTTGTGTCTTAGTGGCTTTACTGCCTTGCATGAGGTAAAATCGATAAAAAAAATCTATGCACATATAAAAATTAATTTGATTACATCATTTAATTTATGAGTAGAATATAATATTATTTCATGATTTCATTTATTTATTTATTTTATATCCTTGAGATTTTTAATGTATATTAGCAAATATACGTATTAATTTACAATATTGTCAAACCTGTGTTGTCATTGTATATGTTCATCGTGATACTCTCAATCAGACTTGGCAAAAAGAATACACAAAAAACATATATCGTTCCTAAATTCATTTTTTCCTCTTCAGCTTGGAATTATGGGCCGTCAAATAAGCCGCTTATTTCATCAAATAAGTGTTTTCAGTACCGAATTTATTCGGATTTAATTTAATTTTCTTTGCTGAGCGTGATGCAGTTTCACATCGTTTCGAACGGAAATCAAGTTCTTCTTGAACCATGGCTCCACATGTGCCTTCAACCAAATAATTTTATGGGGAGCTGTCATCTCAATACCATCATGAACTCGTTATGAACCTATCATTTCTCCATACATAAATCCATTAAAAAAATCTCAGTATAACCGCCTTTTTGACATTTCAACCAGTGAGAGTGCTTTCCGCTAATATCCTCGTTGCCTTTTCTCATTATCCTATCAGTAGCGACACAGAATTAATCTGAACTGGTCGCTGTTTTCTCTTGTCTATTTTATTCGATATTCTTAATTCTTATCTAAGGGCCTAGTGATTGATATTAGAAAATTTGTCACTTGATATACGATTCGATAGCTTGTAGTTTCGAAATGTAACGACGAAATATCTATACCTTGACAAAAGAATTTTCTAATTTATTATTTCTTATACCCTAATGTTTCTCTTTCAAACGTTCTTTCCCTTTTGTGTTTCGTCTTCCTCGGCTTTCACTGTAATGAATCTGTTAAAGACACCTAAAATTTCTTACTACAACTTTTCCAATTTTTTTTTTACATCTTTTTTATATTCCTCTTGCAAAACGGAAAAAACGATCTTATTTGATGGAAGAGAAAACTCGGTCAGGTAATATTTTACTGAATAAAATCAATGAAAACCTTGCATGTATATCTTGCTGCATCCAACAAGTGGTGGAAAAATGGCTTCACTTAACTAGGATTAAATGCCTGCGTTTATTGCACATTTAGAACATGGGAAATGCCAGTTTTTCTGCTCTTTAAATGAAGAGATCTACTCACTTAGGTGTTGGATTCGCCATTTTTTTAATTTACGTATCTGTTGTTTAACCGTATTTATCTTGACAAAAATCCCCCCTACCCTCTCTCTCTCTCTCTCTCTCTCTCTCTCTCTTTCTCCCAATCTATCTATCTATCTATCTATCTATCTATCTATCTATCTATCTATCTATCTTCCTCGCGCGCATGCGCATGCATGGAACTGTAATTTTGTCGCTATTTTGCTGAGTCTTGTTTTGTAAGATATATTTTTGGAGCCTGTAAGATAAATTTGGAAGAAGGGTTTTTTGTTTTTGTTTTTTTTTTTTCTGGTCAAGGATAGAATATGATTCTCATCAATCGCAGGAGCGATATTTACTCATTTTGTTCAATCAATCAACCTCCTTTTTCACTCATTTTTTGTTTTTTGATTTTGTTTTGTCTTCTTTTACTGCATTGCTTAAAAGGTCAGTTATTTCTAAAGAAAAACTGAAGGGATTTTTTTTAAAATCAGAAGCAATCTAATGACGCCAAAAGCTGTAATTTGGTATTTCTGTTACTGGGTTCTAAGGCGAAGCTGAAGGCTACATGAATTACAATTGAGGCATATCTTTTTTATTTCCAAAAGTATTCTATTTATCTGAATTACCTTGCAAAGATTTGCAGGCGCACGAGCGTGTATTTAGTTCTGTTTCTGGGTATATATATATATATATATATATATATATATATATATATATATATATATATATATATATATATATATATATATATATATATATATTTGCGTCTATATGTGTTTCTCTGTTTCTGCCTGTGTATATGCATATATGGAACATTATTCAGGGTTAACCTGTAGAAAAAAACAATATGTATAAAGGTAAAAGACAATAGGAAAACTGTATTATTAACCGACACGTTTCGTCCAATGTGAACTTTTCAAGGTAAAAACGAAATGAATTTATTGAAAACAAAATAACTATTAACAACAAAATGTCCTTAGCAACAAGAAGAATTTAGAAAACGCTGCTGTATTCATATTCGTACTCTACAGTTGACAATATGAATACAATAGCGTTTTCTAAATTCTTCTTGTTGCTAAGGACATTATGTTTGCTGTTAATAGTTACTTTGTTTTCAATAAGTTCATTTCATTTTTGCCTTTAAAAAGTCCACATTGGTCGAAAAGCGTCGGCTAATAATACAGTTTTCCTATTGCCTTTTACTTTTGTATGCATATATATTTATGTGTACTGGGTGATTTTCTAAGAGCAGCTTAGATGTGGCAGAAAGCCAAAAATATGGGGTATGCAATGAGGATCGAACACACTATTCAGTCGTAATTGATCTAGCGAGACAATCTTACAACGTCAAGGTGTCCTATTTGTGTACATATGTGTGTTGATATGTGCGTATATATGTGTGTATGAATGTGTGTATGATTGTGTGCTTTTTAGCTTTTTGTGGCTAGGTTTACGTGATGACAGTGTTCAGAAAAGGAAACAAACCTATACCTCTAGATACATACACACAACCAATACATCCAGTTAAAAGTAAAAATAAGATCATAAGTATAGCCAAAAGTGCTCGGAATTATAGAACATTTGAACAGTTTCGACACACTCTGTGTCCGGAAGAGAAAGCACTTGTTCGAACACAAGAAAAATTAAATAAAAAGTTTAATCGCAGTACCTTGTCTGTCGTCTTTGATGAAAGATATATAAAGTTGTAGCCTCTATCTGTTTGTTTGTTTTTTATCGAACTCCTCGTAGGGCTTTGAAGATAGACCACCATAACCATATATATTCTGGAACTACATTACTCAGGGTACTTGGATAAGTATATTTCATTTTGATGAAAGCGGAGTACCGCTGAATTTTTCTCCCTTTGATTCAAATTAAATTTAAATTTGAACAAGGGAATGACACCTAGCGTACTTGGATATGTTAGAAGTCACATCGGGAAGATCATTTTGATCAAGGGGTACAATCCCCCACTATTTTTGTCCCTCTGGCTTAAATGTGAACAAGGGAATGACTCCTATCCAAAATATAGAAGGAGAAAACCAGAAGATGGAGGCCACATCGGCAAGATCAAAATGAGACAATATGGACGTCAAGTTGAGCAAGAAATCACCAATCAGTGGGTAGTGCCTTACAATACATATTTATTACGACAATTCAACTCTCATATCAATGTTGATATCTGCCCATCAATTCATTCAAACAAGTATTGCATCAAATACATATCAAAGGCGTCAGTTCAAGATGTTTTTTCACACCCACACCTACTGAAACTTTTCCCCTTTGATTTGAATTAACAAGGGAATGACTCCTATCAAAGATATAGAAGGAGAAAGCCAGAATGCATCATTTTCTCCACAAATTATAACAATGATTTAAAATCAATTATTATTTTCTAACAAATATATATATATATATATATATATATATATATATATATATATATATATATATATATATATATATATATATATAGTACAGGTAATCGATCCGTTGGTATATAATCGGGGTGGATTTTAGTAATATTATTTATTAAAACTGATCCACAGAGAGCTCGATGTATTTATTATAACAGAGCATATGTATTTTTTACAGCAAAAACAAAATTACCTCAACGTGGGAATAAACTATTTCAGGCTGGTCTATACTCAGCTATCTTCACCCCTTAAGTGTCTGTACCGAAGTATTGTTTTAAATTTATTTTTAGTGTCAGCCCTCCTTTGATAGACGCCTTGTTAATGAGAAGAGGTTTGTGTTAGCGACTGGTGGAGGGCGTAAACTATCTTATTCCGGGGAAGCGTTCTGGGATTGGAGTTTATTTATGGCTAAAGCCTTTCGTTCTTTGTAGCTAAATATCAGTTCCTATTATATTGCGTTTCCGATACAAGCACCAAGTTTGTTTTCTTGGGATTCACAGTAAATAATTTTTATGCTACAAGGGTCCAATTTTAATTATAAGTGATGGGGGATTTAAAATAAATCCGTTAAGATTAAGGTAAATTATCTGAATGATTTATAGATTGCTAGTAATACCAGATCACCCAATGGAATAAATCATGCTGTCCAACACACTTTTATGCGTACATTTCTGTACATTTACATATACATACATATATGTCACTATACACATACATACATCCCCATATATATACACATGCATTCTTATGTAATTTTGAATCTGTTCCTATGTCTACATTTCGTGATTACTTCTCACCGTTGATCTTTTATATTTTATTATCCTCTTCTAAGCATAACTTGTACCTATCTCTAAAACTATTGGGGTTTTTCACCAAACCTAAAATTTTCCAATTTATTTGAGAATTCAAACCCTTTTCCTTCAATTCCCAAAATTTTTGGGAAAGGGCTGTTTGGTATTTTAATTTTGGATTGGTGAATGAGTGTCAATATGTATTGATTCTCTCTCTCTCTCATATATATATATATATATATATATATATATATATATATATATATATATATATATATATATATATATATATATGAATGCGTCATTTACTGGACTACGTGTTTTCTTAGGTGTTAATGCTCTGTGATGATATTGTTAGTATTTCTTGTATATTTAATGATTGATCACTTTTCAAGGATTTTTATATTATGTTCATGTCATTGGTTGACGTAAATATTAAGCGTTTTCAGGTTGCGTATATAATATATTGCTTCAATAGATTTATCATGTTTTTATATGCAAATGTTATCAATTTTTTGACAGATTTTAAAAATAGTACAAATTTCACATTGAAATGTTTTAGGTGTCAGTACTAGAGCTTATTTTGTAATTAAATACATTGTAATAATTCAATAGATTTATCTAAACTTGATGAGGAAATCGTTCTAAAAACAAGATTTGAAATTTTATTAATTTATTGACTATATATATATATATATATATATATATAGAGAGAGAGAGAGAGAGAGAGAGAGAGAGATAGAAACAGACGGACAGATAGAGAAAGTAAGAAAGAGTAAAATAAATTTGTTCAGTTAGATATAGACATTTTATAGTAATGAAAGATTATCAGCTGCACATACATTCGAAAATCACATCGAAAGAAATGATCGAACATTACATTAAATTATTGTCTACGTGCTTACTGACGGACAAATAGATAGATAGATAGATAGATAGATAGATAGATAGATAGATAGATAGATTACAACAATATAAGATAGATGGATAGATAGTTAGATACATACATACATATAAACGATATACGATAGATAGATAGATAGATAGATAGATAGATAGATAGATAGATAGATAGATATGAACAATATACGAGAGTTACACATATTGACAAATTAAAATAGATATTATTAACAATATAATACAAATTTGAACAAAGAAGGATAGATAGATAGATAGATAGATAGATAGATAGATAGATAGATAGATAGATAGATAGATAGATAAAGAGAGATTGATAGAGAGCGGTGAATAATATTAGACAGACAGATAGATAGATAGATAGATAGATAGATAGATAGATAGATAGATAGATATGAAAAATAAAGGATAGGTAAAAACAATATAAGATAGATAGATGGATGGATAGATAGATAGATAGATAGATAGATAGATATATAGATAGATACATACATACATACATACATATAAACGATATACGATAGATAGATAGATAGATAGAAGAACAGACTGAGATAGATAGATAGATATATAGATAGATAGATAGATAGATAGATAGATAGATAGATAGATGAACAGAATGAGATAGATAGATAGATAGATGAAAAGACTGAGATAGATAGATAGATAGATAGATAGATATGAACAATACACAACAGTAACACATATTAACAAATTATGATAAATATTAACAATATAAGACATATTTGAATAATGATAGATAGATAGATAGATAGATAGATAGATAGATAGATAGATACTTCTGTAAAGTAAACAGTACCTATATTGTATCGCAAAGGATTTTATTCCTATGAGGATACTGAAATGACACAATCATAGGTTGAAAAGATAGGTTACATATTTAGCAAGGGGCAGAAACATTCGGTATTCTAATGACAAAAACCTCTTAGTTTGAAGGTGAAAGTTGAAACGGCCACAATAAATCATTATGTGATAGTCTTTCTCTTCAGTAATTTTTTTCTTAACTCGTTGGTGTCGAGTTATCGCTCATCGAGAAATATTTCCTCTCCTTCGCCTTTTCAAAGTCCATTATATTTTGACTCACCTTTCTCCATTACGCACAGATTGGTATTTGTCATTACAGGTGTCCTTCGGCGTAAAAAGACGCGTATGTGTTTGCTTTTAAATTAATCTTTTATATAAAGGCGTCTCTATTTACGTTTGAGAATAAAAGGATTCTTTATGCGCTAAGCGAATGAGCTGGGTGGAAAGATGCTCCTAAACTTGTCAGCAGGTGAAAGAAAGTATTTTAACCGTAGACTTGCGTTGTCGAGTCCTCAAGCTTGACCTTTGTAACACGAACAACACTTGATCAAATCGTTTTATTCTCATTTCTATGTGCGTCTATTAATCCATTCTTAAGGTAAAAGTCCGCTCGTCCGAAGTTCTTTTAATCTGAACATCATTTGAACAAAATGTCGTATTATCATTAACTTTGTTTCTGTCATTCCGTTCTACAGGTACAAGTTTTATAGTTAAGCATTCTTTAAAGCAGTACAATATCTGATCCAAATCTTTTATTCATTTTAATATTTGCATTTCTACAATCTGTTATCTACGTACAAGATGGGTCGTTCAACATACTATTAAATCGAAAAATATTTGATCCAAATGTTTTATCCAAATATTTGATCTCATATTTGATCTTGTATTTGAGCTTATATTTCATCAAATATAGTGATCAAAATTATTTCTTTTACTAACTTTTATTATTTCTTTGTGTTTCTATCAATCTTACATTTCTTGCAACATCATTCGAACAAAATGTATTATCATTAACTTTGTTTCTGTCATTCCATTCTACAGGTACAAGTTTTATAGTTAAGCATTCTTTAAATCTGTACAATATCTGATCCAAACCTTTAATTCATTTTAATATTTGCATTTCTACAATCTATTATCCATGTACAAATTGGGTCGTTCAATATACTCTTAAATCGAAAAATATTTGATCTTACATTTGATCTTATAGTGAACAAAATTATTTTTTTTACTAACTTTTATTATTTCTTTGTGTTTCTATCAATCTTACATTTCTTGCAATGACTCATTTTTAATCCGGCCATGAGCTGAAGCAACAGATTTCTTCATTTTTCAATGTGTTTGTCTTTTGTTCTACTTTCACCCCAAGTATGGCGATAATGCTACTAAGACGCAAGGGGGTTACAGGTAGTGAAAATGAAGGAAAAATCTTTAGTGAGGAGAAAGGACAATAAAAGAACGGATTTCAATAAGTTATTAGATGGCGATTGACGTTACATTTACTTTTTTAAGATTGTAGGTGTCAGGAAAGTAAGAAATTGGGAGATAGTTCAAGAAACGCGAAGTGCGAAAAACGAAACTGTTAGAGTAGAAGTGACCGTTGTATCTAGTTAATTCAACGGTAAAGCGATGAGATCTATTCGCCAATCTAGTAGTACGTTAAAATTCATGCGGCCAAGGTACTAAGAAGCCAAGGTCATTATAATAATTGCCATAAAGATCTGTATAGAAAGTGGGACGGAAGCCACGTCACGGCAGTGACTGAAGCCGAGATTTAGATTTTGTTGAGAATCCCGAGAGACGACAGTGGGTTGAAAAGTTCATGGGATGACGATGAAAGAGTGACGCTCAAGCTATGGAATCATGCATGCTTTAATTTCAACACTTAATAACTGCATTGTTTCATTCCCGATGCGAGGATGGACTGAAAGGTTCATAGGCTGCCTATGAAGGGGTGATGCTCGAACTGTGAAATGATACATACCTTAATTTCAACTCTTATTATTAATAACTGCATTGTTTCATTCTATGTACGAACGTGGACGGAAAATCCATAGGCTGACTATGAATCAGTGAGACTAGAGTTCTGAAATCATGCATACTTTAATTTCAACTCTTCTTATTACTAACTGCATTGTTTCTTTCCAGGTACGAGGATGGGCTGAAAGGTCTATCGGCTTACTATGAATGAGTGAGGCTAGAGCTCTGAAATCACGTATACTTTAATTTCGACTTTCTTCTAAATAACTGCATTGTTTATTTACAGGTACGAAGATGGGCTGAAAGGTTCATAGGCTGACTATGAATGAGTGATGCTAGAGTTCTGAAATAATGCATACTTTAATTTCAACTCTTCTTATTAATAACTGCATTGTTTATTCTCACGTATTAGGATGGCCTGAAAGGTTCATAGGCTGACTATGAAGGAGCGATGCTAGAACTATGAAATCTTGCATGCATTAATTTCAACTCTTCTTATTAATAAGAGCATTGTTTATTTCCAGGTACGAGGATGGGCTGAAAGGTTCATAGGCTGACTATGAATGAGCGATGCTAGAACTATGAAATCTTGCATGCATTAATTTCAACTCTTCTTATTAATAAGAGCATTGTTTATTTCCAGGTACGAGGATGGCCTGAAACGTTCATAGGCTGACTATGAAGGAGCGATGCTAGAACTATGAAATCTTGCATGCATTAATTTCAACTCTTCTTATTAATAAGACCATTGTTTATTTCCAGGTACGAGGATGGGCTGAAAGGTTCATAGGCTGACTATGAATGAGTGATGCTAGAGTTCTGAAATAATGCATACTTTAATTTCAACTCTTCTTATTAATAACTGCATTGTTTATTCTCACGTATTAGGATGGCCTGAAACGTTCATAGGCTGACTATGAAGGAGCGATGCTAGAACTATGAAATCTTGCATGCATTAATTTCAACCCTTCTTATTAATAAGAGCATTGTTTATTTCCAGGTACGAGGATGGGCTGAAAGGTTCATAGGCTGACTATGAAGGCATGATGCTTGAGCTTTGAAATCATGCATACTTTAATTTCAACTCTTCTTATTGCTAACTGCATTGTTTATTTACAGATAAACTGACGTCTGACTATTCAAAGATCAATGTTCATCCTGTTGATCAAAAAGTTATGAACAGCAGATATAACATCATCATCACTGCGATACTAGTTCCCAGTCATGCGTTTTTGTTATGTTGGCGAACAGATGATAGTCAAATCTTGAGAATAGTGTAAGTGAGCAACCAGTTCAAAGCCACATTCACGCACAGCAGTCATTGAAAACAAGGACTTGTGTTCTGAAGCATTTTGCTAATGAAACAAGTTTTCTTTTTATTTATTTCTTAATGCTTTTCTTAGCTTTTGGAAGGCATCTTTCAGTATCCCAATGCGCCTTCGGGTTTCAGTGTCACCGATACCGTCTTCAATTTAAACACTTTCCAAATATTTAAATTGCTGTACTTGTTTGATTTTGTTATCCCCAATTTGTAATTTGCATGTTGGGCTGTTCCTTTTGCTAACAACCATGCGTCTTCTCACAATTGACGTTTACTTCTTTGTTTTCTCTCTCCTTTATTAACTTCTGTAGGAATTATTTTCATTTCTTTCCTGTGACTGCTATCAAGACTGTGTCTTCTGCATATCTTATTGTCATTAATATTTCAGATGCTAGTATTGAATCCTGTTAGGAATTCTAATTCCCTCAGAATTGCCTCACTGAATAGTGAAACATTACACAGTCTTAATATATCAGTCGGTCAATTAAGTGCTATACGGGATACATGACTGACTAGGCAGATTTTTTCCCGCAGTAGTTTGCCATTTCTTTCTGCGATAGACTGGTTACCAACTGTTATGGTGAAACACACCTAGTCTATAGATAATAGACTCTCCCACCTAATATAAGTAGGAGTCAGTGAGGGTCGACTGGGAGTCGAATACGAAAGTAGTCAGCTACCACAACTAGATTACTCTGCGTAATACTTATTATAACAAGTTCCTAACGTTTTTGTACGTTGAACCTATTTAGGATCGAATTTAGTCCAAATACAGTTTGCACTGCGGAAATTAAGTCTGTAACACCAACCAAAGCTGAAGAACTCAGTCTGTTCTGCTATTCAATCCGTGGGGGAGGGAAGAGTTGGATTCATAGCTTTCCCCGAAGGTATTTATCCGTGCGTGAGGCTAACGAATTAGACTGGAATTCGAACTCAGATCTCCGATTTTTCACTCTGAGCCGATATCCATTACACAAGAAAGCATAACATATGTCATCTATACATATATCATCCCCATTTTTATACCAATTTATTGAGCATTAAATCTCTGTTACGAAAATTTAAAATTTTCAAAGTGTTGTCTTTGAATGTTTCTACGACAAAATCTCGATCAAGAGCCGGCTTAGACAGCTGTGCAGGGAATCCTGACAACAAATTTGTATCACTTGAAACGTTATGTTTAGTGAACACTGAGTTGGCGTTGCTTTTATTTATTAAACAGTATATCTATTTATTTTCCTCTACCGGCTGGAATGTTCCATAAATTTTATTACGTAAAAATTTGCACTTGTGCAAAAACCAAGAAGTTGGCCGATGAAACCTAGAAGCAGTCTATCTTATAATCTTTTTACATCATGGGATGTTTTGTAAGTTTTCTTATGAATATGTGGTATTGTGGTACATGTAGGATTGGGAGGTGATGGCCAAGTTCTTGTAGCGATTGAGCATATTGAATTGAATAAATAGGTCGTGATTGTGATTAACCAGAACAAGGGTAATCAGTGAAAGATCAGCCTTTCCCCACTTCCCTTCGGCCTTGTACCAAAATTCTGTAATTTTTACAAAATAAATACCCATTCCTATTTAGGCTGTGAAAGATTGATTATTTTCTCTTTCAAGTCGCCTTAAGCACAATGGGGTGGATTCCTGTGAACCCTCCCTTGGTTAAGTTAGACTGTTTCTTGTTTTCCCAGATAATGTGAATAAGTGTTGTTTCCGGCTTGTTACCAGCATTCTCTTTTGTTATGATCCATGTCGAGATTCTCAACCCCCCTAATTTGTTTTTGTCCCCTTTTTCATCTCGGCTGGGTCAGGCTTTTTTCCCACTCCAACATTTAATTTTTCCTTCCCACTCCGTTAGTGAGTGCGCTTCTTGATTCTGTCTATCGGCAGAATATAGAGGTCACTCATTATTTTGAGGGGTGGACGGGTTTTACAAACTGCTATATTGTTTTAGTTTGTTTTTGTTGTACTCTTTTGTGGGTTTGTCCCGTCCCCATCATTTTTATTATTATATGAATATTTATTCTTGTCCACCCACAACGGAAATGGAGACTTTGGAATATTTATAGACTTTTATGTCATGTGCTGTTTTATATGTCTCCTGTGAATATGTGGTATTGTGGTATACGTAGGATTCAGAGGTGACGGACAAGGTCTAGTGGTGATTGAGTCCATTGTAAAGGATGAATGGGTCGTTATTGTGATTAACTAGGACTAGGTTAGTCAGTGTTGTCCAGCCTTTTCCCCACTTCCCCTTCGGCCATGGGCCACAATTTTGTACTATGTACAGAATAAATATACATTTCCATGTAGATTGGAACGAACACTTTCCCTTTCTAACACTCTTTCTCTTTCTATTCCTGTCGTTATCGTCCCACTTCTCTTCTTCTTCTTCTACGTTTTATATACATCTTCCGCATAACTTCCACCATGTACAATGCTAAAGAGCTCCTCGTGATAGATTGATGTATTTATTCGTTTTTGTACGGCTTATCAACCATTTACAGGTTATCTAAATAATTTTATTTTGGAGATAATAATGATTTAGTTATACAAGTTTGAATAATTAACCCATAGCTGGGGGAGGAGAAGAAGTGGATTCATACCTTTCCCAAATATATTTATGCATAAGCCAATATAATGAACCCAACGAGAATTGCACCCCAGCTCTCCTATTAACATTTCTAAGCCTTTATACATTACAACATCCGCACATCCAAGCTTAAAGCGCCAGGTACTCTCAAGGGATGTGACATCAGGCACTCATCAGGTCCGGCTTTGTTTAATTTCGGTAATCGTGGTATAACGTTACAGACTCAGAGTTAGTTTACGGAGATATGCGAGGAAGATAACGGTTGACCCTAGACCTGGATAGGTTAAGACTGTAGTGATCGAGGAAACATCCTCTTGGGAGTCGGTTCGACAAAGCAGCGGTTCGTAGGAAGACGATGTTCGAGAGAATGGAATACAAAGCGAATGCGGGTGGTTCGTTATAATGGGTGTGGCATGGCGGGCCTTAGACGTGACGATAAGAACTGGTGAAACTAAGGAATTAATTCCTATCAACACTTTCCATGGAAATATCGATAAAGCAGCGAGAGGCTTGTAGAAAACGGGTTTTAGGGTATAAAATAATTAATCACCCACAAGGACGCAGATATGTTTCTGTATTCTATCAAGAGTGGTAAATAAAGGCTGTACAACTCCTGTCCAAATATGGAAGAAGAACTCCATTCGTCTTCTTCCCCATTCACTGCCATATCTTAAATATCGCCATCCTTCTTTGCGCCATGGCAACGTTTATTTACGACGTGGCAAATAAACGATACCCGCAAAGGAAAAAAAAAAGCAAATATTTTTCTAAAATATTTTTCTACTTCGGTTCATCCATATTTTTCCCCGTTTTTCATAATTTCGATTTAGTTATTATTTGTTTTATCAATATATTTTTTAATTGTCACTTTCCTTTTTTTTTTTCCTCCTTTGCACCCAGAAGCAATTTGTGTTCCTTTCTATGTTTCACCTCTGGCTCGTGCACGTGCTTTCGTCGTGTTTACCTTGTTCCATAAAACAGCACGCCTCCATCTTTGATTGAAACTCCCCCAAATTGCCTTAACTAGCTACAGATGTCATATTACCACTCTATTCTCAGGCCCCTGCAGAGCAACCTAGATATTTCTTTGTTCGCTTGACATTTTCTACGCTGCAACAGTCCTTGAAGGTTTTATACAACTGTGCGGGCCTATAAGCACCATCACACACACACACACACACACACATATATATATATATATATATATATATATATATATATATATATATATATATATATGAATACATACACACATTTATATATATATGTGTGTGTTTGTGTGTATGCATATAATTATATATGCATACATTTACATACATACATATTATTATTATTATTATTATTATTATTATTATTATTATTATTATTAATATATATGAGGTTTGGTAAATAAAGTAGATCACATTCTTAGAGAATAAAAAACATGTAAATGTACATTTAACACACATAAAACGGCATTCCCAAATATTATTAGGAATTACACAAATCCCTACGTGAGGCTAATTTGTTTCCGTAATACAAAATTGTATTTTTTTTGTTTGATTCTAAATTAAAGTTGTACTCATGCAATGTACTGGTGAGAAGTCTGTAGAGTAAGGTAGGTATTGTCTGTTACGATCTCTCATTTTAAGGCAAGAAAATCCCAAATAATATCTATTAGAGAAGATTTAGGCGAAAAATTGACGTGATTTAGCTTCATGCGTCAGAAAACATAAGGCAAGAACAAATTTATAAAAATAAAGTAAAGGTAAGATATATATATATATATACATATATATATATATATATACACACACACACACACATATATATATACATACACACACACACACACATATATATATATATATATATATATATATATATATATATATATATATATATATATATATATATATATGTCCAAATCCTGTAACAGCAAAACTGTTCGATTGTTAGATTAAGATTTGAAACGTTTTATCTTAGAAATGATTAAAGATATCTGACTAGAATTCACCGAGGTTTTTACAACACTATTGTACTCTACTTTGTGCAATAAGAATGTATAATAACTCTCCGAGCTTAACCGAAGAATAGTGATTAAATCGATCATAAACGAAAACGACATGTTCATCATTAATTAATCATAGCTATGAATAGGAAGCTCATGATGATTTCTAATGAAGTTCAAATATATATATATATATATATATATATATATATATGCAGAAATATAGTCTTAAAGTGTGCTATATTTATGGGGTAAAGTGCTCAATGTCAGAGATAGAGCGTGTGAATATAAAAGTGGACATGGGAGTCAGCACTTAGAGGCGACAGTCTGTTTCATGCTAGTGCAATCGTCAGGCGACTGCACTAGCATGAAACAGACTGTCGCCTCTAAGTGCTGACTTCCATGTCCACTTTTATATATATATATATATATATTATCCCAGGTTCATTTTCCAACTTATTCAAGATGATCTTTGCCCTCTCTAACCTTCTAACTTTCTGTCCTGGAGTAATAAGGTGTCTCACACGTTTCATGTGAGATTTTCACTTTCAAGTCTTTTTTCACTAGCATAGCTGAAACTCCTCTCTCACGTGCCAAACCTCTTATGGATTGAGTTGGATCTATTCTAATAGATCTCTTTCGCGCTAACTTGAAATGATAATCTTTCTTCCTGTTGTGACCTCCTGACCCAGTTATTCCTCTCTACTGTTCCCTCTTTTTTAAACTTATTCACTGTTCTCTTGATGCTTCTTGAATGGACTTTGAAGACGGAAGCCAGAGTATGATTGTCGGTAGCATTACTGAAGGCCTGAATGTTCTTTTTCTTCTCACCTTTCCTCATTTGTACGACAGTGGGCCTGACACAAAACGATTTTAACCTGTTCCCGTTTTAGCTGAATAACTCATAGGGTTTTTAAGTGAATCTTACGGAGAATGGTGTCAAGATGGCTAAACGTCTTATCTGTAAACCTGGAGAATTAGTTCAGTGTTTTTTTTAGATATTAAACCTTTTTTTTAATGACAATTATGCTGTTACACCCGTTATATGCTATGGACCAAAAGTCAATTAGGAAATTTCATATTGTTTTTTGTGGTTTAATTAACTCCGACTGAGGATACTGAAACTATTTAATTTATAAGTGCATGGTGCCCCAATATTATCTAATATTAAACATGTGCGTGTCTGTAAATGCTTGTAATCTTCAAGCATACAGAAATCATACAGACAGATATTACATTTTCCCGTGGAGAAAAAGGGTCTAGAAATTGCTAAGCTCATAATTTACATCATGAGGACTGTTAGCCTCATCTTTATTGTCATGACGTTACGGCCTTCTTCAGGTGATATACACTGGAATTTCAAACTGAACCTTTTATTTAGTCCATGGCGGTGGATTGTTCTCTTTTCATATTCCATGCCTTTTCTGCAGTACTTCAGTTAATTGCCTTTAGTATACCAACTCTCCAAGTTCTTTTTGTTTACCTCTGCTGTGGCTAGGGATTGAACTCACAATTCTTTCAAGTTGGTTTTGGATTATTTCAACCAACTCTTTTATTCCCTGGTAAATAGCTACAATTCCTCAGAAATGTAGAGAGATAATATGATTTGTTTACACAATTATAAGAGCTAGTGTAAACAATTCTAAATCCTCGTCCACGCGTTCAGATCCTTGAACCTGGCGTATTTTTCTTTCAGATCTTGAAATTTTAACTTAAGCTGAGACAGATAGAAATGAATAGAATTGATAGACACAGTCATCAAATATTTGCACGGAACAACCTTCGTAATTGGTGGGGGATGAAAATTATTTTGATACATCTTTATAATACTTTCAGTTTAATCCGTTCATGAAATCTGCAAATATATCAACACTGCTCTTATGCGTGCTTCTGAAAGAAGCGCAGTGGCAATAGTTAAGAAACAGATCTTGCAGGCTATTGCTACTATTGGGATTCTTTGTTTCCTTGCGTGCTCTACACACACATACATACACACACACACACACACACGTGCGCACACACAGACACAGCTATATATATATATATATATATATATATATATATATATATATATATATATATATATATATATATATCCCCCTCAGAGAGTATGCATGTTATATTCAGACAAAACCTACTGGTACACATCTAATAACAGGAGTAATGTTCATAAATAACTTCACGCGATCTAGATTCTTCTATGGATAAAAGGAATGTCATGAAAAAAGACCTTTCTCAACGTTAAGTGTTTAGACTCTAAACATTTAGCTATACATCAGCATTTTATCTGAACAATGACTAAAAATGAAATCAAGGGAATAAACCGTGTGGGTTTTGAAGAGGACAATCCTTCATCAGAGTTTATAAATTGGAACTGCAGAATCACCAACAAACAATTTTTCCAAATAACAAAAAAACACGTCACTTGAAACACTTTGAATGGGAACAACGACCCAAATGGCTAGAACATGTATATAGAAAGTAAAATAACGATATATTCAAGATGTTGATTTTCCACACCACCTTAAACAAAAGGTTAGGAAGAAAACTATCATCAGTATTAGAACAAGCTATAACAGTTAGTGTATATGAGAAACCTATTTTTCTGAAAAAAAGAACACATTTAAAAAAACATTTTGGAAATTTTAACCGAGAGTAACGCTAATTTTTCGGTCAGTGAATGTTCCCAAAATATCTATATGCTACAGAAGTAACATATATGTATATATATCGTTATAGAATTGCTTTTTTCTTCTGGCAACAAATACTATCCGTTTTGCTATTTCCATTAGAAGTCTTTAAGTGATGTGGCATTTGTTATTTGATAAATTATTTATATGCGATTATGTAGCGCCAGTCAATAATATTCCATCTTGTAGTTTGTTTCTAATGTTATAACAGCAGATATTCGGATATTCCGAATGTATTATTTTAAAATGGGTCAAGCCACAACGCCGTAACTGCGCACAGAATTCGAGCAAGGAAAGAAAATAATACATTACCATACTGCTAAAATCTTTTTATGGTGGTAACTGATTACTTGAAGCAAAAACCTACAAAGGGTCATCAATTGTTGATGAAAATGCTTGAAAACACAATGTAGATAAACCGAAAAGTTTCAAAAATTCTTCGGCCATCGAAAATTTTCATATGTAAATCAGTAAAGTTTAAAATTACCAGAACAAACGAGAAGTTAAAAAAAAAACGAAATTTCTTTTGATACACTCTAATATTAACAAACAACAAGTTTCTTGTATTACATTTTCCGATTAGTTAACATCAAATTCCCTAATTCGAACCAGGAAATTGTCGGGTAGGTAAGAACTGGGGTATTTCGGGTGTTAAGGTCACGGAAACGTTGATGACGACTTTTCTGGCTGATAATCAGGAATCATCCTCAAGAGAATTCAGTTGCAGCATTTAATGAACCTTTGATCAAATTAATTTGCAATCAGGAATCAATTTTGTATTGTTCAATCGGCGGTGATTACTGTGAAAGCGGTCGTCACAGGAAAATGGTGTTTACACGTGATGTGACGTCATGCTTACGTCACAAGGAATGAAATGATATCGTGACAGCCAAGTCAACATCGTTGAGAGGTTAAAAGAAATAAGTACGAAAAAGCACGAGTTTTTTGTTTAATTTCTATATTTAGTGCGAATGCACGAAATATTTAAACAAAATGGAATTGCCGCATATTCTCGTGTAAAAGTCGATTCTATTGCAATGATTTACCAAAACATTAGCGATTAAATGCGATTCAAATGCGACCACAGCATTTGAAATTCGTCCAGAATTTTAATTTTAATTTTTTTAATTTCAAAATTTTATTCGAGTGCAGGAAATGTTTAAACAAAATTAAATTGCTGTATATTCTCGTGGAAAAGTATATTTCTTTCAAAGTTTTATCCTACAAAATTTTATATCGGACCAGGCAGTTCTTGAGTGAATATATGTTTTTTAATGAAGAAAAGAACAACATCTTACTTAAGGTGGCTTATTTACAAAATTGACTTGCATCAAAAGAGTTATCGGCCAATAATATAATGGTCGACAGTTTCTTATGTGAAAAAATTAAATATATATATATATATATATATATATATATATATATATATATATATATATATATATATTAAATTTCTCACTTAGCTGATTGATAATATATTAAGCACATCAACTCCAGAGTTTTCTAGATCAACCTTTTTGTAATTCTTCGAAATATTGCTGTACATTCTCGTGTAAAAGTCGACGTAATTGCAAAGATTTATCACATTGATTTTGGCAAAAACATTATCGATTAATTGCTATTCGAATAGAATCATGGCTTTCAAGATTCGTCCACGATTTTAATTCAAGAGCAGACAAACTGACCTTGAGTAAACGTACTTTTTATGAAGTTAAAAGTAACATATAGATGAAGGAATGTTTTTATGTTCTGCTTAAAAATCAATTATATATAGTTTGCTTGATTGAATGCCTCCAAAACTAAAGTGCTCTCATTTAACCACTAGAGAGAATCGTCCCTGTTCCCCCCATCAGCATGGTTGATGCTCGTCTCGGTGAGAGCATCTCACTCCGCCTTCTCGACGTCACGTTATTATCTCATTGAAGTGGAACAACTATATTGAATCAATAATTGCATCTACCGCAATGAAGTTTGGTTCACTGTGTCGTGCCGGAACGTATTTCTCGTCAGAGTCCATCTATCATTCGTTCATGAATTGAATACTGTTGCCATATCTGGTCTGGTGCCCCTGTCGTTCATCTGGAGATTCTCGACAAGAACCAAAGAAGGATCTGTAATGTGATCGATCCTGAAATGGCTTCTTGATTTCAGCCATTTTCTCACAGATATGATGTGGCTTTCTCTCTTTTCTAGAATATTTTCATGGCATCTGCACTGACGAACTTTTTACCCTGGTTCCCTGACTACATAAATTTAAGCGTGCTACTAGATTGGCATCTAGGTCCCACCTATTTACTGTTGAAATAGTTAAATGTAACCGCCACTCCAACAGTTTCTTTCCTCGTAGTT
Organism: Acanthosepion esculentum; assembly: GCA_964036315.1. NCBI lineage: Eukaryota > Metazoa > Mollusca > Cephalopoda > Sepiida > Sepiidae > Acanthosepion > Acanthosepion esculentum. The sequence continues at coordinate 53,257,873 of OZ038497.1, read as the reverse complement.
CCCGCCATTAGAATTACCTTCCTCTTACTTGCATCCCTATTAACTACAACGTTCTAAAAATTTAAATGCAACGTCAATCGCCATTTTCTGTTGCCTTGATCCCTGTCCTTTTTTTTTTTTCATTTCCATCACCCTACACTCTTTTCCCTCACTTACACTCTCCGTAACCCCTGCGTGCTAGGAGCGCTTCTGCCTTGCTTGGGGCATAATGCTGGGAAAAAAAAAACAAGCTTCTTACAGAAAATATTTTTAAAATTTATTCATTTTTTGTCATATTACTACATCCCTAAAGATAAAGTAAAAACTGGGGCATAAAATCAGGGAAAGAAAAATAGAAGAAAAAAGTATACGGCAAATAACGACTTACCACAGGAAA